>OY720128.1:2410000-3610000 GCA_963082685.1 Cyclophora albipunctata
TATACAATATACCCGGGCAAATTCACACAAGGTTTATCATACCCAAAGTAAGCTCTGAGCTTGTATTATGGAATGTAACAACTGATACTACTACATACGAGATACATACACAAATACTTTATAAGAATATATAATTGACACCCAGACGTAGTCGTCAACAATGATGTCTGTACAGTCAGCAGCATAAAGATATTATGTAACAGGGTAGTCAAAATTATATTCGAGTCACAAATTCAATTTTATATGGGTTGTCAGAATAGTCATATTATTGTAACCATCAAAATGGTCAATAATATCTTAGCAACAGTTGGCAATTTTATATAACGCAACAAGATGTCCAATATTATGTTCGCGTATGAACTATTCATTGGTATCTACGCACCAAACTTTCCAAAAATATCTTCGCATGAAAGAAAAATGAACTCTAATGTCTCAAGTCACAGTCTTTTATTCGTTTCCATAAAAGTCTTGATACCTTCAAGAAATCTTATGATTATGACAAATTTAATCTATGAGACAGACTTGAAAGATCAGTTAGGTATTTAAAAATATTTTTGTAGGATCCTAAATAGCATGCTATGTACCGCAATAGAAAGGAAATGAAGAAAAAAATATAATTAGGTATTATGTTATAAAATTTATATTAAAAAACTAAACACATTTAAACCGAACAAAAATGCTTATTCATGAATAAAACTAAATAAAATCAATATCTTGTGTATCCTCCTTCTGCATTGATAACATCTAAAAGGCGTTGTCTCATTGACCGGACAGCATTGTAACAAAAATGGTCACCTCGCAGGGATTCCCATATTTGTGTGACATGCGCACGCAATGTTTCTGAAGTTCGAGCTTGAGTGTGATCCCACAGTTGAACCATCTTACCCCACACATTCTCAATAATGTTTAAGTCCGGACTCTTGGGAGGTAATCTTATTAGAATTAAATCGTCGTTGCCAGCGATATACTCGTTCACGACCCTGGAATTATGTATGGAGCAACCGTCATGAATGAATGTAATCGGTTCTTCATCATCATAAACATTTCTTGCTGTAGGAAAGAACGATTCTTCTAAAATCTCTTTATATCCCCGTCCATTTAAGCGGCCCCCTATCTCTACTATTTCACCGGGTCCGGCCGCAGACACCCATCCCCAGAACCCTACGCTGATGCGGCCACTTCTGTTATTGGGCCGAACGTTTGCCTCATCGTATCTAGTATTGTTGACTCGCCACAAAGATACACGTCCGTGAGCCGAAGACGTAAAAACTTTCTCATCAAGGAATGCTACTTGGTTGAAATTATGATTTAAATATTGAAGAGCGAATTGTAGCCTCAGTTGTTTATGCCTCGGCGTTAGGCCAGGTTTTTTTGCAGGCACCCGATGTTTCAGACCAGCTTCGTAGAGTCGGCGTCTTATGGTGCTTTGCGACACCTCATTTGCGACTGCTAACTCCGACGTTTTAATAAAGCGGTCTTGGCGCGCTGTGCCAACAATGGCAGAGTCTTGGACCATGCTGGTTTTCCTTGGTCGTCCGAAAGAGACGTGTTTGACCACGTCTCCCTCTTGACGCCATCTTTCAATCCAAAGTCTTACAGTATTTGTCTAAAAAATAAAAAAGTTATCGTTAAGAAATATCAATCTCGCCATTTCCTGCTCAGATGGTCCGTGGAGATGATGGATACTTACACTTATGCCAAGTTCATCCGATATATCAGTATTGCTTACGCCTTCCTTATGTAAATTTATAATCTGATGCTTATTTAGTTCAGTTATTCGGTATGTAGCCATTATTAAACTGTATATATGTATAGGTATTCGATATATTTCTAATTACATTTAATGTAAGTAATCAATACGATAAATCGAATGTCAGAATTGACTTGAACTACGTACACTCGTAGTTTGTAATCTATGATAATGAACTCCAAGGAGGTAAATGATAATCTATCTCGAGTTCTATCAATGACTATTTCTAATCTAAAGAGTTTCTATTACTATACCTATCTAATTTTAAAGTTTTTTCATATATACGTTGTAAGTGCGATAGTTTGTTTGTCATTATGGTTTTCGGTAATATTAAATTTTCTCTACGTTTTTCTGATCTGCGCGAACGAAATCGAGGATGTAAGTATGCACTTGAATAAATAAATTTATTGATTCCTCTTTTCGTAATTCGTAACTGACATGAAAGGAAATTTACGCCGTAACGAGAGAAGTTTTTAATTTTAATTTACTAGTAATTAATTTAATATCATTCTTATATAGTTTATCGGATTTTTATTTCATCTCTCTATTTAAAGCTTAATAATTACTCTATAATATTATTCTAGGCATGCAATATTATTTAAATCAGTTTCTTTAAGACAGCAAGTAAAACCGCGGGACTCGCTAAAACTTTGTACCAAAAATCTGTCTTCTTGCAATTTTAATAAATTTACTAAGTTTTAAACAAAAGACAAGTCAATGACGTTATGCACGAAATGAAAGAGATAAATAGAGATGGTTTATTACACACGTAAAAAAGGAATGGACGATGATACTTTTGAATAAATAACGAATAAAAGACTGTGACTTGAGACATTAGAGTTCATTTTTCTTTCATGCGAAGATATTTTTGGAAAGTTTGGTGCGTAGATACCATTGAATAGTTCATACGCCAACATAATATTGAACATCTTGTTGCGTTACATAAAATTGCCAACTGTTGCTAAGATATTATTGACCATTTTGATGGTTACAATAATATGACTATTCTGACAACCCATATAAAATTGAATTTGTGACTCGAATATAATTTTGGCTAACCTGTTACATAATATCTTTATGCTGCTGACTGTACATATTGTTGATTACGGACGGGAATCGAACCAGCAACCCCCGACACAGTAAGCGCTCTCACTGGCACTGTGCCAACGGGCTTTTTAATATACATACATACGTACCTACATATAAACAAAATATACGGTAAAGTTTTGTGAATGACGTTTCAATTAATTGTTTTAGCTTTTCGTCTAAAAATATCTCTTAATTTGTGTAGGGTAAACATGTTAAAAAGATATATTCCTATTATTAAGACCGTAAAGTATTCGCTTCAGACAAACTACTTGAAAATAACGAATAAACCAAAGCTCACGTATTCAATTAAAAGATACCAGTACAAATAAAACGTAGTTTGTTTACAACAAACAAAATGAAAAATTTCAAATACGTGTGAAATTTTTACAAAATACAGCGGCGAAACCCGACTCCCGATAGTTTCGAGTTTACTTTAAAACTAGTTTTATTTTTCAATCGACATAGCCACGTACTCGTAGTTCGTTTCATAAAATAGAGCGTTATTTAATTATTTTGTTACACATATTGCAAAATAGGGAAACAACATTGTTATATGACAATGCAACTGTGTTCCACATTGTGGAAATAATAGAATTGAAACAATTATGTTATGCTGCTAATTATCAGTAGCATTAATATCACGTAACCGAACACTAGCTCCATAGATCACTACCAGAAGGACACTAACTTAATAGTAACATAGACATACTAATACAGAGCATAATCATTTCGTATGCAAAATATGATATACATACATTCAATAAGAACAGTCTCTATAGCACAACAAATATAAAAGCCAAACCACAGCTCTGCTCAAAGTCAGAACTAATGCCAACACTCAACTCTGACATTGAAAAATACAAAGCCAAGACGTCAATAACCAGGGGAGCAAAACCTTTTTGTTTCTCTATATTTGCAACTGATGGGATAAAGAAGAACTTCCCGGCCCGAGGATCATCTATTCCTATCAGTGTAAGGTTCGCCGCACACAGACGGGCCCATTTATTAAACTTATTTTCTACTACGCTTCATATTTGATAGTTCCCAAGAATCGGCGGCAAACGTTACTTTATAAATAAATATACGGACGGATATGAATAGCATTTATGTTGCTGATATAAAGAAATATATTATTCGATAAAGAATTTCAGGACCAAAGAGGGCTTTAAGTTATCATCAATTTTGTTATATTAAAGTGAAATCAAATAAACTTTGATCAAAGGCAAATAAATGTAGCAAAGAAATAATGTGTACTCTTTAATAAATGGTAGTCCAATCTGAACTTGGAGTTCTTTGCAAACAACTAGATGAAAAAAGTTGAATATAGCGTGGTCCAGAATCGCGTGTGCAAATATCAGAATACTGAATTCCATTAAGTATTAAAGGAGTTGATAAAATAAGAAAACTATCGAATGAGGTGCAACGGCGGGAGCTCGGAGCGAGCATAATGCAGCCGATATTTTGCAGCGTAAGCACACTACACTCGCAGCAAATTCCATTAACATATCTATAAAACTGTATTACAAGTAAAAAATTCTATTAAAAAACTTTAAAGGAATATTACAAGTTGAAACAACGAAATTGTAAGCAGAGACTAGTAAGTGGATAAATATTTAAAATATTAAACACGGCTTCTTTTAGATAGCTACTTAGAACAGACTCACTTTGAGTACTCCACAACAAACCCAGTTGCTTGTTTCACTTTAACGAAAACTGCACAAGTTATTATCGCATGGCTCGCCTTTATTGTTAAAGCAATAAAGTTTCATTTTATATCAGTTGAAAAATATAATGTTGAGACACCACAGTAGGGAGCGGGAAGCGAAAAGGCACCACATGCTTTAAGATATTTTGTGCAAGAGTTCCTAGCATATTCTGAGAAAGGGTAGCGTTGGCACATCCTCGCTGCCATGATACTAATATATGTCACGTTTTAGACAAGACAGAAGGAAATTTCAAAGACATGTGCAGCTGCTGCTTACAATGCAAATTGCACAACGTTCCGAGAAGATACAAAAAACATTGAAAAGGTAAACAAAACTGCAATGACGTCGTTTGCTTCCTTCAGGTATTTGTACATTGTCATTTTGTTTGAAATAGAAACACTTCTCTCTAACCAAATTGCTTTCACTCCGCCTTCGGTACTACTAAAAAAATATCTTTGAAAATAAAGGAGAAGATAAAAAAGCGTACGTATATCCGTTTCGGAGCTTTGAATCATTATTAAATTACATGAAAAACATTCGCCTCGACGCATATCCGATAACAATCTTCATTTGTCACAAATGGGGGAAAACAAAAATAAGATCATTTCCCGGTTGCCCAAGAACGTCGCTTCTATTGAAGGATATCGCTATCAGCGCGAGTAGATTAGAGATTCCATTCCCTTTTATCATTCTCCACTCGGTGGTCAACTTCAAAAGGAAATAGAGAAAAAACTCCTTAATCTGTCGCCCCTAAGTAATAAGTTCTTGATGCGTTATCGCTAGTTATCAGAATTTCTTATTTAACTTTCGCCTACTAGCATCGACTCCAAGCCATTTCTTATCGGGTACAAGAAAACTTTGATTATAATTTAATCCTAACATCTTTTGGTAAATAATTTACAAGATAATAAGTAGCTTAATTCTTAACAGTAAGTAACAATACTTGGAAAATCCATTAGAACGAGTCATCTTCAGGTAAATAATAGGAAAAGAGAAAAAAAAACAGGAAAATCCAATGTTAAAACAACAAGGTATATAATAATAATGATCTTAATTTCACTCCGGGAATTAATTAAATGAAACAGGAACAAAAGAAAACGGAAATATTATGAATACTTTGAATAAGGATCCTTTACGGGATCGTTCGTTATGTTTTGTTTTGCCTTGTAACTTATTATTGTAGAAGGGCTTCGAATTTAATGCTATTTTGTATTATTAACAAAACCTAGTTAGATTTTGCTCCAGGCTCGTGGAGTTAAGGCAGGTAGCGCTGTTTACTTTGATGGGTGTATTTCACGTGAGCAAAAGCGATCGTTTGTATACCTTCCACTACAGGCGAGGGAAGAAAAAGAATATTATAATAACTATATGAGATTTTATGAATATTTCTATAAAGAAAATATATACAGAGTGAGCCACTGATATACTTTTTTCATGAATAGTAAGATAAGTATTATTAGCCTGTAATGTCCAACTACTGGGCAAAGGTCTCTCATCTCACTGAAGGTATCAGTACAGTGAGAATTAGGCATTAGCACCACTTACCTAATGCGGGTTGGTGATTTAAAACCCGTACCGAAAATGGTTGAAAAGTAGGAAATATGTTTTCGCACGACCCGGGGATTGAACCCGAGACCTTAGTCTTGGCAGGCATATGCCACAAGACCACCGAGGCGTTACCGAGAGTATTAGTAAATAAGAATATAATCTATTTTAAGTTTACTTTCAGCAGCACTTTTATATTTATTTTTAACGACGCATTACCCTAAAGTTAGGTAAAAAAGCACTCCATTTCGCGACGTATATTTTACTTGTGATTAACGCCGACCATAAAAGTAAAGTAAAGTATGAGCCTGTAATGTCCCACTGTTGGGCAAAGGCCTCTCATCTCATTGAAGATATCAGTACAGTGAGGAGGATTAGGCGTAATCACCACGCTTGCCTAATGCGGGTTGGTGATCTCAAACTCGAGTCATGTTTGAAAAGCAGGAAACATGTTATTGCTCGCATTTAACGCCGACCATACCGTAGTAAATCTTAAAATGTTTCAAATCCTTTTGTAACAATTTTAATGAGAATGTTACACAAATAAAGCCCAATTTGGCCGTACACGCATGGTGTCTTTGATGTACTTGTGTACTAAGACCCCTTGCCGTGCGTCTAACCCTTTAATCCGCAACCTCACTTAATCTTTTTGTCGTCCCGTTCTGTCTAGTGCGTATGGGACCTTACTTTATCTTGTTTACGTCACACGATATACACCGTGTTACGTGTGCCTAATTTCGCCCTTTTCTTTATGCATTGCTCGAAATTAGGGATGTCACCTTATATTAATATCTATGTTTCGCTCTACGCCCCGGTTAATTAAACATACAACATTACGCTTGTTTTATTGGACAATCACAACAAAATGCGGCAAAAAAAAACGAATGAAAACATTAAGTAAGAAAAAGGGTACAATCCTAAATAATCAGAATTGCCGTCCAAATTAAAAACGACAAAATGAATGCTAAAAATATAACCTCCGCGTCCCGTAGCCGTACGAATTCCGTGACATTTATAAAGGAACGAAAAACAATTTCATTGCTTTCCAATTTGAAAGCGGGATCTTTACACCCCGCGGCATCCATTTTAAAATGTTAAAAAATAAATATTCGTCAGTGGCAACACGGTGTTTCGGTCCGACACTCTATTTCGCCGTGAGTAGTTGAGTCGCACACATCCCTGGCTGATATATACAATTTGTTTATCCACATGGCGGCCGTTTGAGTATGTATGAGTTTGTATAAAATATTCACTTTATAAATGCGATTCGTGATACAATTTCTTCAGGTTGAAGAGGAGCGACATCAACAGAATACTTTTGTCAAAACTCGTAATAATCTACGTGAGTTATATTTTTTCTCTTTGCATTGGGCGGTGTGAAATTATATCATTATTCGTAAAGTGGAGGAGTGATGTGTCTTCATCAGATCGAGGTATCAACATCAATCATTGGAGATTGCATTTGAATTTTAAAGTACGGAGTGGATTTAATGTTATAACTCGTATAAAAATTGCGAATAACATTATAATAATAATATATTGTTTTATTTCACGAACACCTCTAAACCATAAATACTTGTACTTATAATGAGTATAGACACGCGTCTTTGTTGCGTAATGATCAATACCGTCGACAAGATCATTGTTAATATTCATTTGATTTTGTCTCTACTTCAAAGGCAATTGTCAGGATTTAACTAGGACACATGTGTATATACACATCGTTCTGTGTATTCTGTGCGATGTGTCAAGCTCAAGGACTCTGGTGTAATAAAACTGCTGGATTTTCGCTTAGTGCTTTGAACAGTTCAGAACACATGCTCGTTCCGAACACTCTTTCATTCAGTAAAAGAGTTAGCGAGCAAATGTTTGTCAGTGCTCGGAGTAAGTGAAAACGCGACTTTAACATCCTCCTTCCTATTTAGATTTAATTGTCTTGTAGTAAGTACTTACATGTGGTTCGTCGTTTAACTTTTGATGATGTTCGTCATTGGGTTGTGTTGAGCGCTTGTGAACTTCGTGATGGGACAGCAAATAGTAGTTATTTAGGGAACCAATCTGAAACAATACAACATACGTTTAATAAAGTGCTCTTATACAGAAGACACCATTCTGAAACATAAAATGTTTAAAAATTCATAATCAGATTCTAAACTCATAAAAAGGGGCCCCAGCAGTGAGACATTACAAGCTCATTACTTTACTATACTGAATATCAAGTAATAATAATAAATTCCTATACAGAACAACTAACTCTTAAACAGTCCAGGAGTCAATTTCTTAAGAGCATTTACGTAACCACAGTACACCCATTTTCCGAAGTAGTTGAAATAAAACACCAATTAGGTACTATAAAACATTAGCAAGGGCAATTTATTCGTATTGGCGTTCGTCTTAAATTAGTGGGAGTCGTACCTTAGATGTAGGATAAGAGGCAAAGTGGTATTTTTAGGTATGCTTTCAATGACCGGGTGTGAATACAAATCACGCGAACCAGCGGTATCGCTGCCACAATCGGCGTTCGTTTTATGCCTTTCCAAATGATTTTTGTAAGGTGAAAGTATTTTTATAATTTATGGATGGGTGATATTTATGTCTTATAGTTCGGGTAAAGTAAGGTCAGGTAAAAGTTAAGGGTAACATTCATTACACGGAGTTGCGCGGCCTGACTGTAAACGCCTCGCACAACAAATATCACAGAAGGCGACAAGGAATGGCATGAAAAACTCTGTGCGTTGATTGGTTTGACGAAAATATCGATTTTTAAATATTCCACCAATCAAATCATAGTATTTATGACTTCGTCTCATCACATTCGTTTTGCTATCCGGCCTGGAATAGACAAGACCGCAGATTAACAGCAACTCCAGCGGACATGCCTAGAGAACGTCTGTTGGTCTACGCAATGAGTGATACCCTTAAGTCGTGGACTTAACTGGCGAGTTTAAACTCTAAATGCCAATACTATATAGAATCTATAGTGTACTTATATGAAGACTAAAATAAATCTCAAAAGTCACAAATAAATTGAAATCTCATAACAAAATCAATAAATAGTTCAACAGCAAACTATAAAACAGATCTCGATTCAATAGCAAATCTTTTCGCAGACAGTTACAGTCAGTACACGATGCAAGTTCGAATCCTACTTCGACTATCTAGTTCATACCTACTCCTAAGTTCTGAAACAGATCAAGATCTCGAGATACTCGCACTAAGTTACGATAACTTATATTTCGGTTTCAACTAAGTATAGTTTCTAAACTGGATTATAGGAATAGTGCAGATTTATCATTATTAGTACAATATCTGATGCTTTTGCTGGTATAGTCCTTACTCCTCACTTATCCGTGTTTAAATTATAAACAAGTTGTTCGTCGCAGTACCACCCACGGCTCATAGAAGGCGCCTGGGTGCAAGTGAGTACCAATGTGGAACTTTTATTTTTTAAAATATATGCACATTTAATTGTTTATGTTATATCAAGGAAAGTACTGTACAATACTGAAACTATAAATACGCTCTTTATGAACTTATCCTTGAGTTAGAACATAAAATTGAAAAGAGATAGGTATAACTTTTGTTACACCTTTTACTAAGCAGCTCAATAAAGACCGTAAGTGTAAGCGAGATAGACATAGTAAATTTTATGACCCGAAGACTCAATTCGTTATGAGCGTACTGTAACAAACTATGCTCCTTCAGAGGTCGATTATCAAGGCGCTCTTAGTAAAATTAGTAGGTTAGTCTCTGTTTGCGTCGTCGGTTAAGCTTGAAGAATCGAGCTGAGATAACCAGTATCTGGAGATACTTTATGGACCATATTGGAACGTTTATCGCGCGTCGTAAAGTTTTACCGTCAATCTGAGCTCCTCTGATACACACTGATACTTTAACTTGAGACGAACGTCATTGTTCACTTTGGTTTTAATTACGATAATCTTGTCGTTTATATGGAAATTATACATGGTTAAACTTACTGGCTTTCACTTATGAAAATTATGAGTTGCTATTAGATTTTTTATAGGCGCTGTAATTAAGTTTTAATAAACGAGAAACAACTAATAGCTGCACTGATCTTCATTAAACTGAAATGCTGCTATGAAGTGATATATTATTTTGAACGGGGAATTTAAATAAGGTATCATCACTACATAATACACACAAAAAAACACCGAAAAATAACAGTAGCATGAGTACATATGGTTTTTTAGGTCCACCCGAATATATCAAACGAAATCACAAGAGAAATGAGTCAATTAAACTAAAAGTCCTACCAATATTGTTATACTCATGGAACTGTATGAATGAATAGTCGGTTACCTGTGAAATTTAAGATCATATATTCAGCCCGACCACTGCAGTCGGGACTATTTTTCAACTAGACCACAATTTATGTAGCTTACTGAATGCCGCGCCACGAATATATGAAGCCAAATTAAGTTATTATCTACCTACACGACTTGAAACTGAGAACTTTTACGGTGCACGTTTTAAGTGGATTGCAATGCACTGTTATATTTCAAATTAAACGCTTTTATAGTGTTGTTTAATATTAGGCTAATAGCCTTTTAAAAATGTACACACTTTAACGTTTAACTAACATACTTTGCGAAATAAAAAAGCTCCATTCGAAACAGTAACTAACTAACTAATCTTTATCTACAAACAGAACGAAATACCAGTAACTGAACACATTTACAAGATTGTATTTTAGTTCAAAGTCTTAGACTGAAAGTTTCGACTTAACTAGAGAACTTTAACAAGATTCCTTAGAAACGAACCGAAGTAATACGTGCTACGTATCGAAGTGGGTTGATAGATAGTTCCGTTTCGGACAACAGTGTAAACCGCCGTCGGTATGGCGCGAGGCTCCGAGCCAACCGCGCCGAACCAAGTCGGGGTATAAAGGTATCTCTATCTCTCGTACTGTTTCTTAAAACTTTTAATTAATTGTCAAAGTTTCAGACTCACCAGCCAGAGTCGCATTACATTCCAAGGATTTCGAGTCATTGAGCATAATTCAAATTGTTCTCCAACAAAACAAGTAGAAGTTTGGAGTGCTTTGATCTCTGTGCTGTGACCGGCTACTTACCGAGTACTGTACAATACCTTGAATTCAATACCAATACCTAAACCTACCTGTAATTAAGAAAGCTCTGCTAAGATTTTGAAGTCAAAACAATAGAAAATAACGTCAGTATTTCCGAATTTTGAATATTTCAAATCGTTTTCAAAGTTCGAATAAATTAATTCAATGATTTTACCCCTAAACAAAACTATGGATTTATTTAGCGACTGCGGTAGAAAGTTTATAAAACGAGTAAACTACTTGGTTTTTATTTCCCGACTTAAAGTTTAAAAAATACTATGGACATATTAGACACCACACGGTTGGTACATATTACCCGCGACTTCACCCGCCCCTTAATAGATGGCGCTAGTATGAAAATTATGTACAAGTAATGTCAAAACAGACCTATAGGTACATACATAGAAAGGATTCATAGTTAAATTAGAATGCACGTCTATGATTCTTCATTATGAAAGTGATGCAGATGAAAGGGCGAGCCAGGGCTCAGCAGAGATTAATATATCACCATGGTCTTTATGTGAGGGTTCAGTGTTCCACACCATGAGTTAAACGATGGACATAAGTAACGAGTTACAAGCGAGTGATGTTTGTTTAATAGATACGATAAAGCGAATGGCCTCTTGAAATATTATTTTCGAAATGGTTGTCTGGATTGTATCAATAGTTTTAGACAGTCCAAAAAGTTTCAATGGATAGATCTTAAGACAGTCCAAAAACTCCAACAAGGGCTGCTAATGACCTACTGAAACATTTATTTAGTCACATTTGTCAGAAATCTTTTAGGCCGCTAAGCCTTGACGTTAAATGTAATTTTAGCCAAACATGTTACTGAAAACATTCTCTCACTCCCTCAATTTCACAACCAGACCAAACAAAACACGAAATCTCCAATTACAAATTTGTAAAGTCTATTTCTTAAGCCACGGTCGGCGTTCGGGGGTCGGGGCCCGCGCGGCGCTGACAAGGGTCCAACTCCGAATCAGAGATATTAATTTGTAGGACTCCTGTAAATTAACCGTCGCGTTGGCTCGTGTAACCGAGTTACCAGAATGTTCTGCGATCATCGCCTGATATATGAACGGGTTGGAACGTCCTTCGGAGGCATGTACGCACTATGAATTACAAAAATGGAGTTTAATATGGGACGATTTAGTATGTGTTGTGTGGGAGTTGAGTGTTTCGTATCATTTCTTTGTTTTGAATGATTCCGCTATTGGACAAACGCCTACGGTGAGGACGACATGAAAATAGTAAAAGTACTTTGTTTCTTGTAATTAAACTGCTGATAAACGTCTTTCACAATATCAAACAAGTCATTATTGATAAAACATAATAAAACATTCTGATTACGTATTAATGGTCATGAACTATTTATAAATTAACTAGCAGCGCCCCGCGGTTTTACCCGCGTTGTGCCCGTTCCCGTGGGAATTTCGGGATAAAATGTAGCCTATAGCCTTCCTCGATAAATAGACTATCTAACAGTGAAAGAATTATTCAAATCGGTTCAGTAGTTTCTGAGATTAGCGCGTTTAAACAAACAAACAAACAAACAAACAAACAAACAAACAAACAAAACAAACTCTTCAGCTTTATAATATTAGTATAGATATAGATATATGAAATATTTATTAACTAAGATATAGATTTAGAAACGTGAAAGTCACGTTTTTATTGCTGTTGCGTAATCTCCACGGCTTTTAATAACTTGATAAAACGTGCTCTTATGTATTTAGCTTACGTATGCTATACGTAATTTGAACAGTTCAACCATCAGCATCGGTGGTTCAGTGGTAGAATGCTCGCCTGCCACGCGGGCGGCCCGGGTTCGATTCCCGGCCGATGCAGCTACTTTTTAATCTTTAATTTTTATTTCATCATTTTCACCGATTATAAGTCTATTTTTTTCCTTTGTTAACATCGTATGGCTATATTACTCATGAATTTAAGTAAATAAATGTCATATAGGAAGTTACCCATGTCATCAGGACAAATATTAGTTCGATCGGTAAATATTCGTTTCTTTTGTATTGTGTTCTTGTTTGACCAAGACCCACTAGCTTCTACAACGCCGTGTCGGTGTTGTTTACGGGTCACTCGGTGAACCAACCAAACCTTAAGTCAACATATCGAACAAACAGTTATTAGTATTCTATTATTACTTTTTTGTTTGGAACGTATTGAGTTCTTGTAAATTCATATCTCTTGCTAAATCTTGGTAAGAAAGAATATTGAGTTGAGAGTTAATCCATAGAGTCAAACATTGTCCTTAATGATAAATCCACTTCAAATCTGCAGAAAGGAAATAGCAAATTCTTCAATAAACGAAACTTAACGCATTCCACTCCAACATACTCTACCCGTATGAATAACTTCACACTTACAACTTACTAACAAATTCAATTGCCAAAAACCGATCATAAAAGCAAAACTAAGTCATCACAAGCGACATAAAAGGAGATAAAACTCAAGGAATTTTCTAGAAACGAGGTCAACATAGTTTCGCCCATCAAACACAGCTCTGTACGCCATGAATAGCATTACGAATGTCCGATTGCATGACACATTGCGGTCGGCAGATATCGGAAACCGCTTCGCATTCGCAACGTGGAGGGTTTTATACGAGATGTAGCATGTACACTATGCATGGAAAGGCACCGGATCGTGTGGACAGGTGTGTGCAATTCAACTGCCTTTTGATGCTAGTGGTTGCAGAGCGAAGTGAGATTTTCGGTATGATTGATCAAAGTAGCTCCGAATCATCGCTAGCTTTAGGAGATGCTTTCCGGTTGAGGTGCAGTGGACTTATCAATGGGTTTGAGTGACCGGCAAAGCATTTGCTTTACGTCTTTGTAATTGTCACGGAATCGGAACGTAACCTTTTTGTTGTTTGTCTGTGGCAACACAGACGATATAATTATGAGAGAATTAATAAAGAACTAATGGCGGACGGCGTGTGTTTTTCTTTGTGCTAAAATTAACAACGGTTTAATAATAAAGTTAAGGAATATAAATTGAAGATAAACCTAACTGAACCATTAAGTATTACGTTAGATAGGGACTACGTGTGTTTTCGTGGTGTTAAAGTAATAGACTAGCTGTTCCCCGTAGTGAGACACGCTATCGCTTTTTTCGAATCGAAGAACAATTTCACATTTATAATATTAGGACGGGAAGATTAACACATTAAGTCTGGCTCAATTGCCTATTCCAAATTTATTAGAAGAATAATATACTCAACAGTATACTACAAAGTCATCGATAGCTGAATAAAATGAAGCCGTAATTAAAATACGGCAACTACCCTAACTACAGATTAAGTGCGTAATGAACTCCAATTCGGCGAGACCATAGCAACGTTAATGGGCACATTCGCCGCTCGTTATAATGGGCCAACTCGTTTCGAGCATTAAGACGGGCCGATGCTAAGGGAAATCCTTTTTGAACACACATTAGCAAACAAGCAATTTGTAAATGGAATGACCTTTGCACTAATAACAGAAGAAACTTAAAGGTCGGCCGCGTAATTAAGGTCAAACGCTGTCTGTTGGTAGCGTGCAACAAAAACTGATACACCTAACATTCGCACTCGTTGTCATTTACCATCATTATTCTAGCATTAATTACCACTAAATATATGCACTATTAATTACTGCGATATTCATTATAAATTAATGATCGTGGAAGCCATTAACATTAAAACCGCACATTTAATTTCGTATATGTTTTAAATAAATGGAAAAACATGAAACGTTTTCTAACATTATCGTGGCAATGGAAGGTGGCTTAAGTCTTAACATCTAGCAATAATGTGTAGGAGTTCCCTAAAGAGCCACCCACTGAAGTGCCACAAAAGTTGTTCGGCTTCGGCTCAGAGCTATGAAAAGCCGACTCGCAATATATAAAATACATTTCAACGGAATCCCACATTTCGCTTTCACGTTGTGTCGGTAACGCGAATGGTATTGACATGTGAAACTTTAATATATACTATAACGTTAACGGTGTCTGTCAGTTAGTTGTAACGTCCGATGGATCGTCAGTACCAACACTATAAAGTGATGCCTGTAACATCGTTGTTTTACATACGAAGATTTAGCTTACTATTTTTTCGTGAAGCTTGAAATCGTAAATATATTTTTTTAGGCTCATCTATACTAATAATAGCTGTGCCCCGCGGTTTCACCCGCAGCGCCTCGTTCCCGTGGGAGTTTTGAGATTTTTATTCCCTATAAACCTCACGGAGCCCGAGACCTATCCAACGAATGCAAAACCGTGGAAATCGGTTCGTGCGTTCTGGAGTTATAGCGTCAGGAAGGAAAACCCGACTTATTTTTATATAGTAGATTATAAAGAGGTAAAATTTGTAAGATTTTTGGTTTGTTTGTATGTTCGAGGTAATCTCAGGAATTATCAGTCCGATTTGAATAATTCTTTTTGTAATAGAAAGCCACATTCAACGGGAAGGTTATAGGCCTATACTTTTCATCCCGAAATTCCCACGGGAACAGCCACAGCGCGGGTAAAACCTAAACGGGACGCTGCTAGTAAAATATAAATTGTGAAAAGATTTTAGCAAACTATTCCAGCGATAAAGAATAAAATAAAAATGTTTCATTTGAATATAGTAAGTTATTCCATTTTTGGTTATAAAGTAATATACATTATTCCGAATTTTATGTTTGACGAAAAAGGGTATAAATCCTTTGTGAAAATTCAAAGCTAAAACGCAATAAATCTTGGTATCGATACATTTTTATTGAGTGATAAAGTATAAAGCTTATTAAAGATTGAAGACAGTCTCGTCTCACATGTAACGTCTGCTCACAACACACCACGTGATATACAGCTTTAAAATAGATATATTTGATCATGAAGTCAATGACCTTTCTCCCAACAAGATATAGAAATAGACGATCATTGCTGTAATTTTAAACATAACTCGATTAATCCATTAAATCGATTGTGACCTTCAAACATTAAAGAACATCGAACTAAGTTATTTTTGGAAGTCATTCCGAAACCACGCGATTTATTTGCTCAGTTGCTATCTAAAAATAAAACATATTTTCATGTGGATAAGAGTTTAAATTACCATTTATAACTCAAGAACGGTGTACACGATTTGGATGAAAATTACAATTTACTTAATAATCCTACTAATATTAAAAATGCGAAATTTTGTGAGGATTAATGTACACATGTTTGTTACTCTTTCACAAAAAAACTTCTGGATGGATTTGGATGAAACTTTACAGTAGTATAGGTTACATCAGAATAACACATGGGATACATTTTATCTCGAAATTCTCGCGGGATAATGTACAAAGCGGGTAACGCCGCGGGGCGCGGCTAGTGTTATATGATTCTTCATTTTCAAAGCTCCGCGAGGTACGCTACAGGTGACACAGCGAATAATATACTAGCTATTGTCTACGACTTCACCCATTCTCATGTCAATTCCAGGATAAGAAAGTAGCTTTTGTCCTTCTAGTTCTACATTTATGCTAAATCGTTTATGTGGTTTAGGCGTATGAGCGTTACATACAGACATTTCTGTCTGTATTTCTACAGACGGAGTTACTTTAATGTATGGAGGTAGGAAGAAGTATAGATACGTATCTAAAATATAACATATAAATGAACAGCAACCAATATAGGTCAATAGGACCCGATGCACCAGATTACTAGAAAACATCATTAATTTTACGACTTTACATGTACAAATGCATATAAAAGTTGAACTGTCAGCCACCTAGCCAAACTAGCAGGTAACATAAACTTTACTAACAAGCAGGTACCTATAGATTGGCTGCTGTTTACGAGTATCTATATAAAGGAAAGAACACAGGTGTTCGTACTTGACGGAGATGAGATGAGTGAACTAGTTTTTATTCAGATAATATATTATTTGCAACGGAAATTCGAAGGAACTCTACAGCAGTCTTCTGATTTAAAAAGAGCAGCATTAACGAATGGATCCGGACCATTTCGACCTACTGTTCAGAAAAATGCCTTTTAAATACCTATTAGCAAATATAATGCCATTTACAATTATTTTTTTTACCTGGTAGAGTAAATGACTTCCATGAGAACCTATAAGTTCTTCTTCAGGGTTAAAGCTCTCAAACTCACTGAAAACCTACAAATCCTACAATATTTAATATTGTAGCTGGAATAAAAACCTAAAGAGATAAATAGGTAGTCGGTCTTGTAGATTACCTTGTAGCTAAGAGTATATTAATAAATACCTAAAACGTCCAAACAACTTCATAATAATTACATAACTTCAAAGTTTTCGAATACCGATAATCACGGCAGGTATTCCAATAATCTGGTTACAAGGTTTCAATTATTTCTATATCGAATATCAATATTCAATCTGGATCCAATCTAACTTTGTATTATTGTTGAAGTTAAGACCTAAACAACATAATTAACTTACTTGACCTTAAAAGGAGTTAAATTCTACTGATACTTAACATACTTAGTAAACTTACTAAAATCATAATAGCAAAAGTTTTTGGGAATGTACCCAAGTTTTCACAGATAGTTCAAAGTGTATGAAAGATAGTACTACTAAGTGTATACCTAATATTTTAAGATATGACAATTAGGATGCTTTTCCATTAGTATTTTTTAAACTTACACATTTGAACACATAGTTTAAACGTACTCACACGGGTTATTTCGTTTATTATTTCGTTATTACTTGCTTTATTAACTTTCTAATGCGAAAAAACCCGTGTGAGTACGTTTAAACTATGTGCTTTTCCATTGTAGCGTAGCGGAGCTGTACGGACCTTAAGGCGAGGATATGTGGCGCTCGGACAGAGCTGAGGGGGTGTTCTTAATTCCATAAAATAAGGTTGAGATTTGTGAAGCAAGACACGAGTGCGTGATACGTGGCGGGCGAATATTTGAACTCTTTTGCGTTTTTATAGAAATTGGCGGGTCAAATGAAAAATGTAACTGATTTAAAATCTAAGTGAGTATTAGGAAATTGATATTCCTAAAAAAAACTATGACTATCGCTTCAAATAACGAGATCTAGGACGAGAAAATAATATTTGGTGCTACTTTTACATAATCTTGTGCATCTTATTTCTACATTATTATAATGAATTTTAAAATTCTATTCGATTTAAAATTTTATTAAGGATATATTCTTTTAATTGGTGTTTTTATTTTATTTATAGAATCGATAGAAGTGTTGATATTTGATCGTCAAAGTAGCGACTATGCGCGTTATTTTCACATATCCTCGCCTTAATGGACCAATCACACAATTGACCAATGCATTTTGACAGTGTCAATGCGTTGTTTGACAATCCCGGTGCGTTGTAATTGGTGAATCGGGTTCCGCTCCACTCCGCTTCTACAATAACGCAACCTTGTACAGTTATTTAAAAAACAAAGTAATTCGGTGTAACGCGTCAATAACTGTAGAACTAGTATGAAGACAAAAGTGGTACGTTCACAACAGATTCTATGGCGCCAAAATTGAATAAAAATATTTGACTTTGACTTGAGTTACATTGCACATCGTACAGGAATTTTGCAACCCGTTTTTATTAACGCTAAATTCACATGTGGACAATGGCTACGAGTTAATCCCCATTTGGACAATGGTACGCATGAAATTTGTAACTATATTTCCTAAGTATACTATAATATCCACAAAATATTGTACATGTGGACAATGGTTAGTAGTATTTAATCTGTTATTATATTTCCTAAGTACTATTGTATAGTATCCACTAAATATAGTATAGTACTTAGTGCATAATACACACATGTAGTTTTATCATTTGCTAATATAACTATAAAGAACTAGCAGCGCCCCGCGGTTTTACCCGCGTTATGCCCGTTCCCGTAGGAAATCCGGGATAAAATGTAGCCTATAGCCTTCCTCGATAAATAGACTATCTAACAGTGAAAGAATTATTCAAATCGGTTCAGTAGTTTCTGAGATTAGCGCGTTTAAACAAACAAACAAACAAACAAACAAACAAACAAACAAACAAAACAAACTCTTCAGCTTTATAATATTAGTATAGACTATGAAGACAAAAGTCACAAACAATGTGATAAACAGTGCCAGGCTTAACCAGGTCTCATTTAAACGGGCGATTGAGCCAATCAACCCGTTTCTAAAGAGGCGGTGACAAAACTGGGTCATTCTCGCCTCTCGCAGGTCTGAATGCCTACGCCTTACTTGATCGGATCCAAAGAACAAGGATTTTTTGCACTTACTTTACTGCCACTATTATCCTTGGTTGATTAGTTCGATGGTTTATTGAGTTTTTAACTAGTGCTGAGGTAGGCAGATGATTTTTTTAACCTACAAGTAAGGCTTATTGTAAAAACGCTGAGGTACGAAAGTGTGAGTGCATTTGTGTTGGCTTCAAAAAACTAGTAGACCAAACGGTCTAATTTTTCTTTTCATGAAAGTAAATTTAAAAAAATAAGTTTTCATGCCTAAGCTGTTAAAGGTATTTTAATTAATTTTGGTAAAATTAAATATTTTTTTATCCCAAAATCACCACGGGTACAGATACAAAAAGACAAACCTGGTGCTGAAATTGTCCAAATCTTATTAATAAACTAACATAAAACCTCAGATAAAAACAAGTAGAAATTCTGAGCGAAATAAAAGTTATAATTCGCCTTTTGAGCCCTAATACGCAAAGAAGTATGGAGAGGTGTAAAGACTCTTTACATCTTTACGAAAGAGGTTTTTTCCAAAGCCGCACTTGTGAACCTCTCGGCATTTAACCGCTTGCTTGTCTATGAATAAGTGACGCTTGAGCAAACGAACGACGCTATCAAATAGACGTTGAAGGAATAATTAAGTTCTGAAAAAAACTTTTTATTACCTTTCTGAAAACGATGAATGAACTATCACTACATAGTATAAAATAAAGTCGTCTCTTTTTCGTGTCTGTCACACTGTTTGTCTGTCTGTATGCTTAAATCTTTAAAATTACGCAACGGATTTTGATGCGGTTTTTTGTAATAGGTAGAGTGATTCAAGAGGAAGGTTTTTATGTAAAAAAATCCCGAAATTCCCACGGGAACGGGCACAACGCGGGTAAAACCGCGGGGCGCTGCTAGTGTGCATACGACTTAACTTGTTCTAATTTTGGGTGTATAGAGCATAAGCATCGGTGGTTCAGTGGTAGAATGCTCGCCTGCCACGCGGGCGGCCCGGGTTCGATTCCCGGCCGATGCATCTTTTTTTTTTCTTCTTTTAAGCCGTATATTTATGCAGATAACCAGTTAAAGACAAACGACGCATTTCATTTTTAATTTCATTGTAAGTTTGTTTATTAATAATTGTTGTGCATATGTTGAGCAACAATGAGATAATGTAAGCAAACAATACCCAACACATAACCATCTAAATTCATCTAACGCTACTATAAGCCGTTTGGGAACCGCAAAATCGTAGGTAGTGGTCCAAATGCATTACGAATTCTGTTATCTTGCATGTCTTGAATGCGTCGTAAACCCCAGCATCTTAGGTCGCCGCCGCCGCAAACACACCATTTAATTCAGGTCAATTTAGATGCACCCTGAAAGCACTAGCTAGCTGCAGGGACCAATGGAACTGAATATAAAACTACTTTGCTACTTTCATATATAAATCGGGATGCAACTTCAAATACTTGGGTGTTTAAATGACTTTTCAAACGTGGCTCCGATTTGAGACCAGTAAATTGTATGGACAAAAGTATTGATGAAACCCAGTCTTCTAAAATAATCTATAAAATGGAATATTTTCTTTTCTATAGCATTTCTACACAATTCATTTCCTTATCTTGTCAAACACTTTTCAACATGTTTACATAGATAATTATATACAAACAAAAAATTCGCACTATTTCACGTTAATCCCCATCAGTGGGGACTGCAAACAAAATAATCCCCCTAAAAGGTTAGTGTTTGCACAAAACATTCTATTTCGGTGTATATTTCTGGTAACATTCTATTATTTCTGTATCAGGGGTATAACAAATTTCGATTCTCAGAATAGAACAATACAACTATGTATTTTGCGGTAGATATTGTTACGGTAATGCTGCGTTATTTTGTGCGAGTTTCTCATAAATATCAAAGTGAGAGAATTGGTTTTCAATATAAAAAGTCCTGCTACAAATATTAACAGGACAGAACCGTCCGGATCTAAATATAATATAACATCCGGATTATCTGACTAAACAAACGCCGAAGTAGGTAAATCGGTATTCCACATTTAGTTCCCAACAATATTGCAAGAAAACTCCCACAACAAACATTTAACTTCTTATACAATATTCCAATATACCGAACCAAGATTATAACTTTGATACAACTCAAACAAAAAAACCGGCGGGAAGTTCGATGAATTCCCGTCAAATTTAATTATAGAAGTTGTTCTACTTACACGGGGTATGCCCTGAGGGCCGACCATTCGGAGGCGAGGGTCCCCATCAGAATATCTGGAGACTTAATGTTGGAAACATTAGCGGATATGCTCGCTAAGTTGCCGCGACTAATTGCTTATACATTTACTTTGGCGATGGAAAAGTTGATTAATACGAGGACAAAATAAACTACGTTAAGAAGTAATTTTGATCATGATCATCATTCATCTCGTTGTACTGATATTATCAGTGGGATAAAAGGCCTTTGGCCAGTAGAGGGTCATTATTTTTTACAATGGTAAATTAAATGAATTAAGTACTTGTGCCGTAAACGTTTGAATACCACATGACACCACAATGCGACATACATAACCGTAATCACTTTTAAAAGTACAAAACTGCAGTATTTAAATTGGGTTACGGTAACATGCAATTTTAAATATTAGTCAAATATTTTATATTCATGCCATTTATTAATTACTTTAAACGTCGAACAGTGCTATTGGAATGGACAATTTAATTAATTTACGGTAGTTAAAGTAAACAAGCGCCCGCACATTCACACAATGAGTGATGTTCTCTGTTTGCCCGGTCAAACCGTAACCCTCCACAAATGGAAGTCTCCGGTTAATACCGTACTTACGCATCTATCGTTAATATTTACCAACTCATTCCCGTGTTAATATAAACTATTGGAAATCGATTTACTCATATTACTGTATTCGTATTAGTTAGCTCCTGTTGGTGCTAGGGAAAAATGTTTCAGTATTCAGTACCTGCCTTACTTGGATCGGGGATTATCCCGTGGAAGGAATTGAGATGTCTGAGTATTTGCTTTCCTTAATGTACGTAGACGTAGAGCTTATTCAAGTAGGCCTCTAGCCATCTAAAAATAGATAACAAATACAATACGGTTACTTTATTGTTACTCCAATCTAATAATATAAAGAAGAAGATTTTATTCCTGCTCAACGAAATGTACGGAGCAACCCCAGCAAATCTGGTTTTTTTTTACACTAGCGCCATCTATCGCAGGAGGAACCACAGTACGGAACAGCTAGTTTTTAGGGTTCCGTAGCCAAATGGCAAAAACGGAACCCTTATAGATTCGTCATGTCTGTCTGTCTGTCTGTCCGTCCGTCTGTCTGTCTGTCTGTCCGTATGTCACAGCCTTTTTTCTCCGAAACTATAAGAGCTATGTTGTTGAAACTTAGTGTGTAGATGTATTCTGTGAACCGCATTAATATTTTCACACTAAAATAGAAAAAAAATAAAATTTTAGGGGGGTCTCCCATACTTAGAAATGAAAAAAATATTTTTTTTTTCATCAAACCCATACGTGTGGGGTATCTATGGATAGGTCTTCAAAAATGGTATTGAGGTTTCTAATATCATTTTTTTCTAAACTGAATAGTTTGCGCGAGAGACTCTTCCAAAGTGGTAAAATGTGTGTCCCCCCCCCCTGTAACTTCTAAAATAAGAGAATGATAAAACTAAAAAAAATATATGATGTACATAACAATGTAATCTAACACCGAAAATTGGTTTGAACGAGGTCTAGTTAGTAGTTTTTTTTTTACGACATAAATCGTAAACCGCAAAAAAATACTGATTATTCATTCAATAACTCAAATGTAAATAAAAAAACATTTTTTTCAAGAACTTCTTTATTATGTTACTCGCTGCTACGGAACCCTTCATGGGCGAGTCCGACTCGCACTTGGCCGCTTTTTTATTTAATACCGTTCGATAACACAAGGATAACACCTTTCATAAAACAATTTACTTTTCGAACATCAACCTAATAAACCTTAAATAACCAACACCAGCAACAAAAATATCCGTACAAAATCACATTAAAATTAAGTTAAAAATTATTTGCGTTTGTAAAACGACAACATCAGCCAAACAGTTATCAAACAAAGTGTAGTGCAGTATAGTTAGTTCGGGGGAGCACAAACTAACGGTAGTTAGTGGGCGTTGATGGTACTTACCAAAATGAAAACTAAAACGATCCGAGCAAACGCTAACACTAATTTTCATCTGCAAATACAAATTGGAAACTAAGCTTTATGATAGCTTAGTAGTAATGGAGAGAGCACGTGAACTGGTAAGCTGATTACTTAATTTAGATTCTGTAATATACATAGACTATTAATGTAATTGTTTACTGTTGAGATGTTCACATGACCCTAAGATGTGTTTACGTGATGTTGGCTTACTTTTCTATGACCCAAGGAATTGTTCTTGTTTCGTATAAGGTGATGAAGGAATGCTATGGTTAAAATCTAACATAGGCTGTGTGTGTAATAAATTAATAGGTGTAGTTATATTGCGAGCCCCCACCCCTTACAATTCGTTTTAAGGATTGACGTTTATTTTGTAGATCCCTATGGAACACAACGGCGACTTTTGAAATAATTAATATCCAGTTCGAACTAAAATTATTATTACATGTTGGTATATAAAACTTTCGCAAACTTCCTTAATACAATGTACCTGTTTATCATACAAATCAAATCTAGGTAACATCCAACTGTTAATACAAACGAATATATTTGAAACAATAAAAACTACAAGCAATAACACCGTTGTTACTTCTAATACAAGTTCAAAAACAATTTGATTGTTTTCGTTGGGAATCAAACCGGTACCTGGCGAGCAGCCAAGAGGGCAATGGGGTCAACGTGTCCCACCTCAAACGATCACAGAATCCGTGTTATTGCCATTTATTAAATGATTTTTATAACAATAAGCCTCCGCGGTCACGTTGGCCGTGCGTTCGGTGTAGCCGCACCTCCCCCTTCGGTTTCCCTTTTAAAGTGATTGCGGGTTAAACGTACTGTGCATGCATAATTTGGTTAATAAATTATTAAGTGGCGGTTCTTGGTTATGCCCGCGTTCCTGTGGGTATTCCTAATAAATAGCGTGTGCCTTTTAGCGGACATTGAGGAATCATGATGAGCTGTTCACCGGTACCGTTATCGGTCAATTGTCAAAGACAGAATGGATATGAAGGCAAAAGTGCCTCAGTATCTGAAGCGGCATAGAACCGCAATTAAAACCTCATGTTGGTAGATTAGATACTTAATTTTATTTTGGTCCGCAGACCTTTTTAACCGCATGAATAAAATGATACGTACTAACAAAATACAAATGATACCTCATAATGGTATAATAAATAAATTCAAATCCCGGCTAATCTTCCTGTTATCATGAACCTTTGCTCTGTTCCTGTATGTGTAAATAAAGGGAACGGAATAAAACCCGCCCTAATTATAATTATTTTTCATTGCCCTTTTTATTTGTTCATATTTTTTGTCGCCCGTTTGCGGCAAACACTCGTTTAGGTATGTCAAAGGAAAAGTTTTGTTGAGATTTTAACTAAATGTTAATTAGAAAAACAGTTAAAAACGTAAAAAGTGAGCCGTTGCTTGCGAATTTCAGTCTGCATTCAAATGTGGCAAATCCTTAAAAGCCATGATTACATTACTTTCAGAAAAACACTTTTCAGAGATGCATCAGTTATTTTACAAAAACTGCCTTGGAAAAAGTAAAGTAAAGTATTAGCCTATAGTGTTCCACTACAAGGCAAATTATCCCATATCTAGAAGTACCAATGAGGAGGTTATCTAGGATTTTATTGCTTAAATGTGCTCCGATACCAGGGCTGGCCACAAACCTAGATGATGAACTTACTTTAATTCTGCTATTTAGACAAAACCTCAAAAAATAAAACACAGCAACATTCAAAACAAATTAAACCCTAACCTTAAGACAAAAACACAATTACCTCAACAATACAAAATCCCCAAAAAAAAGCAAAAAAACAGACACATATAAATAACAAAAGTCGAGACGTAAACAGCGGAAAGTGTAAACTTCCCGTAATAAGACAATTCTGAGTTAACCGACATACAACGCATCAGTGGAACACATTACCTTAACAACCACAAATATATCCCGCGTCATATATCCCCGACACGTGTTTATAATAAAAACATCACGCAGTAGATACGAACAAAAAATAAGGGAACATTAGGCACGATAAGTTACCGACAACTCGAGTACTATTTCCCTTAGAATACACATAAAATGGCGGTGATAAATAAAGTTTATACGACGAACATTCGACCGGCGCAAGTTAAAGGTTCTGTATATTTTACAATCATATTTCATACGCAGTAATGCGTTTATTTTATATCTTTAACCTATTCACTGTATACTCCTCACTGTACTGACGTCTTCAGTGAGATGAAAGGCCTTTGCCCAGCAGCCGGACATAACAGGCTAATACTTTTACAGTTTTTGACATTGACATTAAACTGACTCCTAACTGTACTGACATATTTAGTGAGATGAGAGGCATTTGCGTACTAGTGGGACATATTACAGGCTAATACTTTTGACAATATTATGTAAAAAAGTGAAATAAATGCCAAAATTGAATTAGTTTAGTCATGCGTGTCATTACAGTCAGATCTTGTAAATCACACTAACTTATATAACATTTTAATCTGCATTTAAACGCTAATTAATCATTGAACTCGTATACATATTTGACAAGGATTATGTTTCAAATAAATTAGTTCGTTATGTCTGTGTTAAACAATAGGTATCTGTTGAGTAAAGTTCTGACTATTTTGTAGCCACAACAAAATGTAATAGAATTTGGCGTTTTAATGCAATAGTCATATTGACACTGAGTCTACTGCGCTAGTGATAAATGGCCGACATTAAACATTAATGTATAATGTACGCCATTTTCAACAAACAAGCTGCGTTGTCCGTACATTTACTTTTAATTAAACTAATATGTATATGTAAGTTTAAATACTGAGAAATCAAATTGATGCTTGTGTTGGACTAACCATCCGTGTCTGTAATGGAGTCATTAATGGATAAATGCTTGGAAATAACATAAATGTATGTTAAACTGTCGGTCCAAACGTTAGACCACGCTTTAGACGATCTAATAAAACAACAGGATTACTTAGATTACTTAAGTTACACCAGGTTCAGTTTGATTAGGATAGAAAAACATGAGCTGAAATTCCACCTTTACATCACTAATTAAGTCAATCTCTAGTTCTGACGGTGTGAGACAATTAGCCGACTAACATCTAGACTAAATTAAACATAACGCCGCAAGCGTTTAAAGCGCGAACATATAAATAAATTAACACAGCTGACTTTCAAAAGGCAGTGTTAGTAAAACACCGAATCAGTGGAAAACTCTATGTGTGGCTCTGACAGACTCGCGCCACCGAATTATAAGGGTTTCTGTTTACATTCCGAACCCTAATAACGCCCGGGGGTAGTGCCAGGTGCGTCTAAGGCGTCTTGCGAGAAGCGTGGAAAAACTCATTCGTAAACAACAAAAGAAGAACCGCTGATATAACTCAAGGGAGGGGGAGGGGAGGGCAGGTGTTGAGTTAAGATAAAGTGCCGACGTTATGCTCTATCCCGTGATTTAGATATGACCTTCTGAACGCAATCTGCATTAGTAACTCGCCCCGGGGGAGGTTCTTGCCCTTGTCTTGATCCGCACCTGGGCTCACACAACAAACGTGAGACCAGTCGATTTTATAGCATATAATAAATAGAACGAAGACGAATTGTTGCATTTTCTATCGACAGAGTTGGCGGTCAACCAGTCTGCCATGCAACGTTCATCAGTAAGGTTATGGGCTATTCTTTATCCCGAGTTTCCCACGGAAAAGGGCACAACGCGAGTTAAACCGCGGAGCGCTACTAGTAACTATTATGATAATGAACATTACAACCCAGTAATATTTTGGTACGTCAACTAGATTGGTTATCTAATCCATTCATTAACATATTAAAGTACTTATCTATGATAATTAGATAACGCGTAACGTTATCTGGAATCTAGAACGGCGATTAATAAATCAATTAATTTCCTTCTAGTTATGATGTAATATCATCGTGTAATATATCTTATATGTACATAATTAACTCTTACTGCCTTAAATGAAAACCTACTAACACATGTTTCCAGATAAAGTCTATGCTTTACTGTACTCTGCTCTATACATTATCTTTATTAAATTATTATAGTGTTGCTCCTCTGAGTCACGGGACAAGCCCGGTCTCTTTGAAAGGCATGTGAGGGGATACAGATCCAACTCGTAGAGGCCCTAAGGAGATGTTTAATGTAATGGATTATTATATTACTAGCAGCGCCCCGCGGTTTTACGCGCGTTGTGCCCGTTCCCGTGGGAATTTCAGGAATTTTTTTACATAAAAACCTTCCTCTTGAATCACTCTACCTATTACAAAAAACCGCATCAAAATCCGTTGCGTAATTTTAAAGATTTAAGCATACAGACAGACAAACAGACACGACTTTATTTTATACTATGTAGTGATATTATTATTATATACAACCATTTTACTTGTTAGTTGGTTTCACAACTTAAACGAATAGACCGATTCGAATAAATTACCAACGCTCCAGGCGCTGATACGTTAAATTGCGAATCAAAACATAATGAAGCTTTCATCATTAACACACGTATGATATTCCTTGTAAACAAAATTATAAAAATGTTAAACATATCATAAGTTGCACCGACCTTAATATTTAACATGTAATTTTCCATTGCACTGAAAACCAGTGCGTAGAACAATGTGTTGGAACAATAGTACATGTTAATATGTACGTGAAATGCGGTGCCCTACTATTGTTCGAAGTATAATGAACAATTCGAGCGGGGAACCGAGTTTTATCTGATAATGGACCACAACCTAAACGTCCCGCCAAAGAAACATTGAATAAATAAATATTTACAGGACACAATTACACGCGGTTAATTAGACCCAAACTAAGCTCTAAGCTTGTATTATGGAACCTAAATCACTGATACTATTACATATACATTCACAAATACTTTATATGAATATATATTAGACACCGAGACGTCACCGTCAACAACTATGTCTGCACATAGTATATTGTTGGGTCCGGGCGGGGATCGAACCCGCAACCCCTGACACAGTAAGCGCTCTCACATACCACTGTCTGTACCAACTTGTCAATTATATGTCCACACGCTTACCAATGTTATGGTCCCTGGTTTAATTCCCGGGTCAGAGCGATGGGTTTATCTATCTCTTTAATGCAACGATATCTTAACTGAGCGAGATGAAGTTGAGCGGAACTTGATTCGATGGGTTAAGCTCGCTTCATAATGCCTAATCAAGCGCGTTTACACTTAATACTCGTTACTGTCCTGACACCTTCAGAGAGCGAGACATTTGCGTTGCAATAGGATCTTATACCGTTTCACTTCATATATTCATAGCCCCTTAATAGTTCAATTAAGCAGTAAGCAGTGAGCATTGCAGTGTGTGTCGAGGCAGTGTGCAGGAAATCAATGGTTGGGCCCACATGGTCGATAGGCAGGGTAGATTATCTTAATGGCGTCGCAGTGAGGCAGTCGCAAATTATGTATTCGTGAGGCACAATCGGCCCAAATGAGAGGCCAATCAACCGCCACCCGTGCGACGTAAACGGCGTGTTCACCACGTGACGACAAACGGAATCGATAATTCACACGACTTGTTTGATGACATCTAAATAGGCGCACAGAATGTAATTTCAATCACTTTTATGAGATTTTTTTTATATTCGGCGCGATAACGGAGGGCGTGCTTTGTGAATCGGGGTAATGACGGGGTTTGATAAAAGATAGGTACACGCGTTATGATTTATATTGGGCTTATATTAAATATAGAATTACTAGAAGGAGTTCTCATTTCCCACTAATATAAATAATGAATATAATTCTTATTCTCAACTGTTACACACTTACTTAGAGACTACGGTTTAATAAAAACCGTCTGAGCCATTTTCTACCATGTTGAAGCGAGCCTCCTCCACACACTTGTTAACAAAAAGTGGCCCAAATGTGAATCCATAAGCTACAAGCATTAACCGAACAGCAAGATGCAAATAAAATCCAACCTTTATGAAATTCCCACATCCCCTTTTAGTATAATTGTATGAATGAAATGCTAATTATTAAACATACAGGTTCCGAGCGTACCTATGCCGGCGTGTTCATACACAGAAGTTTGAATACTCGTGTTTAGTTTAACTTTACATGCGTGGTCAATATTGTAGGAGGGCCCTAAACAATAGGTTGTAACGAGCCGCGTAACCAATCCAAACATATGTTTGAAAACAACGCCAGTGTAAAGAGAAACACTCGTATTTCTATGGCTTAAGAAGTTTTATTAAAACAATGTAACAGCATTACACACAGATATGTGTTTTGGAACTTATTTTATGATAGATTTTTTGTTACGACCATCTGATGTGTTTTTGTGGTATTGGGGTGTAATGTAAGTTTGGGCGTGAAATATATTTTGTGTAAGATTGAGGGTAGTTTATAGTGTTTACGTGAATAGTGAATAAATTGGATGCATTTAGCCGAGAAATCGATATAACCAAATGTAAGATCCGTAAAGATATTACTTTACCGTTGATCTACTGATGTAACATAGGACAACTCTACTAGTGAATTACTTTTCTTTTATACATAAGCATATGTCAATAAAAATACTATATTTTGATACACAGGCTTAAAGTCAACAAGGTAACAATGTCTTATGTGACCAGGGTAAAAGGGGCGAAACGTCAGATTAAAATTAAAGTGAAGTGGATCCGCAAACGTAGTTTCAATTCATAATGAGTAGTGTTCGCTTAAATCTAATAATCCAATAAGGTAACAATCTCTTCACATATACTGAAGGCCGATCGGGAATCGAACCCGGCACTAAGTACTCTCAAAAACCACGGTGCCAACGGTCTTTTCAAAAAGCGCTAACGAGCAAAAGTACTTCATATCTAACGTAAGAGTCAATAATAATAACTGCTCAAGCCGTTACCACATATATCACTTCTTTTTGAATAGCTCTTTTACATTATATTATTTTACGGACAAAAAGAGTGAATTTAGGCGCACATATTTTCCAGGTTTACGCATAGGGTGCGATGGAGTGTACCGAATAATGGACTATTGTGATTTGTTCTTTTATTCCCATTCTTATGTAAGTGACAAACATAAGTGTTTTCCTTGAAACTAACTGAGCCGTTTGGTTCTGCCTACATTTTTATCTTAGGTAAGTACTTTTTTTTCAGATACAAAAAAAAACACTGTGTCCCTATTGAGTTGGCCTTAATGACATGTATGACCCTACTAAAAATCTGAACGAAGGCGACTGTTATTCAAGAGTCGGGTTAGAGCTTAAGTATATTAAAATCTTATTGCAATTGGTAAGCGACGTCAGGCTCGGTTTCGACTTGGATGGGTGACGATTATAGCATTTTTATCTGTGATTCAGAAGGCACATCAATTTGTCAGGTTCTGTTGTTTAAATCGGTAGGCGATGTCGGAGGCCTTTGGGCGCTTTAAAACTCCGATCATTATTAACGACGAGGGTTGTCCACTGACCTACTCGAACTTATTTACTTTTTAGCACCGAAACTTTAGCTGCCCAACTATAATATTTCCATGCTAATGGTAATATCATAAAGTTTCCCCAACCCATATTAGAGGCATTGTCCCAATTTCAAAGCTGCGTTTCTGAGAGAAAAATGATGTTGAAACCCCTATTGTTATAATAACGGTTCAATGAACGCTAGGTGTTCAGTAATTATTCAATAGTGGACCTGAGCGAGTATTATGTAAGTTTTAATGAAAGAAACTAAGTGCGGCGCTCCATTAGCGCGGGAATATTAATTTCCTAGCGACGGTCGCAGGTCGGGCGAATAATAATGATATCTAGTTATTGTTACGACCACTATGTAAGCTGAATTAATTCGACGAGCACAATTTGCTCGACGGGTCGGCCCTGAGATGTAGTTTAAGTTTTAATAAGTGCTTAGACCCTTCTAGTAGAGAGTGTAATGCCTCCCCGTAGTTTAATGATGCTCAATTACTTCGCGACTGTATTCCACGGCGAATATTTTTCGTTGGAGTCGTAGTAAGGTAAAAAATTACATAAAATTATATATATATTTTAGTATACTATTAAGCAATGAGTTCTTTGGACGAAAAATGAGAATTTAACTTAAACAAAATATATTAGGAAGAAGTTTGACAAAATAACATCCCATTTACAAACATTCCCTTCAATAGGCAACATATTTGAACATCTAAAAAAATACGATTTGTAATATAATAACAAGTATTTCTGAAACATATCTCAAGCGCACGAAACAAAGTGACATCACGCGGAAAGTACAACATGCAAAATAAAGAGAAACATATAAAAGAAAAATATCAGGGCGGGCGGGAATTCAGGTGACTTCCTTATTTCTCCCTTGGAGCTGGAGCTTTGTGTATCCTACGCTCGCAAACGAGACAGGGATGTTACTATTATGAAAAGTTTAACCGTAAGTGGCAGATGAATACATTTTTGGGAAATCGTCTTGTCGTAGGTATGTGTTTAGCCGAAACGATCTAAACGAATATAATGTACAGTCAACTACAGAGTTGATGACCACTTTCAATATAGTAAACGTACTCACACGGGTTTTTTCGCGGTAGGAAGTTAATAAAGAAAGTAATTACTTACTTTTTATTTCTGACGTTTCGATTTGATTGCAGGGTGGTCGCGGGTGAACTCTTTCAATATTACAAAACTTCAACATTAAAAGATTTCATAAATAGGTAAGTGTGTTCTGGTGTTTTGTAATACTGTATGTGTCTATCAACTTTTGTAGTGGACTGAACCATATTTTACCTTTTACGCCTTTTCCTCCTCACTGTACTGATATCTTCAGTGAGATGAGAGGCCTTTGCCCAACAGTGGGACATTACAGGCTAATGCTTTACTTTACTTACGCCTTTTTAAAGGAAGAAGAAGAAGAAGTAGAAGCATATGGGAGGCCTGAATACCGTACCTGTAACAAAAACATGTTATATAATTTTTTGTTTGGTGCTTGAAATCACTGTGGAAATAAGTAGATAAATTTTGACGGATCTTTCTGTGGTTCCCTATGTTCAAACCAAAAACAGTGATTCTAACGTATTACTATAGTGTTTTTACTTGCTAAAACAATATTTTGTGCCGCGAAAAACCCCGTAGTAATCCCCCTAATATTGAAAATGTGAAAGTTTGTGAGGATGGATGTATGTATGTTACTCTTTCACAAAATAACTACTCGACGGATTTGAAAGAAACTTTACAGTAATATAGGTTATACATCTGAATATAACATGGGATACATTTTATTCAGAAATTTCCGCGGGAACGGGTACAACGCGGGTAACACCGCGGCGGGGTGCGGCTAGTACGTTTATAATCTGTACAAATTGTGAGTTTCAAACACACTGGTAGAAGTGAATAACCGCGGGGCGCCTCTATCGTTCATAACGTATGAAATTACCAAGAAAATTACTTATTGGAAGTATCAAGTTCAATGAATTGGATTTGCTCTTCTTAGAAAACGTAGATTTGAATTTACTTTGAAAACGTATACCCGTATTTTATATTGGCTTAATTACAGATACATGACGAGATATTTCTATTGGAATATTAATTTATGTTTCCAGTTACATTTCTATTTTAATGACACGATCAAGTTTTATGTCCTTACACAATGTACCATCGAACCAACTGAATCATGACCCACTTGCCTGATAATTCGTTTGAAACTTTCAAACTTGTAAGATCTATCGCGTATAATGCACTTACGACGTTTTAGGTACTAATAAAATTACGTCAATACAGGTCGCAGACCTATGCAATTTTAACCTTTGTTATCATTGCCATAAAACCACATTTCACACATATACAGTCATTGTTTGAATCTCGAGCTAGTTCTCGCTTATTTAACCTAAACTTTTTGATGATGGAAAAAATATATTTAAAAAATGGGGTGTTCTACAAGTGTGTCATATTATGTCAAGTTGTCAGTCAATGTGAAAAAACTAAACTAAATAGTAAAATGCTTAATAAATAAAATGCTTAATAATGGCTAATTTAGAAGAACAAAGAGCTCGGATTGTAGTCTTAAGTGAGGAAGGCTATGGCATACGGGAAATATCACGCGAATTGAATATTTCTCGGAATACGGTGAGGACCTGGATCAGACGGCACCCCGGAGAGGGCATCCTCGAGGACAGACGACGTCATAACCACGGCGTTCGCCGACTCACGAACGAACAAAGAGTGGACATGCAACACCATTACGAAGAACAACTGTCGAGTGCATACTGCCAGGGTAGTCTCAAATTGGTTTGATCTGCATAATGATGAAGTTACTTTGATTCCATGGCCGAGTAGATCCCCAGACCTCAACCCAATAGAAAATTTGTGGGGTTTGATGGTCCAAATGTGGTATAACAGAAACGAGAGAACAAAGGAAGCAATTGAGCAACATTGTAACGAAATTTGGGATTACTTGAGAGACAGCGACATTTGCAGTCGTCTAATAGGGTCAATGCGTGACCGATTACAAGCCGTTATCGATAACCATGGTGCACACACTAGGTTTTAGATACTGAATCTTATAATTTAAATTAGTTCTGTTAAAGATTAAATAAAGTTTTTTTTTCATTTCACAAATTTTATTACTCTTTTTACTTATACATATAGCTTGAAAGACCAACAATGGCATGATTTTATTTTATACATTTTTGATTTTATATTCTAGAGAAATAAATGCGACTAATGGTTGAGCAAATTTAATACGGCCAAGTGAAGTGGCACCATTACGTTCGTAGAAAACTTCCTATGCTTACCTACGTACACTGACCTCTACGTAATACAGATAAAGACAGTAACATCATCTCTTCTTTTTCATATACGAGCTTAGTCGATACTGTCCGATTTATTTAACAGTGCACTCAGTAAATGTCAGTGTCTAATCAAATGATAACAAGTTCGTTACCAAGGAAATAAACCTTCAAGCGAATTTCGACCTACTTGCATTTAAGGGGTTTAGCAAAATAAGCTTATGGTGGGTCATGATTCAGTTGGTTCGATTGTACATTCATAAATCAATATACAGTTAAAAATAATTAAAGCCTGTAATATCCCACTGCTGGGAAGGCCTCTCATCTCACTGAAGATATTAGTACAGTGGGAAGGTTTAGGGTTCGTTTTTATTGAAGCAGAGTGTTGCTATGCGGAAATCAATCGACCAATCACAAGGCATTGAAATTGTCAAACAGAGCATCGACATTGTCAAAATCTATTCGTAACTAGCTGTGCCCCGCGGTTTCACCCGCAACGCCCCCGATCCCGTGGGAATTCTGAGATTTATATTCCTTATTTTTCTTATATAAAAACCTTGTCCTGACAATAAGGAACACATTAAAAAAAGAATCATCCAATTTGGTGCAGTCGTTCTGAAGTTATGCGCTTAGCAACACATTTTGCGATTCATTTTTATATTATAGACTAGCAGCGCCCCGCGGTTTTACCCGCGTTGTGCCCGTTCCCGTGGGAATTTCGGGAATTTTTTTACATAATAACCTTCCTCTTGAATCACTCTACCTATTACAAAAAACCGCATCAAAATCCGTTGAGTAATTTTAAAGATTTAAGCATACAGACAAACAAACACGAAACAGAGACGACTTTATTTTATACTATGTAGTGATTATAGATGCATTGTGATTGGTCAGTTCAGCTCCGCACAGCTCCGTTTCGCTTGAAAATGCACCATTAGGCGGAGGCGGACCAAAACTCAAATATTTTTAAAACACAAATCACTACATAGTATAAAATAAAGTCGTCTCTGTTTCGTGTCTGTTTGTCTGTTTGTCTGTATGCTTAAATCTTGAAAATTACGCAACGGATTTTGATGCGGTTTTTTGTAATAGGTAGAGTGATTCAAGAGGAAGGTTTTTATGTAAAAAAAATCTCGAAATTCCCACGGGAACGGGCACAACGCGGGTAAAACCGCGGGGCGCTGCTAGTGTGCATATATGCGCATATCCCATGCGAGATCCGTAACGATGCCAGTAAGCATGAGCGACGCAAAGTGGACACACAAGGCGGATACCGTCCTGTATTGACATTCCATTTTGGGAGAACCATCGGAAAACTTTGTACAAATACAGTGGATACAACAAGACGTTTAAATAATAATGTAGAGTACAAAAATATGTTTAAATGTATACGAGTGGATATCGTGGAAGCTACAAAAAGTGCCTGAAACAGTTGAATGTGCATGTTAACTAAGTTACAAGTAAAGTGACATTACTATGGTTGCGTAGAGGAAAATTAGTGTTCGTTGACGCTGTGGGTACCGACACAGACAGTTCTTTGGCTATATAGTCTATGGATTAAGTTGAAAATAAATCAATAAATATGTATTAACTTACAAGAAGTTTTACCTTGAGTCTATGAATTTTAAAACAATTATTAAAATTCATAGTGACGGTTTCTAAGCATTTAAAATTAACGTTAGCTAAAAATATAACACTAAAAAAGTGTTCTTCCACTTCCTTATCAGGATCAAAAACAGACTGTTACTCAAACATTAAAACAAAACACAAATAACGTTTTAACAATAAAAACAGTCATAACAAAAACCATTAACAACAATCCACACCAATTGTAATTCGTAACAAAAATAACAATAAATTAAGGAGAACAGGTATTTCGTATCAAGTAAACAATGTAACAGCTGGTTTTAATGGCACCTTCATCGGTTTTTGAAAATACCACGACGACGGTAAACAGTCGCTCTCACCAAATTGGTATATAAGTATAAAGAACAGCCTGGTATTAAACTCGATCGAATTTAAACGAAACAAAATCGGAATTAACTTAGTGTCAAAAAACCGGAACTCAAATAAGACAATAGTGTATTATTATGCAATAAGGATGGTTTTACTCTTAAAACCCAATTGATGTTTCAAATACGAATTAAGGTACATTGTTTGACAAAAAGCGTATAGAGTGTAGATAGAGTAGAGAGTGGTCACGGGATGACCACGAGCGGTGAAATCCGCTCGAAACGTCGCGTCGGATACGTATGTATTTAATAAATACGTTATAATATATGTATTCTTAAGCGATATAGGCCCGTTTCATTGAGTATAATGAGTGCAAATCGTATGAGCTTAAAAAGTATAATAAAAGAGTATCGTAATAAGACCGTGGTACGGGACGACTAGATAATAATTAGCCTCATTTTGAATTAGTAAACACGACCGGTCCGTCTGCGTATGGTAACCCACTGGTTTGGTAGAAAGTATGTGGTCTGTAATTTCACCATTTGCGCGTAAGACGAGGTGGCCGAGAGGTTAAGGCGTTGGACTGCTAATCCAATGTGCTCTGCACGCGTGGGTTCGAATCCCATCCTCGTCGACTATTTTTATTTACCATAAACGAAGAAATTTTAAAATAAATGAGTAGGTTAGGTACGCGACGAAGTAACTAAAGGTAAAATTAGAGCATACAATTAGGTGACTCATACCGTTTTATATTAGACAAAAACTTGAGAAGTTTTTTGCTATGAATCTTTTTCTTTAGACCCGAACAAAAAGGAGGCATTTTAATATGAATCGAGTTGAACAATTCCGCATATTATCCGCTTTGTTCCAAATTAGATAAATTATACCACAAAAAGATCCGCACAAAAGCGCCTACGGTGTGGGAAAGGCAATAAACATTGTGAATGTCAAATTCAGTCGGAATTCTAAATCGACGCGCGTCTTACGCATCGCGTTTCTTTGAGGCTTGATGTTGGTCTTTGCAGACTAATGACATATTTATGTTCTCTTTTAATGTATTCAAATCTAGGTTAAAGAGAATCTTTTTAACGTATTCTAGGGCTACATAGGCTTTTAGGTTCCAAAATGCTAAAGCAACAGAGCAATCGTTATTTATTAATTTCCTTTCAATCTGTTCTGATTTTATTATTTTCTCGTCCTGTCCAACATTTAATTGAATTTATACATGAATCAAACCTCAATCAAAATATTTTACACTTACATAATTTGACCGCAGAATTAACCTATTTATTATCGCGTAACCAGTATGACAGGTTCGATTTAAAAAGAGATGGTTTGGGTCAGTTTAACATTAAAATGTCAAGGCCAATGGGTACCAAAATGTTATATAATTATACAAGTAATCGCACAAAGATCACAAAGAGCACAAAAGATCGCATTGGGTCGAAGTGAGTTTGAACTTAGATCAAAGCTTTGAAGCAGTACTAACTAGTATTTATACTAATACATAAAGCTGGGGAGGTTGTTACTTCGTTTTTTTAGCTGGTTTCAATGCATTCATGACAGGAACTACCAATATGATTTGAATAATTATTTTTGTATTAGATTCAAGGACGCTATTTTTATTCCAAAATTCCCATAAGAACTGGTGCATCGCGAGTAAATCCACGCGGCGCGGATATTACATAAACATAATTATTACGACCTTCCCGAAACGCCTGAAACTCAAAAACACCGTCGATGAAGCAAATAATTTTAAACATAATTAACTAGCCAATTACGTGCAACAAAAGAGGGGTCATTTCGTTATGTTCTATTGTTTTCGTGTTCATTATAAGTCGGCCGTCTGCGAGTACGATTGTCAAGGAAATGGCTTTGTTTCCTGCGAGGGATACAGTCGCGTACACCCGCGCCCGTCCACGTCCGTCGGGAAATGAATATCACATCACCCGCTTTTGCACTTCCCTGTACCTAGTGACGCACACTGGTTTAGTAGGAGTGTCTATGATGATGTTAAGACCTAGGGTGTCTTTCATCTAGAGCATGTTTCTTCTATGCCATGTTTCACTCACTCATTATTTTATTGGTAGATATATACGTTTAGCTCAATTAGAATAGAGCTTTTAAAAATATGTCTAAGTTTAAATATTTAAATGCTTAGTTACTAGGTACATAAGGTTGTGTTATTTATTTAGAAAGTATTGAAATTATTTTCCACCCTAATGGTTGTAAACTTTTATGGATCTCTAAAAAGAAGCGAACGTTTGTTTAAAAGAAAAATATAATATACTTATAGCAAACCTTTTACCGTGAAAGATTTTAAGGGACCGGATGTCTGTATCTAAGAAAAAACTCCGTCTCGTGATATCAAATTAAAGAAAATCTCGTTCATTTTCTCCCAAAGGGAAGGTACTCCGAGATTTTCCGGCTAATGTTATTTTTGTAAACATTAAAGTTAACATCGACAGGAAACATTTCAGGTACCCGCACCCATATTCCCTTTTAAAATAACTTATACGTCGTAATGTAAATACAAATATTTCAGGATTTCAGGTCAACTTTGCTTGACGGATGCATGGAAAATATATTTCCGCGTATCAACTATGATTTTCAATCAAACTGTTTCTCACACAGATGTCAGTTGAAACATACAAACTATATAATTTTAAAAAACCCACGCCAAACAATTCCAAGTAAAACTCAGCAATCACAAAGTGAAGTGAACCAAAAAATAAATAAAGAACGAATGCTAGATTGCTAATGTCAGAACGTTGTATTTTTTAATCCTGAAACAGAAACAGCGTAGAGATTGTTAATGTAAACAGTAATAGAAGATTGCAGCTCATACATCAAAGCGCTCAACTACAAACAAATCAAACAGAGTGCGCGGAATGAATGCGAATAATTTGTTAACAAAAACTAACAACAAACAAACACAGTGCAACTCACAAAGGTTTAAAAAGAACAATTAGATCTGCATTTATCCGATCGGACGCTATTTGATTGATTTATTTGAACATCGCTCACTTCAATCAGACGCGTAGATGTATCAATTTCGTTCCAGAGAAAAAGCAATATGTAATTTCCCAAATCTGTATACGTACGGCCTTAAACAATCGCAAAAGTAGCAAGGTATATATGTATAAAGTTGTATCGGCGCAAACACATCAATGTTGGATGTAGATGGAGTGATACGCTGAATATTCATTGGATATGTGAGCGTTCGATCGGGCCGGTGTGCGTGCATCGTAAATAGTAAACATTTGGTGAAAAATATCAGGGTATTTTCTACGGTTAAAAAATAACGGTGTGGGGTGAAGGTCCGTTCTGTATGTACGGATGAGTAGTGGCTCTCAATACATTGATCACGATGCCCGCCGGCCACCGCGCCGGCCGAAGGGAGCGCTTTTAAAACAGGTCAAGTGGGAAAAAGGTTTTCATCGAAAGCTACTTACAAAGTAATTTATATATGAAAAATTGAAATATTCCCCGCGCTCATCTACCGGTGCAGACGAATGCTCGCAAATACCGGATTGAATCCGTTCTTGGAGTATGCAAACATGCTACTACACTAAAATAAGCGTTAAAATATACTGGGGAAAATGGAAGTCGATACGTTTTCTCGGGTTTACTTTTAAGGCTTTTGCTATAATAGAGAGAACGCGGCGCAATCATGCCGGAGTGCGATGCTCTCGTATTTATATCATGCTATTCTACATCGAGCATTCCACACAAATACATCTTTCTTATGCTTAGAGTTCGTCTCGCTAGCCAATATTCTAGTTCGGCTTTCGTATTAACAGTAACGAAATACGAAATATACGGAGTGCCGTATAAAACTATTAGTCCTGCATTAATAGACATTAGACCGACACGGAAGGTTTTCAATGTAAATTGGATACTAAACATACGGTTCAATTCATAGGAACTGTATTGCGATGCGAGTTTACCGGTAATTACATTTTAAATGATCATTCAGAAATCGAATGAGCTGTATTTACAGGCGTTCGCGTCGAATTGATTCTGTCACGGAAACATTGAATTAACTTTTGACACGCGACTTTTGTTGCGACAAACGTGAATTAAAATGTCAACATTCCGTGTACGTACTCCAAGCTGTTTTCTAATTTTCTACGAAAATGGGATCGTCATTAGTGATCCACATTCAGAGTCAACACTATTAACAATAATTGTTCAGTTTAGTTACCTTTCTCGCAACTAGATTCAGCTTTTTAATATTTAACAATACCTATAGATTGAGTTTTTGAATTCGGTTATACATTAAAATCTATTATTGTCAACCTACAGCTCGGAACGGATGCCGACAGAGGCGATTTAGATAATTTGGGTAAATATTTGTGTCCAGTCCAGACCAGATACGGTTTACAAGTAAACATCAGCCAATTCGGATGAAACCGTATTGCACTATATGCGCTGCATAAATAGATTATTTGTCAAACCACTATTTTAAATTAAAGAATAACATTATCGACATTTTCACAAACACAACAAATGTGCAATGTAGTTAAACACAATTAATCATTTAATAGTCCCGAGTAACCCACGACTGTGTGTCCAATAATAATCCTCATATGATATGCAGTAAGGCCAGCAATTAGAATTCCCTATTCCACTCCTAAGTGTACCGACATACCGATACAATATGTAAATATCAATAGTTTATAGGGTAAAGTTGCGTGTTTAAGCTTTAGCACGTTCGTATTAACTATAGTTAACAACTGTTCGCTCCCACGGCACAATACGAAATACTTATGAATAAGTAATAACGTTCAATATCATACACTATTTACATATCATTTTCAATATTTAGTTTACAAATAAACACATTATTTACTAAGTGCCCCATTGGGAATGTACGATAAAATTGACAAATTGAATAATTTCGTTAGTGTGTGATAATTTCAAAAGGAATAAAGCTGGAATACGTTGTATCTGAATTATATTTATGAATGAAATGTCGATTTCAGTTGCATATATTCGTGAATTTAATTTGGTGAACGATCACTGACCTAGTTGACAAATAAAATGTGAAACATTTCGATATTAAGTATGATTTGCTTTGAAGAGTTTCGGGCCAGATGGATAAGTTACGCATCAGTAAAACGGACTAGCTAGATCCAATATGCCGATTTAAATATATATTAGTATTAATAAAGTTCGTTTGTCCCGATTTCAAGACCCTTGCTTTGAAGGACATGATAAACTGTCTGTTCAGTAATTTCACTTTTTAGGCCACTTGGAAAGCCTTTACGTATAATATAGCCATGATAAAACCATAGTGATGAGCAAAGGCTATATATTGCGAAACGCAAACTATATATCGCGAAATCCCTAAAAAATTCAGATTCAGGTTTCTAAAATATAAATTTGAATCAAAAAGACATTCAGTACCCACACCCAATAGGCTTACAAAGTGTGAAAGGCAACAAACGACCAACATTCGAGAACAACTCGACATCGGAGTATAATAAATGGCATTTTTTCGGGAAGACTTATGACCGGCACTGAGGAACAGGTAGGCCGCATTCAATATCGACACTGAAAGGGACCACGGTTAATTCAATCATCCAACTTCCACCCTTCCACGAATTGAACTCGCCGTCAAGGGGCTTTCAATTGTTTTGACGTTTAATCTGATAAATAGAATTGATTAATTTGTTATCCCCTCCAGCTATGCTGCTTTGTCATAATGCAGAGGTATTAAGAGACAAGGTTTAGGGTGGCATCAATTATTAGTAGGACTAAATGATGCAGTACTATTAGCTGAGTGAAAACATAATTTAGTTAGACAATACAGGATATGATACATTAGGAGCTTCATTTAAGCTTAATATACGACAACTTTCAAAGACAAGGACGTGAAGATAGTGGGCGAATGTAATATAATTTATTGTAGCAGTGACACGACGAAATTTTATTTTTTTCAGAATAAATTCACCGTGTATTCTTCGTCAACAATTATGTCTGCACATATTGTTGACTCCGGGCGGAAATCGAACCCGCAACCGACACAGTAAGCGCTCTCACATGCGCTCTCACACGCGTATGTTATAAAGAGATTTTTGCTAACATATTGTTTGTGTAAAATTCAATGATCGTATATCATTATCGGGTGTTAGTTAGGCTCGTCCTCCGTGTACGCCGGGGACAGAGGGCAGAGCCCGGCCCGCCGGAGCCCACAGGAAAGGTCGACGTTTCCTTCCGTCCCACACGCCTTCATTACGACTTTATTACGCACAATGAAAATCATATTTACCAGGACAGAAAGAAGACGTAAAAAACACACGTACGTCCGTAAAGTACCCAGCCCTAAGATATAAATTTTGAAGCATCTGGCGTACTGCCTCTTATTACGTACACAAAGAATCTGAAAACTGTACTGTCGCGCGAATAGACGAGCGTTGACACATTCCTGCATTATGTAATTCCGTCGAGTGCCGTGCGCATTTTTCATAGCGAGATTTGGAGAGTACGCCTTGCGCACCTGTCACGCTTCCCTCTTCACTGGAGAATATTACATTATCTGTTTGAATGGAGCGGCCGTCTCCACTCGTCCCAGAACCTCGAAAGTAATACGATACGTGGATAATGCGATTGTAAAACGTACAAAATACACCCTCGTATAATCTCTCCCCCGCGCAGGATGCTAAACTTCGGGTAACGCTATTGATATAACAAGCAATGGTTGCCAGCGGAAGGATGGAGCTATCTCACGTGGAATTGTAGATTATATAAAAGCTTACTTAATCCGAATTTAACGAATACTCGCTACTTGAAACGTTTCCTCTATAAGTGAGATAATTGCAGTATATTTGTAATGATTATTATATAAACAGCCTGATGCGTTGAAGTAAATGTAATAAGGAATTAAGCGTGGGTCGCAACGGCGATCTGTTTATTGCTCTATAATATACACTCAGTTACTTTAAGCAGTTCAAAACAAAAGAAAAGTTTCTTATAGGTATGTATATGACTAAGCGTTTTAACAAATTCTGAAACAAAAACTTATAAATGTACTCCAACAATTTACTTCTTCTTCTTCATCGAGTGGATGGCCAACCTGACCAATCCTGGTGTCAGAGTTATGGAGCCGCCAAAGGCCTCTGACATGGCTCAAGTAACGACTACTATCCGCTACTATCCGTAGAAAGTAACCGAGACCGACGGCTTAACGTGCCCTCCGAAGCGCGGAATCATCTTACTTTTCGAGCAATCAGGTGATTCAGCCTGCAATGCCCTAACCAAACTGAGGAAAGTCTCACAAAGAGATTTTTGTGAGTTATCCCCACCGGGAATCGAACCCGGAACCTCCGGGTCGTGAGCCAGGCGCTCAAACCACAAGACCACGGAGGCTGTATCAATTTACTCAGCATGCTAAAGGTACTTATACCTTACAATATTAATCAATTCATAGTGCATACGACTTTATTGACCGTCTGGACACAACATGCAATTCCGTGCAATTAGATACTATCGCGCATTAAGTAAACAAGTCAGACATTGTAATTAATTAGTTAAAACCAGTTAGAACAGAGGCGGTCGCCACCACCACGTCGAAAGGAAATGCCTTGCTCTGTTTAACGTCAGTTAGTTAAACCCTCCACATTACTTTGTTAAGAACAAAATGTTATTTACTTAAGGAACGCTGGAGATGATGCTCTTATTTAAGAGCAGTTTATATAATTGAGCGGCAAAGTTCTTTTAATGCTTATTTATAACCCTCTTTCTGTTTTAGTTTATGAAACTTGGTAATCTGTTCAATGTGTAGTGTTTTTTATTGTATTTCGTTGAAAGCGTTTGTGGTTGGAGAAGGTTTTTGTTTATGATTCTTTGAACATGATCAGTTGGTAATCAAATAAATTCTAACTCAGTCGGTAATAGTAATCGTCGGTTATCTCGGAGGTCTTTAGGCGGTCTAAAAACCGGCCGAAAAAACCGACCTTCGAAAAATCGTACTGAAACCTTCATCTTCTTGTGAAGTCGATCAAAAAACGCCGGTACCCATATCCCCATCCGATCGAAGCACACACAAATCATTGTTTATACCACCTAAAAACAAATTCACCAACAGGCCCTTTCTTTTGGAAAATCAGGTTAACCGTGTGGTGTCCTGGGGTTCTAGATAGTATCCAATGAAACACACTAAACAATTCACCAAGCTACACGCTCACGTCCGCTCGGCCGGGGTCGGCGATAATAATGCCTACCCTCACTCCGGCGCACGCTCGCGCACGGCTTGCCCTTTATTAGTACGTCACACCTCTTCCTTTTTCTGAGATTTTGTATAATCATCAATAACAAACATTAATTAAACAATACCACAATCAACAAAGATTCTAATAGTAATTATGTACTTAACAATCATTTCAAAAATCAATTCAAATAGATATAAATTTAATCAACGATTAATTTTAAGGTTGAGGTAAATTATCATCAGTCTCTGGTTCATCCGTAACCTCTGGTTGCTGAATCTGCCATTGACCTTCTACTCTTTTAAGATGTATCAAGTTCCTTCTATATTCGTGACCAGTTTCATCATTCTTAACATTATATTCATTTCCGTTAGAACTTAATACAGTATGAGGTGTTGGGTTGAATGTTGTAGTTAGCTTATTTTCTTTCGTCATATTTTTCACGTAAACTTTTTCACCCCTATTTATTTCATAATCTGTAGCTTTCCTTTTCCGATCCTCATACTCTTTACCTTTTTCTTTCATCAAACAATCTCTGTCCCTTACTTCGCTGTCAACTTCCCTCCTGATTCTTACTAAAGAAGGAATTTTATCTCTAAATTTCCTGCAAAAAAAAAAGTTCGCTAGGTGTTCTTCCTGTGGTAGTATGCGGAGTACTATTGTACATTGTCAAATAGTCTAAGAGATCCATCTGCCAATTTGATCTAGTACTTTGGCTAATTTGCAATCTTTTAAGAATGTCTCGATTTTGGCGCTCAACTTCACCATTCTCTTGAGGAGTATATGGTGTAGTACTGAGTAATTTTATGCCTGATTCTAGACAAAACTCTTTAAAGTCCTGGCTGGTAAATTGTTTCCCATTATCAGCAGTAATCGATAATGGAATACCTAATCTTGAGAATATTTCTTTTAGTACTTTTATAGTATCGTTGGAGGTTATAGATTTCATGATTTTTATTTCTTTATATCTACTGTAGTAGTCTATAACCACCAATAAATAGTGACCTGATGGAAGAGGGCCTAAAAAGTCCATTGCAATGTCTTGCCACGCCTGTTCCGGTAATGTACGTCTTTTTAGCGGCAATGGTGGGTTTCCAGCTGAGACAAGAGTGCAACCTCGGCAGCTTTTAACTTTAGCCTCTGCATCCTTATCTATCTTAGGCCACCAGACTTTAGTGCGTAAGCGGCCTTTCATCGCTACGATGCCTGGATGACCTTCGTGAGCTGCGTCTAAAACCCGTTTTCTTAAGCTGACAGGAATCACAATTTTATCACCCCTGAGAAGAATGCCATCATGAGTCCAAAGTTCAGTTTGAAATACACGATAGTTGTGGACTCTAGAATCCCAAACATTGGTGTTCAAAGCTTCTTTGACCGACTGTATTTCACGGTCTGATTCAGAATCCTCAACTAACGTCTGCATAGGTATCGCATGAGGTCTCATGTACTGGACTAGCTGGTTTATGTGGCATTCATCGTCAGAGGGATTTACCTCAACTAGTTGGCATAACCGGGAGAATGGATCCGCAATATTAGTTTTCCCCGGTCGGTAGACAACTTTGAAGTTATATGACTGCAAACGTAATACCCAACGCTCGATCCTAGCACATGGTTTTGATCGGGGCCCGAAAATCACCTCAAGTGGTTTATGGTCAGTAACTAGATCGAATGTTTCCCTACCATAAAGATACACATGAAAATGCTCTACGGCCCAGACTAAAGCCAAAGCCTCTTTTTCTGTTTGGCAGTAACGCTTTTCAACGTTAGACAGGCTTCTGTTTCCAAATGCAATGATTCGGGATCCATTTGAATCAGTTTGCACCAGTACCGCTCCTAAACCTACTGGGCTAGCATCGGCATAAACTTGCGTCTTATCTCCTGGGTCGTAATATCCTAAAGTTGATATGTTTCTAAGTTTGGATTTAAGTTCCGAGAACGCGGTTTTTTGTTCAGAGTTCCAATATTCTGATATATCTGTTTTTTGGCCAACCTTGAGAGTTAAGAGCTTTCGAATGGGTTCTGTTAATGTTGAGTAGTTGGGAATCCATTTATTAACATAGTTTAAAAGGCCCAGAAAGCTCTGCACTTCCTCAACACTTTTTGGTTGTCTAAATGTGTCAACGCTTTTTATGTACGAATCAAGTGGTTTTATACCATTTACTGATAGTTCGTGACCCAGAAATTGTACAACTTTGACATTAAATATGCATTTCTTCTGATTAAGTGTAACATTATGATTTTTTAGGACTTCGAGTACGCGATTTAATCTGGTTCTATGTTCGGTATCATCCCGGCCGAAGACAATTATGTCATCAATGAAATTTAATGCTCCTTCGCAAGGTAATAATATTTTCTCTAAGGTTTTTTGGAAAAGTTCAGGTGCACAGGAGATACCGAACATTAACCTCTTGTATCGGAAAATACCTCTAGGTGTTATGAAGGTAGTAATATGTCTACTATCTTCACTTAATTCCAACTGATGAAATGCGTCTTTAATGTCTAATTTCGAAAATACTCTGGCTTTACTAAACTTTGGAAGAAGTTGGTCCATAGTAGGAAGAGGATAATTTTCTCGGATTATGGCTTTATTGGCCACCCTCATATCTACGCAAAGGCGGACTTCTCCGTCACTTTTTAGTACGGGGACAATCGGAGAAACCCATCTAGATGGTTTGCCAACGGGTTCTATAATATCTAATTTAGTCAGCTCCTCGATGCGTTTGTTTACTTTTTCCTCAAGAGGTATTGGAATTCTACGGCATGGCTGACTAACAGGAGTGATGGAACTATCAATAGCAATATCTAGTTTTATATCTTTAAATTTAGGAAAACTATCACTATTTTGACTTACCATGTTAATATTCAATCCAAGTTTTAAAACGTTTAAATCTATGGCCGTTTCCTTTCCAAGCAAATCCCGGGTACCATCCTTAATGACATAGAATGTACTTATTTTTTCTTCCGGCCCAATTTTGACTGTAGTCTCAAATGAGCCCAGAACAGTCAGGGGTACATTACTACCGTATGCCATAAAGATTTTGTCAGGATTTAGGGTTTGGTTGGAGACCTTTACATTACATTTTTTTAAGTAGCTCCAAGTCTTGTCGGTTATTATGTTGGAGTTACTACCAGAATCGATTAGTAACTCGATATGATCGACGCCGCCTATATTGCACTTTATCTTCTCGTCTTCACCAAGGTAAAATATGTAGTTTATGTTTGAAGAAGACTCCGACCTAGGTTTATTTTTATCTTCATTTGGTTTGCACTCGTCTTTGTCATTCATAGGAGTTCTACCTTTTTTATTAGGCAGTTTTGATCCGTCTGCATGGGAAGATTTCCGTTTGTCTGCGCGTGTTCTACATTGCGCCATGAAGTGACCAATATAGCCACATTTGGAACATTTTTTATCCCTAGCCGGACAACTTAAATTATCTGCGCTGTGTTTAAGGGCGCCACATCGAGTGCAACTCTTCCTTTGGACATGGTCACGTTTTGATTCTATTTTGTTAACTGTTGAACCAGTCCGTTGATCGAAATTGCCAAAATCCGATAATTGTCTTTGCACAGATTCCATTGCATTAGCTTCTATTATAACTTTATCTAGAGTAATAGCATCACCGAGGGTTAACATTTTTTTCTTGAGGTCAACCGAGTTACACTTTTCTATGATCTGGTCGATTATATTATCGTCTTCATTAGTAAACAGGCATTTCCTAGATTGTTGGCGTAATCTTACAAGAAATTTATCAAATTTTTCATTCGGTTCTTGTTTAAGGAGTCGAAATAAATGACGCTCATATACCTTACTTTTTTTCGGTAGGAAATACTCATTGAGTTTATCAATTGCCGTTTTATAAACGTCAGTTGTGGTAGTGATATCCCCATCCGGAACGTTTGCACCTGGTATATTGTGGTAAATCTCCTGTAAGGCTGTGCCGCCCATATGAAGTAGAATGGCTCGCTTTTTTACTGGCGTATCTACTCCGATAGCAAAAAAGTATATTTCTAGGGCTTTCACCCATTTGTCCCAACGTAATCCCAGTGACATGGGATCACCATCACATTGTAAGGGTTCTACTGGTGGTAGATTGGACATTTTGGGGGACCTGTAACAACCACGCATTGCGTTTGATTTGCAGACTTGGTGCTATTGTACTTTAGATACTTTTTACAAAATACAAATTACCGGACCATATATTTATAAATATTGTTTATGTTCAATACATATTTACTAATCATTTTTATTATCTCTTGAAATAATAATTACAGAACATCTACTTGGTTGCCGAATAGCTAATAACAATGTAATATTATACATATATAATATATGTTATGATAGTATGTTCTAAATATCCAGTTTAATTTACGTACTTCATATTAATTTGTTTGAAAAATAGGAATAATATTGGTATAATAATAAAATATTGACAACACTATTCTTTATAAAATAAGAATGCGCGAGCGCAATATTATATCTAGTCAACAAACGCGTTCACGCGGCTATGCTTGTTTACCAGTATTTATTTAATAACATTTATTTATTTTGTATGAATGAAATGGGGCTTTATTATATATTGTACAGTGTAAGTTTATAGGATATTTTAAGAGGTTTGATGTATTGTATTGTATTATACAAATGTATAAGTATACCTACATAATATGTACTGTTTAACATTGAAGAAGTCATGTTGTTCATAATATAATCCGGTCCACTTTGTGTAATAAGTATTTGTGCATATCATAAGTACTTCTCATGCCCTTGGCATTAATTATTCACCTTGGAATTTTTAAATATTTTGGGCTCCTTGGCACCATATTGGTAGCATTGAGGTGCAATTTCACCACTAGTGTATTTACCCTTTGGTATTTTATGACTTTAGTTTTAGCCTGAGGTATGCATAATTTGTTAGCATTCATTATTTGTAAGTAATAATAAACATACATACTTATACATTAGATAGTTTCATAGATCCCAGACCCAGCAGGTAAACAACTTCTCACTATAGCTATAGTATGAGGTAGGATATTGTATAAACTTAAAAAGTTAACTACAATTTCTGATGCGAATTTTAATGTTAATTAGCAATATATTTACCGCTAAGTCATGAGAAATGTAAAATAATAGGAATCATTGTGCTGTTTTCGCATATTTTATGTATGTTTCCTTTCCTTTTTCTTTATTTTGTGTGGGTTCGTTTTCCTCTTTTATGCGATTAAATATTATCACACTTTACGTAAATCACCACTTACTTGAGGACTCGTCGCCACGTGTGGTGTCCTGGGGTTCTAGATAGTATCCAATGAAACACACTAAACAATTCACCAAGCTACACGCTCACGTCCGCTCGGCCGGGGTCGGCGATAATAATGCCTACCCTCACTCCGGCGCACGCTCGCGCACGGCTTGCCCTTTATTAGTACGTCACAAACCGAAACACTTTTTCGTGAACAGCTGTTGTTGATTTATTGACTAAATTCGATTACAAAAAAGTGGGTAGAAGAAGTAACTTTGTTAGGTGCTCAAAATCCACAAGGAGGGTAGGTCTACGGTGTATTGAGGGGTTGTACAGGCCGGGTAACTATAGAAAATACTCACAAAACGAATGGGAAGAATGGGCCTCCTCTGAGAGCCATCGACGGCTACTACGTGACGCGAAACGTAAACTTAACTCAACTAGTAACGTTTAGCGGCGGTTTGGCGGTCGGCGCAAGTGTACACCACAAATACCAATACAGTTCATAGACTACGTCGGGCTTTCATGTTTGTTTATTTAATGTTGCCAGTTCCCGCGGTTTTACCTGTAGCGTAGCCATTCCCGCGGGGTTTTGGGATAAAATGTATCAAAACGTGTGGTGATCAGACGGTCTAATCTCAACGTCTGTATAATATAAGTTTACCTACAGAAGCAAGTTCAGTTTTATTTGTATGATTATAACAATTCTTATACTTTATTAAATAACTACTAATTTTATTTTTTTAAAACGTATCCAACTTAAATCACTTTTATTACTTTTATAGTACAAGTAGGACATTTCGAAGTCTCGTATTAAAAGTTAATATTTGTAAAAGAAAAATTTCTCACTTTAGTAAACAGTGTACCGTACCTATCGATACAAGTTATTGGAGCAATACAATCAAACTCTTACAACTTGCACCACGGTTTAATAGCTTTACGAGAACATCGTGTGATCTAACCTTCGAACGAATAAGTGCCTATAATAATAAAAAGGAAAAAAATTGAAGTTTGTTTTTGCAATTTGGCGCTCCACTTTTATATCCCCACATTTTAATGTTGGTAATATCACTAGAATATTCCTGACTGTATAAAAATCGAGCACGTTTTTATTACTATTAAAATTGCTGCAGTCAATTTTTAAATAGGTTTTTCGGCGAAAAATCAACGTTTTAAAGCGTTTAAGTATTCGGTAAAGGTAAAACCACGAAGATAACGTTAATGTCAATTACTACGACCCGTTTTTTAACTAAAAGCTAAGATCGATAAGTTTATATACTACAAAAGAACATACATAACGTCACATTTTCAGAACAACAATAATAGGAGAAACGACATAATAAAATCCAATTGGCGCGAACAACTCTCGAACTTACAAATAACGTTATCAAAACACTCTTAATCATTCGACAATAGGGATGTGCTTCGCGCGTGAGAGTAGTAAGGATGTGAAGGAACATTTGTGCGGTGTGTTACGTTAACGGAGAGCACTCGTAGGTCGATTTGGTGGAGTACGTCAAACACAGCGGTTCAACGTCTCGCGTACAAGCGGAGTGTTTGGCGACACTCGCCGCACAATGACAGACTCATCGAGTGTTTGTTCGCACCAGCAAGCGCTGGTTTGTTTACCTACTAACGTGTTCAAAGATTTATCCAACACTGTTTTCGCAAGCGCTTGAAACGGTGAATACGTCTTCATTACCGCTGGAGCTGGGTCAAGGTCGAAACAAATACTCATTGTCTATCCCGTCTCTTCAACTTAGAAAACTTACCAAAAATTGCCTCACAGAAGAGTTCCGACACGAAAACTATAAAAACTGCGCGTAAGTGAAAACTATTATTTTCGCATCACGAACATTTTATGTGCGAAATTAAAGTTTCGAGATAGTAGTTTTTTGTTGCGTTAACGACTTGTTCAAGTTAGCAAACCATCAGAGACGTTTTTGCGCTTGACGTAAATCAGATGTTATTCTTTGGTTCCTCGAAATTTCTTTTTTTTATTGCGGAATAGTAAGAGATATCTCAAAATTCTTCAAAATTCAAGTCATATTCTGCTTTTGAAATGTAATTACAATTATTACATCTCTATGGCGCACTCACATCCCTAATCCAAAGTTCATACATTTGAAATGTACTCGGTACGTAATACGACAGGAAACATGATTTATGCTAGACTGTAATTCCCCAATGATATTATGTGAAGGAACTTTCAAATTCAAGACACTAAGAAACTTTAACAGAAAGTGTCATTCCAAAGCAAATTACTAGGAAACAGCGTGTTAATTTAGGACGGTAATTACTCTGGGCAACTAGCCGCTACTACGTGAATAGAGAGCCTTTAATCGAAATAATCTGAGAGTCTATGGGGAATAATAATTATAAGTAAGTAATACTTCAGTCCTCCAAAAGGCCCCGACTAGTTCGGATTACACATCCCTTCGCGGGCAACAAAGGATCGGGGTAAAACCCGTCACAAGAAGTATATAATTAAGTATACAAGTTTGGCTCATCTTTCACTAGGTGACATATAAGTAGGGAATTATTTTATACTTTTTTTGAATACTTAACAAGATTGTAAGTTATGTATGTGGATTGGAATCAGTGATATAGCATAGCTCAGCATAGTACATACTTCGTTTAATGGATTTAACAATACCTTGTGAAGACTGCACAGTGTCACATATTTAACTAATTTAAGACAGATAGCTCATCCAAACAAAAACAAACTCTTTATTAAATTACTGCACAGATAACAGATAAACAAAATGCCCAGTAAAAGTTAAACCTTATCCATTACGTCACACATAAACGAGTAGGTATAGTTTGATATCGGCACATTGGAACATTTCGATCATTCCACAGTAACACCCAGAGCTCGGTACATTTCCGAATGCCGAATTCAATTCCATTCGTTCCGATCATCTGTTCCGTGTTGCCAGATAGAAATCTAATTTGGGGAAACGTTGTCGTCAACAGTTTTTTGGACAACGCACTAGGACGGGGCATTTCGCATACATTCTCGCTTTATATAGGCGGGTAAGAACAAACGTTTCGCTTTTATCTTTATTATTATATTACAGAGAGGTCATCTTCATAAGATTGGATGTCGGAAGTCGTACTTGGATAGATATAATTTTTACTAAACAGTTGCATATTGTTTAGAACTATGAAAATACTTTATGGGCGAGGACTGGATGTGTTTTATATATAGAAAGCGAGGATCTTTAAAATATATTTAGACATTTTACGAAAATTGATAAAATACGATACTATTCTTCATGTACCTATATAAAATATTTAAGTACACATTTTAGAGTAAAACTTTGTATCATAGAATACGACAGAATACAAATTATTACACCAACACATAATTTAAGTACAGAATACATAATAAACTGACACATAACATCCAAGTTTAAATATTGATAATAAGAAAAGTTCTTATTGACTTAACACTTTGTAGTTATTTGTTTACACCCTTCAAAGCGAGTTAAAGGTCATAACTCTGTTCCACGTGTAAACTCAAACACACAAAGTCTAAACAAATCGAAAGCTCGTACAAAATAAACGTTATTACAGTATAAATTATTGAATAATATTCATTTGCGAGTACGTGGGGGCAAGACGATATGTTATGAAGTTTCCCTCCCGATATCCAATAATATCGCGTCCCTATGTTTAATATTTAATGTGGACAAAACTTAGGGAGTCATTGTCCCGGACAGGTATCCCGGGAAAGTTTTCAGGAATCACAGGATCTGTCATAAGCAGTTACAGTTTGTTCGGTTACTCTGAACAAGTGGATTTTTGTTTGTGATCAGAACGGATCATGTTCAGCTTAGGCCAACAATACTTTATCTACCCAGTTTTGTACTCTCATATTTTATTGTTTTTTCTAACTTTAGCGTGTTCGTCGGCGAGGATTTTCGGATAACGGAATTTATAAACGTAATCCGGATAAAACCAAAGTTTTGTTTTTTAATACATTTTAGCTACGTAATTTTGTTTTAAATTTTGGTGACAAATGTAAATACACATAATACTAGTAATAAAGTAAGTAAGTAGAGTAGGTAAATGACCAACCGTGGTGTCGGAGTTTTTAGAACGTCTTAAGGCGAGGATATGTGAAAATAACGCGCATAGTCGCTACTTTGACGATCAAATATCAACACTTCTATCGATTCTATAAATAAAATAAAAACACCAATTAAAAGAATATATCCTTAATAAAATTTTAAATCGAATAGAATTTTAAAATTCATTATAATAATGTAGAAATAAGATGCACAAGATTATGTAAAAGTAGCACCAAATATTATTTTCTCGTCCTAGATCTCGTTATTGGAAGCGATAGTCATAGTTTTTTTTTTAGGAATATCAATTTCCTAATACTCACTTAGATTTTAAATCAGTTACATTTTTCATTTGACCCGCCAATTTCTATAAAAACGCAAAAGAGTTCAAATATTCGCCCGCCACGTATCACGCACTCGTGTCTTGCTTCACAAATCTCAACCTTATTTTATGGAATTAAGAACACCCCCTCAGCTCTGTCCGAGCGCCACATATCCTCGCCTTAAGACTTCTGTCTGTCAAGTCTGACGATTGAACAACCGGGATGGACGATTTAACATGCCCTCCGAAATTCGGTAGCGCTCAGATAGAAATGCCACTGTCGCTACTAATACTTCTAGAAGAGTATAGAGATTGAGATTAAAAAATATAGATCAATCAACATATCAAAGAAAAACTTTAGTCTTTTGATACTACTTACATACGAGTACAGGACAATATCTTCATTTCTCTGTGTAGTATTTCAACATTGACTATTCCCCGATATTTTGTGAAGATTTATCTTGCTTATGCTTTTAACACGTTCCATTATGACGGTCGTTTATCAACGCCCAAACATAATACGACAGAAGCAAAGGGAAATAGACGAGGAAGGAAAGAAAATAACATTTATCCACTTACAATAAATGAGTAATAAAAATCAGGAAGATAGCCGTGATTGATGCGACACGAATACTATGGGATTTGACATAAAACTGAGCACATTTATTCGTATCTCGTATATACTTTGTAAGTAAATATTTACCCGATACATATATTTATTAAAATACAAGATCTCATTCGAGATACGTTTGAAGTAAACTGGTGTACATAATGCTCAAATCGGGCCAAGCTCGATTTTTTTACGTTTTTAGTACATTTTCCTTATATTTCTGGGAATCATAATAGAAAAGAGATACTGAGAAAAGATAACGGATTGTTGGGTAAAAAAGCTCCATTTCATAATATAATAAAATGGTTAAGTTAAAAAAAATATTTCAAAGTGTCCTTTGAAACGTGTACATAAATCTATTAAGTATTTGATTCTAGGAAACAATTTCCCCATTGAATATAAATAATTTTAGAACCGTCACAAAAAAGCAATGTTATTTGAAACTTAATTCCTACTTAATTTATTAAATAATGATGCAAAAGTAACTAAGTAACAACTTAGTAACAAAAGTAAGGTTTCACATAAGAATTACGCTTTAAATATTAAATTTGAATTGCCAATAAGGCAAAAATATAGCCAAAGTGTGGACATATACCTAGTTCAATAGAGACAGGACAAAATCTGCACCCAAGTACTTGAGAAGCGTACACACACGTTGTTTGTGAAGCAAGTTTAGGCAAGCTTAGCCACCTCTAGTGAACTCAAAGGCATTGTCAAGCATAATGTCAGAACACAAAGTAGGGCTCGTGCACACCGAGTCTTAGGGCCATTAATCACTGGAGAAAACTTAATTGGACGGTCCGACAGACAGTCACGCGAACTCGCTCCTACTTACGCTAGTTGCTAAGTAGTGTTTAATAAATTATGGAATATTCAAGTGACACAAAATCAGAAACAGTTGTATTGGAAATAGTATTGATGGAATTGATTTAGAAATTATATACTTAGCAGGTATTTTCAGCTACGGTGGCATTTAAAGATATTACTTAGGTTATGTAAACTTGAATTCGTGGGCAGGAGCGATGAGACCGTTCGAAACGTTAGGTCACGGTACTTTAATTAATGTAATATAATCATCTCATTTCAGCAATAATAACCTATGGTAGAACTTAAACTTAGAAACAGAACTGTTATCGTTGTTCTGAGTTCTTGACTTCTTTGAAGTTTTCCCTATCCTCTGCTGTCTTTCGAGCTTCATACGAATCATCATAAAGTATTGGTTAGGATATAAAACAAAATATTAAATATAATATATTACCTGTCCATGATTCATGTAGCCATGACGTGTCGCGATGTCATCGACTTGGCCTCTCCCACCGGGCACGTGCACCGCGAACTGATTGTGGTATATCGGTTCGCGCCTCGCACACACATGCAGCGCGCACGCACACAGCGCCGCTAGCAGCGCCAGCGCGCGCCATGACTGCACCATGACACTGATCACCAACTATCACAACCGCATCCGCGACACAACCACTATCCAACGCAACGATTTAACTGCACCTTACCATCACCTCCCGTTACCTGAAACCAAATATGTAACGTTAATCACCCGCCTTGATGGATCTAATTAAAAGGCACTCCGTAATTGCGCGATGTAGAGCCCATCGCGCGAAACAAAAGGCGCTCGGGAATATTAAATTTTAATAAAGAGTAATTCCCTTTATGACACGAACTCTATTTAGGTTTATTTTTACGCTCGAACGAACACCGTACACAACGGGAGTTACAACGTGTACACAATTATGTGCGAGATTCAAACATTGACTAAAGGAGTCTACACACCAAACCCGCCGACCCGCCGACACAGCCCGGCGGCTTGGTGTCGGCGACTTTGTTTCAAGAATCATGTCGGCGACTCGTACCCGCGCGTGCAAGTCGGCGGCATGGCCGGCGACTTGCGTACGCGCACGCTCAGTTGCCCGCCGACACTCCAGCGATAGTGACGTGCTTGTGTTTTACTAAAAAAGTTGTACTGATTTCTTGCCGCCGACTAACTCACCGACACAGCCCCATGACACATGTTGGCGGGTTGGCGGGTTTGGGTCGCCGACACCAAGCCGCCGGGCTGTGTCGGCGGGTCGGCGGGTTTGGTGTGTAGACTCCTTAACAGCGAATCACGCGTCAGAAGGAACGCAATAAGCGGTGGGAACGCGTACAAGTTAAAAAATACGCAGGAATTCCGCGATAATCCAGATAAGCCACGCGGGGAAGAACCTGACCGGGAATATATCAAAAATATTTATGAAATTTTATTTGCGAATTTATCTGACGTCCTCCTCGAATGAAAGTAAAACCTTTTGAGCGTAATTCTTTGTGTCCACAGTCGGATACTTACACTTGGAGAGATTTTTATCTTTATGGAATAAATTGAAGGGCGCTTGAGTGAGCATTTCAAATGTAAAAATTACTTTAAATATTTTGAAGGAAGCATTTAGATTTAATGTTTATAAAAAATATTTCCTCATTAGGAGGTTGGCAATTAATAGGAAATATGGAAAAGATTTTACCCTTACACCAAGTACCAATTTGTGCTGAAAATATAAAAATTGGCTAAGGAAATAAATGAACCTGCTTTAGCCTCTATACGGTTGTTTTATACAGCTATACTATGCTGCTATCGATCGATATGCTGAATAAAAAACGTAGCATAGCAACATCCGCTACGTTACGTTGCTCTGTTAAAAAGATACCCCAAACCTGTTTAAAATGCGAATAACTTATACCTTAGTATCGAACTGAAACACTTTCCTTGGCGTTGCAACACGGTATGGAAAGAATTGTCATCACTCCTCTATCCTATCTATGTGTCAGCCTCAGAACGCTGATACGAGAATTCTAATATCCTGTTCAACATGAGAGAATCTCTATAAAACTTGGCCGTACTAATATTATGTATGTGCTGCGTCGTGAGCGTCGAGCGTGTGTGTCTAGCAGCCAGAGAGCAAGCAAAATAAACAAGCGAACATTTAAAATTTGCCAAAGAACACAAGAAACACCGAGCTACGTAACGCAAGTATGCGTTATAGAAATATATGTTAAACTAGCATCGCCTAGTTCCCGTAGGAATTTCGGAATGAAAAATAGCCTATAACCTTCATTCGATGAATGTGGCTATCCATTAAAAAAATATAAATTCCAATCGAATTGGTAATTTCTGAGATTAGCTTGTTCAAGCAAAGAAAATCTTCAGATTAGTATGGAGTATAAATTAGCAATGTTGTTGGATTCGCAGTGGACGCATCAACCAAGTTGCCTAACCACTAATACCAGTGCTTGAAAATCCAGTGCTTTGGGAATTACTGTGTATAAATATGAGATTTTTATTGATTTATTTATTAAACGTCGCCCTTAATGTCTCTAGTGTATTTTGAAATATTCACGTTTGTGATCAGAAAAAGTCACGTAGCAATAAAAGTATATTTCAACCTTAGGTATATAATAACTAGCTGCGCCCCGCGGTTTTACCCGCGTTGTGCCCGTTTCCGTGGGAATTAAAGAACCGCTCGACCGATTTTGTGCAAATTCACATAAACCATCTACTAAATAGTCCGAACAAAGCCTAAACATTTGGTTTGGATAGGTGAGCCCGTTCTTGAGTTATAAAATTACAACAAAAAGTGGCATTCATTTTTATATATCGAGATACAATCTAATAAAAATCCCGAGTACATTTACTCTCATTAATCTTAATTCAAAAACACGTTTCATTTCTAATTACAAATAGTATTGCTGTGAAATAAATAATGATTTTCTCTCAGAAGCAGATTAATTAACTCTCAACATTCTCATCGGGTTTATTTTAAAAGACGCAAAAAATATATTCTACTAATGACGTAATTTTAATTAGAAAGCTCAACTTTACTATACAGTAATGGACGTATGTATTTTAAATGGATATTAATTACAAAATGAGATTAAAATAAAAGAGATATTAGAAATATAAATAAAACTACAAATCTACTAGTTAGCCGAAATTAATAGTAAAGTATCGTCCTGTAAGATCCCACTGCTGGGCAAACGCCTCTCAGTCGCTGAAGTTATTGAGTACATGGCGGACGATGACGCATTACACTTAAAGTTCCTTTTTACACCACTATCCTATAATACATTGCTATGCTATTGTTACGCTAAGCTTGACTAGTAGATACCAAAAATAAAACACCCTAGCTCTAGTGTAAAGACAGCCTTAAAGCACTAAGTCGATGCAATATATAATACTAGCAGCGCCCCGCGGTTTTACCCGCATTGTGCCCGTTCCCGTGGGAATTTCGGGATTTTTTTTACATAAAAACCTTCCTCTTGAATCACTCTACCTATTACAAAAAACCGCATCAAAATCCGTTGCGTAATTTTAAAGATTTAAGCATACAAACAGACAAACAGACACGAAACAGAGACGACTTTATTTTATACTATGTAGTGATACCCGGACATATTCACACACGGTTAATTAGACCCAAAGTAAGCTCTAAGCTTAGGTTATGAAATCTAACTCACTGATACTACTACATATACCTACACAAATACTTTATAAGAATATATAATTGTCACCCAGACGTCGTCACCAACAACTATATCTTCACATATTGTTGACTCCGGGCGGGAATCGAACCCGCACCCCCCGACACAGTAAGCGCTCTCACTGCCAACGGGCTTGTCGCGTCCATATATAAATGGATCTCAATAAAACAGTAAGGAAATTCAAATGTTAATAGTATGATAAAGTAAATCGCATTATCTTAACACGAAAAGTAATTTGTGTAGACAGGTATTTTGTCAAGTAACACGGTTTATCGACTCTCTTCGGCGACAAATTAGAGAGAAATCCGGGCATTACACTGTAATCGCGGCAATTTGCGAAAAGATCACGGCACCGTTGTATATTACCGGGTGGCCTTTTAAAAAATGGCCGAATCTATGGTCGTTTAGTTGTCTTACGAGTATAATATGTTGTTTATATGAGGACAATATCGCTGATCGTCATGTGTTTTGAGAATCAATGTTATGTTGAAACAGTTTTCTTTTGACCGAATTTTAAAATGGAACGCAACGACGTTAAATACATTTATCTAAGATTCATAAAATAACGTATGCATGATATTCACCCTCAACTCAATATCGGAACTATTTAATATCTTCTTTTTATACGTTTAAAAAACCCTCTACTAAAAACACTTTTAATTAAAATGTCGCTCGTATACCTTGCTCTTTAGGAGGGTTCAAATTAAAAATATGTATTAGAGCATAAATATTCCGCAGTCCAAAGCCTAGTTCCCAATCATGACGAAACGCAAATTTAAAAATCCAAACATGAATGCAAATAAATTGGAGCAATATCTATAGAAGAACGCGTCGGATTTTCCGTATGTATGTTTACTCTCGCCGTTCTAGTGTTTGTTTACGTTGTAGCTTATTGACTTTAGTTCCGTATTTATTTCCAAAATTCAAACAGTAAATTTGGAATTTACGGAGGTTTTGAATTGTTCACGGTTTTGTTTGATTTTGAGATCAATATTTGTTGTTATATACATTAGAAGATAAACTGCCTAGAAGTGGAGATTGTTCGTGTATATGTAGCAAAGTAGGCATAATAGCTTCAAGTCCCTTTTTGTTCATACACTAGTAGTGCCCGCGATTTTATCTGCGTTTTGGGATGAAAATAGCCTACTCCCGTTGAATGTGGCTATCCATTACAAAAAGATATATTCAAATCGAAAGCGTGGTTCTGTTGTGATTAGCGCGTTCAAACAAACAAACAATCAAACTCTTCAGCTTTATTATCTATAAATATAAAATTCATAGTCCTGACTGACTGACTGATAATCAACGCACAGCCTCAACCGCTACACCTAGAAACATGAAATTTGGCAGAACGTAAGTGCACACTAAAAATGGATTTTCTAAAATTTCTACGGGAACGAAATCAACGCGGGCAAAGCCGCGGGGCGCTGCTAGTATTAGTATAGATTTTGACAGAGGTATTTTATATTGATGGATTTCTAATGATTTGAAAAATGTACAAACAGTATAAGTGTTCTTTCTTTTAACACATATTAGAAGCTAATCTCCTTACCGAAGGCTTTGGACTTAATATAGTTCCAGTAACACGTAACCAGTTCAGGTTCTTGTAAAACTTATGGTTAAAATGTTATTCATACATTACATTAATAACGAGTAGGTTAGTGACCAACCCTAGTGTCGGATTTTTAGATTTCAAACTGCCTAAAGGCCTCCGACATAGTCATGTTCTTAATATATCATTATTCAATCAAATAAATATTCACGTTTTAATATAGTTTATTCGTATGTAAAATTTACAAAAAATATTGCCTTAAAAGAAAATTTAATAAAAAATATCGCCCAAGATAATATATTCAGTAAAAACATAAAATCCTTGATTCGTGAATATTATACATGATAAAACATCGCGCCCGTTGATTGGAACGTTTTTATATTTAAAAAAATGTCTACGTATTTTAGTAAAAACTGTATTTGTTTTTATCTGAACAGCAATTACTTAGACTCATTGAATATGTATCGTATTTATCTGAGTGCAGTTATTCAACATACAGACAATATGGAACGAAATCTCTGAATAAAATACATATATAATTAACGCAGAACATCATGACGAGTCTAGACTAAAGTAATCGCGCTCTAAGTAAGTCTAAGAAAACGAATTCACATAAATTACGCGGCATTAGAAAGTGGTAGATGAATCGCTTTTTGAATAGATTTTAATCGGGTATCAAAACTTTACTACTTTCATAAAAACTGTTTTACTTTTACAAAAAAAATCATTTAATCATTCAACCCAAACTAAACCAATTTTTTATCCTGACGTTTATTTTTATACTCTACGAAACTGAAAGAGTTAAATTACTATTTAATAAAGTATTTAAATATCGAACAGCTGTATAGAATGTCACTTCGCATGTGATTTGTAAGACATAACTTAAGATACTATTCCAAAGTTATTTGCTGATGGGAATTTGAAATCGATCCGAATCTGTTGCAAAACGATCTTATCAATGCAGAGGAATATAGACTTTGATTTGTTGTATACAAAGTTGAAGATGGATTAGAAAGCTAGATCACTTCGTGCAGCCAACCTTCCTTCAGGTTTGCTTCTAAACAATGGCCACTTGAGATCGAACCTATACGAGGTGGCTTCGGAAGCAATCCATAGACATCTACAACGTTCTAGTTGTATAGATAGACTATTGTTGGCGATGATGTCATGGCTCAGCTGATTAATACAAGAGATTTATGGTTACAGTTATCAATTAATACTGTTAGGTTAACAAGTTTGAAATGAACACTATTATGCACTTGGGAATCACTACATAGTATAAAATAAAGTCGTCTCTTTTTCGTGTCTGTCACACTGTTTGTCTGTCTGTATGCTTAAATCTTTAAAATTACGCAACGGATTTTGATGCAGTTTTTTGTAATAGGTAGAGTGATTCAAGAGGAAGGTTTTTATGTAAAAAAAATCCCGAAATTCCCACGGGAACGAGCACAACGCGGGTAAAACCGCGGGGCGCTGCTAGTTACTAATATACTAATAAACTACCAATCTTATTCGAATAATTATTTTGTGATGGATAGCCACATTCAACGGGAAGGTTATAGGCTATTTTTCATCCCAAAATTCCTACGGGAACGGGCACAACGTAGGTAAAACCGTGAGGCGCTGCTAGTTAATATATTAAGTCTTATCAAACTACACCACATTCATTTAAAGTACTATGCCATTTAAAAAAGTTTTTATTATGAATAGTTAACGGCGATATGGCGGAGGCAAAACTCATTAAAACGGAGTAAATTATAAGGTGAAAAACTATTTTAATATTCTTTAAGCAATGGCTGCCAATAAATACTTTCGAACTATATGTACGAGTAGGTTCGTATATCATTATTGTATCGCGTTCACAATATAGGTCATGTTACTACATTAAGTACAAGTGTGAAATTATCTTTATGTTATACGATTCTAAGAAGGCTTCGTGTTCACCTAACCTGTCTAAGTGGTCACCGGGTGAGTCTAATGTGTTATTTATTTATTAAAACATCACGCCTAAAAAATAACTTCGATACAGAAATTATAATTTAAATATATTACGAAATAAAAATAAAAATTTCCAGAAACATAACAACACAGTCGAAACCAGAAGGCAACATTAAGTGTAGCAAAATTATTTATTGAAACTTCCGTAGCCCGTAGCGTAGAAACTTCGCAACACTCGTAGACGATGTACGTAGCGTGTTCGTAGCAACGCCGTAGCACGGTGCTACGAAACATGCCCTTGCATAATAACCCTTCTTTACTACACGATTCATTCATTTTATGCGCGCATTTATATGTGTGTGTATATGATTATTGAACTTAGCGTGTATACAGGGTGTGACAACGTTCCTCTTTTCTTCCTTACACACCACATTCAGAAGTACTTATACAATATGTTGCTTGTTTTCGTAAGAAATTAGAAAATGTTCTCACGCTGTTTTTGTTTAGAATTTTCAAAGAATTTAATGGGTGATTATGTTTGCATTTAGTTTTTAAAAGCTTTTTTCATTTTACTTTGCCAATATAAGCAATCTTATGATACGTTCAAATGTAAAGCGTACTATACATGCAGTAAACAAAAGTTGCAAAAGTAAACGTACTCATATCTCGTTTAAAAAGAGCTGCAAAACGCTTCACCCAAATCATCCCGCACTTGCTGAAATGAACACTCACGCGCCAAGCAATAATTGGCGCTAAAAATTCCTTTTCTCTGATTGGTCGCCGTTAAAAAGCACAGTAAAAGAGCATTAAAAATAAACTCAAACACTGCACTTCTCCCACAAATGAATTAAACCATAATCCAATTGTTTTAACGATCTAGAGTTGCTACTTTCTAGTTATTTGCGGTTAATCAACCGCGGTTGTTGGTTTAGTGTGTTTTCACAGTGATTATTTTATATGGTCGAGTTTATGTGACGGTAATGAAATCACGGCGTCACGTTTCGACCAAGTTTACAGTTCCGGTGAAGATTAAACAACTATTAAGTTTTTTTTCAGTATAAGGTAGTCTCATTCTAACGAAGTCGAAGCAATATATTACCTTCTAAGTAAAAAAAAAATTCAATATACTTGATATAGAAAAATACATCAGATAATAATATATAATATTTTTTGTTTCCAACCAACTTATAGTGTGACGAGCGAGACCAACCTAAGTCTGATCATAAACATACTCGCGCCTCAGCGCCATCTATTGAGTGCGGGTAAAACCACAGGGAACTTCTAGTAAATCAATAAAGCTGTAACAACACCTTCGTATAGAATATCTTTATTGTCCGGAGTGAGGCGGGTCGTTTATATATAATATTTTAATAAGGTTCGTATTTTAAGATAACAAACGTTCAATGCATTCTAATTAATCCCTTTAGCGGTAATAGCGGTCCGTGTTTACCGCGTCGCCGCTTGTTTGCCCCGAGCCTGTTTGATTTGGCTCGTGTACTCTAAGGCCCAGCAAATCGAGACCGACATATCTTGACCCCACACGAACACTTCTTCAAAATAACAATTGTTTGTCAAATCTTAGAAGGCAGGTGTCTAGTAACACTGGTCACAGTAATAGCACTTGTGTTCCGTAAACGATGTTTTATTCATGCCTCTTTGTTTTCTGCTGAGAATAACCGACTAATTATGGACGCGGCTAGATTTCGGTGGTTTATGAAGTTGCTTAACTTCTTGATTACGTTTCATCTCGGGCGAGTAATGAACTTGTTCTGTGCGTACTGCAATCATAAGCAAAACATCTTCATATTTTGAAAATATGTAATAAGAAAATACATGTCATCCACAGCAAAGGGGCATAGTTCTGAAGTTCCTCACACACATTTAAATGCTCAGTGCAGTTATAAGGGGCCGTTCACAAAATACATTCGCGTTCAAGGGGGGGGGGGGTTTGCTGAGTGTGACAAGATGTGACAAGGAGGGACGGGGGGTCTACGGCAACGTGATGTTCGCCGTTCATTAAAAGATTTTAAATTATTTTTTCAATAAATACTTTTTTCTCAATTTTGATCATGATTCAGGGGGGGGGGGGGTCTTAGTTTTTGTGACGAAATATTTACATGGGGGTCACAGAAAGTGTGACACAGCGTGACAATAGGGGGGGAGGGGGTGAAAAAAAGTTGATTAAAGCGTGACGTATTTTGTGAACGGCCCCTAATGAACGCAATTGTCGCATTTGCATATAACATATATTATTTGTATAAAGAGCAGTAATCACATACGCGCATATTTTAGAATGTGGTACGGTCAATAGTTAAAACTATATTATACACTATAAAGCCACCGATAACCAGCACACTCCATTCAATGACGTCGTATATTAGAAACTATACCTACTACTTTTAACTTTAATGTTAATAAATTAGCAGGGTTGTTAGTTTTTAGGGAGGGACGTTCCTTACCATACAGAGCTACTTTCTTGGTTACAAGGCTTAAAGACCGAAGTATGATTCCATAAGAATTTCCGGAGAAAAATTAATGTAAACTTGAATCTAAACACAACCCAAAATCCTGAATTAACTCTGAGTGCTTAAAAAATCGTTCAGTATTTGATTTTATCGGGAACATACAGACACAGATAATAGTAAAGATAAATACCCATTTTTTATTGAGGACACTTTGCTTTTATTTTGCAATTTTATCTGACGCTTCGGTCCCTTTACAATTACATGAACCGTGATCTTAGAAGAACAAGTCCTACTAATAATAAAGTAATCGTATGTCTGCTCCAACGCTATTCGCTCACCTAATAGAATTATCCCCGCCATAGCTCAGAATTAATTTCAAACCCACCCTTGGGCCTTTTAATATCACCTAAAGGGGCGGCCAGTGCGTGACACATTAAAAATTATTACTTCGTCGGCGACTTTCAAAGTTTCACTCGGTATTATATCTATTGAATTTCAACCTATTAATTTAAGCTGTAGAATTAAAAGTTGAAACTTCGCTCTTGTATTGTTAGACTGAGGTCTGACAGTATTTGTCTTAAATCTTTTTAACTAAAACTTATTCTTTTAAAATATTTTTTTTACAGATTAATTTGTTTGAATGAGATTTAGTAAATGTTACGCGTGTTTTATTTTAATAAAACATTTTTTCTGCAAAACTTTTTTCAGCAATCAAATGTAAAACGTAGGTACCTAATTTGTCATATTTTATTCAAGCATGAGATCGTATTTCGTATTCCCATATCATGGGAAACCTTAAAATGAACGACATACATTTAAGTAACATACAATTAAACATCCCCCTATTATTTGAGAATATAAATTCAATCCCCACATGAAACCCATTAAAATCCGTGTAATCAAAGCCATCCAATATGAAATACGGTCTCTGCCTAAATAACGTATTAGTTATAACGTATAAGTTATAACGTTACATAACATATAACTTAACATCAATCTGAACCGGTATCAATTCCGGTTATTATAATTTGATATTTTAATAGGTAGGGACAGTTCCGAGTACAACTACCTACTCACAGTCAGTCATAGTCAGAGTATGGTATACTAGGTACAGTCGGTGACGAAGGTCTTATACAAGAAGCATTAATAAACAGAATAAAACATACTTGTATTATCCAATACCTACGAAACATTACATAATGTAATTTATCTCAAAATTCACCTTGAGCTTTTTTCTGATTAGTAGAACCGAACGAAATTGGAAGTATATCAATAGGGTAATTCAAAAATATATTTAACGAGGGTATTTAACGATTGTAAAAAACATATACCATACGTTGTAATGATCGAGTATTATTTTTTTATTACCAATATCTCACCGCTGGACAAAAGTCTTTCTCATAGAAGTGCGTGAGTGAGAGATATAAATATCCTTTTTCACCATTAAAACAAATAACTTGGTAATTTTCACTATATGTACCTTAGATTTATGTACGCTTAGTATGTAATTTGTTTCTATATTGAAAATGAATATTCATATTTGACACGTCTATTGCTCACGCCTGTACCTAACAGTACGGATACCTTGTAACAAGATGAAGCCCGCATGTACCTACATTAAGAACTATATCGATACCATTTGGCTCGGTGCACTTTCCGTTCAATTTGAATTAGACGCTCCGATGACGCACAGAGGCGATCACCTTTGAATCGACAACCATCCGAGGATGAATCGAGATCACAGTTGAACCAAATGGATATATGGCGAGTGATGCGTTAAACATAATCTTAAATTGATGAGGTCGCCTCGCTCGGGGAGTATGCTGACACAAAGTATGTTGGGCCAATTTAATATGTATGAACTGTTTATTTGTTGAATGTTTTATTTAAATTAAGCGATAAGGAAGTAATTTCAATAAAAAATGCTATTTAGACATGCTATGTTGACATTATTTGGAATGTTAATGTTTACACGTTTCTTTCACTTTTAAAAGGTAATTTGGTATGTTGCTGTACCTACAGTAAATAAATATTATAGTTCATTATATAACCAATTCGCTAAGAGGTTTTTCGTATTCTCTTGGTGCCATTATAAATAAAAATAAATAAATAAATATACCTGGACAAATTCACACACGGTTAATTAGACCCAAAGTAAGCTCTATGCTTGTGTTATGGAATCTAATTAACTGACACTACTACATATAATACACAAATACATTCTAAGGATATATAGGTAATTGACACCCAGACGTCGTCGCCAACAACTATGTCTGCACATATTGTTGACTCCGGGCGGGAATCGAACCCGCAACCCCCGACACAGTAAGCGCTCTCACTGCCACTGTTCCAACGGGCTTGTCTTTATTCTAAGAAAACCCTATTACTACTTACACAACAAACCGTATCTTAAAGTCGATGTAAATTTTCATTGCATTGAAAAGTAACATAGTCGCATCGCGTCGCGTAGTAAATTCTTGTACATATAACTATGCTCCGTCGGTGTATCGGTGAGCTTCGAGTAATGTATGCAAAACGAGCTAATAAAACGCGAGTCGGTCGGACCGGCAGCGCAGTAAATTCGAGAACAGTTGACATTTATCCAAAGTTACATCCGTTACAATAACAGTCGCAGTTACGATATCCGAGCGCGCTCCTGCGTCCATTTGTTCTAGTTCGGAAGGCAGCACGCCCGTCCCGGCCCACCCACTAATGTAATACCAAACTTTACACAAACAGACGAACCTCCAACTATAAAGACCAAATCGCGCCGCCTTGAAACATCATTAACATTCACAACGCTTGCACCAACGCCGCATTACCTATATCAAAAATATTTACTGTTTAAACCGCAGCTAACATTTAATCAGGTTTACCTACACTGCTAGTGCGCGGTGTTTGTGCGGGAAATTATTTTAATGAAGCCTTACCTACGCTATTTATTAGATATTCACTGAATTTCATGTAGATCGTCGGGTGTGCGGGAATGTGGAGCAAATACCGAGTGCGGTTCGCTAATCAACGCTCAGATCTCTGTCTCAGCCGAAACCGCTCAATACATCAACATCACATACATTATTCCTCGTTCTCTATAATGGATTTTAATCTAACACAGAGCGGAACACTGTTTCAATGAATTGACCCACATGCGCTAAATGAGAGTTTATGCCAGCCCTATCGATTACTCGTGAAAACAAGCGCCCGTCATCGAATAAATCGCGGAGCCTATCGATTTAAGCGCCATAAAAATATGGCGCAATAAACGTGTAAGCGCTCGTGTCAGGTAAAAGATTGATGGCTCAATTCAAAGTCACTCTCAACTCGTATACGCTTTTATGTAGCCGGGACCGAGTTTTATACACGTCTAAGTAACGCTTGTCGCTGCCCGGAGGAAATGAGAAAGTTATCGGTGTCTAAATCCTCGCCCGGGGACCGTTGAACGTTTTCCTAATAGATATAAAATCCGGGGCTTGGTATAATTCAATTTCGGTAGAAGCAATTGTAACGTGGGTGGCCGGTGTGAAGCAATTTATGTGTGAGCACGTTGAGGGACGCGGGACAGGCGGCGTGACAGCGACACGCGCGGCCTGTCGCCGCCCGCCGCCGCCGCCGCCGCGCGCCGTCCCGCGACACTTGCGGCGCACCGCCCGCACAGATTCAACGCCCCGCCATACAACACATTTCACCAACATGGAAATTTAATAAACCCACGTCACTGCAAAGGTTCCCAACATTAAAAGAGCGGTCACGTATCCATTTCAGACATGCCCAATATCTGGAATATTGGATTCGCTTATTTATACTTAGATGCTTCGATAGATTAACTGAAATGTATCTCTATCACGTAGCAATATTAAATACGCGCGGCGTTAATCTACGGCGACCGGGTGAAGGTCAGCCGAGGATCGGGTGAAATTTGTAACGTTCAAGTTGGACATAAATCGGGCGGGTCCATAACTGGAGTCAATAAAGTCCGTTTAACTGCGTAAATTATAGTTGTGAGGGGTTCGACCATAGGTCATATCCTTAACGTTAATGCTATCTGCAGCAATAAACTAGCCGGGATATGGTGCGACCGCTTCCATTTGTCGCAATATCGCCGGCGACGCCGCGCGCCCCCACTCGACCAATAGAACATGCCTCGGATAACACACTTGCTATAAAACCGCAATAAGAAAGCTCAACAAATTATACAGCTTACGTATATTCCACTAACATAATTTCGGGAGGGGTTAACCTATAAAATTCACAGTAGCACGCAGTAAGTAAAGATAATTATAATAACACCGATATAATAGTTACATTACCGCAACTTCCTAACACGGCAGGCGCTAGAGTACACCACAGTATTTATAAATTTATACATTTTCACTACACAACGGTAGACATAAACCCGTCGGCCAAACGGGGTTAAAACGATTTACCAACGGACTACAAATGCAATGTTATTTTAGTTAATAATCGAGGGAATGACTTTATACTGTAAATTCAACTAGATTATAAATAGCTAACTAATTTTGAAGGTACGTAACTTATTGAGGTATCGCGTAGTACTCAATAAAACAGATTAGTTAACAAACTTTTTATTGGACAACATCGAAATTTCAAAATTTATATTTAATGTAATGTCTAGACGATACCAAATCGATGTCTTTTCAATAACTCTATTAGAGCAATTTGAAATATATTTTGTAAAGTTCACTCTTACAATTCCAAACGAATTATTCGCTAAATAAAGATTTTTGGTTGACACGATATGGTAAAGCGGTGTCTGAATATTTAATAGTTTAATTAAAGTACGTTAAATCTCAGGTTAAGCCGAGGAAATTTAATTAAACCCTCCTTGAGGTATCAACAGAGGAAGCGCTCGGAGTAAATATGTTGAAAGAAGTTTAATGCCAGAGTTACGTGTCGGCACTTTTTCTGTGTAACTACTTAGCCCTGGGTGGACAGAGTCGTATGTCACAAAGAGAAAAGTATTTCTCATTTGCTGTGCGGAAGAAAAACAACGAAAATGCGGTGCGAGTCGTCCTCAATCTCCTTTGGCCGCGGCACAAAAGAATATTATTTCAATTAAACAAAACAAACATAAAGTTGGCGTTAAACATTTTTTCGTCGAGAGCCTGTGTTTAATTGCTGAAATAAGTTGGAAATATAAGAGTTATCTTGGCGCGTTCGAGGGTACATTTCTGGTGGTTTTCGTTTTTGAGAGAGACAATTAAAATTTTATTCTATCGTAAATTTCAGCGTTACTGTTGTCTCGAGGTTTAACTACTTGTACAGATAACAAAAGTGCTTTGATAGTTCTTAGTTGCTCGCTCTTGTTGAACAGTAAAACATTTTATTTTAATTCTCATTTCATGAACTACAACTTAGTTAGTAATGCTTGCAGTGCTTTATAAACTTAACTTAATACCTACTAAATAGTAGCTGTTATACTAGAATTAAGTAACAAGTAAAAGTTCAACAGTTTTTTTTTACTGACACAATAAGGAACTCCAGGTTGAAATAAGATTTTAAAGCAAGTAAAACAACTGTATGCAGGGATTATTGAAAAAAGTTTGTAAAAATGTGTTTATAAAGAGTCAAGTTATAAACTGTAAGGTTTCATTCCTAAATAAAAAAACTAAAAAACACGCTTTTTGCAAATTGAACTAAAAACTAGAAAATAATTTTTCACTTCAAATCAAAATTATAATAAAATTTAAGTTATTAACACAATGATTCAATTCAGAGTAAAAAAGCGTGGGGTGCTTAATATTTTTAAATATTACAATCATCATTGGTAACTATCTATGAGAGGATAGTTATGAACTACAGTAAAATGCACCCCACGCTTTTTACTCTGAATTGAATCATTGTGTTAATAACTTAAATTTTATTATAATTTTGATTTGAGATGAAAAATTATTTTCTAGTTTTTAGTTCAATTTGCAAAAAGCGTGTTTTTTAGTTTTTTTTAACTATAATTTTATTTTTTATTTTTTAGTAAGCATAACATTATATGCAACTTTTCATCCCGTAATTCCCACGGGAACAGGCCCATCACGGCAAAACCACGGGACGCTGTTAGTGTCTAGTACCATTTAGTAAAATAAAACAGAAGTTGTGACACCGAGCGCCCGTTGATGTCTTTTAAATCAAGTAATAATTTATTAGTAAATCTGGCAAATCCATTAAGGATAATGGGAAACTGTTATTAAATTATTGCATTGTCATCGGTCCTTGATACGTATGCAAAGTTTCAAATTAATCAGACTTCTGGAAGTTGGTGAAAATGATGTTCAAAGATTTCATTACATACGTTCGTACGTACGTACATACATACAGGCCAAGCTAATAAAAAGCGTGTTAAAATACACTTTGATATTTGATAATGAATAGATAGTGTAATCTATAATCTATTCACCCACAAAGAAATACACATATAGTAGTAGTAGTACCAATATTTACATTTAAGAACGAAGAAAACTGCACGTATAATGCAAATCAAAGAAAATTAAAACAATATACAACACACAGTCCAACATAATCCCGTCTAAATATGAGCAAATATTCCGAACAAGTTACCCCAGAGAGGTTCGTTGAAGTTACCAAACATTATTCAAACTTGATATCCACCAAGTGAAGTTACTTGCTTAGCCCAGATCTTGTGACACTTGGACAATATTACTTACATATCAGACCAAGTTGCATCGCATTGGGAACTTAATGCAACTATTGTGGAGTTTGCATTCTTGTGTTTGTTATAGCGGTTGGTTCGGAAGAGATTAGCCGCCTTCATAAACGGTTTATAACTAAAATACTGTTATAAAGTGTTTTGTCTCTTTTGCTCTTTGGAAAATAGCGTATGTCAGAAAGGGACAAACCATTTGATAGCTAAAATGCTGTTAACAAGCGTTTATGAATAACTAGCAGCGCCCGCGTTGTTCCCGTTCCCGTGGGAATTTCGGGAATTTTTTTACATAAAAACCTTCCTCTTGAATCACTCTACCTATTACAAAAAACCGCATCAAAATCCGTTGCGTAATTTTAAAGATTTAAGCATACAGACAGACAAACAGTGTGACAGACACGAAAAAGAGACTACTTTATTTTATACTATGTAGTGATTAAGTCCTAGGTGAATATGGCAAGGTACGTCGAAAGATGGAAAGCAAGACTCTTTTGTAGAGGACTTTAATTAAATGATATTGTCATTTTCTATATTATGTTTGCTTTCAAAAAAGAATCATAATAAATTGTTACAGTTCAGTTACAAACGCTATATATTGCTTAAAGGAATTACATAGAGTTTGTGTTTAAAAATATTCATTTATTTAGTATATTTACTAATAATATAATACTAATATCGGAATTTTAATGTAACTAACAAACAAAACAGTATTATTTTCACAAAGGGCAACAGCACCACCCAAAATATCTTGCAGAATTTCGTGTACATTTTCACACTAATGTCCACCAGAAAATGTCCGACACGATCGTATTATGAGAACTTGCAACATTATCTTCGGACCTCCGTGCATTAGCATTGCAGAGAAGCGTGTTATTCTGCTAACTGTGCCAAAGTTGACACTCGCTTTTTGGTATGGCTTAATTAAAACATGAGAGGTTGATATTCCTCTTTATTCGTATTGGGATTCGTTAAGCTCATAGGAACTGTTATCGGAATTGTCTTATTGATTCATAACACTACGTAATTTTCGGTTTTTAGAACTAGATGCAAAACAAGGGTGTTATGAGTTTGCGATTTACTATGTGTAGCACTTTTCTCAATGTCAAACAAGCACTAACCTATACATGTTATGTTTCAAGAAATATACAATACTTCGAAGGCCAATTAACTGTAGGGTTCGTGACGTAGTTTGACGTAACGATGTTAAGACATTGTGATCGTTAAGCAACTTGCAGCTTGACACCTACTTGGATGGCTGGCCGTGGCAATTTTATCTGAGCGCTACAGTGCTTCCGAAGGCATGGTAAATTGAAGTTGTTTCAAGTTAGTTTCGTTAGACCACATTGAAGGTCTTTAAACGGTCTAAAAGCTCTGACACCAGGATTGGCCACTACGAACATATTTACTTAATCAATTACCTCAATATAGTCGAAATAACATTGAATATTTCGGAAATATACAAAAACCACACTACAATTTCACATTATTGCGTATTCATTCATTAATGTTCCCTGTTCAATAATTTTAAGCACAACCAGAACTGCCGTACCGATCCAATGAAGACGCGTATTTAATACATAATAAATGAACAGAGTTCAATCAATTTTGTACCAACTCGTCATATGAACAGGTACATTACCGATACGATTCTAACACGATTTAAATAAATAACTACGAATAAATATATCGGTGTAAAGTTTTAATATTGATATACATGTTTGTAATTAATAATGTTTCAATGATATACTGTTTTCTGTTTTAGTTAAAACTCATTTTGGAGATACTTTGCAAAGATAGATTTAAAATCTGAAATATGTATATGCACGTCCCGGTTACTTTCTACGGATAGTAGTCGGTACTTGAGCCATGTCAGAGGCCTTAAGCGTCTCAATGACTCTGACACCAGGATTGGTCAGGTTGACCATCCACACGATGATGAAGAAGAAGAAGAAGACATGAATCTAATGGGATACAACGCCTATAACACAATTTGGCCACTAACCAATTCAAACTTACTTACTAACACCTATACCATATCGCAGGGCACTAACTAAAACTGCGGGATATAAAGTACGAGTATCATTTATTGGTAAAAAAATATAAAAATAACATATATGTATCGAGATATTAAACTTTAAAGCGTTTAGATTTTTAAGCGCATCGATATTCAATCGTACCGATATTAAAACGTTTTCACAACCAGTTCTCGTGTTTTGCGTAGAGAAGCGCGCGTATGTTCCGACTGGTACAATTAAAAAGTGCATTAATGAATATTGCAGACTCTGTATTGGTTATTATTTTAACACTCGCAAGGGAATACGGTTCATCGTTAATTGATAACGTTCGTATGTCTCTCGTTATGCTGTTCGCATCGAGACTTCAGTCATGCAAAAACTCACTCAAGCTGCGAAATGTACGTTTTTTACCGTCTGCAAAAAAGGATTTTCAATTTAGTGGATATATTTTTTAGTTTGGAAAATATCTTAAAATCATTGACAGCTCAAAATGTAGGTATTTTCCCAAACAAGTACAGTGAATAGTTAACTTCTAATACTAGTTATTTCTTTGAAGGGCGAGCGACCAAAGCGAACATTTAATTTACTAAGCGGTTTACATTTCTTTTTATTTCTATCAAATCCTTTAATTAACTACTCAGTATAATAATATATCAGATTACAAAAGCAAAATAGATTAAAACCACAAATAACTTTTCGTAGAATAATAAAACAACTGTAATTAAGAATTTAAACAGCACTTTAACATTTTAATACGAGGCGTTCCAAAAAATACTTCAACTCCATAAGCCTTTCAGTAAATAACGATGTTCATGTAAAATGCCGAGTATTTTACGATTGGTATTAATAAATCATTATCCGCTAAAGAGCTGTGTTAACGGTAAACGTGGCAATATCAATACAATTACTGCATATTTTTAATCAATGAAACACGTTTCATTTTCTTCAAGCAATTAATGGAACATTAACAAGCGATGTAATTTTAACAGTTAAATAACATAACAATTAAATAATATACGTATTTAACGACCTGTAGTGTACCTAGAGTATACCTCTTCCCTACAAGGCATAGTCGATAGGGCATGAGGATTTATCGAGTGATAGAGAGTAAACGTAGATAATTCAATCTCATGGTAGCGTCTGGTCTTGAATGGTATACAAAACAAGCATTAACGGACTTTAAAAAAGGTTATGTAGTATTAGTAACTAACTCAACGCTGAGCAGGTCACGCCCAGACTTGCCTAATCTTTGCAGCCTCCCACCACTCGCAACTAGTATAAAGAAAAAGGAAATAATGCCAACTAATATAATATATAACACTGCGTTATCCGTTAATCTACACGCCTTGAGGAAGACTCGCAAACACACGGTATTAATTAAAAATAACCAACAACTGTCCATTCCATTAGTTGGGCCAAGCTCAGAGCGAGCCAACTTTGTCATCAACAACTACATATAGGGCGAGCACAAAAGAGAATATGTACAAATATGTGCAGCTATATGTATGTGTGTGTTTGGGTATTGTACGGGATTCATTTTTGAAAGCTAATGGTTTAATTGTACAATGAATGAACGGTATTGGTATAGTCAATAAACCATAATGAGGTGGTGAAGTATTTAATACAACATTGATTGGATTAACTGTAATATGTTTTATTAAATAACAGTCATTGGATCTTAATTGGTTTTGATTAAACTAGCAACGTCCGCGGTTATACGTTGTCACTGAGGGAATTTCAGAAAGAAAGCAACGTATAATGTTTATTTTGAATGTTGGTATAAAATATTATTAGCGCTTTTCAAATCCGGTAGATCCAGAGACTAGCACGTTCGAAAAAAAAAGACTTTCAGCTTTATTATATTACTAGCAGCGCCCCGCGGTTTTACCCGCGTTGTGCCCGTTCCCGTAGGAAATCCGGGATAAAATGTAGCCTATAGCCTTCCTCGATAAATAGACTATCTAACAGTGAAAGAATTATTCAAATCGGTTCAGTAGTTTCTGAGATTAGCGCGTTTAAACAAACAAACAAACAAACAAACAAACAAACAAACAAACAAACAAACAAACAAACAAGCAAACAAAACAAACTCTTCAGCTTTATAATATTAGTATAGATTACAGCTAACTAAGGAAATCCTTTTTAATGTAATTCGCTCTCACTTACCGCTGTCGATGGCAGAGAGATAATCCTTTAGCGGACTCTATCATCCTACGTGACCCTGGTTTAATGTGCTTCATTGTAATGATCTAAATTATGAAAGATTACTAAATACAATTTACATATCGCACACTCTTCATTTAAAAGGCTGACAAAAAATATTCACCATTTCGTCTGAGTTGATGTTTGAATTTTTAGAAATAGTTTAATGATTAAAGCAACTGATTTAGCGAACGCCTGCCAAAGATCGGAAGAAACTTGGATATAATCAAAATATTTCTAGAGAACAAATTAAAAATATTGATAAAATGTAAACAGTAAATAGTTAGTAAATACGTACCTAGTTCGTAAGTTATTGCCTTTGCAAACACCCTTGTCACCTTTGTCACATATGTGACTAAATTGGAAATAAAATATTTTAAATTTTGAATTTGAACAGCACCGTGATAAATTACTAACAAATAAATCCGGAACATGAACGTTGAAACCGCAAATAAAACTCAATTAGAACTATAAATTAAACAGATCAACTTGTCCGCAATACCACAAAAACGTGAGCTTCGACCACACTACAGCTCGATAAACAAACATTGGCTCCCAACACACTGCAACACAGTTTAATAACTAAAACCCACTGCACTAATTAACTAACAGACAACAAAAGCCGACTCAACTCGTTGTATCGAGGAAGACGCAGCCACCGCCGAAGAATTAAGAGTACATCTAGCAACCATTACACAATTAAGTAGTTAATTTAATTTTATCGATGCTTTGTAAGAATTCGGTTCGTTCGCAATGTCTTTATATTGATTGGAGTGTTATTGAAGATTTGAATATCGAGTTAAAGTCTAAATAGCAGGTTTTCTTAGTAAAATTATGATATAATTTTATTGTGATGGTTGTCGGTCGCTAATGACCAAAGATGTTTTAGCGACCTTAAATAAACAAACAATGAGATAAAAAACATCGTGGCTATTTTAAGATTTTAATAATGAAGATAAAAAACTCTACCTACAGAATGATCAATACTGTAGATACCCCTGATACAAACTGGTACCTATTAAGACTCACATTTAGCCACATAGGTATTAAAATTATCTTCGTAAAACTTTATTCGGTAAATCTTAATGTGAGGCGGTCGCGGAACGAATTACACGAGTACCAATAATCAAGAATCAAACTTGTTATTACAGATTGATATAATAACACATACGATTAGAAATGTATATATAACGAGCATTATGTAACACTAGAAACATTGGTAAAACTTGTATTTCGTTAAGTTATTTCGAGTAGATTAGTTGCCAACCCTGGTGTCAGAGTCTTAAGGGCTCCCAAACAAAACTGCGATGCGATGCGATGCGAATTCGCATCGCAGGAACTTGCGATGCGAATATCTGCGATACGAACTGAAATAGGTATATCTATCGCCATTACTACAGTACAAAGAAAAGAGATGAATATATTAAATGAGAATCGCTAATTAATGGAACAGCATCGCAAGTTCATGCGATGCGGATTCGCATCGCATCGCATCGCAGTTTTGTGTGGGAGCCCTAAGACCGGCTCAAAAATACATGGCATGGTTGAAACAACCGGGACCGACAACATGACGAAGTTTTAACGTGTCCATCAGCGCTCCGATAGAAATACCACTATCGACCACCCTTGCCGAGCTGCACGTTGCTTAACAATAGCAATGAGTTAACATCGCTTAGTCAAACTACATAATTAGCGCTACATCATCTTTTCAATTCATTTCAGATATTCTTCACTACATAGTATAAAATAAAGTCGTCTCTGTTTCGTGTCTGTTTGTCTGTTTGTCTGTATGCTTAAATCTTTAAAATTACGCAACGGATTTTGATGCGGTTTTTTGTAATAGGTAGAGTGATTCAAGAGGAAGGTTTTTATGCAAAAAAAAATCCCGAAATTCCCACGGGAATGGGCACAACGCGGGTAAAACCGCGGGGCGCTGCTAGTTATATATATTTTACTTTGCTTGAGTTTGTCTTTCATATTATTTTATTAAGTTCTCCTCCAATAAAATGAGTAGTTCCATTCTAAGTTTTTGTTTATTCTCCGATTGAGTATCTCGAAATTGCATTTCTGTGAAAACTAAAAGGAAACAAAGAAATTAACTGGTGAGAAGAAACTCGTTTGCTAACACGTTTACGTCAGCGTAGTTTACTTCTATGTACTGTTTATTTATTTGTGGACTGGTTGTTGAAATTAACTAACCTTAATCCATTAAGTTTGCAGGATTACGATGATGAAACAATATCAGTAAGTATCCTATCTTTTAAACTCGCCTCGATTTGTAACTTTGACAAGTTGATACTATTTCCGTAGGCGGTAGCAAAAAATATCCCCTTGATATAAGGAAACTGGAAATTGAATTATTGGCTTTTGTGTAAATACACCTTGTTAATAAACTTAGACATTAGTAGTTCCTTAGAGTAATTAGCTTTAAATTTACTAAAGTTTATAAATATAAAAACATGGCGTAAGTATACTAAAATACTATGCAATATTTTAATATTTTTGGCAATCCCGCAACAGCTCAAAGGGCTTCACCTTCCTTCACCTTCCCCCATTGACCACAAGATAGACTTTAAGCTTAATATCAAAAACAAATTCAAACCCAAACATAATCCACCCAATAAGAAGCGAGTTCCGCAACGTTCCGATACATAAATACGTTGAATATCTGAAATTACAACATTATAACTCAAGGAGCTACGACTAAGAATGTGCAGTTAGTTGGAGCATTTGGGATGTAAGAGGAAGATCGTATTCCTCTCTCGTACACAGTTTATATAATAACTATCGAGTGTGGTCGAATTTCGTACCAATTTTCAGTACTTTAAAGGCAACATACACACGTGATTTCTTTTGTGTGCAAAGTTGGCTTTCGATTCTAGTTTATCCAGGGAGAGGAAATGGTATGATAATCAACATTGTTGTTGGATGAATGTAACAAGAGGTAACCGTTTTTATCTATACTAATATTATAAAGCTGAAGAGTTTGTTTTGTTTGTTTGTTTGTTTGTTTAAACGCGCTAATCTCAGAAACTACTGAACCGATTTGAATAATTCTTTCACTGTTAGATAGTCTATTTATCGAGGAAGGCTATAGGCTACATTTTATCCCGGATTTCCTACGGGAACGGGCACAACGCGGGTAAAACCGCGGGGCGCTGCTAGTGTAAACTAAAGTATTACGAGTAGTTTGTGGGCAAAGGGCTCATCTCATCGAAGATATCAGTTTTTATGTGCTATCCAAAAAAGATGCCTTATAAGCAAGCAATTTTATACCTTATATTTTGCACGTATATCATAACATGGTATAAGCTTACTAGAACTTTTTATATGTATATGCATAGAAATATTAAAGTGACGTCGATACGACCCGATGTTGGTGTCGGCCGAAACCGCTAACTTTAAATCAAAATGTTGGCGCATATATTCCCTAAGCAAACTTTTAATTGCGGCTCCCGGAATACAGTAGGTACATGTCTCTGAAAATTCGTGTTAGAGTTAAATGAAATTCGTACTGAAATTTCCAGTTAGGTATTTCCTTTATTCCATTTTGCTAATATTTCACGATACACGAGTAAACAACTTGTTGTGCGCATAGTTTTGTATGATATTAATTTCGGTTTGCAGTCGCTGTATTATGTACCACACACAATTTTGCCCAGCTATCATTTATTTACCAATGTAATGAGGATAAACCTATGCTTGGTCTGTATCGGTGAATCCAAATAGATTCACTATCTGAATAGAAACATTTCCAACCACTAATAACTTTGAAATCGATTTAACTGACGTTTTAATTACAAATATAACGAAGCTAGATGTGTGTTTGTATATTAATAATATTATAAGCACGTAAAATGAAATAAATTAATTTAGTAGGTACGTGATATCTCTCAAATCTTGAATCAACTATTCTGTTTACTTGCATCTTTAGAGACTGAGAAAACCAGACTCCTTAGTTAATGCTGGTTGGTAATATCATCTGAGCAGTAGATATCAGGGCCACCCATCTTATGTCCAATTGAATCGAAACTGGTTAAGATGTTTATCCGCGAAAGAACTGACTCTTCCTATTATAATAATAAAGGATAACTCCAAATGACATCTACCAGTTGGATCGGACTCCTCGCCCCCTGAAAAAGACCAGGCTTGTCCCTTGACTTTCGAAAAAACACTCTAAGGATATTACATAATATATAAATCAATTATAAGACCCGACTACGCTTAAGTTTGTATTATGGAATATAACTAACTAATACCATTACATAATATACATACACAAATACTTTATATGAATATATAATTGACACCCCGACGTCGTCGCCAACACCATATTGTTGACTCCGTTGGATCGAGCCCGCAACCCTTACACAGAAAGCGCTTACATGCCAATGTGCCAACGGGCTTATCCTTATATATTCTATAAACATATAATGCATGTTTATTTAGATATACCCGTGAACAGTATAATGAATAGGTCGGTTGTTCGCCGGCAGATGTTTTAAATTGAATAACGTTATTCGCATCTCACTGTTCACATCTGTTTGTTACTTTTGACTGACGTCTGTACGACAGCCGACAGAACATTTTCTAATGCTGAACACCGCACTAGGATACATTTTAGATGATAAAATAAATAAAAAGAGCAGCACAAGTTAAGCCTTCTCCAATTGCTTTTGATTATTCTTAGCTTTATAAGATATGTATGTTTTAAAAAAAAAGCAATGACTTACTATTTATTTTTTTGAAAGTGTCCGTTGTTCTATTGTAATTGCAGTCAGATAGTTTTATAGCCAATTTCAAGATTAGCATTATAAGTCACTTTTCATATAAAAAATTACGTCGAATTTCCCGTTGAATGTGGTTAACCATTACAAAAATAATTATTCAAGTTGGATTTGTAGTTTCTTAAAGAAGCGCGTTCAAAACAATTAAAAAACCAAACTCTTCAGCTTTATTATATTTGTATGATAATCTCATTAGTAAAACATCACATTAGTTTTGCAGCTAATTCTAGTACAACGCTATTCCCTGACAATAAGAATAAATTTAATGAGCGCTTAATGTTTTGAAGCTACATTAAAGTTAATTGAAAGTTAGAAGCATAATTAAATGACGTCAAAACAGATATTAAAAACGCGTAAATAACCATTAAGCAGCTTAAAAACAACCATTAAAAGACTTGTAAAAAGTATAGACCAATATCTAATTAAGATACATACCAACTTAACACACACTGACACAAAAACTATGACGCTTGTTCACATTAACAGAATCAAAGTCTTGTAAAAACTAAAGCACCTTGAGCGCGTCACTTCGTAAGTAAGACTAGGACTTCAAAACATCTAGAACCACTCGCATTGATTTATGTACTAAACGCATTTCAATCATTAAACGCCATGTACACCTATGGGTTGTTATACAATTTAAACAAGTACCTTGTCGTACTAAATGACCGCAACTGAACACTTAATAATAGAGCTGTAGAACTAATCTAAGACATAACGTTCATTATGATAAGGTTCTACAATTTAGTTGGCCTCTACGCTACTGTTCTTCAACTGTACTGAAAAACTTAATAACTACTAATATATTATGTAACAGTGAAGTAACAAAATAGGTACGTTGATATTAAATCGATTTATTTACAAATGAAAACCGTATCAATTCCATTCGGTATACCAATATTATACTTAGTAAACACCAAAGGTAATATTATAACTTCATGTTGGTTCACTGAATTGGTTTTGGTAATAAATAATACATCGAATATTCAGTAATCGATATGGGATTGATGAAAATTATCAATTTAAAATAAAAGGCAAATTTTATTGGATATTGGACGTAACAATAATAATGAGTTACAAACTAATGAATAGCCCAAAAAGGCAAAACTGAATATACAATTAAATATAGATTTGAATCATTCGAGTATTTAATACAATTATCGATACCATCGTGTTCACTTAAGTGGCCAGTAACTGTGGTTGTAACATGGAAATAATAATTATGCACTGATTCGTTAAATTTTGTTTGATACCAATAGTAGGTATAAAAAGTCCAAAAGAATACTTTCATCTTTTATTGTTTTATTTTTCTACTTTTTCTACTACTTAATTATTTTAATAAAAATAGAGTGATTTAGCTACTTTTTGAGAGATTTCGGGAATCTTACCCCGAAATTACGTCTTACACTTAGTACCCACACTCAAATCTCCCTGGTCTAATCTTTGCCAAAATTCGCAAGTAGCGATTAAAGAAAATACACTTTGTATACCTCAATTCACACAGAAAGTGGCCCAAAACAAGCAAAACCGCGGAATATCTGTAAAGACACAGTGTCATTGTCTCACTGAAGTAAATATAGCGTTTCTGAGAATCAAAATCACGCTCCAGAAATCTACACTAACATATTGCCTTACTAAACTCAACTAGGATCTTGCGTTTGATCAAAAACAGTTCAAAGTGAATTGACACCAATTATCGATATCATTTGTGCAATGACATCACTACACTAACAACACATCGCTACAACTGACATATCGATTAATATATCAATACAAAATAACTAATTAGATACGACCGGTGCGTCTGTCACGTCACATTACGTATACAGGCCGATAACAGTGACGCGTCTGGAGATGGCAACCTAATTTATATTGAGATAATGTATGTACATACGTACGTAACGTAGATTTATCGATATGAACGCTGTATAATTACTAACTGCACTTCACTATGATGAGTTCACTAGCGTTGAGAACTGTCTGAGTGTGAATTAAGATGGTATGTTTATTAGCAGATGAGTATCAGATATTTTGAGGTTAAGATACTCGACGGTAGTTTAACTAAGTTTGTTTTCTGAAAGAATTTACAAGGAATGTTGCTTCTCCCAAATGTTAAGAACTACGTAGTTTCTTCATCATTACAAGAATAATAAACGTTGGGTTTGTTTGAAACTGTAAAAATGTATGTATAATTTATGCTCAGAATACAGAAGTACCTACAGAACCCGTGAGCGCGCCTAATACTGTAGCTACTCAAACTAGCCTTAAATAGTGTAGTTTTATGCGCAACCGATCAGTCACTTTGTGACCGTCGGAACGCGCTAACGTGTTTTACCCGTGACCAATTTCACGAAACTATGCCGTCTTGTGTCGTTCCTACCTGTAAAAATGCAGTGGGTCTGAAAAAGAAACAGGAAGGGATCACATTTCACGTGTAAGTATCGCATTTAGGTATCGTCTTATTTAAATATTTAATTATTTTCTCAGATTTCAATTGTCATATAGAGTGATGCGTCAATCTATGTTAGTGTTGCCAATATAAGAGTCTTGATTTACCCTTCTTTTTATTACCTTTTGAGGGATTTAATTCGTTGTAGAATATTAATAAGTAATATAATAAAAATTAACCAACTTGAAAAAAGAAAGTATAAAGCGTAAGTGCGGCTCGTATGTACCTAACCTAACAATCCTATTAAATAGTATGTTAGTCTATAGGTTTCTAAAAAAATTTTTGGTGTGCGTGTGAGGGAGAAGGGGAGAGGGGGAGCGGGTATAAAATTATGTTTCTATATTAGCCATCTTAAATTTTAGCTTCCCTGCTGATGAGGAAAGGAAAGCGGTGTGGACAAAAATTATACAAAGAGCACGGCTGGAACAGTTCTGGAAACCATCGAAGCGAAGCGTAGTTTGCTCGATGCATTTTGACTTAAGTAATTATTCTTTTTTTATGTAACTCTTGTACCTAGCTGTAAGTTTTCCGAATACTATAAAATAAATAAAAACATATAAAGTTTTTCCATCACCCGTTAAAAGTGTGCAAACATCCACCTTAACACCGTGTTTTATTTAATATACCTATCTATTTCTTGAGATAATCAGGTAGGTACATAGTTATATAGAAAAGGACAATTTTTATTCTATTAACATATTACCTCCAAAACTCCCAAAATTTACCCCAAAAATGGGCAAATAATGCGAGAGCTAACAACACTACGCGGGGGACTTTGTTCAGTTTTTGGACACAGCGTGTAGCTTGTAAATACATTTGAATGCTCCTTCTGGTAGTACTTCTGTATTCTGAGAATTTATGTATATGGCAGAAGTTAGTTTCAGGAAATTACGGAAATATATTTTTATATAAGCTATATGAAGTAAAACGGTGGAACATAAAGCAAGCATGCATTTAAATAGCGTCCAATCAGCATAACTTTTATTTCAACGGTCACGTCATACAAAGATTGGGGTGCTCTATGAACGCCATGGAAATATGAAATGTTTACTTCAGTGAGTCAAATCGAAGCGAGTTTGCTTTGTCATATCGCCGACCGCTTTCTAACGAAAAGGAAGTCCAATTCACGCCGTACCGGCCGCAGTGCGAGCAACACGAGACAAAAGCGAAACGGCGAGTCAACATCCATTGACACTTTTTAATTGCACAGTAGCAACGTTCGCGCTCACAGCACGAGCATCGGATGCGCAAATGGTCCGTAAATCATTGGTCAGCCCACTCGAACGCATTCTCTATCTCTCTCTGTGCCAACTAACGATTCCACATTCGGAAATTGCAATACTCATATGTAAACGTAGAAGCAGTGCGCTTTTGTATTGATGCAGAATGCATTGATGTCACCAGCCCGACCAGGGTTCCTTGGCCCCCGCCGTCTCCGAAGTACGTTTGATGCCCGACCGTGTGCCAGATGCTCCCTATTACGAGCCAAGTGTCACCGTTAATTGGTCAAATACTCCAATCTCTGGATACCGCTCCGTTGATCAATTAATATTTCAGCTCCAATATGCACCTGCTTCACGATGCATGGAATTATTATTTTTAATGACGGCAACATTAAGGACGTTGAATATTACAAAGGAATAATGGCCAAAGCAATTTGTGTAGATTTGTTAAGAACCGCGTTGCGACGTCGCCGCAAATGTCGCGATAGCGTCAGACTACAAAGAAATGGTGAGAAAAAGCTTGAGAAATTGCAACCAAGATTTTTCTATAGAAGAAAGAGCAAAACATGTCTGCACATTTAAATTATGGGTCATGAGCACAAATAATTATATAGTACCTAAGCTTTTTATAAAAACAGGGTAAGGGATATTAGGTTATGTATACTTCAGCATTTTGAATGTTTATTAAAACTGTTTCAGCAAATACCTTACATTTAAAGTATTTTAGAGAGTACATGCACATAATGAAAAAATCCAATTCAAAGTCATTGGATTATCTCCACAAAGATAGAAGGGGAGACCGACGTACTTCATTATTTATGGTACAGTAGGTAAGCACTAACGAAACGAAACATTTTGGAGGGAAAAAGTTGCGAATAATGGCCACGAATGATGTAAGAAAGGCGATAAGAAAACTCTGAACAAAATAAGCAGTGTAGTCACTAAACATTAATTACTGCGGCGCGAGCGGGCACAAAAGAACTGGAGTTGTCAAAGAGTAACTCAAGTGAACAGTCCGCGAGGGTTCGAACACAACTCAACCGAGAATTTTTCCTTTCACAGCATCGGAATCGTAATACCTGCGGTATAATTCCCTAGAAACTTCCAGAAAAACTCATCAAGCGCGAGTTTATTTAGTGCTTCTGTGTCTTTGTTAAAGCGGTCGTTATAGTTTGCCAACTGCACTGCGTTGGGCACAATGCAAAAGTTTCTCTTCAAAGTTGAGATTGAAAACGAGACGAAATTGAGCGTGAATTAAGACTTTTACAGAGGGAATTCCGAAACAAAACATCTGACGGCGATTCATTACCACGAAAGGATACAGCACTGGCAAGACAATATACAATTCTGACCCCTTTAGTTCAAGGCACAAAACTGAAGCTAAATTATGAACAAAATACGAAATTCCGAGAAACACGAAAGAAATTATCCAAGATAGTAATCCAATAGTCGGCAATCATAAATTAATTAACTCGGTACAATTTCAAAGGCCAGAACAAGGGGATAATATCACATTCAATCCAATAAGTTGGCGCGTCGCCCTTATCAGCTCGAAGTCGCCCGAAATCAGTTTTCATTAATTGTGAGGCAGGTTTATCTCGCCTTACGGACTCTTGCCACTGACCCCTAATGTAACTTTGACGTTGATCTGACGCCAGATTAATTTATTAGACCGGTACCCGAATGGCAGGCTCGAGTGGAAATTGACTTAGTTATTAGTGTCATATTTTCTTCGACATATGTCCGGGAAACGGAGGGTCGCCCGGTCCACTATTATGATGGAGATTCTTATTGGATAAAATTATAGGTTCTGACCTTACAAAAGATTAGCTGAGTGTATAATGTTATTACGGAGAGCACGTTATAACGTTTGGATATTTCGATTTAAAAAATACATGGATTTAGCATAGCGATTTGTAAATATTCAGAGCACGTAGTATTGTTTTAATCACAAAGAAAGGCATCAAACAAATGAATACGTCGGCATCATTCAAAATCCATGACACGTCCGTCTCGTTACAAATCGATCCACCTTATCACACACGAGTCGCAGCGATATCGAATACGTACACAATCGGCTTCTCCACAAAGGTCGAGGAATAAAAAAAATCAGCGCTAAACTGTTTACGGCGGGACGTGATCGAATGTAATCTGAAATGGCGCTGTGCCATTTCCGGCCAATTACGTGACTTAGTGACTCCGGCATCCAGAATATTGCACGACCACCCTGTGCCGAAGGAATTGTTGTTCCTACGAACAATACCAGTTAATTATGTCGTTACTGGAAAAAATGCCACGGGAACTCAATTTGCTAAGTGAAGGGAAATGAAATAATGCATGAAATGTGAGGTTTACTGCAACCTGTAGGGCAGGAAAAACTGTATAGTCTACCGTGGCTCATTTACAATACTTTAAATAAAGTCCATGACATTATTCTGTTTCAATTGAATCGCAAAATAGCCATTCCATTTATATGGAACAAATGAAACACAACTAAAACACCTGATGAGTACAAATTGTTATGTCACATGGTCATTTATTAACACGATCTACTTTATTAATGTACGTGCCACGCGACTACATCGCACACGCGAAACAGTGTAAATAATAACACTAATAATTTAAGTTTAGTGTTACCGGAGCGTGTAATGTTTTATTACATTAAATCATGTCATCGTTTAATCAAAATGGTGTACATATTACAGAAAGGAGTAGGCTCGAGACGGGAGACCCAATCTGGATTTTTACAGACGATGAATTTCTGATGTTCGCCTGTTTCGCGATATTTTCTACGTCGTCAAACAAAAGACAAATGTAAAACCGAGCGGTAATACACATTATTTATAATAGAAAAGCCAATATTACGGTTAGATTTTCAATAAAGCAATCTCTAAGCTGATTGATTCATATTTAAATTTCAGGTGGTTCAAATACTTTACACTTGGCCGCAAACGCTGACCTCAGTATGAATTGAACAAACTCCGTGTGTGTGCTTACCGGTCGACAGTCGACTGAGATTCACGCTCTATTTACTCGGGCAAATCTGCGCGCTCACAGCCAATATACATAGGTTCATATTCATAACAGCCCGCGTTAGTTTGATAACAATAATCAAATATTTGATTGGATTTGTGCATCAACTGTGCGACAAGTGACTCGATCTCACAGAATCTGAATACCAGCACTCAAGTCAAAGGTTTTCCGTAATGTAATTATTTTAAGTGTTATCAACGCCTATTTAACGAGTTCAAAGTAGTGTAATTTAGTCACAAAGCATTAGCGAGTACCAAAGCCAACCAGAGTTCGGTGTGAGCCGGCATTTCCGCCACTTAAATCACACACCCACAAACTAATTCAGTGCGATTAAATTTCAAACGCAGTCCGTCGCGCAACGATGTCGCGGAGATGCACAATAAACTATGTATTCCAAAACAGGGGAAGAGCTATGAATCAGCTGGGCGCTGAGCGCTTGCATGCACACTTTATGAGTGCAGTTGATGTCTCCTCGCTGCATAAATCGTCGCGGATTGTGCCAAAAACAACGTGACCTATAATTCTCGTTCGGGCCAGTCTCGTCCGCTCTGTCGGTGCGTTCAAATGCAGCGCGAAATGGAACGTTGAAGTTAGTGCAAACACATTCTATGGCCGTCATTCGAATCGGTGCCGCTGATGGCTCGTGAGCAAAGATTTACACACTTCCAACTTATGATAAGCAAACGTTTCCAAATCGAACGGAATTCTGAGTTCATTTACATTCGAGATAAGTTGAAGATAAATGAGATTTAATATGATTCAGTCTCGAGTTCACTACAAGTCCACGACTTTGGTGTGGAGATAAAATACATAGTTTAAATAAGCCATTACCTGCGGCTCGGTAGTCGGTTACGGGACCACCTGTAGCGGAATATGAATATGAAAACAGTCGGTTCAAACGTGCCCACGCACAAAGCGTACCTTTTTACCAACATTGAAACTGAAATTTCGCATTTCCACAAGAAAGCAAAAGACGCCACAAAAATGCGAAGAATTGAACCCGCCTAGCCAACCCCGAGCTCGCATGTCACAGTACAACACCGGTATTTTATTATGTATTTCTATACAAAGCAGCGTAGAAATATACAAAAATATTATCTACTTAGCGCAGGCCGTATGTGTTGCGGAGTAAACGACAATTTTATTGTGCCGCATTCGTAACTCAAAAATATATTTCTGGAATTTTATTTCTTGCATAAAAATAAAACCCTTTTAATAATCACCTTTATGTTGGTTGTGAACGTTATAAAAAGATATTGAATAACGTTGTCGGCGGCGGCATTGAATATCATTATTATAAGAGCCTGGCGCCGTCACGGGTAGCATTCCCAAAAGTTTGATTTAGCCGTATATATTTGTGGTTTGGGATTTGTTGCGGTACAAGAGAAGAATGTTACTTTCAGGTGCCAAGTTTTAATGAGAGAAGTTTAAGATGAAACTAGCCGGCAACTTTTAATTATGGCTTCTAACCGCAAGGGAATCACTATTAACGAACTTTACAACTTTCATAATGATGATATGCGAGAAATGGTAACTTACGAGTAAAAAACATCAGGGCAAAGATGAAAGTTGTAGATTGGGCGAATTTTCCGTGCTGACCCAAGCTAGCTCTCTTATAATTCAATTCAGTAATCAGAAGTCAAGCGTAAAAGAGTTTAGTGCTCACTAATTTTATAATAAGAAAGAGTGCAATTTTGTTAGTCTTTTTAATCTATCGAAGTGCTGATGTGAACTTCTTTATCTCTAGTTATACAAAAGCTGAGACATTTATAAATTTATTTTTTGTTACAGTATTTAAATTGAATTGAACATAGCTGGAACTATTGTTTTGAATAACTCCGATGGGTATACTCGTGGTTTTAGTTGGGAGACATATCTTAGTTTATCGTTTTACTAGTTTTAAAGCTTCCAATTACAGTTACTGTTACTGTTAGCCCACTGCTGGGCAAAGGCCTCCCCCCATTCCCGCCACTCTTCTTGATTTTTGGCCACCAATTATAGATTATATTAAAATTAATTCAACCTGATGAAATATCCTTCACTTCCGATTAACAGTAGCTATAGATAAACCTGATAATGGACTCAAGAAAACCTTCTAATAAATACTTATTCTCCGTTAATAACTTCACCTTCAAACTCCTAATACCCGTTTAATTACACAAACACGATCTCAACGAAGCACTAAATACAGGATCAGCACAGAAAATATTACGAGTAATTAAGCAAATTCACTTAACTCAACATAATCTCGCGGGATTAAGTGGTAAGTATTAAAAAAGCTCAATTCTGTTTTTAGTCCACGACCTTTCAATCAGAAAGGTTTAATTTTTAGTTCAGTTTTATAACTATGTTAAGCTAATTGGCATATTCAGATCAGTAAGTTTTCAAATAAGTTTTCAAATGAGAAACTGATTTCAAACTAGGTTTCAGACATTCCATGCACAATATATTCGAATCATCACCACCTATCTATAGACTAAACAGCCGCAATAGCTTCATGAAGTGCACCTTACCTCAGACTTTAACCGGAGACGCTCGAGTCAACCTGTGGAAGGAGAAATATGCCCCACCGCCACACTTCTTAGACCCTGCTGAAACCCTTCCCGCTGGTCATACTTTACCGTGGTCAGTGTGGAAAACACTAAACAGGCTAAGAACCCAAGTTGGTCGCTGTAGATCTAACTTGGGGAAGTGGGGCATGATAGACCCGTGTCAGACCCAGTGCGACTGCGGGGCGCCCGAACAGACTATGCAGCACGTCCTGACCTGCCCTTCGAACCCTGAAAGCTGCACATTGAGGGACCTCATGTGCGCCAATGATAAGGGCGTGGGGGCAGCGAAGCACTGGAGCGGGCTTATCTAAAAAGTTATTTTTTGTGCCATCGACACGAAGAAGAAGAAGAAGAACTAGGTTTCTGCGTCCAACTTTTTTGAAACCGGTTCAAATGGGACTATTTTATAAGCATGCCCACTCATATACCAAAGTAATTTTCTCAATCGATTCAAATACGATGGATTCTCTTTTGTTTTTTGAAGTCGGTTCAAACTATAAAAAATTTGACGAAATTATCCAAGTGAAACTGATTGCCCACTATCCCCAAAAGACCAATGAGTACCTAATGTACCGTACTGTACCTTTATTGGATATATTAAGCTGGGTTGACATTGCGGATAATTCGAGTGCTAATACACACACTATTCGATTCTATACACCCACCAGATCAAAAGTAATCAATGCATTGATTGCCTTATGCTGATTTCCATTCCTAGTAAGTGGCAACTGGCAAACTTTTTATCGAGTGGTATCGGTATGCTGTATCATCGACGCTCTATACAAAACAGAACTTCATAATTTACCGAGCTTCGGATAAACCAGTCAATTGAATGGCAAGCTGAGGATAGAGATTAATGACGTCAGATGTTATAATGAATTGCTCATTTTTGCTAGAAAATTATGTGCTTGTATTGTACGACATCTTTGCTATGGGATGTTTTTGTTGTTAATATATTTTTGATCATTTTATAATACATTATATTTTTGCTATCGATTGTCAAGAGTCTGAGAAAAATTATATACGTGGGTTTTACACGCGTTGTACCCCTTCCCGTGGGAGTTACAGGATCAAAACAATTTTGCTTCGTGTTTGTCACGCTAAAATTGCTGGACGGTGAAACATTTCGCCGGTCATGTAACAATTTTCTATTAGGTTACAAAAAAAACAATTATCAGAGATTTTCCACCAGTTTTAGATTTTTTCTAAACATACTTAATTCGATTTCAAAAACAACTATGTCATACAAACATTACATAATACATTATGTATAAGTTGACATAGATCCGACAGAAACGTCTAAAGTAAATCATGTCTAAGAAACAAGAATCGAACGGAAACCATTTTAGTGGCACACTCTATCCGATGTAAGCAAACACGCGACACGCTTCGAATATTCGATTTAGGGAAATAGCAAACATTACGTAACGCACCTACACATCTTATGAATGGCTTTGTACATATTGCTGCGATACACCCAACCGCTGCGTATAAATATTGACAGGGGACAATGTATAGTATTTTTAACAGACTTCAAAAAGTAGGAAGAACGGTTTAACTCGTGTCTAGGTGTAGATACACGTTTACTTAATTCACTTAAAGATGCCTGGCAGTTTAAGAGTCAAATACTACAGACTACAAACCAACACAGAGTTGGGATTCTAACGTCAGGATTTTACCTAACTAAGCCTGATTGATTGAACACTTTACCTTATATAGTAGTTACTAGCAGCGCCCCGCGGTTTTATCAGCGTTGTGCCCGTTCCCGTGGGAATTTCGGGAATTTTTATATGTACATATAAACCTTCCTCTTGAAGCACTATATCTATTTTAAAAAACGCGTCAAAATCCGAGCAGTAGTATTTGAGTTTATCGCGAACAGACAGTCACACAGACAGACGCGGCCGGGGACTTTGTTTTATAACTTGTAGTGATTTAAATTATTTTGCTTACTACTTGACCTGAAGTTGCGCATCGAGCAAAGATCCATGCTTTCTTAGATGGAAATACAATTTATTTCAGACCAAGCAATCCAGGCCAAAAATAGGAAATGTGCCGACAGCAAATAGGTAAGTCCTAGGAGGTGTCGTATCGAAGCGCCTTCTATTTTGGAGTTGAAAAGGTACATTATAGATGAGAAGGCAACGCCAAAGTTAGAACAACAACGGCAAAACAGGAAACTGAATAACCGCATCGATGGTCGACAGCTGTGTCTGTGAAATACCTTTGGAAATACCCAACTAGTCACCAATTTGATAAGCTTAAAAATATACTGATTCAACACATAAAAACTAAATCATTTAGTTTTTAGAAGGTTAGAAACGCTTAGGGCATCGGAATTCCATTGCAGCAACAGTGGTAGGAAATGGGGAAAAGTCAGATCAAATATCTTTTTTATAATAATAATTTAAATTATTTATAAAGCAATACACACAAGGTGAACTCAGCTATTAGTGCAGAATATTGCAGTTAAAATAAATTGATTCATATTTTATGCATATCCCTCAATTGGAAACTGCTTTATACAGCTGAAATATTTATATTTGGATGAAAATTATAGGAATGCTATTTTTCTCAGTATACTAAGTGTTTTATTTCGAAAATGTGTTTTTATTTTCTACTTTTCCCAAATACAAATAACAAAGACAAGAATATAATGCCGAGAGATGGGTGGCTAACAATACAACAATTAAAGATCAACATGTTTTGAGAAAAACAAGAACCTAATAAAGATCGGGATCTATAAACCAGCCGCATGTAGCACATTTATTTCTTTTGTTCACCCTCATTTGGTACCCTTATTCACACCAACACAACGATATATATCTTGAATGAAGATAAAAAAATATGAGAGCTCATTTATTGATAGCACAATTCCATAATGTTCCTACTATCAATCCGGGGACACATTCACGGCGGGGCACTAAAAACACTCTTTTACCGAGATTTAGGATCGTTTTGGCATCGGTACAGACATCTGTAACTTATAGCCACGTAGTCACATTCTTACTGACGAAATATGATATTTGCTTACTTATGGCCCACATACGGAACACGCAAACGTCAATTCTCGTTTATTCTCCCGTTTACGGTATAGCTCGCAATTTACGGATTACGGTGGAAACGGGAGGGCCATTGTTTGTTAGTGTTGCCTTTTAGGTATCGGATGACAGGGACAGTGAGTCGAGTAAATTTGTTTAAGGTTAAGTAAGGCCGGTTATTTTAACATCAAAATGACCATTAATGTTAAAACAAACACGATTCAATTAGGGACAGAAATATCTGGTATTTCTTCGTTGTAAAACTCATACTTTTTTACTTTCCTTAAGTACATTAATTTGAGACACCAATTGCAACCCTAGAATATTTCTTAAAAATACTATTAGGAACTTTTGTCCTCCATTACAATTGAGACGTTGAAACCCAACTGAAAAGTTCACCCAACCAATTAACCGTGCTTAACGCACGCTTGTGTTTCCCTAATCAAATCGCGTAACACATTCAACACGTAGGGAACAATGTCAAAACGATAATTGTTATATTGAAATAGTTAAAATAATAATTCGGTAAGGTGTATGTGTACAAGTGGATGTGCCACGACGGCTGTCACGCGATGTGGCGTGTTCCGTTCACACTAATGAACATGTAATTACTTCTACCGATTCCTAGCGATCAGGGTTGTCGATTTTTAAAGATGATCTGTACTAATATTATAAAGGTAAAGTTTCTAAATTATTTTGTTTGTAAGGGCTAATCTCCGAAACTACCAATCTGATTTGAATAATTCTTTTTGCATTATATAGCTACATTCAACGGGAAGGTTATAGGCAATTTTTCATCCCAAAACTCCCACGGGAACGGGCACAATGCAGGTAAAACCGCGGGACGTTGCTATTCGTAGATATGGTAAGATGGTATGGTTGGTATTTGAAGTTCGAACGATAATTGGGCCTTTTGAACATTTGGTGTCCTTATGATAGTCAGACTGCGAGAACCGCGTTAAGAATAGTATGGGATAAATAAAAGAAGTAGCTTTACTGAATGGTTCATTTACAGTTCGCAAACCAATTGCCTTAAAACCTGTCACAGAAGTGGGCAAAGCTAAGGACGTTTTGCAGTAGGCGCTAAAACATAAATGCTACTCCAATCTTTTGGATCTATTTCATACTAAATCCGGAACTCCGCTACATTTAAATCATACAATAGTTATCATTATTCAAAGGTCATTGACTTGGAATTTAAACAGGTGTTACTAAATCTAAGCATTCCACCCTTGACATTCGCGATTGATATTTAATAAGACAAATGTTCTTAGAGTCATGCGCAGCGAGACGCACGATTTGATTTGAAAGGTTAAATGTTGTAAACTTCAATAGCTTTTAGATATCGTTAACAATGGTGAATGTGCAACGTCTACGAATGTCAAATGAGATGTAGAAAATGGTATGATTAGTTTAACGGACTATGTAGTTGAGAGAGAAAGACGACAGGTCGCGGCCGACCACGCAACGGTGACGGGGCGAACTGGACGCCTACAAGAAGGGTTTTTCAATGAATGCCCCTAAATCGAGAAGAGTGGCGGGAATGGGGGGAGGCCTTTGCGACAGTGGGACGATACGAGTTAACAGTAACAGTAGTAAGTTGTGTACACTACCTACTAAGTATTTGTTAAGTGCCAACCCTAACCCAGAAGTATTATAAAATACACCCAAAGTATCAACCCTAGCAAGTCTGTTACAGCATATTAATTTAACAGCATCATACAGATGTGTCGGTATATTATACACTGAGACTAATTAACATGACAAGTCGCGACTAATTGGTTTCGATGGCGTCTCGTCAGCACTCGACTCAAAGTCGGCACAATCAGAATACATTGTACCTACACTCGATTCCGTTACCCACACCATAATTTATGGCCCTGAATCACATACGTTAATAACATTTTATTTGAGTTAACAATGTATGCGCGTGTCGTTTGTTTGCTGTTTTTATTTAACTTTTATGTGTTTGGCGTGTAGCAATAACTGGAAGAATTGCTGGGGGTGACATTTTAAGTTTAAAAAAGTATTTCCAGTACAAATTCCGGTGCAACATTCACTATACGAATAAAAATTACAATTTGAAATGTGGATTAAAAGTTGCAATTTTACACGTACATTCGTATTCGAATCTACCGCTATTCTTCGTATTTGATTAAACTGAGCCGTAATTGTACTGAATTACATAAATCCTTATACAAGGTGAGTGCGATGCAATAGTCCGGTTTACATACCGCATATCCAGTGAAGGTATCAGCCGGGCACGTTCCGGGGTTGGTACACGTTCAGATAAACCGTGTACAGACGACACGCTCGGCGTCCAGGTAATACACCGTAATATAACCCGGCCGGATTAGAAACGCATGTACGACATATCGGTCCTATATTCACATTGTGCTGAATGGTCGAAGCAACGACGCTAACATGTTCCACGACTTTTATATTCTGATTCTGATTGAATGAACTGTTCTGTGATTCCAGATTTGAATTATAAGAAAGCCATATTTTATCACAGATGTCGTAGAAGTATTGACATGAAGGTATTGAGAGCTAGAAAAATAGGAATACAAACAAACAAATCAAATACGTAAATCCGCGTGCATCGTGTCTCACGTACCGCATATCATTATGACAATCAGACACACTCCGTGCCTGCGACTTGCTATGAGAGTATGTGAGAACAACTGAATATGTATGGACACGCAATCTCTATCTGGCGGCGGATTTTCGTAGAAGCAATCGGTTTGACTGTGCAAATCATATTCGGCACAAGCATGTTTCCTCTTAATGTCTTACGAATTGGTTTTGAATAAATATTGTCCGTGATAACCGTAACATGTGTTTGACATGGAACATTTTCCTCGTATAATACGGCAATGTTGCTACATACGCACAATCCCAATTCAATTCAAAAGCTATTCAAAATTCCGTTCCAAAATCGAATAGACAATTAGCCGAACAAGCAACAAAGCAAACGGAATTAATTACAGCGAGCCGAATCATTATTGGTGGGTATTTATATTGGTAGGTAGGTGCAGATAATAGCGAGACTCATGACAATAAACAATAGCACGGCGACCTCCTAGTTGTCGCTGAATGGTCGCTTTAATTATAATTGGTTGGTGATGTCAACGCTACACTGGAGGCTACTTTGATCTGTGATACGCCGTACGGGCAAACCAGGGAAAACCTTTGAAGTGATTCACATGTTTTTGGTAAAGATGAGTTCATCTCATTGATGTATCAGAAGAATAATTATATGCCACCATCAAATTGGTTATGGAAGGTCTTCATCACACGAAAATTCACTACTAATGTTTGGGTAAAATAAGAAGAGTTAAGAAGAAGAAGAGTTTTTTGATGTACCCTTAATAAAAGAGGAGGTAATATCATACTGAACCTATTCTACTAAACATAGAAAAATAATACGATGAAAGCCAATGAATAATTGATAAAAGCTTCGGGTAAAGTCATCATTCAATTCTGTATCAACTTACAAGCATCAATTGTATATGAACCTTGGACCTAAAGTACACTTATTACATAACACAATTAGATCGCGAACAAGACAATGAATATTCAACAACACTAATAATAAATGTAAATTAAGTCCGTAGTGACAGCGAAATATATCTAATTTCAAAGGTAATTTAAGATCCGACAATAAATTAACTTGATGTTTCCTGCTAGGGTATGGTAATGTAGGTAAAATATAATGCCTGAACGTTTATATTAATGCCCGTTAGATATTGCGTACTGTTACGAGATCTTACTTGAGTGTGTATCAGGTTTATTGAAACTGTAGAAGTATAAAAAGGGATAGAGTAAACCCGCAATAAAGACTAGGAGTAGAAAGATATTATTGAGTTGGTTATTTTACTGAAAAATATGTATAAGCAATGTCCGATATTTTCAAACAATTTTAGTTTTATTATTGTGTTTTGCTCTTAGCTATTTCCCGCCTTTTCATCGGAGTTTTTAGACCGCCTAAAGGCCTCCGGGTTCTAATGATACAACCAGAACCGACATTTTTACACGCTCCGAAGCACGCTAGCGCTCAGACCGAAATGCCACTACCCTCACACGAAATACAGGACACAGTTTGTAATTAATAAATGGCACACCTATTTATTAAACACTACCTCCACGGGACACGGTAAGAGATTACGGGGCGAAGAGATTAAACAATTTCTCAGTTGAGAAGATATAAGGTCCGTTGGACAGGGAAAACATCATCCGCTTGGCTGGCCTCGTTTAACCAGGAATTTCGATTACACAGACAAGGAAATCCTTCCTAAGCTGCTAATGTCCTCTACTGAGAAAGTGGAAAAATTCATCTCGGACTGTCGAGTAATCAGTCAAGCCCTAGCGAAATTGCGTAATACGTTACGTTTGAATGCCTCTTCCTGGCATACAGTTGTGTGCGATTAAAGAAATGTGTATGAAAACGGTTATATTGATTATTAGAGACCAACTGGTGCGTAAATCTCGATATTTTCTTCATAGTACGACGACATAAAAAATAATAATTTAGGCAATTTTTTCCTGGACACTATACTAAAATGATAAAGCTAAAGAGATTGATTTTTTGTTTGAAAGTACTAATCTAATCAGAAGCTACCAATCAGATTGAAATAATTATTTTTGCATCGCGAACACCGAAACTTGTTATTCACATAGAATACTTATTGCAGTTTATCACTAAGGCACAAACTTGGCATCACTCTCCCAAATTAATCTAGCACGTCAGATTCAAGAGTCCAGTCCGTCTTCTAATAAAAAGTCGAATTTCACTGATTAAACACACAGCAAAACAACTTTGCCAACTCGGCTTGTTACTCTGTTAACAACCTTACATATCACCAGTTAAGGTCCAATGTCATATATTCGAGGTTACATTCTAGGCGGAGTAATTGGAAATGTTACTGTAGGCCTACTTACAAGTCTAGTGATATGAAATAAAGTTAATAGAATTTGACGAAGTAGAGATCTTGTTCGAAGTAGTAATTTATAAAAAATAATGCAATGTAATTGGACAGAGATTTACCGTCTGGGATAAAAATAAGTTTTGAACTAATATTGTGAGAAAAATAAGTCAATTTTTCAATTTGTTGTAGTGAAACTTACACAAGAAAATATGATCGCTCTCCTTCTGAGAATCCAATGCAAAGGAAGCGCTTACGACTGAATTCACTTACCTGGAAAAAAAACACAAAAGTTATAGAAAATTCAGTACTTATAAACAAGAAAAGCAATCTTCATTAAAAGTTTTAATATTGAGTTGTACACTTTTGAAATAAATTAATAATGCTCACTTGAAATACGATATTTCACGTCGACTTTTATTAAAGATGTTATTTGGCAAAAGTTTTAGTTCCAAGAATTTTGTTTTATTAGAAACACCAGTGCACGCAAGAAGGGCGCAAGAACTTCTAACTGAATATTAACAGATTTATCATTATTTTATAACCGGATATAACACTAAAAATGTATGCAGCCTAAACAATGGTAGGTCATACACACCGCATTCAATTAATAGAAGAAGGAAAGGAAATAGCAGATTCCAGTGTCGATAGACAACTAGGCATTTGGAAAATTTCAATAATTTAATAGTAAAGTATGTTAGTTAATGTAACTTCCAATTCCAAAAAAAATAGGTAATGATAAGGTTATATTGATCTAAAACTATTTCCGCACAACCGTCAATTTGCACAAAATAATGCGCGAACAAAAAGTAATGATACCTATACACTTGGCCTACCTACACCGTCCAATTTGTAAATTGGTATGTACAACTGCAACAATTCAAGCCTTTCAGAAACAAAACCGCATAGAACCTATCTCGTGAAGTCCAATTTTGTGGCCGACTACTTTGTTCTCCAAATTGGCCGGTTGTCCGGCTTTTCCGCTAAACTTCGCAGCGCGCAGAGTATTTGCGCCCGATAAAATCAGTGTATTAACGATAGCGCGAGGCGGAGTGTCACAGTCGCCGTGTCGGGACACGTTCGGAACACGCTCGTCGGCCCATCAACTTGTGAGCGGAATCGTTTGCAGCATTCCTCCCGATATTAAACGATGTCTAGCACCCGGCTCACAGGATCTGATCGTGCGTGGTTGACACTCGAACGGAACGATTGATGGCCGCCTATTGCTGAAACGCTTTTTGTTGATTCCAGTATCAGGATTTCCTTTAATGATTCCTTTGGCAATGTTGAGCAATATCGAACAAAATTGTATACTTTACTTCCCGTAGGCGTGATACCGTAAATCATTTGCACCAAAATGATCACTCGTATCTCCTAATGTTCGTCCAATTACGCGAATAGAAATGAAAAATAATTTGCCGTAATAGCTAACATGACAGAATACAAAAGGGCTTTACCTGTATAAAAGTTAATTTTCATTTTTGTTTTGTTATTCATTTCCATTGAGCTTTTGCTCGAATTGAATGATGCAAAAGCATTACCTACAATACCTTTTAGCGTTCATTTTGCGATGGGAATAACAGAAAAAACGGATATCCATTTAATTTAAATACGTTTTAAGCCATTGAAGCTAAACATAACCAATGTATAACTAAAACAGTGGAAATTCTGATGTTTATGACGAAGAATCAACAAAGCTCTCCAGGACAAATGAACAAGCGAAGTCGAGGAGCTCGCACTTCGGAGTACGTATAATACTCCGAAGTGCGAGCATCATATAGAGACAATATAACTCATGGACAAAAGTGTTGGGCGCTTCCCCGTACAATTAAGTGGCATATCACAAAGTTACAATGACTATGTACGAATGGACACATGTCAACCCTCATCAAGGCAATATTCACGATACGATCCACTCGAATCGTTGCCCAGAGATGAGGGTTCATAATTGGCTGAACACCGAGTTACTCGATCGTTGGATTGCGTCCACAATAGTTATGGGACATAACGTGAAACTTTACAATTGATAATATGCAACCAAACTAATTTGTCACGTGTTAAACTGGGTATGGTTTCGGAAAACGATAATGTAGAACTCCCGTTTATAGGGTGATAACTGATAGCACATCAAGTGATAAATAGTTTAGGTGTTATAGTCTCCTTAATACTGTCTATGAAATTTTATCGTTTCCTGCTACTCGTATCAAGCCATTTCATATTTAAGCACTTCTGGTGATCTAGACGCAGAGGACACGTCCACAACTTCAAGAGCATCTTCGTTTTCGTTTATTTATTTATTAGACACTTCAACAATATCGTTACTTTGCACTTAAAATTAACTTAAATAATGCATGTTCTAGGTGTGATATCATTACAGCACTACATCGTTAACATGATTGTAAAGTAATAAAATATATCCCAAAAGTACTAACGAAAAATGAAACGCGTTTTAAAATGTAAATCTCATACAGAATTCAAGTTGATTAAAACTAAAAAATCTCTTTTTACAAAGCTACATACACATCATGCTGAATATGTTATTTTAATCCCAATACTAGAGCTTGATACACCACAAAAAACGTAACATAAATAAAAACGGGAATGCAATTTCAATTAATTTTGTTTGTGAATCAATAACGTATACCTACTGTTACAATTGCTACATGGATATCATATAAAGCAAAGTTGCGATGTACTGATTTCGGCCCGCATAATCATCACCTGGCTAATTGACCAATCCTCTTACTGGATAAGTCTTATATAGGTACTCTTACTTTAAGACTGCGTAGTACTTACTGCATAGTCTAATGTTTGACACTCCCGGGACCGACAACTTAACTTGCCCTCTGACGGACGGTAGTACTCTTAAGGAGTTTCACTCTAAATATTACTGAATACTTATTCGGATGGATCTATAGTGGAACCGTGTCGTTGCCTAACATTTCCTTTCAATTAACATCGCTCAATAAGAATAAAATAAACGTATTGCCAAAATAGAACTTAGATCGATACACAAAGAAAGAAATACAAGGCACTTGACAGAAGGCTGCAACTCCGCTGGTGTTGTACGGGACGGAGTCCGCACAGCGCTGGTTTTCAGTTGGTTCAATAGATCAAAAACTAACTACATTAGTCTTTTTTAAACTTACACGATTTGAACACATAATTTAAACGTACTCACACGGGTTTTTTCGCGTTGGAAAGTTCACCCGCGACCACGAGAGGTGCAATCCCCTCGAAACGTCGGGAAATAAAAAGTAAGTTATTTACTTGCTTTATAAACTAACTACATTGCTCCAGCTTTAAGATATAACCAAAACCATGCCTACATTGGGTCCTATTATATAACCATACTAATACCAGACGGGGAAGTAGTAAATGACAAACCTTACTCGAGACCCCATCTTGTAATTACGACTCGCCAATTCGAAAGGCCACTTCAAAAGGCAATTCGGATATAGGCATCAACTCTACTGAAGCTATCCGTAGTATCCGTGATCGGGTTACCGTGGATACAGTATATTGACGCTATACTAATACAACGGCCGACTAACTGGCGCCTTTACCCTTGATAATAAGTCTAGTGTACACTGCTAAGCTTATGATTATAACATTAATATTTTAGGAAAATATGTTTTGTGTTGTTGTTGGTGTTTCAATGGTTTAGATGGCTATAAACTAACTTTGTTAGTTTTAGAGGAAACTGTTTAAAGTTTTTTTTTAAACTGTTTATCATCATTTTAAGTCACAGGGTTATGGATTTTTACGTAATATTTCATTACAAACCAAAGCAATCGAAACGGAATAAACCTATTAATAAAAAAATATTAATTAATCTTGATTCTTGGAAGTTTTTGTAAATAGATGAGGTAAAAATATATCTCAATATTTTCTTCAATTGTGAATGAAAAATCAATTAAAAATTCCATCTTCATTCACAATGTAGTTGGAATGGAAGGCTCAATTAATTTTAATGGTTCGTACGATATCCAGCGGTGCTAATTGGGACAACAATCACAATAAAACTGTACGGAACATTATGAATGATCTTTACTTTATCTCTATTTGTAGTTCAGTTTAATTATGAGATTGTCTCAACACCTTTCGTTGTTCAGATTAGTTTTGAAGATTCGCAAATCGTATTTCGTAAAGCTATCAATCGTCAATCAAAACCTATGAACAACTTTGGCAATTTTATATTTGAAGAACATAAATTGTTGTCGAGAAATGTGTTTGCCAACATTTACTAGTTATTTAAAAACTGTCTCTAAAACACCTCAGCTTTTTACTTTACGCATCGTAAACTTCTTAAAACACACTTAGCCCAGTAAGTATGTATTATAATAAAGCAGGAACAGTAAAAAATGTATCACTGTATTACTCTGCACCTAGTGTTGCTGACATTACATAGTATACTTATAGAGTATACTCAAAGTTTTTAACAACGGCACCGCAATGACAAGATGCACTAGAGTGTCATCTGAAGACATAGGAGGCGGAAACCCATTCAGGTTTTGTATGGACGCGTCAGGAACACTCGTAATACAGAGATAAAGAAACCGAGGTGTTAGTGTCGATGTTCTGTTTACGACGCCTTGGGAGTAGATTTTTATAGTATAGAAGTAGGTGATGGTAGAGCACTAGTGATATCTAGGTGATAAGGAAAGTGAGTAAGACTTTGTTTAAGATATTGAAAAAGACATAGAAATTAAATCGTACACTTTTTGAAAATTATCAGCTTAAGATATCTTAACGTTAGTGGGGATGAGGCATATAAGAATAAAATTACCGAAAATATGAGGAAAATGTAATCAGGCCACGGTTCTATGAACTACCAAGTCATTTTAACTTTCACAAACACAAACGTACAACTCATACTTTTTGTTTAACACAAAAGACGTAGAACCTATCAACTACCAACTTCAGTCTCCCCAGATCAAAAGCAACTGAATCACCAAAATCGAATAAATTTTAATTACACCGACAGACTAACCATATTGACATCCTATGTGGTTAGTTCTAATTACTAACAAGACTGTTAATAACCTAACGTATCGTATTGGGAGTCTGAGCCTTTGGGCTATGAATGCCAATCCGACCGTGGCCACCCATTCACTTAATTATAAACAAGATGTGCGGACCAACAGTAATAGATCTTCGCATCTACAAAGCTTAGCTATAGAAGCTCCTAAATGAAACACGGAGGCGAATAGAATCCGCCCCAAATTCAACAATTGTGTATATGAAAGTAATCATTAGTGGACCGAAATGTTTAATTAGTTTTAGTTCACCTCTCACGAAGTTCTTTTAATCTTTGATCTATTTGAAAAAGATTATTCTATTTGATTATAGTCAGTATAATCGATTCGTCTACGGAAAAATCTAATAATAATATGAGTATAAAATATTTTTATTTTTACTTCTTTATCCATCAATTTTATTTTTAGCTCAAAAACCTTGGTTCAATCAGGTTGGTGGCAACTTTTTCAAATCCACTTTTAGTCTGCCGAAAAGCATCCGAAATGATCAAACGATTCACACGAACGAATGGGAATCAATAGAATAAAGTCTGCTATCAGTATAGGTATTTCTCATAAGTTCTCACTCCCTACCTTTTGTGTATAATCACGAGAGTGTACCAAATCATAAAAGATATTCGCCCACGGCCCAACTTGCAACGAAATGAACACAGGAATCGATAGATTAATAAGTAACATGAAAGTTAGGCGGTTCCTTTCATCGAGGGCTGAGAGCGAGTTGAAAGCAAGTAATAGTCACGATTATCTCTCCGACGGACGGATGAAACGACTCCGTTCTGTCGTACGGCATCAATAATCCTTGGCGTACCACTCACTAATTGAAATCGTGACATTTATAGCTCGCTAGTTCCCATTGATATATATTTTTTATGATATTACAACATTGAAGTCTTGAAATTGGAAAATTTTCCGTTAACATGTAGGTACATAGTAAATACAAAATCGGTCGCCTATAGCACGGTAATACCGTGCTATAGGTAGGTATTCAATTAAGATGCTTTGGTTTTATAATTGTTAATTATCATGATCAATATACGTACATATTTACAAAGGAAAATAAATAACTAAAGGTAATTATTTAAGAAAACTTGTATATCATATTACAAGAATTCCTTAATTACAGGGAAAATATTTTCAGAATGCGGTAAAACGGTCTTTGGAAACATCAAAGAATTTAGGAATTCTTACTCTATACATTAATTTGATTTTAATTGGAAAATAATTGTCAGTTCCGATTACATATGTAATAAATAGAATGAATAACTTTGAAAATATTTTGGGGTCATTGGTATCATTAGTGAGTCAGTTACTGCCTGGCGTTAATTGAATTTAGCATCATAAAAATGATGAGATAAAGTTCGATTAGGTCAATGACAGCCTGATTATTATCACGAATATGAGTATTCAGTTTAACAATTAGTCACAAACAATTAGATAGATCCATTTCTATGAGACTAGATTCTGGTACGACCAGATGTTGAACATACTAAAAACATCAACTTCACATCACAACAACCCTTCCACACCAGAGATCAAACGCACATCACAAGACAGCAACCTATAAATCCGTCAAATAAAATGATAACGTGATGAAAATACAATAGCATTAAACAACGATAAACGCTTTCGATACGGCTATAAAACACTGGTATAATAATTTAAAAGAGGAATTATTACGAGCACGTCGCGTCGTGCAGAGAAATCCCAGCCAGCGATCCATCATGCGGCCGTCGACAGAAACAAAACGTCGCCTCCCGACACGTGTCGCAGCCTCGGATGAACGAGCCTACAGGCTAATGGCACGATATAAATACATATAGAAGGCCAACTACGAATTACGGCCTAAAACAGGGCCATAGATACGCGCTTACTTATTTCAGTAGGGGGTGAAACGGATCGCCACTGTTGCCGTAAATCGAAAGAAAAAAACGTTTTAATGTATACCATCATTGAAAAAACTAAATTTAAATCAGTCCTCGTTTATCGGACCTACCATGCCACAGGACACGTCAAACTTGTTACATATATGTGTGTGGCGTAGTTTACATTCCGGATATATTTTTGTACTAATAGTGAATACAGGATCAAACACAAAGAATATACATTATACTTGAAAATAACCTTAAAATACATCACATTTACAAACCAATATATCATCCAACTATTTAGTTAGGCCCTAACGACAGTTTGATGGAATACTAAAACCAATATTACGTGTACATTTCTATTAAACTGTTAATTATTGATGGATTAGTATTCACGAATACATGAATGGTTTGACTAATTAATTGCTCTTAGTTAGATAGAGGGTATAAAAGCATTTAAAATAGTCCAAACATTATTGATAGTGTATTAATTTCCTGCGGGTCAGTGTTTTGAAAGGAATGGTGTCAATGTACAGACAAGCACTTATTATATAGTACACGTACATTGTACTGCGTTATCTATTCGAGGAAATCTTATCGAACAATTAATCACATAGTTAACTTAATAGTAGTGTAGACAAGTCATTAGTAGTGTCATAACAAGAGGAACACTCGAATCTATCATCGGTATAGGAACAAAAACCCAAAACGTAGGTACACACGACGCGATTAAACATGATGAATGATCGGATGGTAAATATCGGAACGAGCTAACTGTTCCACTAACGACCCGATACGAGACCTCGCATGTTTCATTCCTGAATTTTATTGACCACCCTCCGATAAGTGCTGATAATGTTCGTTACCAACCAAAAATGTAAACCCCATTTACATTTCATTTATTAAAAACGATTCAGTTCTTTCAGCTCTTCCAAATTGAAATACTTCGTTAAGAATCCTGTTTAAAGGTATTTCATCAAATCAAAAGGGAAACCATCAAAGTCAATCAAACAAACAGAAATGGTGAAACAAAAAGTTTGCAATCAATAGACGCCCAGCAATCGTATCAATCACTTTGTGATCGTTGTAAATAAAGGCATCTATCGAAAAACAAGGAATCAAAGAGATCAAATAGACAAAAAAGAGTCGGAAGTTGTTTTGAGAGTGTATCACAATAGCACAAAGGGCCCGGCCTCGGCACAACAAAAGTGAAACACCCAAGTAGAAACTGGAAACCTCACGGAGAATATTTTTCTTCTCGGCATTAAACTTCTTAATGAGGTTGGTAAAATAATTGTTGTAACACTAGAAAGGTACGAGGAATGGGTAGCATTAATTAAAAACAGTACCGCAGTAGAGGCGCTGCGGTCAGACGAAAATGTAACATAAATAATAACAGGCCCTGAGAGTAGAATGTATAAAATGTAAAAAGGGCGGACGCTACAAAACTTTTGGATCTCCCTTTCATAACTTTGGCGAGGAGCCTTTTTTCGTACCATTATTTTATTACGCCTCATTTGACTAAAAGAAAGTCCGTGAGAGGCGTCCGTGTTATGTCGGACCCTTCATTTAAAATATGTATGTCTGTCCATACGCCGTATCACACATGGCCGTCCCTAAAGTTATCTAACAACTCAACCATAACTCTAACACATAAGATTTTATTATGAACCGTGCCTTTTTGGCGTCGAATTTATTTATAAGATTTTTTCCTGTCAATCAAACCTGAGCTTATGAGTGAAGTAGATATGGAGGGGAAAATGTTTTGAAAGCTTTTGCTAACTAAATTTGTATTTTGTAGAGACTATGATTTTTACCCACAGCTGGGCAACGTAATAATGTCATGAGCTGCGTCCATATTTCATTTCTTTCTCGGTCTTCTTCGCAGCTTCAAACAAAAATCTATACAACCGCAATGTCCGTGTTATTTTTTTTCTTTTTAACACATTTTCCGACTAGATAAATCTCGAGCTCATTCATTAAGCCGGCCGTATTTTCTACCAACGTAAAAAGTGTAAAAACATCATTAGTGGTTTTCCATATAACCCAGTACAGTAGTAAAGTGGAAAAAACTCTTTGAGTTACTTTTTAAATAATTTTGCGATATTTCTTCTCGATGAACAAATAATCCTTTAATAATGAGATCTAATAATAAAAAATATCGTGATACCTATATCAAGACAAAAATGAGAATGAAATATATTTTTTTTGTGGTTAACTGTAAAAAAATATCAAACATTTTCTTTTATCTGACATAAAAGACGATATTTTCACGTACTTTTGACGACACTGTTGCGGGTAAAGGCCTATGAAGCATAAAACGGCTTACATTACTTTATTTATAAATCCATTTATAATAACATTATCAACGTTTGAAAACGAAAACAGTAAATAGAACTTGTATAAGCTAATGGGTATTTAACTAGTTCGATCGTGTAATTTATTATCGCTTAAACATAATCGAAGTCAAATTACACTCCCTCAACTGTACACTAAAACTGAAAGTCCAAAGTAATGCCTTAGGATATTTACAACTTCTACACTTAAAAGTGTTAAGTTTACTAAAGAGTTATATCATGTACGATATTACGAATAGGTCAATATATAGGAATTATAATCAAATTATAGAAAAAGAGCTCAATTTCTTTTCCAAACAATTAAGTTTTAGTTATGTCCAAATGTCATGTAGTATGCGCGTCGTGTGTAATAAGGCCTTATTTCCTTTATTTCCTAACTGTTATAATTAAAAAATAATAATGATAAATTAAACAAGAAGAACGAAACACTTCCTAACAATATTTATCTCAAAACAACAATCTGGTAATGATCAAACTATATCACAGTTGAACTATTTTCGATACTAGTAACGCCATCTGTTGATAATTCTTTGCAACTTTTAACGTTGATACGAAGACAAACCTTATCTGCCTATTTCGAATATTAATATGCTATAGAAATTAAATAACAAAATAAGTATCATCTACTGTGTTGCCATTAACTATACCTACGTAATATATAGTTACAAAGTACAGTCAAGTGTAAAATCATAATAAACCTGAAAATAGCCATTAAATACTAACGATAATTAGAATTACTATAATAAGTACTTACAATAACGAGTAAATGAGTAGTAAACAATTAATCATCGAATTATTACTAAAACTAATTTAACTTTATAGTTAATGAAAAAACACATTAAAGCCGTGATTATTTTAATGCAGTTAACGGATTTTACATTCACACGGCCTTTGTAGAAATCTTTGTTTATATTTATTGCTCAAGTAAATAATTATGTAATTGAGTACATTTATACATAAAATGTTAGGTATTTGGAACATAGTGGATTACCTACACATTTGTCACCAGTCTGTATGTTGGGTAATGTTACCAGTTGACGCCATCGCGGTTAGCATCCTCGTTATAATAATTAACAACATATTTCTTAATAGAGGCCAGTGTGTTTTAATAATGACTAGCAGCGCCGCGCGGTTTTACCCGCGTTGTGCCCGTTCCCGTGGGAATTTCGAGAATGTTTATACTTATAAACCTTCCTATTGAATCACTCTATCTATTTAAAACGCTGCATCAAAATCCGTTGCGTGATTATACCAAGAGATGGTGACTAAATTTTTTTTTTTATAATACAACTTTGAACATAGAACTTTGCCTTCAATTAGAAACAACATTGAAATCTTTCTGTGATCACGAGCGGTGATTCCAACATCGTACGTATCATCATCATCAGCACGTATCTTTGGAAATACGCTTTATTTTAAACGTCATATAGAACTGTTTCGTTTTATTTATTAAAACAACAAGCTTAGAGCTTAGTTTGGGTCTAATTAACCGTTTGTGAATTTGTCCTGTAGATATTTATTATTAACTAGCAGCGCCTCGCGGTTTTACCCACGTTGTGCGAGTTCCCGTGGGAATTTTGAGATGAAAAGTAGCCTATAACCTTCCCGTTGAATGTGGCTATATATTACAAAAATAATTATTCAAATCGGACCGATAATTCCTGAGATTACCTCGAAAATTTGTAAGTTTGTTTGTTTGTATATACAAACAAACAAACTTACAAATTTTACCTCTTCTATATTAGTATAGAAGTATAGACAATATTTTTTTTATTTAAAAATGAATGCACATAGTGCGGATATTACAACTATAAAGTCAGTTCGCTACATCTTTCACAATCTTCTACGAACAGTACCAAGATCAACAGTTAGCAATAGAAATACCATCACGTCGAGTTGAGTCCCGTATATCCTCGGAATACATTATTAGTATCAGATTCCGCAATAAATAACAATGCAGAATGGAAGCACGTGCTATCCAGGGTATAACACCGCCCCCGTATTTTAGCTCCACTGTTTGGCTTCATATTTTCTTGTACAATCTAAATCCAACCACTGTTTGCAGAACAAGAAAACAAACTATTTGTATGAGCATGTACATACAGAAAATAAACTATGCGTGTGTATAAACAAAGTCGGTTTTGAAATATGCAGTTCATTCTGACCGCCGTTTGAGTAAAAACATCACATGAAGTTTAAATATTATCGTTTAACGTTAATGGTTTTCATTAAAATATGCGCCAAGAATTTTAGTTAATGTTTAAAGTAATAAGAAAATGAGTGCAACTAATGGGTAGACGTTACTTAAACAAACTAACTTTACTTTAGGTACTTAACAATAAAGTATTTATACTAATCTACCTAAAAAGCACTCATCAAAAGCCTCAGTATTTTTGTTGTCAAAACAAAACAATATTCTATTCAATTCAACAAGAACATATATGTTTTGTGGGTCAATACACAAACTGATAAATAATTGTTCGGCAATTGAGAATCGATCACGAAACTTTTTGTTCAAACAATCAATCGGTGTTGGATTCAAAGCGTTCTGCTCAAGTTCCATCGATACGATTGCAAATCGAATCCAGGCTCAATGGGTACGCTCAAACTCGTCCTCTCACTTTCTAAAAATATCTCCAAGATACATTGCACGAACTTATTTTTTACTAGCAGCGCCCCGCGGTTTTACCCGCGTTGTTTCCATTCCCGTGGGAATTTCGAGAATTTTTATACCTATATAAACCTTCCTCTTGAATCACTCTATCCATTAAAAAAACCGCGTCAAAATATGTGCATTAGTATTTGAGTTTATCTCGAACAGACAGACAGACAGACGCGGCCGGGGACTTTGTTTTATAATATGTATTTATTATTTCACAACTTAAACAAAAAACGAAAGCTTCTCTGATTATATTAAAACGTTATTCTGACTCTAAAGTAAAACATTAAATTAATTCAGTATACATTAAACAATTACTACTATTATGCTTAAAATCATTGTTAAACTAAATTAAAGCTAATACTCTAAAACTTAAAGTAGATTAAACTGTAAATCATAACTAGGCATTATAATCGATTGATGTTAAGTGTTCAAACAGATACGATATCAATTTGTAATGTAATCACAGTTCACACTCCACAGTATACGAGTAGGTATACAGACCTAGCTTCTCCGCGCAGTGGTTCCACCCGCGATCCAGTAGATGGCGCTAATGTGAAAATTGTGTATATCGCGTTCACGTTATTTTCGCAGATTTAGTGGGGTCGCACCGAAAAAATATTACTCTTTATAAATTGAGTATAGATAAGGCAAATTCAATTATCCTTCTCCGTATAAATTCTTCTTAAAATATCTTAGAACGTTAACAATTTTGTCTAAAATGAATCTAGCCAAAGCATGATTTGTGTAACGACTGAATTATACTGTGAAGCGTATTTTATTAGGTTTCATATAATTTGCATTCCACACCAAAAGCGAATATGAAATGTTCGTTTTATATGAAAAAAGAAATCTAGTAGCAATCAGTAACCGTTTGTTATTTTAACGACGTTAGTTGTTTTATAAAATTTTAAAAAAAACTTTCATTTAGTTAACGTATCAATTTAAAAGTGGCAAACGCTTTATCACACACATCGATATAGATAGTTGGATCAAAACAGTTTGGTAAATTTCACTGCAATACAAAGCCTTATGTAATAAAAGTAAAGTAAAGTATTAGCCTGTAATGTCCCACTGTTGGGCAAAGGCCTCTCTTCTCACTGAAGATATCAGTACAGTGAGGAGGTTTCAGGCTTAATCACCACGCTTGCCTAATGCGGGTTGGTGATCTCAAACCCGAGCCATGTTTGAAAAGTAGGAAACATGTTTTCGCTCGACCTGGGAATTGAACCCGGGACCTCAGTCTTGGCAGGCGAGTGCACATACCACTAGACCACCGAGGCGTTATGTGATAATAATCAGAAAATATAGTTTTACAAAATCAACATGCATAGATACTGCATTGTATTGCCACGTATTGCACACAACCATACAATTCGTAAATCCTACTCTAAATACTAGATCCACTAAATCAGGGTTTACATATCATGATCCAGGCATAACTAAACAGTAATCACGACTGATCTAAACAGAACGTAACATTTAAATAATGGCGAATGTTTCGCAGTGTTACCATTTCAAAATTGTGTGTAATCTAATGGCTGGCGAGTGGAGCGTGCAAGGACGCCAAGTGGCTCTGATGCCGCTCTCTAAACCACTCGAAATTAGAAATACTGAATGTTGCTGCATTGAATATAAATGTTGGAATTAATGCATTAATTAATTTAATTGCTTCCGTCTTGATTGAAGAAGATTTTCAATTAAAACTTCTGAATCTTCTTATACATAACTGTCTTCTAAATTAACTAAACACGATATGTAAAATAAAATACTTCTAACAACTTAACAACATTGTATACAATCAAAACATGACTCCAATGCAACTGATTAAATCCTGTCCCAACACTAAAACCGCTATATTCAGTTTCATTTTCCGAATCCAAGATACAATCTATGATCCGGAGTGAACCGTTCCAAAGATTCTTGTGCGATACATAAATCCATATTATGCATACACCGTTGATCCAGAATGCTAATGCTAAGTCAGACGTGCAACAATAGGTCTATATTACGCGTAATAGCCGTCAGGATGGTAAATTCGTGCAGGTACTGTATCGATACATGAGCGAACCATTACCGCATCATGTATGTGCACTGTGAAGTAATTAGTACATAGATGGGAATTATGCGTAGTGACCAGCAGTGTATGTAACGCGATATACTTGAGTCTGATGAATGTTCGACGTTACGTCTGGTTTATTCGGGAACTAGTGCGGCTATTTCGACAATTAGATTTAACGAACTACATTTCAACGTTATATTACAGTAATTTGAATTATAAAACAAATCATTATAATTTTAAGTATAGTCGGCAACCAAAGTAGCTTAACACAATAACAATTCTCATAGTCTCATAGTCGGGATACGCGGTTAAGCATATTTTACTGTGACATTGAAATAACCATCTTTTTTATATCCCTTATCTTCGAAATTCAAAAAATTCAAAAATTCTTTATTCAAAACTTCTATCTAGTTTACATGTCCATTTAAGTATTCCGTTGCGATCAAAATTAATAAGAATTGATTTCTGAAACTGACCGAATATTTGTATTAAATAAGGCAGTACCAACTGAAAACTCATATAAATAATACTCTATCGTTTTATTTGACAAAAGACTACTAATGCAAAATGTTGGTAAACCTGAACAAGAGTGCATCAATAACATTGCATCAGAATAGTTCACGGCAGAGTATATGCCATTAAGCATTGTGTCCATAGACACGCGATATTGTTTGCACAAACAAATATAGAAAACAACCAGTGTTGCTAATTGTTTATTTAAACTGTCAGTGTGTCATGTTCGCCTGGTACTTTATAACAATAGTTTACTTGTAATATGATGTATCATCTAGGTATATCGAGGTTAAATGATCCTTATTCCTCGGTACTATGCCACGTAAAGTAAGACGATATTTATTTGTCATACATGTTTAGTTAAAACCATTAAGTATTACAGAAAGTAAACAAACGCTGAACATCACTAAGATCATTTATCTATTCATCAATTGCATGAATACAATTACATTTTGTACAATAAAACATTTCAATGGCACAACCAACCATTTACTAAACTTGCATTACAGTACTTGCATAATATTAAGTTAAATTCAAATATTTACATTACACGAACAATATGACGAATAGTCCACATAGAGGCTTAGCAGAACTCCCCCAAGTTAGGCGGTCCGAGGCATTGAAATAACATATATAAATTTTAATCCATTTGCATTGTGGTCCGGCCCGACGCCAGTTTGTAAATCCTAGTTCATGTTAAACGTGATATTTCGAAGTACAATGACCGGTCAATTGTTTGCATGGATTGCACGGATTATAATAACCTATCCATCCGGTTACAAAGATATGTATCCAATCTGATCTACTACTATCAATAGCCTTACCCAGAGGACTACCGTTAAACTAATTGGAAATCTATACTAATATTATAAAGCTGAAGAGTTTGTTTGTTTTGTTTGTTTGTTTGTTTGTTTGTTTGTTTGTTTGTTTGTTTGTTTAAACGCGCTAATCTCAGAAACTACTGAACCGATTTGAATAATTCTTTCACTGTTAGATAGTCTATTTATCGAGGAAGGCTATAGGCTACATTTTATCCCGGATTTCCTACGGGAACGGGCACAACGCGGGTAAAACCGCGGGGCGCTGCTATATTCAATATAGGAAGATTTCTGAATTGGAGTTTTAAGTATGTCTCACTGGTATCGGTGCACGATTTGCCTGAATCAAAAAACGGCTTCTTATTTTGTTTTCAGGCGTATATGCACCCTTTAGCAAATAATATATTAAATCCATGCATAATACATGCCTTTAGACTTTTCAATATTCGTTGCTATTGAGAGCTAATCTTTCTAAGGAAGAAAATCAGAAGCAACGTCAAGATAAAGTCGGCATTATAACCCTATTTAAGTAAAAAGAATACCAGTTTATAACTTCACATTATTATAAGGCCTAAACCAAAATCTGTTAAAATGTATAATTATGACCTGAAACATTACGATAACAAGTTACACCGAAATGTCTGTCATATCAACGTCTCTTCCTCCCTAGGGCGACCCTGTTTAAATCTGATACAACACTACATACATACATACATACATAATATAGCTTAAATATCTCAACATTTACTTCCTTTTTACGCTCTAAAAAGCATTATTTTTAGTATTAATGTAAGGTATTATGATATTTTTATATGTTTGTTATTTTTTTTAATGCGTCATTATTTTATTTTTATAGTTCTTAAGCTAAAATGTAAAATATTAATACGTAATTTTTGAACCAATATAGTAGGTAAAGATGATCCAATAGTAACTGCTAACTGTTGATATTTTCAGCCTTTTTTTCTCTGGTTAAGAAAAAGATACTGTGTTCAGCCGAATAATCCAAATTTGTCTAATTATGTCAGCAAGTATCCAAACAGTGCAATACGAACTACCACCCGCATACGCCCTCGCATTGATAATTTAAAAACGTGAAAGTATAAGCCTATAGATAATACAGTTGGCAAACGCCTTACTTCCCACTATAATTATCTGTATGACAGTAAAGAGAACGAGTTAAAATACAAAACTAATTCGATGAATTCAAACTACGTACATGTCTGTAAGTGTACCGAAACAGGGACTTAATCCAACTATCTTAAAGATCCGATTTCCGAACGGTGAGACGTCATCAATCAAGTTTAGTCTCGCATTAACGTAATGACCACAGTCGGCTCACTCGGATGTCGCCATTCCTTTTTTTCTGGAACACTTCCTCCGAGGTAATTCCGTACACGATACCGACTTCACTTTCGCGCGGACTTTTCCGCCTTGATGGAAATCTATGAATGATAACCACCCATTATGTTCTCAGAATACTTTGCATTTACATTTCGACAAGCTATTAATCTTCGTCCCTTCTCGACGTTGTTCTATTTTATTCAATAGAACATTTTACTTTGCCTCTTAATAGAATAATTCTCGTTATTCCACCTGTCTTAAGCTAGTCTCGAGGCAATGTTTTAATCCCCTTTAAGGCGAGTAAAGCAGAAGCTAATTAGAACAAATGAATAGCATGAAACGTGGAACGCTTGGTTCGATTTTATATAAATCACATGTTTGAAATCAGTTTATTTAAACACGAGAGTGTAAACGGTGTTAATTAAATAAATACGGCTTCTGCATTTATTACGGGTTAAAATTATATTTCTGTTATCGTAAATATTATTCCCACTAATATTTTAATGCAACTAATGGTTAAATCACAATGATTTAGAGTTTATTCGGAGTATGAATTCATCAATTTTGGGTTGATATAAATAATGAAGAGACGGGAAGGTAAACCCTGTTGTTGTTCGTAAAGTGACTGTAGGTAGTATGTAGTATTCAGAGTTATTGACCCACTTATATTCAGGTTGTGCCGCGAACAATAGAATCCGCTTCAGCCTCCATTGAAACCAGTCGTGGGCACCTCAAATAGGTGAGCTTTATCCCACTTCCCACATCGAACCATGGACCATTTTCATTCGTTATGAGGAAAATTTCAAGGGAATTCATAAAATAATTTACTGCTATATTATAAATTAGGTTCCCGGAGGCGAGCGCATTTTAAACAGTTAGCTGTTTGTTAAAGACCAATTTGTTAAATTTAAGTTAACGGCCACGAGAAAAGAAGATTAGTTACGTGGGTCCGCGCAATTGTAGAGCTATAACTGCTTTACGATTTATTTTATTTAACGACAGCTAATTATGGTTAAGAGCAATAATTTTAAATTGATGGGAGACCCCAGGGATGGCTGCGATAAGCTTTACGATGTGACCTTTACAAAAATAATGTTTGGAATTCCGGTGGAGTGGGACCGTATGGCGACACGCGACGCGGCGGCGGCGTGGCGACGGCAGCTCGCTCGACGCTTCAACACACAGACAGCACGATTCATAACCACAATAACTAATTAGTAATTACACAGGTCACGCGCTAACAAACAAATAACCAACGTGGTCGCTACACATTACACCGATAATCATATAATGCACACGTACATACACCCATTAGCTTACTGAAACAACTAAAACGCATATTGGCCGCATTATTGTCCCTATTTAATCGTGCATCAAAATTGTTACAAAGCAGATTATCCGGATATTGCGCCCGAATTATTATTTAAGATAACAGCTTGCGTCGTTAAAAGAATTACAGCAGCGTCATCTGTTTGTAACAATACGGATATCAGGTAAAATAATAAATAAAAAGTCGATTACGTAAATGACGCACGGGCCGCGATGCAAATACGTCGGTTGCGACGTTATCCGCCGTGAAAACAAACACAAACAATATCGTGTATGAAAAACGCGGCGAGAGCGTTTTGTCGTTGGTACATCGCGATATATATATATGTTCGCAATCCGCCATACGGCAGATACATAAAAAAGTGACAGGCGCACAAGAACGCAACACTGGTAACTCGCCAATGCAGCACAACGTACTGACACATTTCAGAAAACCAACAAGGGAACCATTTTATACGAATGTTATGTAACAACCACCACTGGTTTACCAAATACAATACGTCATACTTCACCTTCACGTGCTCCTCGGGTATACTGATTGAGATTATGTCGTTGCATTACACGTTTGTTTTGCAAAGATTAAACGACCAAGCGAAGCATACAAAGTTAGTACTTACTATCTAGGCGATCTATTTAGGTTCACTAAACTTCCAGTCTTATCATCAATAGCAAAATAATCTGATATCACATTACCCAAGCTTCGAGTAACGAAACTATTTTAGATCACAGTATAGATAAATGCGGTAGTGCAACTCTGTCCTATATTACCGAAAACAAATTCGCCAGCATTTTAGTCCGACCGTGGAGCGTAATTTCAATATGTTTTGTACTTTATTGCATAGAGAGATATATCGACAATTCGAGGTGCAATCACTTACAGCCGCCGCACAGTACCGCTAACAGAGTGCGCTTGATTTAGTACAAGGACTTACGAGCTACGTAATGTCCTCGCGCTGTCGTTGCGCTAATTCAGATGGATTTAGTGTAGGGCCACATCTGCGGAACGTACGGCGCCGAACCTTCCGCTCTATGACACATCAGTCGAAATTACGCCGCGTACTGATGTGTCATAGATAACTTGAAATACACTACGAGCGTATTTAGCGGAAGGTTCGGCGCCGTACGTTCCGCAGATGTGGCCCTACACTATATGTACCTAAGTGGAGCGTAACGGAGCGCACCCAACGCTAATATCTCCATAATAATCACTACAAACAGTTAAATATTCATCGGTAATGGCGGTCAAGTTCATTAGTGCCGGTTAAGCAATTTGTAAATACAATTGCGGTGAAGGAAAACGTCGTTATAACCGGCCACCTGGAAAATATTGCGTGAAAATAATACAATGAAAATTAACTAATGTATGTATGGTAATTGTACTTAAACATTTTAATTACCGTGCTGATAAAACAAAGCTAACAGTTGGTTTTTAATACAAAGTACCGAAAGAGCGACTCGACTCGAGATTATTGGAGAAGACTTTTTCTGTTTTAAATAAGGTTGTGTAATGGCAGATAGTCGATAATTAATGTTCAAAGTTATAGACGACAATAAATTTGTTACAAGAAAGAGTAAAAGAGATATTAACCAAACAGATAATAGTCGTAGCTTTGATTAATTACAGTGCTCTTTAATATCTTTACGACAAACAATCAGCTGTAATTAATTGTTCGTTAGTTAAAATGTTTTGTTCGTTCCGAACGGAATGATACCGTTCGCCCCATGAAATATGTATCGGTCGATAATGTAATCCTCTAACAAAGTGTGAAACGGGAACAATAAAAGAATGTATTTCATACAATACGCTCGTCAAACACGAAAAATTCATGATGTTTAGATTAAATGGTCCGACATTTGATGAATGGCCTGTAAAAATAATAAAGGGGCAGAATCGACAACCAAAATAAAACGCGGCCTATGACACATTGCAGCATAATTCATACTGTTACGACACATGTATCGCTGAAAATTTAAAGAGATACACAGCGTTTGAACAAAGTTACTGTCGGTCATAATTTACCGGTTGCGAGCGAGCTTAACGTACTCCGCAATAAATCATTGGATATTAGCATAAGTTTAGCATCCACTCATATTTGAGTGCACTATCTATCTATGTGTTGTACAAATAGTTTACAGTTAGGCTATCATTACATTAAACTGTTTATAAACAAAAACAATACAAGAGCATAGGAACACAATACACGTTCAGTCCAATAAAGCGTTTGCATTATTCAAAAGGCCGGATGAATTTCGCAAGCTACCGACCGAGTTTAATTTCACCCGTAATTCACCCATGACCGATGCGAGAGATTGCTGTACAAAAAAATATATATATATCATCACTTATTTTTTGGATAAACAATACTGTGATGCGGATGTGGGCTTGCGATTGTAGCCTCATGAGTTTTTAATTCGGCTAACAAAGCCATATGTAAATGTAAACTGGTTTCACTTTCACGTAATTGTTTTTTAAGTTTCAACGATCAATAAAACCAACGGATTTAACAGCCTTTTTTTGGTGAAATTATATAGTTTTGACACAGATTAATTATCATTTACTTTGCGTTTCACTGCAACAAATGTTAACAAGGCCTTTTCACAACAATCAGTACAGTTTAGAGGCTTACAAAGTTCCACTCTACATAGTAACAAAGTTTCTATTATTCAGTTCTGGTGGTGCCTGTTATTCAGGCTGTAGTAATAGGCTAAGTGTTAACTATACGGGTAGTTGCATCACTATCTATGACCTAGGATGGTACTGTATGTATTTAGTATTAGGTGTGGATGGTTTGCGTAACCGAATTCTCGTACCTTACTTAACTAGACAGTTGATTTATTACTGAATTTGATGTCGGTAATATATTTGCCGTACATTCGTCATCACTAAGCAAAATTTTATATTCTAAATTCCTTTCTCTTATATAAGAATATTTGTATGAATAAAGGTTGCAATTCAAAGTAAAGAAAAGAAATACTTTGTCCAAATATTTATCAATCTTTTTGTACACTTAACAAAATAGTTGCGAAGCGTTTAGCACCGTCTTTGTAATTTAATTCCGAAATGATCGGATTCAAGAAAACTCCAGAGACGCGAAACAATAATCAAATACAGAACAGTTCCAAGCAAAGAACGTTTAAGAATAAAACAATACAAAAACTAGAAGCCCAAGCAATACCAGAACAAGAATACAACAACAAATTGAAGTGAGTAGCGGAAACGACTATAAACGCTAAACGTGCCATTTTGCTTATCATTTTCACAAATTCTGTTTAGATTCTCCCCCAGAGAACTGAGATAACTAGGATATTTCCTTTGGGAACAAAGAATAAACTTTTCTAGCAACAAAACAAAAATAATTTTCCTTGGTAAAGTTTCATAATTACAATTTCGCATGACAGCGATTTGTGTCTGTTGTGTTCAAATAATGGATTAAGTTGAAAGTTTTACAAGATAAGAGCTCATATTTTAAAGCAAGCAAGACGCTTGTAAATTAAAATTATGTTGACAGGAGTCATAAATAACGTATCACGTCGACTCAAAGGTAAAATTACCCATTAAAAGTCCAGGAGCGTTGTCCGTCGTGAGTGTAAGCAACACGAGACTTGGGAGAGAAATGCATCCTTTCTAATTGCATTTCTCTTAGAAAAATGGCGGTACATTTCTTTAGTAGTGCCTCGGAGGATGTGAGATCGTGGTGGTGTTAGAATTGACACTGAGCGATTGACGCCCGCCTCCGACTCAATGCTCTTAGACATGGGACACACAACACTAGTACGTCCAACACTATCGAACAGATATCGATATACAACACAACACATAGTATTAATATTAATTGTATCATTTCTATTTTTGGCAATTTTCTTTTATTCTTCTTCAATTTTATATAACGTTCCCTAATATAGAACACCGTTCAAAGATACATTTAAACAAGATTCTTAGGAAATATACTAATGTAGGTGGAGTATTATAGGTAAAAATAATCGTATTTGTTTACATTGAATACCTTGGGTCGGATAAGGGTTCAATTACCTTTAATGTAAGGGCAGGATGGTATCCCAACATATTCATGGAAAAATGACGACAAATAGATCGACTCAAAGTATTTCCAATTAAGTAGCAAGAACATACGGTTGAATGCTATGAACGAGACGTTTGAAACTGTATCCCAGCGACCCGCGCCCGAACAAAAGAGGTAAAATTCCAGAGAGCCGACCTCTCTAACAAGGTGTCAGATATCTGACACTATTGTCAGATATGCCACTTTGAAGGACGAATTTCACACTCCGATGAATGGCACACCAGCAACCCAGGGCCATTCAAAAGAACACCAATGTAAGGGTCACACCCATTAGACTATCCTTGTCGATATTGTATGATCAGATCACATTCATATATTGAATATATTACCTATTGTACCTACTACTTATCTATTATGTTTACTGCTCCAAATAACTATGAATACAACTGCAATTATAGACATTTCGAATGATTATTATAATTGCGATTGACGTGTACCTATTATAAAATAATATTGATACTAGCTGTATGTTCTAACTGTATTTCGGTATCTAATATGAAATCTAACATGTCAATAGCCGGCCACCGGTTTACGTTCGATAAAGCTAACAAACATTGACGTTTCCAAAGCCATTTTCAAAGCACGTACAAAATTACAATAATAACATCCAAATGATAACAGCTAGGTGAGCATTGAAAAAAATCCAGTAACATCTACCATTGAAACTCCCCAACTGAAGCGAGACGGTACATGAATGTATACCGGTGCGATACAAATGCAGCCATCAAATTTTATTGTAGGTGTTGAGAATAGCAAAGCGAAGACGTAGAAGAGTCGGAATCCCGCGCATTTGCGCGAATCAACGACGTCTTTATAAAGCGAATCAAGTATCGGGAGCAGACTCCATTCGACTGCCGTAAATGCAACTACGACATTTACGAGGAAATCGTGACCCCGTCTTAATGCCAACCTTAATGTAACATTTATTATGGAACCTCTCCGATCCCTGTGTTTAGGTGGGACGAAACTGCCAATTTAATTTTAAACTTTCGACACTAATGGAATGTTGACGTACATTAGGTAAAAGGTATTTGGCACAATCGTTGTAAAAGGGTGATAATTGGTTTTGAAATAATACGAGTAATGCCATTGTGCCAACCCGTGAACACAAAGGGATAATTAATCACTAATTTTGGAAGCCTTACCTAAAAGTTTATAACATTAAAATCCCTTTATTATATTCGCATTTCATTATTGAATTAAATGGCACACGATGCACAACAAAATTGAAATATATGCATTAAAACTAGTTTAATTTAAAATAAAGTAAAACTCACTTATCGCTCTTCCTACTCTGTAGTCAGTACCAATCCATCCACACTTTAAAATCACAATAAAATACCACAACAACGTTTTCACTTACAAACCAAAACTCTCACTATACTCGTAAAAACATCTAACAACAGCCAAAAAAAACACTAAAATCCTAAATGATCCAAGCTCGAAAACTAAAATCACTTGGTATTACGAACGGATGTGGTCGTTCGGTCATCACTGGCCGTAGCGATGTGACCGCAGCGAGGAACGTCAAAGCCGGCCACAAAACGTGCAGTCGAAAAACAAATGATTCCGGCAACCGTGGCTAATAAGATAATGCCAAATAAGCCTTTGTGGCAGTGAAAGTGAATGGCGCGAGTGGGCACTACAGCACTCCGACTCTCGATTTCGCATGCACAATGCCTCGAGGTCTCGAGTCAGCTGTTGGAGCCGCTATATGTGACTGTCATGATAATTGACCGATTACGAAACACGTACGTAATACAACGTAATTTAAGGTACCTACCTGCGCAGGTGAAAATCATATACGCCTTTCACAATATGCACGTAAAGTGGCTTCTTTAAAACTGTTATCGACATCCTTTTGCGTATTACGATCTTGTTAATGGATTTTGAAAAATACATTTGTATTTCTATAGAATATTCATTAAATATTATATCGAAAATAACGAGTGAGTTTGTACGTTTGTTTATCCGAAATCAAAACAAAAGAAAATGTCACCTAACTTCTAGAAACCTCTAGTTAATCGTTATGTTTATTTATTATAATAAGCATACGAAACTACATGTCTCAAATTGCTTAACAAGGAAAAATATGCATGAAATATTTGTGTAATAACGTTTTTTTCCTTCTAGGTCAAACAGTAACTATATATACTAATATAGCCGATGCCGATCAAATCGAACGTTGCACGTGACTGTTAGGTATAGATTATCGGAGTGAAGGTTACAAGGAAATGTAATCCGCAGCGTTTTATCACAGTCGTTATTCGCCAGCGAGCTGACCAGACGCCCGAATGTTCATAATTGTATCACGTTTAGAAATTATGCAAAAACACCATCCACGCAACACATTGTGATTTCGATTATGCAAAATTTCACAAGAGAATCGATAAGAGAAGTTCAGCGCACATATTTGCATGTTGCTATGGACCTCTGCAAATCCGGGGGCCATATACAATATTTGTTGCAAATAAAGACATTCCTAGGATGTTCCTGTTTGAACACGCCACTGCATTCAACCGTATTTTGTTGGCAAACTTCATGCGTAATTTGATCCCTGCAGTGCTTTTATTAAATACACTTGGCTTTATTTAGAAACTGGGATTTGTGTCATTACATTACATTAGTCAGTGAAGTCATCGGAAAATATATTCATGATATTGTTAATAACAACAGAAGTACATAAATAGACCAGAGGAAAAAATATTCCTAAAAATATACGGTAAGTTAAACCCTACGTTACTCCATTATGAAATGGAATGATAAAAATCTAAAATCAGAAGCTATCACTTTCTGAAGAGACAGCATTTCCATTGAGACGGTAGCCTTTTGCAGCTGAAATATTAAAATATCAGAGTCGAGATCTCACCGATAACGTTACGTAGAAACCTTCTGATCGTTCCTCGGACTTTTTACACTGAACGAATTGACTTTCTATTTTATTGTGTTGGAGCTAACGCGACATTGATGGCGGCACTTATTGCACTTCGAGACTTTTTATTTGTGCTTTGGTGTTCGCTGGAATCGGCCGCAACTTGGAATGAAAGAGGCAAAATTGAACATCGAGCGACGCGACAATCTTACACTTGACGTATCTTACCGCATTTCCAATAGAACTCGTACTTACCTAGAATGAGAAAAAGTTCATAGTTTAGTACAGAACAGTCAAGGTTGTGCGAAGTGAACGGTTACAATTGTTCGCCGATAATAATGCATTCGAATTTACTGTCAATGAGGTAATTATAGTACTTAATAAGGAAGAGGAAAAAACGTGAATACCACACCACATAAGATAAGTGACATAAACAATGACATAAACAGTGTTTTAAGTAAATAAGTTATATCTTAATAAATTGTAATTATTATGCTCTAGATATCTTAGACATGATAAAAAGTTAAGCACATATTTTGAGACCATATTCTCAATCTTAAAGTGAAAACACTCATCTTTTAAAAATAACACACAAAATAGTTTTCGATTCAATCATTTAGTAGCTACAGAACAAAACACACATTAAACGAATTGCGAAGAGGTTAATAACGGCTCTTGAAATGTGACGTGTAAATCTAAACACAAACATTGGTAATTCAATCTAAGCAAACAAATCAACGTCGAACGGGCACAGTATTCAAATGATACGAGCAAATAAAGCGGACGTCCGGAGTTGACAGGGTGTTCTCAAATGTTCCCGAGCCATTCGGGAGTACGCTCCGGACGGGGCATATGACGGGATTGACGCGTTTAATCGAAAAACAAACGGAGCATAAATATGGCAGTGAACAGGGGCACTTCACCCCGCCGTCTCCACGTAGGGTCAATCAAATCAACAACGAGCTAGTAAAACTCGACAAATTACCAACTCGTAATTTTTCGGTACATAAAGTAACTATGCCGCCGTCATTCCAGAGCCAATCGCTATTGGATTTCAATTCATTTATCTTTAATATCGGTTTTAGGGCTGTAATTAATTCTCTTTGTTTCACGTGCTACGATTTAACTCTGAGTTGTGCGTTATGCGTTTATGTAAGTAAGCACCAGTTATACTAATTTGAAATGTAACTGCATACATATTAATAAAGTTGGTTGGTTGTACAACGCACAGAATACATTTTCCTTTTATTATCACAAAGCCGTCTGTACTTGTATGTTTGAACGCACCCATATATACAGACCTATTTCAAAACAGCGTTTGCGTTAGACAGGCCTTTGATTGAAGAAGGTTATGAGCTAAAAATACCTATATTCCAGAAAATATGGGTTAAATGTATATGGCAGCAATAATGCTTCTATTCAAAATGTGGATGTTTTTGGCGCGTGGGTATTAGAATCATAAAATAGAATATTTCAATCGAACTGTAATGTGGAGTAGTAGTTATCCACAATTTTAAAATACTATTATTCTACAAATATAAAAATTAACGATTTTATCCAATTTCTTATACTCGTAGGTACACAAGCAACAACATATGATACCACTGTGGCAGACAGCTGAAATGTATATTGTTACATCAACGCGTTGTGTCAAAACGGGCCCAGGTTTCTGTTTCATTAGATTTAGCGTCGTGTAATAAGAGTCCTAGCCATATCATGTGTCACAGAGAATTTATATGTCAACATTTTTCATACAAATATAGTAAAAAAGAATTCGCATCAATTATTTAAATAATATATAAGTAAGTAGCGGCCCGCCCATCTTACTACGCGTCGGGTTATTGAGTCATCCCCCCGGTAGGGGTTGAATATGGTAAAATCCTTTCTTAGCGAGCACCTACAATATAAAAAGGCTTCTTAAATTTGAGGCTTCTAGTACTTTGAGTTTCTGAGATTTCGTGATTAAGCAGAGAGTGGTATATCGATTGTACTTATATAATATAGATTCATCGTATGTTCATCTTAAAATCATCTAAAAAACAAGCAGCGCCCCGCGATTTCACCCACTTTTAATTGCTTAGAATTATTAGTAGCTATTATTATTATTAGAACCATACCTCCTGAAAATTCTACTTAAAAAACTGTTCTTATTTATTTAGTAAAGTATACAAAACATAAATTAAAAGAACACGTGTGTCAAAATATTTATATACAATACGCAACACGAACGCGCGACGAATCTATTAAAATTGACTTATTTCCTATTTATCAAGAAGAAAATCCTGAATGTAATCAATTTATTCAATTGACAACAAGTTGTTAACTCCAGATTACAGAGGGTAACGAAATTAAATCGACTAATTGGTGTAACAAAAGTCGATTGAATCCATGAAATTCGGAACACAAAATAATCTTCAATCAGATATGCTAATTTTTAGTCAACCGCAAACAAGCTCCAATGGTTCCCCTTTATTTATACATTAATTTACTTATTATGTATTTGGTTTGTATAATTAAGTTAATTAGAGAGAATTAACAAAATAAACAAAACTCTGTTTTTGAATCAATTATATTTATTTTGGGATGCACAATATTTATTCGTTACGACTACCTGAATCGGGTATTTTGTAAACTTAAGGTCTGCGCACATTATAACAACTCCACGCCAACGCGGCAGCAACTCTACTCACACTCTCGATGAGTAGGCAAATAGTTGATCCACCCCATGGTCACTAGTGGGCAATGCGTTGTCAACGAGTGGACAACGCGGTGTCAACGAGTGGGTAATGCGTATTCAACAGACAACTCGTCTAACCTCAGCTTTTGATTGAATTTTGTCCAAAGAACGGGTGGGCTGGCAAATGGTTGCCCGTCACGCGTCAGTCGCAAACGCATAGTCGTTGCGTGGACAACGTGTGGTCGTTGCGTGGACAACGTGTGGTCATTGCGTGACAAACGTGTCGGGGTTGACCTTTAGTGTACGATGCGTAGGCCACCCGTCGTACATTACTTTAATATATTTTTTTGAAATTAAACCTTGATCATATGACACAGGGCTTAAATTTCAATATTTGACATAGAGTCGAGTCGCCGTTGAGTTGATATAATGTGCGCAGACCCTTATTTAGTTAGATTGATTTATATACCTAATAACTATGTGAAAACGTTGATAATGATATCGATTTCAATGATGTAGTATAATAACGCTGTCGAAGTCACTCAGAAAATCTTGAATGAGGTGGAAATGGTATTTCTCCTTTATCCTCTTATTTTGCCCTATTGGGATCTTACAGGAAGTTACTTTACCCTTACTGATTCATTCATTTCGTATAGGTTAGTTAGTAAGAGTTAGCCTCTGGTGTCGGAGTTTTTAGACCGTCTTAAAACCTCCGAAATGGTTTAACGATTGAAACAACAAGGACCCACTGTTTAACTTACTTACATACTCGTAGCTAATGCATACTTCTCAAGACAAACAAAACTATGTCTAATTGAAATTCCGTCTTCGTCTCCGTCGTGACCATCAGGTTCCATACATCAACAAACTGTGTAGTTCATGAACATCGAATTAGATCAGAGCCGCAATCTAACTAGACCAAACTCCAGATCACAAGTTACCGCCCTGCCTCGGGCGAGACCAAATCTAGTTCTCATTACGCTGATTTAATTGAAGCTCTTATTAGTAAACTAGCAGCGCTCCGCGGTTTTACCCGCGTTGTGCCCGTTCCCGTGGGAATTTCGGGATTTTTTTTACATAAAAACCTTCCTCTTGAATCACTCTACCTATTACAAAAAACCGCATCAAAATCCGTTGCGTAATTTTAAAGATTTAAGCATACAGACAAACAGACAAACAGACGAAACAGAGACGACTTTATTTTATACTATGTAGTGATAGAGTTGGTATTACGGGGTTTACGGGGGGAAACTGTCAAAGTGAGTGAACGTCAATGTTCATTTAAGCAAATTAAATGTTGTTTTTATAAATAATTTTAAGTGAGTTTGTTGTTTAGTTTGTGTTTTGTATTTAAAAGTTTAGGGCGCGATGGAGCTGGCATGTCTTGCTTATGCCAAAGTCCCTACATAAATAAATAAATAAATATACCTGGACAAATTCACGCACGGTTAATTAGACCCAAACTAAGCTCGAAGCTTGTACTATGGAATCTAACTAACTGATATTACTATTAAATACTTTTATAAGAATATATAATTGACACCCAGACGTCGTCGCCAACAACTATGTCTTCACATATTGTTGACTCATATATATAAATATCTAAAATATATGAATATTATAAAAAATAAAATAAATGAAAACTTTAAACAGTATACTTAAATACAGACTTATTTTAAAAACACTATCACATAAGATGATGTTATGGTTTTGATGTTAAGCGTATCCTATGACACATATGAGTCGAAGTAGATTGTACAGTACAAGACCGACCAACAAATAAAATGTAAGTTGATAATAAAATGCCATGTGTGAAAATGAATTTTTAATATTCTCCTATCTTCCTAATATCATCAGCTTTCCTCTATCATATAGCATATTCGATCCTGAGCTAACTAAGACCAACTACACAAAAAATATTAAAGAAACTGCAAATAAATCGATTTGTCAGCACCGTAAGGCTTTGTGTTGTAAATTGGTGTACAATTTGCATACAACCGTCGCATCGCCATACAGATTTGATGGGACAATATCCGGGCGACCGTCCAGATTTCCGTGCCAATACATGAATCAAACTGTTACTAGTGCGACGCGTACAAGATTATTCCTGAGAGCTACATGCATCTAAAAAGGCATAAAACTTCGTACACACTAGCGCTTTTTGACACGTGTTCTTTTGGACATGTACAAAAAAATTGTGACGTTGTATCTTGGACACCGAGCATTTGAGAATAGAGCACCAATGGATAAAGAAAATTATGTTATCTCATTTCGAAGTGGAAGTGGTGGAGAAAAACTAGGAAGGCTAGGCGGGCAGGAAGTGAGAGAGTAGTGAGTAGCCATACAAGGGACACATGGCCAGGAAGTGAAGAAAAGTGGCCGTGTGAACGAGGCGTAAAGGTTTAAACGAACACTGTCAAGGATATACATTCATTCGGTTATGGTAATCCATTCTTAGTTAATGTTTAATTATGAGATGACGATAGTTAATGATGTGTTATTGGAGTGTGTTATAAAAAAATCTCGATATTTGAGAAACGTCTAGTATATTCAACGATCACAATAGCACTGTCTTATAACTACTGATTATTAGGTATATAGGCAAAGGCACAAACCAAACCAGACCAACGCAAGCAACTTCTATTACTTCAATTTCCACTGAAATGGCTAGTACAAATAAAACGAGTTATAAATAGGTTGCTGCTAATGTAAACTAAAAGCAAAGTTTCCGTAAACGATAGTTTAATGCAGTAAGCATAGAATAACTCAGACATGACACGGTAATAATACCTATAGATATTGCAAATCACCGCTTCATTATATTAATTGCTATTTGACATCAACGGTACGGTATGGCGCGGTATTTAATTAATAATTCTATAGTCAACGAATGTAGGTAAGTGTAGGTAAGTTCATGTTGCACGAGACGACTGCATTTAAATAATGGAAAAACAGATAGGTTTTATTCTTTGACCTAATTTTAGTAACAATAAAATATGTATGTTTCTATATAGGAAGGATTTATGCTGTATGTATATATTTAAGTGGCCCTAGATTCTAGACAAGTGGCAGTCTATTGGTAGTGGTTATCATTATGTGGTACAGTTTGATAGCGAAGCGATTTTCACTTGTTTATACGGGCCGATTTGGATAAAACTTTGCGTAGTTAGTTAATAACCCCAATTAAAACACTGGGTCCTTGGTACTTTTTATCCCGAATCCATACAAAGGCTTCAACTCGAGCAAAACTGCTTATACTATAACAGCATTCCTAGTTTACTTTTCCAAGAAAACCCGCGATGATTACGAGCTAAGTCTTACATTAAAATTCAACCGGTAGCTAAGTTTTATTCATTCACGCAATTGAAGCACCCATTCTAATCTACATAAAATAATCATAACGAAGAAAGCTGTGGAAGTAATTATTACCTTACCTTCCTCGGGTAGATAATAGATATTGGATAGCAATTTATATGAAAAGCAATTAATCCATCGAACGTTTACTTTTCGTTACCCTTTCGTAGTAAAGTTAAGATATGAAAACAAGTAAGACAATGTATATGATTATGTTATGAATTTATTATCCCGTTCAGTTTACATTGTATTTTACACATGAAAAGATACGAAGTTTTCAGTTTGGTTATAGATTTTGAGAAAACAGTCAACAAGAAAAGACTCTTTCCTAGACAGTGACGACTTACTTATTTATTTCAATTGAAGATAAAGATTTAGGTGTACTAATAATCTAGTAAAGGAGGTACATTACAATGTCTACAATTTTCAGGCACCTAGAATTGCATATGTACTTTTTATTTATTTTATTTTCAGCCTGACTTGTCTCACTGCAGGGCAAAGGCCTCCCTACCCTCTTTCCACCTTTCTCTATTGAGTGCTAGACTGGGCCAATCCTTCGTGAAGTTGTCGAGCTCGTCTCGCCATCGCCTCCTTGGTCTGCCGCGACGTCGTTTCCGATCTTGTGGGACCCACTGAGTGGTGATTTTGGCCCACCAATCATCCGACATGCGGCAGACGTGTCCCGTCCTGCATATGTACTACATACACTAATATAGTGGATCTTATAAAGATAATAGGTAGAGTAAGAACTCCATCAATGATAAATTACTTCTACTACTACTAATAGAACGCAGCAAGCTCTCCAGTTAAAGAAGAATATAGGTAAGTATAATACAAAATATAAGAACATTAGGTAAGTTATACGGCATTTTAGACGTAGTTTTCTACAGGTATCATTAACATATGAACCTAAAATAGTAGTGCCCTACCAGCATATTGAAATTAACCATGTCTGTGCAGGAAATGCAATTGATAACTTTTTTATCCATCTAATACTAATAATTAGACGGATAGGGGTTAAGCAAAAACATGCAAATTCGTAGCGTAATCTCGTTACCAACCAAACCTAACACTTTAAATAATTAATCCACTACGAAAAGTTTATAATCCAAGTAAATTACCTATCGGATCAGCTGCACAATTTATCAAAGTAATACACGTCCGTTTTATAATATCAAAACACGCGATCAAAAGTTTTATCCAGTTTGTATTTTAACAGATTAGTTGTAAGCGACTTACGCGTCACGGGCTTGTGTAAACTGTATTAGTTGCTATGTGAATTACAAGTTGAATAAAACAAACACACGCAACGCAAACTAATCCCATTCCAGTTAGTTTGTGTATGCAGAGACCGTATTGAACGCTATTACTGATTAGGGAACCATTATGTAGTATTAGCTCGGGAGACCTCGGACGGTACGGCTATATTTTAAGAAGTTTGAATATCGTTGTTCAATTGGTATTGAAATCAGTAAATTGAGAACAAATATTGCTTGTTTTACATTTGGATTTCCGTATATTTCTCTATAGTATCTTGGTATCTGTTATGTGACTGTGTAATGACCATAACAAGTGTTGGTTAGTTATCTTTTACGACCTATAAACACCTTAATATATAACTAATTGATCTTAAAAGTAGTTAAGCATTTAACGCGGCATTTCTAAGCAGCGCAGCGGACGCGCGTCCTCTTCGCGTTATCAACACACGAGAAATAGCTATGCAAAAGTAACACATGACATTGGCGTTTGCTGAGCGTTCTTAGTTCTATGTTAAGGCGTTGTTCTACCTATACTAAAAATATAAAGAGATAAAACCAAAAACACCTGAACACCTGAACACGGGGGTGGCTGGAAACCAGCTTTGCCCGGAGTTACATCCCGGGCAACACAAGCCACCAACCATATGCTTACATACAATAATTCATATTAATATTGTATTTCCTGTATTTTGTAAGCAATAAATTATTTTTTATTGATTTAAAATTAGTATTGTATGTTCGACCTAATCTCTCGAATAATTCTTTTTGTAATGGATAAACACATTAAACGGGAAGGTTATAGGTTATTTTTAATCCCAAAATCCCCTCGGGAACGGGCACAACGCGGGTAAAACCGGGGCGCTGATAATAAGGTATAAAAGATAAGCAAGCACTCCAAGACAACTTAAAGTGATTTTCGTATCGACTGAGCTATGTAGCAGGCACTCTCGTTAAATAAGACGGATGTAGAGCGCTCGGACACAGTTGATTACTTAAGCCTAATGGATAGTATGGAACGCAATTGTCAAGTAATTGCAAATTTACGAGGAACTCCGACTCCACGCGTGACCAGATCACCCTTGAAGCTAACCACGATGTAGGTTACGGAAACATTAACTACTTACTGATGGATTACCATACTGTGGTATTGATTAAATCAAAACATCGGGAAACGTGGCGAGAATAACAAATAGCAACATATAGTTATAGGAATTCAATAGTTTCATCGTATTGTTCTGAGATTCATAACATAAGACTAATATAAAAATAAACCCAGACCTATCTCAAGAAGTCGAAGTTTAATTGATTGTTTTAGGTGTGAAAAGGCTGACTAAGATGTTGAAAAATGCTTCGAAGGAAATACGCTACAACACATAATCAGGCAAATAAGCAAGGCATTCAAATTGAGTAACACTAAAACACCAAAACGTCTACTTAAAGTAAGCGGTTCATAGAAACCAAACAGGATTTCCTTTAGCGAGTAGAGCAAGCAACAAAAATCATTTTAAAAATCTGCACGACGCAATTAGGGTTTCGCAAAAAAAGTTTCTCGTCCGTACTAATAGGACGGGCTAAAATTGAGTTAATAAGTTTGGACGGTACAATTTAGTTGGCGTGTCTTACAACAATTTTTAACTTTGTGAAGGAATGACAGTTGCATAATGTTGCAGGTTGGTAAACTTGGTCGGGAGCGAGGCGACATAAAATAGTTTACGTTTAGAATAGTTACAAAGGGAATAAAACCGGCGCAATGACTGCAGTGCTCGAATTACTTAGGAAAACATCGTGTCATGTATTTTATACAGGTAGATAGATACTAAGGAACGCTCTGTTTTGTTTTGTTTAGCTACAATGGCATTGTTTTCAAACGTGTTATTACTCATAGTTATTCTATCAAGAGACTCATTGAGGCAAACCTAGAGTTTCTTCTATCTAATCGATGAATATTGAATATAGTATCATCCAGGTAACTCCCATATTAAACTGATTTAGATAAGTCCGTAGAAGTAAAGTAATCTATTCTACTATAATAAAGCTGAAGAGTTTTTTGTTTGTTTGTTTGAACGCTCTAATCTCAGAAACTACCAATTCGATTTGAATAATTCTTTTTGTAATGAATAGCCACATTGAACGGGAAGGTTATATGCTATTTTTCATCCAGAAATTCCTAAGGAAACAGGCACAACGCGGGTAAAGAGCGGAGTGCTCCTGGTAATTAATAAGAGCACTATTGCAGGTTTCTATTGCATGGCACAGAATTCTCGCTGACTTAAGACATGAGCACAGTGAGGAATAGTTAGTGACAATCACACTATTTAAACTATCACGATATGAACACACTGTAAATGCTAATCTAGACGGAACTCAATTGCGAATAAACATTTAATGCATACCTCAACGTTTCGGTCGTGTTGCAACGGCCGTGTTCACGAGGGTACTCGAAACGTTAAGGTAGGTCCCGGTCTAATCTAGATTAGTGTTTACAATAGTGATAAAGTCATAGAAAACTTATAAATCCTGTCTAAGATGATAAAAGGACAAAACTGCACAGTAGTGCATCAATAATTATCCATAAATACGCATTGTATTAATATGGAGGAACAAAAGATAGTTTAACGACCACCCCGATGCAGCACTCAATCGGCCTCGTAATCGGGACTTGGCAGGGAAATACCTTTTACGTTTCAATCCTACTGTTCTACCCGTTGAAATCCATTTAATCGTGACTCCATCAGCCTCCAATTGGAACCGAATGCGAATCGGTTATGTTAACGTAATAATTATCATTTTAATTAATGTTTATCCGGTCCGTCCGGTGAGTAATTTACAGTCGGATCCGGTACCATTTAGGCAAGATTTTAAATTATTTTCATTATTATGATAATGGTGTTATAATTATGGTAAACTCGACGTTAAAATTAAAAGCGAAAAATAATATTTTGAATTTATTTAACTCGCTTCTGTCTACCTCAATCATTGTTCAAGATAATATTTATGTTGATAATCTTTTATTATCTTCTTATTTATAAACGGAACGACTATAATATACAAAAAATTATAATGCTATTCTTCAAATATTAACTATGAGAGAAGCTGGATTATCAAAAGGCACCTAGCGAGTCCATTCAATCATAAATCCATGTGAAAAGATAACAGAGAGAAAGATGATTGATCTTATCTGGCAGTAACAACAAAACGCAAACCACATCCATAAAACAATCTACGTAACATTACCGATAACGCTGTGAACAGAAACGATAATTTTCACACAAAAGAAAAGATATAAAATTCGGTTCATTTATAACGCGTCTAATCCGATATGGATAATGTCATGCAATTTCCTACGACTGCTCCAGTAAGCTGCCAAAATAAGATTAACTTAACCGTGACTGTACACAATGGGGGGTCCAATGACACGAATAGAATCAATCTTCATACATTTCACCCTTGACTGACTGATAATAGAAGCCAAGAGCCAGCAATATTTCCTTACAATGGTTCCAGCTGTGTAATTGCTCTATGGCAAAGTGCATTGTCGTAATACAATTCACGTCTATCGACGCACCCATTGTGCCTCTCATCGCAGAACCGTTATAGAAGATGCTGCTGCTGATATGTGAACCACTGTTTTTATTCTACGACACTGTTATACTAATCACATACGGGTATGTTTTACTTGTAAACAAGGCGTGTTGCAGCCAGTCATAACTGGAGCGAGTTCTGCATTAAATTACTATTATAATTTTTAATAAAGTGTTAAACACTTGCATTACTAGGTTACACGTTACGCTGGAAACTACGAGTAACAAACAATGCGACCTAGACACTATTTACAAAAGAACTTAATCTTACAAATTACGTAGAGTTTAAATACGAATCGTGCAGAGAGAAACAACATAAAAGCCGAACAGCAGTTAAACTCCGACGAAAGGGTTTAAATACGACTCCGCATCATGTAATGCGCTCCGAAAATTTCTGGTGCATGCATTACCGAGATGCACATACAAAGTTTTTCTATTTATCATGTGTCATGAGGATATTCACTTAACGTCAGCGTGTGGCCACATAACGCTTCGGTATGCTATTTAACTATGAAGTTTGAGGGTACCGAGTACGAAGCATGCATACCGGAGTGCAACCATTGTAATTCAGCGCAGCACAATAAAGTTGCCGAGTTTCAGAGTGAATAACGCAACGCTGCCATTGACACTCTAAACAAGTTCCGTCCTAAGTTACAGTATTCCACGCCACACTTGCCAAGTTATTCGGGCGTCGACAACAACTTAAATGAGGACAATAAGTAACTAACTAACTAATTGTTTCCAAGTTGAAGGACGCATGGAGCTTATGTGAAAATGGGAATTTCACGGAAGTTAACTCGCATCTTTGTAGAAAATAAATTGGCTAATTAAATAAGAGAACGGTACAGTAAAGATTAATCAGTTGTAATTAAGCAACACAAGTTGTAGCTTACTTATTAATTGAAAATTTTACTTAACAATGCAATATCTGTTTTGAAATTATTCGTATCTGTTATTCGATAATATTTTGCATTACTTATTGTGAAAATCACTAACACAGAATAAACAACGTGGAAACTTCCATCAGAGTTTCAAAGGACTGCTTTTAAAGGTTAAAAATAGAGGATGACTGGACATGCGGACAATGGGCGCCTTCCGAGCATTCTCTGGGTCTTGCGGAGACGTGACGTTGACAAACGATGGTACGGCTTCTTAAGACACTTGGACAGGTGATCCGACGCGAAATGTCCATTCATTGTGTCCCGGCAGCCATTCGGTTAGAGGGGAGGAACCCGCTCTAATCTTTACACAACGGTATTTGTTGTTAATGGTACCATCCCAGTCTATGTTTATATGTTTGTTTGACATTCCCCCCGACAAATTAGAGTGGAGCAATATTAAACAAAATTGTGCTGCAATTTCGTCCCCAAAAAGCCGTTCAATTTAGGCACAATCGAAACAATCTCAAGGAGATTCACAAACGATAGCTGTTTCAACACTGTTTACATAATAGACACACGCGGGGAGAAAGCGAATCCGCATCAACTCGTGATCCGATTTTCTATAACCCAAGTTAATAAGCCCCCTCCTGGTATTGAGCGTGGTGAAAGGAATATTTAATCGTAAGATTACACCTCCAAAAATAAAACTCGGAAAGAAATTATTACATAAATATCACTGTTACATAGCGTGTCTTTAAACCTGTCTTACTTATATGATAGTGAATGCAATTCCGAAGGGGTCAAAGGCAATTCCTGTTCCACGCAACCGGTATCGGAACACGTTTCAAACTACTTGTGATACGACCTTTTATTTCCTTGCGGTAATAGTCATATTGAAATATTAATACTTTCGAGGTTTGTCAAGAACTGTGCGAACGTACATTAGTTCAAATCAGATAAGGACCGAATTCATACTTCAATTCACTGGAGTGGATCCAAGTTAAGATTTTAATATCGTGAAAACGACGTAAGTTAAGCCGGCATTACATTTGTATTCGTGACGTATCTCGGTCAGAATCCTTTATTTCTTATCAGCAGCGATTCGTGTGTTGGAACAAGTCGGCGGGGTGTGGGTGAAGTATTCTCGGGATCGGTAAAGTTCGCCACATTATTCGATAATTGATAAAGTTTAACATATAATGTGGTCGAGCCGAGTAGGGGCAAATATTGGTAAAACTGTTCGGCGCAAGCAGACGCCCGTTTGACTTCCAACAGAGTTTAAACGAGCTTAATGGCTCACCACACGGATTGCTGATTACACACAGAAATTACAAGTTGCTTGCAGAATCGCCGTGCGGGCCCGATGGAACGCTGACCCAGCACTTTGTATATTACTTCAGACGCTGCCAGATATCTGCTTACATTATTATTACGTTACATACAAGACCAACTGTTCTGTTCCTACTCGTATTATAATGGGGCCTCTGTACCTTGGAAACAAAGATTAATTTATAATATTTATTATTATATCAAACATAGGACAAAGCATAAAATCTCTGATAATTTTAAATATTATAGTAATTCCGGTCACATCGTATATATATTAATAACATAATAGTCGCAGTAGTTGCACTACTAGTAATACCTGCAATAACAATATCGGTATAATGTTATTAGTAGTAATCGCGTAGCAATAATAGCTAACTATCTAACTGGTTCTGTTTCACATAATAATGTAATGTAAATAATGGGAGGGAACGGCGCGTAATTATGTAACGAAACATATTACAATTATTGTATTAACGTATAGTACTATCTAATCTTAATGTTATCGTAAGTGAGTACTTGGATGTTGATCAAAGCAATGACAGCTTAAGTACACGTATGCTTTTCGTAAATAAAACATTTGTTAAGGATGTTACAATGAACAGTTAACAAATGCATTGATACTACTCATATAAAAACGTCATGGTGCCGACAATACTTAGACACATAACTAAGTAAAGTTATCTTGAGTAGGCTAGTGGCCAACACTAACATTTATAATTTTCTGTAGGAATTCCCATAATCAAAAATAGACAGCAATGTAACATTAACATATAAAACCAATTCAAAAGTCCGATTTTACAATGTCCAATAGAACCAAATCGCAGTACGAGCATGTGATTAAAGTATCAACTATCGTGCAAGTAAGCCAAGGTGGTTTACGGCCACTGCACGTCAAAGAGGCCACAAGTGTAAACCGAGAGCGTCCCGGCATCACCTTAGTTCCCAGAACAGTCTCGACTCCAGACAAGATTCATTTACATGTCGGTACATAATGGCGGCACGCTCCTGTGGTTGACCTTGAAGCGTCAAGTTAACTCGCGTCACGCTCCAATTGTTGTACACGCGACTCGTCGTCACGTAACTCTATGCACATGCACAAACGTGACATCAGATAGACGCAGCCAGTAAATTGCGCTACGTGCACATTGCGTACCAGTTTTAACAACCATGTAAACAGACCGCATCTTTTATAATAACAATGCGGTTTGTAATAACAGGTCGGTACATATTATGATTTTAATCATCTGCTGGTGTGAAGGACATATTGTACGTTTTTGCTAAAACAGTAATAATGACGATTTAAAATGATGTTCAGAATACCGTGATCATTAAAACTTCAGAAGCAAGTTTATTCTTGTATTGTATGAAATACAACTTGTTTAGTAACCTTTAGTTGTCTCCCTTTCGTACCTATTCTCAAGTCTCCGACGTCAGTGCGTCTTGTTCGAGTTAGTTAAGCCAAAGTTAAGGAGACTAAGCCGGAAAGCGGACGTTAGTACAGACGGCTTATACCTAGACAGAATAACATAATAAATGTTGCTTCTCATCATATTATTTTCTCGAATATGAAGAAAAGGTAAACTAAATATGAAAACAGCCTTTTCTACAAAAATCTTATCAATGTTTTTATTAATCGATTTCAGAAATCATGGCAAGTGAATAACACACAGAAATCAATGAGCTATCGATATTGGTGAGACGTGAAGTATACAATATTTGAGCCCGTCTTAGAACAATAGTTTGAAAGTAAACACCGTGCTAACAGGACAGATAGGACAGCTAATTGTAATGCTAAGCATGTCAAGAGCACAAAGCCAACCTTGAAATCGACGATTTCTCAGTGAACAATAATTTGTTTAAACAAAATCTCAAACATGAACCAGTGATTAGGAAAAAAACTTTAAAATCAATAAATTATGTAATAAATATTGTATAAAGAAAAAATGAAATATCGCTTAGTTCAATGTTATTTATATTTAAGAAGCTAATAACATAAAATAACTGCACGCTCGCCGATTTTGGCAAGAAAACTAAATCCAGTGAGGTAGAAACTAAGTTTTCGGCGTTTGATGTTAAACTTGCAGACGGAGTTGCCGTGTAGAACGGCTCTATTGGCGATATTAATTTACTAACATGACAGGCTAACAATGCACAGGTCACTGGCAAAATTCCAACGATCGTCACCTCAGCCCGCCGCACCGGAATAATCCCACTGGAATTATCTAGACTTAGATAACATCTTCAATTTAATGCATCCGAAAAATAGTTGCTACATTAGTGTGGTAACAGATGATTACATTTCTATATGTTGGAACATATTTTTAGTTCTTCCTGAATGCTCTTTCAATCAATGGACAATAGCCAGTTCCCTCTCAATTCTTACCCATCAGGAAATATTCCTGTTGCTTTCACAGACGCAGGTATTCATTCGAATGTAAATATGAAATTTTCGCATCATTAATTCCGGAGAGAGATGGTAAAAGTTAAACGCTTTGTGGGAGCAAGTTTAGTAGTTTGAGTTCACCTTAACTTTCTTTCGATTGCTTTATAGTTTTGAATGTTCCTGGGAGCATTATTACCACATAAGTTTAAAGGCTGCTCTACAAGTACGTCAAACATAACTTTAAAATATGAGTAAGATCTGAAAATTGTTGGAAATAAAATTATATGGCAATTAGAATTTATTGTTTCGTAGTCACTAAGTCAAGGGGCGTTCATTAAAGACACGCAACCCTGTTAAAGTAGTTAAGTTTACAACCGATCAAAGGTAGTAGTGTACCGGATCAGGGTTCAATTTATCACTTACGTAGTAACGTTTACGATGTTGGCTGAAACGTAAACGTATAATTCAACTAAGTCTTGCCATAAATGAGGATATTGTGGGAATATTGCTGTGGCATAAGCTCCTTTAATCCTAATCCAGATTATCGAATTACAAGCTCATTTTCTTTCATTTTTTTTCTACAAGTATTCAATGCGTTGTGGTTAAACCAAGAAAAATTATAGGACATAGCAATGACCAAGTTATGTGTGAGGCATGTTGAGCCGAAGTCAGTGTGGCCATAACCAACATACACTTGAATACCATCATGCATCGTTGCGCAACCAGCGGCGAACCGTGACCTTTGCTGCAAAGCAATCATGCCAGTATTGCTCACGTAAGCAACTCCATCTTCATACGAGCATCCAATATTGATGCCATTAATTAAATGTTTACTTTCAATACAAAACTTTTCATTTAAGTTACTTAATCGAGATAATCGTACTTGCAATATTCGTGATGAAAATGCGGATTAAATCCCCAACTCTCCAACTCTTAACCTACTTTATTTCCGTAAAACAAAAACAAAAGAAACTTAACTCTGAACAGTTAACTCAGATGAAAGTAATAAAATTGCCTCGCTGATTGAATTCATTTTAAAATAAGAGGACAATTTCTTGTGTTACAATTAATAAATGTTCCGTGGAGCCAAGTTTTTGGTCATTGGAAAAGGGAGAGACGGAAAAGTTGGAGTTTTAAAGCAAGATCAGTGACATGGGACTTGCACTAAGTGCCAATATCAATTTAACGTGTGGAAGACGTCATCAGGCGATGTTGGATGGGAGCCAAGCCCCTCACGTCGCAGCCAAGTCACGGCCGGGGGTGGGAAGGAAAACAAGACCCGTTACTTCATCTAACTGACTTTTTGTTACAAAATCATGTAAGATGTCTACTTGGTAAATTGCTATTTCCTGTTCATTCATTTTTCAATAGCTCTACATGTCATTATGTCCATGCTATGAAAAGCAAAATGTTGCAAAATGTTGGTTCATTAAAATAACATATTGGCAGTGCATCAAAGTTACCTTCAATATACTTAAAAGCTTCATGACAAAATGAAGCACAATTACAAAAATTAAAATCAAAATTATTTTCCGCTGAAGCACAAACAGCCCCTTTTAAAAACAGGCACATCGTTAATGTAGCCTTAATAAAACTGTTGAAAATTTTAATGTATGCACTCATATGAGACTTGAAACATTTTTTAAAATTAATCGTCTGAATGCGACGTGTACATTAGATGATGTATTTCTTTATAAATATAAAAGTGCTTTTATAACATTGAAAGTCAAAGGAGCGCAATCGAGGACAGGATATATTTGCTCCATTTTCCGATGGCCGGAACTTTAATTCCAAACGACACTGTCGAAAAATTGCTAAAAGGACAGGCCACGGCCAAGTAGCTGTAAATTTTACACTTTCCTCCATTATACAGATGATCGAACCCCATTATTGGCGACGGAGGAAAATTACTTCCGAGTCGCCACACGCAAATTGACCGAATAACTATACTACGCTCTAAGAACCTACTTATTTATAGGCCAATTATATTGACAGAACATTTAAATCAATGTTAATGGTATGCCATTCAGGATTAATTAGTATATTAAAACCAAGCAACAAAACAATACAATATTTTATTAAACAGAAGTTGATTTGCCTAAGTTAATAAATATTCAAAGCCTTTTTAGATTGGTCGGTGGCGTAGTTTAAAGCGAATACGAAACAAAAACTTTGTTTCGCTTACCAATGCGATAAGTTCGTTGCTATTTGCATTCGCTGTGTTTGTGTACACCAAAATTCTGGTAAACTCAACTGGCAGATGGTATCTTATACTGAAAACGTTTGTTCGTGAGACGTTTTTTAGTCTCGCAATATATTTTCCGGGAATCGTAAACTACGTGCTTAGCGTTCGTTTCTCAAACGCGCCCACTTTGTTCAGGCAATCAATCCATGGATAAGGAAAATTGAGAAGAAAAAAACTAATCACAGTCGTAAGGACAATCTTATTGCGATCCCATTACGTAAGATGACAGATTTACAATTCAGGTACAGAATAATTTATAGTACTTTATATTTGAAGTGTATATTGACGAGGTGAATTTCTATTTTCATTGTTGCACCGTGAAAAGGCTGATGGCTGCGGTCGCATCTGAGAGGATAAAGCGGTTTGTCGCGGAATATCTCTCGTATATTTGGCACTCGGAGCGATTGGACAGCACGTAGCGGAGGCGCAATATCTAGCCCCCGGGCGCATCTCTGTTGGCCTCAATTGTTTAATCGGAGAAGTTCCTCAATACAAGTCCGCCGACGCGCAAAGTTCACCAACCGATAGGGCACGCTCGTTTCGCTTAATGTGCATCGAGCTTTGAGTGCGCCCCTTAACATATGTAATTACAAGAACGCATTACAACTGCGGTCGAGATAAAGAGAAGTGGGTTCAACTCGCCGTATTTTAATGGAGCAGAGATGATGTTTTAATTTAGAAAGTCATTGCAGATTTACTACAATGGCACTTTACAAAGTCCATTAGTAAGCAGATGCGAATACATAAGTGATAAATGTAAATGATATGCAATGCGATTTTGCACGAGTATTGTTAGATTGTACAGACGCTTTTGTGTATTTCTTTACATTGAAAATGGTGTTTAAACGTTCTGGTATACGGGTACTTAGAATATTACCAAGAAAAATCCGTTCAGCGAACTCAATTTGCATAATGTACTAGACATGACATCATACTCTCTTTAATAAACTTGTTAGCTTAGTGTCGTCTACACGGCCGTTTATCCAACTTAATGAGCCCGTTTTAACGACATCGACAAGTATCCAATTACACGGCTTCAGAACAATCTGGTATAAGCGTATGTCAATACAAACAGAGCAGCCGTCTAAGGAACGTGCACAATCTGACGCTAGTTACAAGCGCTAGAACTAGTCGTACGGCCATTATATTGTGAACCGTATTGCCGGGTAATTAAGGGAGTGTCGTTTGTAAGGAGAAGTTTGCAACATCTGGGTGAATGGAGCTCGGTATGCTGTCGTCCGCATGCTTCCGTCGGTGAAGGCTGTCGGGGCGAAGACGTTGATATCTGCGACACAGCTAACTACGGGGAAAAACTAACGACGCCGTATTATGTTACTATTTATCAATCCGTTCCGAAGGCTTTACATAAGTAGCTTGTTTTTATCGTTGTTTCCATTGTGGCTTTACAATACAGTATATTTAATTATGTTGCTTTAAGAATGGTTCAACGGTTTACAATCAGCAATACTTCTTTCGATAATAAGGTATTATACAGCTGTACTACAAAACATTGAGGATCTTTTTGCGGTACCTAGGTGAAGTCTTACAAAACATTTTTGCTTCAACAAAATCTGTTCAGTGGCTGTGAAATATAGCAGTATAATAGTAAACTGTCAGGCGGATTCAAATCGACGTGTAAAAGAGCCAATTGTGGCCCGTTTCCGTAACGAATCCAATTTCGCTTGATTGCTGTTCCAAACTGATAAATCGTAAAGAGAAAACAATTTCGCGAGATACCGAATTAAGGAGAAGTCTGTTGTATGTTAATTTTATTGAACACAAAAAGTTACATGATTGCCAGTTTCACACTTTACCACTGCAATGTCGATTGGTTTGGGTACTGGGGTAATTATCTTCGCTTTATTACATATCTATACTAATATATATAAAGCTCTTCAACTTTGATTTTCTATTTTATGTTTATTTGAACGGGTTAATCTCAGAGACTACCGTTTATATTTAAATAATTATTTTTGTAATGGACAGGCATATTCAACGGGATGGTTATGGTTATATGGTTATTTTTGATCCCGAAATTCCCACGGAAAGGACAAAACGCGGGGAAAACCGCGGAGCGCTGCTAGTTTCAATATAAAGTAAGAAAACTCGGGTTTGGTGAATTTAATTTTGGAACATAGTATATTAACTAAGTTTCTTTTTTTTAATATTATTCTTGTGTTACATAATTATGAAACTGATTCTGTACAAATATCTTTACTGGGCAAAAAACCTTCTCCTTTAGTTTGCCCATTAGGCCTAACTCGAAATCCAGTAATAGATTTTCAATAGCACTTTTGCATAATTTGTGTTGTTGTATGGGTGTGTTTTGGATGCAATGCGATTGACGAGCGTACTGGGGCGGGTTGTTTGGCCCTATTCACGTATGCAGCTGGTAACCTGGTGACGTCAGTCGGCATATAGGTCGCTTCGGAACCGTGTCAAACTCAAACTTCGCAAATCGTTAATTGACACACTTGACACTGTAAAGTAGGGTGAGAGCAGTTTAGTACAGTTTTAAATGCTTTGTGTTTTTCCTAAGCTATCAATACCTGTTGTTCTTTGTTGATAAAAGGGTAATATATACATACAGTGTCTTTTGTTTGTTTGAACGCTTGTCTCAGGAACTACTAATCCTATTTCAATAATACTTTTTGTAATGAATAGCCACATTCAACGTGAAGGTTATAGAGTATTTTTCATCCTGAAATTCCTAAGAGAACACGCAAGATACGGGTAAAACCGCGGGGCGCTGCTGTTATAAATATATTTAACACTATACAATTGTAGGTTCTAATCATGCAGTAGAGAAAGACGTTACGTAAATTACCTACTCTGATTGCAGAGTAAATTATGAGATGTATAATATAATACATACTTCAGTACTTCAATAAAGTCTCAGTAAACTACTAAAGCTTATTAAATCATACTCTTCTCGGAATCAGCTCGAGTTTCTCAACATATGTTACAACTTAAAGTTGGATTATTATTCATTCATATAAAATTCTAACAAGATTTTATGTAAAGCCCTACATTAGTTAAGTTTTCTGCATAGACAGGTACCTTACATACGTTGATACGTGAAACGTTCTAGATTTAAGATTAATTAAACACAGCGTGTACTCAAATGAACCAAATGGTTTAATTAAAGTCCGGACAAAGAGAAAAATGCGCATCTTCACTGAAGCAATCCCCACATTGCACTGACCCGTATCATTTAAATCTCTGGCGAAACTAAAAGATAATTTCACGGCGAATCTTTGAAAGCCGAATCTGGGAATTCCATAATGTAAAATTGAACTCGGCGTCTAGGACATATATTTTTTTAAGTGTATATTGATCCGAGGCTTTTCTTAAAGAAATTGAAGCTATAGAGAACCATCGCCTGAAAGATTCGACCGCACAATTGGGCATTTATTTCTCTCTTCTGGAAAACACTTTATATTCTATTGTTTAATGAACATCGTTTAAGAGTTGGAAATTCAATCTGTGCACTTTGCAACTCTGATTAATCCCGTAGTAACAACTTTGTTCCAGTTATTTCATTCCAGAGATAATATTGATTTAATAACAACTGTCCCGGTCCTTTGACTGTTTGTTTTAATTGGCAATCATTTAGTTTAAAAGAACTTTTCCTTATAAAAGATTGAGTTGAAGTTATCTTTGTTTATGATACGATTGTTATAAAAACAACTGGTTTTGTAAAAAAGGTAAGTTTGGGTTAAAAACCTTAGAAAGTGTATGTGAATTAGTGTTTATATTATAAGATCTACGTACATAATTTAATCAAATAAGAATTAAAATCTATATTTGAGTAAAATATGTGCGAGTGCTAACAAGTTTCACATTCAGTACATCAGATTAATTAATGACTACGCCACGTTTCTCACGTCTCATTTCCCATCCATACATAAAAAGACTGCTAACCTGTTGACATTGATATCTCGATAATTCGTACGTACCTGTAACAACAACAACAAAGACAAATTAAGACAAAGCACATATAAAAAAGAAAATCGAAACATATGAAAGTAAACGAATATGTATAACGCCAGTAAAGCTCGGGATTTGTTTTATTCTCCCAAAGAAAAATCCAGATTATATGTAGCCTATCCTTCCTGTGGGATTCGTGGTATCTCCTCGCTAAACAGCCTAAGCACCAAGATCGGACGAATGATGGTAACGAAACAAAAAATATAGGACAATGTATGCTATAGCGTGTGTGGTAAAAAGTTGTACAATTGTACAGTTGTACGGTTGTACACCGATGTGGGATGTTAATCATAAAGATAAGGCAGCACCAGTCGAGCGGTCTCCCGAACACACACGTCATAGCGGCCAATCCGACAATTTTATCACATCGTAAACCGACCGAGGGAAGCACGTCACACGTTAATTGCCGTATTTTCGGGCTAAATACTGGAATTAATTTAATATTCATTCGTTCCCATATCGGCAGCCATCAAACCCAGTACACTGTAATCGACGCGTGTACTAAACTTATTAATGTGTATCGTAAACACGCATCAAGCGTTATTTTAATACTTTGCTTTTACGCGCAGTGAAATCGTCAACATTGCTGGCAGCCAACTTAGAAATATTAAACCTGCGTTACACAGCAATAACGATATGATGAAACCATTACGAATTGACTGAACGGGTGGTCGTTGAACTTTAATATGAAAATGACGCTATTTCAATGATTTCGTTTCATTTCCGATTATATTTAGTTAACCACAAGTGGTTAATTATGTAGAACGCATACCGAGGTAATGGCGGCCACAAAAGCAGTTTGTATCAAGAATATTCGTATGCAGAAAGCGAGCCATTACTCATGCTTGTTAATAAATAACATTATCTCACCCCAAAATACGTCACATATCAAACATCATAAATTCCCCCGATGTGTCATAGCTGTTAAAGTGCTATTTATGTAAATGTGTCAAACGCATTACAACATAGATTAACGATGTTGAAACGACATTCATGTTTGTCGTAGTCCCACTAAAATTCAGTGAATTTAGAATTGTTAACGTTTAAAGGTGAACTTTGAGTAAGCTCTATGATAGCGAACATAGCGAACAATGTACCACATCATTTGTCAAAATAAGCATGTCATCTAATCCATAGCGAGTGTGCAATAGTAAACCTTGTCTGTGTAATTATTCGGTGACACCGGAGAAACTAAGCGTCTATATTAGGTACAAGACCCTATACCCCCCTATACCCCCCTAAGAAGTTGAAACAAACATGTCATAATTGTAGCTAATACACCCAAGTCTGAGATGTTAGGTTTTTAGGTAGTTATCATAGTGAAGGTCACCGGACGTGACCGAAACGTGTTGAGGAACTCTCAACAGTAGCCTCCGTCGTACATAAGTTCCCGTTTAAACAAATAATAATGACATTAACGTACGTTTCAACTAATAGTAAAATAGTTATCATAGTAACATTAGTTCCAGGCAATATTTTAGTTGGGCGATTCCAGTAAAATCCCACTGCATGATTAACCATTAATGCGCCATAAAAAATATAATTTAAACCATAAAATATAAACGAATAAAAGTAAATGGAATGACATTTTTAAGTGCCTCTCACCCGGGTAGCTTTCTTATCCAATATTTTTAAATCATAAAACTTAATCCACCGTAATCAAATGGGCATCAAATGTTTTACAAAGAGCCCCCTTATCGGTCGAGGTGAGCGTCATTTCTCTAGAAATGGCCGACGAAATAAGCGAACAAAATACAGTGTAAGCCCCGTGGAGCTGCCACATCTATCCGCTTTATAGGTCATTTCACTCATTCCATCCACTTATTTCAAAGGGATCTTCTGTTACGACCGAATGGGTTTCGCAAATAAACCTAATTTTATCTGAACAATACGATGTTTCTTTTCAATTTAACAAATTAAACGACTCGGGCGCAAACTGAGCCGAATAATCTGAGGCGATATTGCGCCAAAAAACTCTAAGTGATAAATATAGCTGTTTCAAATATCTGTTCAGGATTTTTCGCGGTTTAATTCTAATTTACAATAAAAATCTTCTTACCGTTATTTATTTAAAGGATCTTTTGTGGCATTATTTTCGTAAATTAACAAAAGAAAAATTGTCCAAAATTTCACTCCCACCACAGAATTTATTTCCGGATAATGTTCATTCATAAAATGTTTTCGTATTTAGCAAAAATGTTGAACTGAAATGACGATTATACTCCGACTAAAACTGTTTTATAAAGTGGTTTTTCGTATGTAATCGGAGCAATATACGGATGCATGACTCTGTGAGTAAACGCTTTTCCAGCACATTTCACAGTGAAGCGAGGTGCATTAATAAAAGGCCATGATTGCAGCCAGCCTCCAATTACCGAAGCTTATACACCGGATAATGGCTTATATTTATTTAAATTAAGTTATTGTATAAAAAATGTATCGAATTTTGGCTGAATTCATCATTATTTTGAAAGCATTTTACCAATATATTTTGGCTGAGCATTTAAATTAAGAATACCTAAACTTCTTTGTTCCGACACGTTCCGAAGTGCTATGTAATTAATCTAATAATACAAATTCAAAAAGCGACGTGGAAAGTTCTCCATCAATATCTAACAAGGTCACGTTGCGTCAGTGTCGATATAATTCGCCATTATCTAGCAGACAACACTGTGTAACGTAACGTTAAAACTAACGATGTAGTAAAACTGGAAAGTGTCATGGAATAATTTGTATGCGGGAGCTAAGACGTTGCTGTCATAAAGAGAGAACTGTGACTGCATTGTAAACGCTACCTAGGGGCTATAAGTGTTTTATTGCACAACTTTAACAAAAGCTTGCTAGTTAACGCCGATCACTAACGCGACATAACTTCTACGGAAATTTACTCAAAAACATAAATTAACGCGGAATGACCCCACCTACAACTTCACAATATAAATGTTAATCCCTATTTATCTAGTAGGTTCAAAGAAAACAGACCGGTGTTCCCCTTTCAACGCCCCAACTGAGCTAAATTGAATAGTAAACTTGGGAAAATATCACCGTTAGTACACAACAACTTTCGAATTAAAGATCGGTTGCCAAAATATTACAAACAATACTGTTTTGGTAGTCGAGATGTTTGTCTAGTTTATACGACAAATAAAATTGCATGTGTTAAAACACTAAGTATATGCAATGTCCTATACGTAGAACTAAAACCAGCGACAATTTGTTTTATTAACCAAAACACTGGTTATAAAAACAAAGAACTTTACGACTGTTAAAAGTGCACTTTAAAAGCGGCGCATTCGATGTAAAGGTCGCAAAACATAAGAGCGGGTTGCATAAGAAGTTACGAAGGAGCGGCATGTCTACGTGAGAGTTTCCTGACCACGGAAAAACAGTCTCGGGTCGTGACAGCCACGTACGTGACGAGCGTCGGCAACCAGCCCCGCTGTCCGGCAAGCGACGCCGCAAACTGCCTAACTGACTAGCTTTAATGAAGTTTTGACTACACACCAACTCCACCTACACTTTGACACGGACTTACTCAAACTTTGCCTTTGATGCAATTACTTTTGTTTCTTTTGAACATTTTTGCATTACAAGAGTTAGAACAAAAAGTGTAATTGTATTGAACGAGGGTACAAAGAATTTTTTTTTTTAATTCTGCGGAAATTCTTAAAGAGGGGCTCTACTTGTTATTCAACTTGAAGCCATATCTACACGTGCAGTGTTCTAAAATTACCATTCAAAAACTACTAGTTCTGCGACTCCCAATTCACTGTTCCAACTTGCAAGTCGTATACGATATCAAAATAAAATATGGGCCAATTCATGGATTGGCGCAATTTTTACGGCAACCCTATGAATATGCAGGGGGGGTAAAGAGTTGAATTGCTTCCGGTACAGGCGCTCAGGTCTCGCACAACCGCACCGTTATTACCGTACAATTTACAACCGTTAACCGGCAAACAAAGGGAGGCGCTTATTTACGCCAAGGAAGGATACGAAGGAACTCCGGGAACGGATGGCGCGCCCGATGGGGTTATACACGTGGAAATTTTAAAAGTAAACATCGATGAGTCTCTCCGATTTCGCTCCGGAAAGAAGAGCCCCGGAAAAGTCGATATTAAATATATTGTGTTTCCAGCAGAGGAAACATGGTTTTGTTTTTGTTATTCCATTAACAATCGGATAGCAAGACATGATTTTGTATTTATTCTTCATTTCTGCTTTAACTAGATAAGTATATCCAATTCATACCCAGACCCAGACAGTAGGACGTTAAAAAAATATAATACACCTATTTAGACCGTACCGAGCGTATTTTTAACTCATGCATATGTAAGACGTCTTGACCTCGTCGTCAGCTTGCGACTGAGTTAATAGTTAACTGCTGGACGAATGTCTAATGTTTTTTTCTCAAACAATTTACAACCGTTAAACTAGCAAACAAAACTCCAAGGAGGTTATTTACACAGCCCCACAGAAAGGAAGTTCGAGCGAACGAAACGGAACTAACAGGCCAGTAAAGGAAACAAACATAAATCACCAAATTCACGACAAACATCTTAAATTATATTAGGTATTATTTAAGTAAAACAAAAACAGAAATCGGCATAACAGCTGAGTCCCGCCAAAAGGTTCTGCTGAAACCAATTTGGTAAATTAACATTTGTTTACTTACGATGGAAGTTGTGCTCGCGACAAGAGAGTCGGAGCGCTGTTTTTAATTAAATGCAACACGACGTTGACGGGTATAATGCCTGTTAAAAGTTTTCGGATGGAAACACAAAAACCGCGTGAGTAGCTGAAATTTAAGATTCGAGCAATGTTGACCGACCAACTTAAGAGTTGTGTAATCCGACAATTTGCCGTTCCTAACTCGCAAACACAACAAAACAAAGCGAACATATTCCCGGGGCTGAAAGGAAGTTCACTCGAAAAGGCAACTAACTAGCAACGGGAAAACCTTATATTGTTGAATTTATGATATGTTCCCTCTGCGTTCCACTTATTGAGGTCATTTTGCTGGTATCTGTGTGATATTCGATTTGAAATAAAAACATATCATTTCTGTGTAACATTGGCCGATATTTTTATCTTTTCAAGATGTACAACAACGTTTTTTACTAGTTATAATCAAGTATACAAACTTAAAGGTATTTGGTCTTGGGTGGTTTAAAGAGTGCTACTATGTACTTCAACTGGCGCTTTGCATACAAAGTATTTTGCATACAAACATAAATGTCAAGCAGAAAAATAAATTAGCGTAATAAATTGCATAATATAGTTTGATATCGTTTATAGTTTGACAGTTCTTGAGTTAGTCGCTATTTGGCCCGAAGTCGCAATGAAAACGGAACGAAATGACCGTGATAAGTGTTTATGGACCAATTAGTGGGAAACGAAATGAGGCCCATCGGTAGGCACAGACCTGATAATGGCCGAAGATACGTTCCTCCTCAATCTATTGATGGCCGTAACACATCTTTTAGACAAACTCGCACTATTTACCCGGTCGTATGTTATTGGTTTAACCCCAATTATATACCTAATTTGATACCTACTCTGTGGTTAAATATGTAGTTCATATGATATTCTAGTTTAGTTTATATATGAAGTTAAAACTATTAGAATGTAGTTTCCCATTGCTGAGTAAAGAGTCTCATCTGCAGGTATTGATAAAGTGTACATTTAGTAGGCTACAATAGTATCATAGATTTCCAACACACATGGAAATAATTATAAATACTTCAGTAATTTGCCTAATCCATGTTAAAGGTTAAAAACAGACATGTGGCTGATTTGAACCTTGAAAATCGACCAATCAACACACACCATTTCACAATTCACTATTTTTGTCGCCATCAGTCGTACCTTTTCGTAAGGGTTGGTCACTTACCTCCACGAAGCTTTACATAGCAACAGAATTTCTAAACACACATGTAAATTGACACACAAACAACGCACACAATGAAAACACACTCTTTGTCAAACAATCGAATATTATTTGAATACGTAAGAGGACTATTGATACAGGTGTAGCCATAATAATTACCTGATCTGATACCGGATACGTACATATAGAAACTTACAATACCGATCGGAATTTATAATCTGGTAACTAATCAACATTGCTTTTACCATCGACTTCTCTCGCAAGTCGCTTAATGTCTGTTATAAATTTATGTTAACCAAAATATTCAAGAAAATTTCCAGATTTTTATATACTTAAGTATTCTCACACCAAAACATTGAATTCAGTCAAATAACCCCTCATGATAAGGCTTAATAAGGACTCTGTCAGTCCTTTACACATTTTTACGCTTTCATGCCTAAACCACTGAACCTATTTTGATGACATTTGGTCAGAGATAGATTTGTTAAACTTAGGCAGGACATAGACTACTTTTATTTCGGAATTCTTACAGGAAAACAATATATACAATGTAACAAACAATATAATACATATAAACAATATAACAAACACTATAACTTTCACGTTTATAATTATTATAAGTGAAGAATTAATTTATAATTCCACTACTGACGCAAAATGTAAATTAAGCGTAAATTTGTTCACCTTTTGTCTTGTATTTAAATAAAAAATAACAAAAACATTTTTATAACTAATATACCTATATTTATATCATACGCATGTATTCTTCATCAAAATCTACAAAAAAAAATACCTATCTCTATCGCTTTTCATAAATAGATCGGTTCATTCAGGTTGTATACGTTAGTGGCAAAGACTGCTATCAAAGTTTTTAATATGTGATGTTCCTTCCTACCCTTAAGAAAGGTAGTACGACCTACTTTTATTAACCAAATTATGTGCAATCAACTTGCTAACTATTTAAAACTTTCAGGTACCTATTTACACTTATTTTATAAAGGGGAAGATTCTTGATACTCGACAAATTGTATGGGCGCAACCCCACTAAATCGAGGTAAATAACGTAAGCATGATCTACAAAATGTACACACTAGCGCCATCTATTGTATCACTGGTGGAACCACCGCGCGGAACAGCTAGTACCTGCTATAAAATATTCAACTACCTAAGCAGTTGGTATTATTGGGCAACATGGACCCACCCAATGGCCATAGTTTTCTAAATGCTTTTGAGACAGTCTAAAATGGGCAAAGTATCTAATTATCGCTTCATCAATCTATACCAATATAATGAAGCTGATTTTGATTTATTTGTTTTTTTTGCGTTATTTTCAGTAACTCTCACTCCGTTTACTTCTTTTTGTAATGGACCACATTCATCGGGAAGTTTATAGTCCATTTTTCATCCCGCATCCCTATGGGAACGGGCACAGCAAATTCTACATAATTATCATTTAAAATATTTAACAAAACTCTCAAAGACAAACACCGTAATAATGTACACCTCATTCATTAAAACAAAGTGATTTCAGATGGTAACAATAAAAAAGAAATTACAACACGTTTGCAAAACTTTCACAGTAACAAAAGAAACGAAAGTGAAATGGAACACTAAATACAGATGTTCATATTTGGAGAAACCACGTCACAAGCAAATTAATGAATGAAAGGAGATGGTTGAGAATTAGGTTTGAAACATGATTGATATCCTTAATTAACTACACCTACTTATATTAATATTATAATAGCGAAATTCTGGCTATTTAGTTTTTTATAATACTTATGCGATTTGAACACTGTATAGAAAGAATCCGCACGCGACCACGAATGGTGCAATCCTCTCGAAACGTCGGGGAAAAAAGTAAGTAGTTTACTTGTTTTAGAAACTTTTAATCGTGAAAAGCCGTATAAGTTCGATTAATATATGTGTCTACTTGTATCACTTTAATAGCTAGCTTTAGAACTGATTCTTATAAAATTTGCGGGTGAAACAGCGGGCGGATAAACAGTTTATAATTAAACCGCAGGCAACACCTAATTATAGTATCAATTAAAAGGTAAACGTCAATATTAAATCAGGTGGAAATACACTGGTTTCTCAAGTTTAAGCAAAAACTACTCATTACAGAGATTTCTGTGACCACGGTTCCTGTAAAGCGGCCGAAACGTCAGATAAAAATGTATCCGTAAATATAGTTTCAATTAAAAATAGGCGTAAATATTTTAGAGCTTTCAATGACAACATAATGGGATAATTACTCCAGGTTCGTTACTAATTAGCTGAAGGCCTTTTGGACGTACAGTAAGAAATATTAGCCTTAAAACTTTCTCAAACTGAACTAATTGCTTTTTTAAATGAAGCAGAGCCAAGTAGTTGGCAATTTCAAAACTAGCACGTCACAGCTCTTTAATTATTACTAGCAGCGCCCCGCAGTTTTACCCACGTTGTACAAATTCCCGTGGGAATTTCGGGAATTTTTATACATAAACCTTCCTCTGTATCACTCTATCTATCTAATTTAAAAAAAACCGCGTCGAAATCCGTACAGTAGTATTTGAGTTTATCGCAAACAAACAGACGGACAGACAAACGCGGCCGGGACTTTGTTTTATAATATGAAGTGATTATGGAGCAGCCTTTTTATACACAAACTAGCAGCGCCCCGCGGTTTTACCAGCACTGTGCCCGTTCCCGAGGGAGTTTCGAGATGAAAACTAGCCTATAACCTTCCCGTTGAAGTAAGTGGCTATCGACTACAAAAAGAATTATTCAAATCGGATTGATAGATTCTAAGATTAGAGCGTTCGAAAAAATTCTAACTCTTCAGCTTTACATTAGTAATAACTAGGATTACTATGATGTAAAGATAATTCCAAAAAAAAATAATGTCCGACTGTTAAACATAGATCTCTCATCTAATTGTAAATATCAGTAGTTCTTTATTTAATCGTAATAATATTAGAAATTAAACCAGGAATTCCTTTTAACGCCCAATTCATATATGCAAGCAGGAAGGTATTTCGCTCACTATAAGTACTTTAGAAAGTAGAAAAATCTAGAAATGGCTTTCTTGAGTAGTTATTACAAAAAGTGGTATCAACTATGTGCATAGATAGATTATTATGTACCGCTCGTGGCATAGTTTGACTAAACGTTATGAACTCCTCGCAACGTTAAGCAACGTTCAACTCGACCACTACTGGATGGGTGGCCGATAGTGACATTTCTATCAGAGCGTCACTGTTCTGCGGATGAGACATCAAATTGTCGGCCCCTATTGTTTCATGGGTTGGCACTAACGTATTCAAACTTACTATAGATAGGTATTTATATTTGTTTTTTGATTGGATTCGTCTATTAGATAAAAGGCAAGTCAACGACCTTGAGCTACTGAAAAAAATACAGTTAACTCATAACAAAATAATATTAAGGATCTTATTTACATTCTAAGTGAGCCATGAAAGAGATTTGTTACACTTTGTTATTCCAAAATAAAAAAGAATAAGCAGATAATGATTCTTATTCATAAGGTAAGTTAGTGGAGCATAATAGTATGTTGTCATACCGAAAAAAACGTATTTCAATATATTCAATGCTGTGAAATCTTGCGTTTAAATAATGTATACTGAAATAGGTTAGCGAAAGATTGCATTTAGAGGATAGGTATATACCGTATATACGAGTAATAAAAAATTGTAATTTTGTCATTAAAAAGTTATTTTGTTACTGACAAAACGACTTTACCGCCTTCAAACTAATGTAATCAAAAATAGAATCACAAACAGACTAAGTACTAAAGTATTGATTGTTATTCTACCGCCAAACTTTGAAAATGGAATCCCTCAATTTCCACATCCAAAGACAATGCAGTGGATTTAAAAATTATAGACGCTACAAAGTCGCCGCACAATCGCACGGTTCAACCACAGTATACATCCAGTATTTTAACTCCATATAAACGGCCGAAACGCAAGTTATACCTACGCGCTTCGACCGTGGTACACTCCTGGTACGCAGGCAGTCGCGACTGTGCCGCAGTGACTTACGGGCGGTGTGTTGATTTTTGTTTTTGGTTGTATGAATTTGTTATTAACACATTGTCCATGTTTCCCAAAACAATTTATAATGAAGCTTTATATTAGAATGCGGATTTTTTATACCTTATAATTGAAAAATCAAGCGTTTCGTACGTATCTGTCGAAAAAAATTTTCGGTCGGAAAATATTTTTCGGTCGGAAATTTAGAACATTGTTATTCAATTCTAAACATGTTTTTTTAAATTAAATTTACCATTCACAAATCATCACACATTTTTATTGAAACTTCCTATTCAATTTTAAGTATTTAAATTCTTTACATATAAAAAAAATTACAGTCACAAAACTAAATGGAAACACAAAGTAGGCAAATATAATTAAAATGCTGGCGGGTGGCAGCCTTAGCGCATGTTTACGTACCGCGCGGCTGTAGGTATCTAACTCAAGGTCACAGCCGAGTCGAATTACTGTATGATAGTTATACTGTGGTTCAACCTTCATGGTAATGCTAACTACACAAGTTATTCACATCACCTGTGACCCACTGGCGTTGTTCCACTCGATTGCTCACATTTAACGCCAACTATCTTCGGAGAATCTATGGGAATCTTAATTCAAATGTCACCTATACTGAGTTGGGTAAGGGCCTTATCGAAATCCCATAACATTGATGTTGTTCGAAGTATTTGCGGTTGTGTATCATATAAGATAAGTCCACAATAAAAATGTATTCGTGGATAGTTTGACCGAAGAATTAAACGATCCAATTTTTTTTTAAATAGTTCCTTTGTAGCTATGCAACTAAATATATGTAACAACTATGTAATTGGTCGGTTTGTTAAGAAATTGAGAAAATTGCCCCCGTTTCCTCTTAATGTTCCACCGATAAACCACTTTCGTAGCAGCCTAATTGATTCGTTTTCATTTCCATTAAAGTCCTAATTAATTTAGTTGGTTATCTAATAAATTCCCAAATTCGTGAGCACTGTACGATGTTTTAATTAGAATTAAGGGCGCTCAAGGTTTAGTGAGATTAAAGTGTATGTATATTAAGATTGGATGAAATAGGCACGTAACCCTCTCGGAGCGGGCGAGGCGGCAACCGCGGAACTATCGACGAACGCTCGACGCGCCCTACATAGGTACAGTGCTCTACACAAAATGTTTAACAAACAGTACACCCCGCTAGCTAACTACCCAAGCTATCATACTTTACATACTACCCGCAGCGTAAGCGCCAGATCGCGTGACTATGACTTCAAATCATTAACGACCCACGAACGTACTTCAAATAAGAAAATCATAGTAAAACTAACGATAGTTTTCTAAAACCTGCCGCATTTGTGTTGCGGAACCAAATGCTTTACGCCAACATCGGAAAAAAACTGCAGTTACATTCTGTACAATAGTGAAGTCTCCAAGTTTGCATTAAACACCATCCTTTGTGAAAGAACTAAGTACTTACTTAGTTATTTTACAAATAACTTTGGTTAAGTTTCTTTCACGACAAAGTCCTTTCATTGTGTCCGAGGCGAGAATTCAAGTTTTCAAGTTAAACATTAGTGTGACATTTTAATATATAAGGTCTTGTGAACATTTTAAACAGGTACAATATATTATGCTAAAACTCATTTCTGTTTATTTTGCTGTTGAGTTTCAAAGATAACGTTTTATCTATACAAATATTATAAAGCTGCAGTTTGTTTGTTTGAACGCGCTAATCTCAGGAACTACTGGTCGGATTTGAAAAATTCTTTCAGTGTTGGATAGTCCACTTATCGAGGAAGGCTATAGGCTATTTTTCATCGCGAAATTCCTACGGGAACGGGCACAACGCGGGTAAAACCGCAGAGCGGTGCTAGTATTACACCGACTTCCTTGATAAATAAAGCATCTTACGTCAAAACATCACATAAATACTTTACTACTTCTGGATCATAATTCCATAAATCTAGCCAAACATTAACCGTATTACATCTCTGAAAATGTTGATTTGGAGGTCAAAGAATCCATTACTCAAAATGTATTAGCTTGAGGAATACGTTAGAGGTTGGACATTAATAACTACAGCCATCTTCAGACCGACTTAGTATTCTGGCGAGAACTAGTCTGACGACTTCCGCATGATAAATTACATCGTTTCTACACAAAAGATTCCCAAAGTACTCAACAACTGATATTATATAGGTACATATACCGCACGAAACGTCGGGTACGTATTTTACAAAAATAAAATAATTTATTATAGTTTAAACGCGATATAGACCCGCTTTGTTTAGGTATTATAAAATGAGTGCAAACCGTGTGAGTTTAAAAATAGTTATACTGTCTTGGGACACGTAATATAACATCTAGATACTAATCACTACATAGTATAATACAAAGTCGCATTCCGCTGTCGGTCTGTCTGTCTGTCCCTATGTATGCTTAGATCTTTAAAACTACGCAACGGATTTTGATGCGGTTTTTTTAAATAAATAGAATAATTCAAGGGGAAGGTTTATAAGTATAAAAATTCCCGAAAATCTCACGGGAACGGGCAGAACGCGGGCAAAACCGCGGGGCACTGCTAGCAATTATCTAGAGAGAATATTGTTGCTAACCAAGAAAAAATCTGCAAACTAACGTAAGCGCGATCTAGAAAATGTTCACACTAGCGCCATCTATTGGATAGAGTGGAATTACGGCGAGGAAGTGAAAATATAAAAACATTTAAACCATTTAGAATTTTAAAACCTGCAGTTTTAACGTTATGTTAGAAAAGTCAGGGCATGAATTAACAAAATGTAACAAAATATTTAGTCGTAATTTACATTTAATTAATTAGCATTAAGCGATCTGCTGTCATAGATATAAAATCTAATATGCACTAGTTTTTTATATTTTGTTTAGGCACTTTTACTTCTATTTATGAGACCATAAATTTACGGAATATTTTTTAAGTAGATATTGTTTAATCATAATAAAAGTCAACGATCAATGACGGGTATAAAATGATTTAATGGAGATGCATTCGAATGAAATTAAAAAGGAAAAAATATATTTTAAAAGTAAAAGTTAGACACTAATTAAGTTCCAAAACACTTTTATATCGATTAGGTACTTTCACATTTATCGGATTATCGTGATTGAAATTCAAATAAGTTGACTTTTTAAAGACATTCTAAAAACCGCTATAATCATGACTCGTTTTAGTATAAAATATTTAAAAACGGGTCAAGTGCGAGTCGGACTGGCGCACGAAGGATTCCGTACCATCCTAGCTAATATTATAAATTCAAAAGTAAGTGCCAGTATATGTTTAACGCAATCACGCCTTAACTAGTAAACCGATTTTTAAAAAATGGAACAGAGATAATCTAGATCCTGAAAAAGAACGACGGCTACTTTTTATCCTGAAATTCTTACGCTGCGGATAGAACCGCGGGAAACAGCTAGTTATATTTATAAAATGGTAAAATATCATGTCAATGTCACGAGGCCCTCCTTTAATATTTATTTTATTCTGGTTTTAGTATTTGCTGTTATAGCGGCAACAGAAATACATAATCTGAGAAAATTCCACCTGTCTATCTATCACGGTTCATGAAATACAGCCTGAGATGACAGACGGACGGATAGACAGATAGCAGAGCCTTAGTAATAAGGGCCAGTTATCACCCTTGATATGACCCCCAAATATATTATCGTTAAATAAAAAATAACGTAACAACCGTTAATTTAACGTATCACAGTTACTAAGAATAAGCTGCTAGTTTTTTTTTACCTATATCCCATATTTTCTTTAACCATTTCAATAAACCATATAGGTAAGTATACTACTTGATGATCTATAAAGTATTTTAGCAAATAAGTGTGAGAAATTAACAGTTGCAGATGTTACAATCGTCAGTAACTACATGTCAAAGGTCTTTAAAAAATCCAGCGATGACTCTTGTTCATCAGATTCAGTTTAATTTTGTTATAATATCTAATATCTTTGACTACATGCCCTTATTTTTTCTTTTTTACAACTTTTACCTGCGATAAAATGTCTAAGTGTCCGTCCAAAAAATGGCGAACACAAATAACTTTTATAGGGCAATTCGCGATAGAGTTATGTCAAGTCAAGTTAAACAATATATCAATGCGGGCGCAAACGATCATGCCCCGCGGTCACTCAAGACATCTTGGACAATAAACGCGAAATATTACGATTGTCAATTTATCACTATTACGACATTATCTAACCGTACTTTGTTCGACAAGAAAACCGTAACGATAAATCGAAGTCAGAATTCGATTTTTAAATATTTAAAAAGAGACGTTTCATTTCACATGATTTGTTCAAGACGACGCATTTCTAAATTTAAATCGCTGCAGCCGCCGGAAGTCTGGGCAATAAAGACGTTTCATCGTAGATAATATACAGTGTATGACGTATGTATGACTGCTATGACGAGTGCAATTTAGCGATAGGCATAATGAAATAAAACGACACGTGTAAGTGTACGAAGCTATGACAATCAAAGGTATGCTCGACTTATAAGTGGTATGATATGACGTCAACCTATTAGAAAGCATAATACGACACATCTAGTCCATTCCGCGTTTTATTATTTAGTTTAACATTATGAGTTACACATCACAGTACATACTTTGCATACTTTTAATATAACGATGAACGAACAAACTCAGGCTAGCTTATTGCCACTATTAGTTACCCATCCAAATGGTGCGCGTCAACAATTTAACATCTCTTGATAATACATATAACATATTTTGGTAAAACTAGTTACGCCATTAAGCGCTATCTACTACTAGTAAGTACACAGTGTACATTAGATGCTCTCTTCGTTTCTCAATCGGTTTTACTTTCGTCCACACCACAATAAGTTAAGTAGGTGCTTCACAATTTATGATCTGGTGAAGAGCTGAAGATTTCAGGGAAACTGATATTACTCATTGTCAAAGCACCATCACGATAACAAAGAAACTCCTTAGAATATTAAAGCAACGTTTAAATATGAGAGACAACAAACAATGTACAGAATGACCCACATTTGTGGTTTAGCTTTTGTAACTCTGTATTTCAAGATTTCGTATGAAGATTAATGTTTTCATAATATACGTTTTCTTATTCTCTGATCCCACTTTACTTATATTAAAATTGAGAACGTTTGTAAGGGTGGATTGTGTTGGTAGAAAATATACATTTAGTTAAAACTACCGAGAAAAAAAGGACGTTCGAGTAGGTTAGTGGCCAATCCTGATGTCGGAGTTTTTAGATCTGTAGGTGACATATAGTTAATTTATAATTAATCCGTCTTGTATGTATGTATGTATAGTATGTTTGTTACTCTTTCACGCAAAAACTATGGAACAGATTTAGATGAAACTTTGCAGTAATATCACTACATAGTATTTAAAAACAAAGTCGCTTTCCGCTGTCTGTATGTCTGCCTGTCCCTGTGTATGCTTAGATCTTTAAAACTACGCAACGGATTTTGACGCGGTTTTTTTAATAGATAGTGATTCAAGGTTTATATTATAATATAAAAATTCTTGAAAGTCCCACGGGAACGAGCACAACGCGGGTAAAACCGCGGCGCACTAGTAGATTATATATCGGAATAACACATGGGATACATTTTGTTCCGAAATACCCGCGGGAACGGGTACAACGCATACAATACATTACATTACCTTAAATAATAAATTTAGCGAAATAGGACGTACTTATCGGACTAATCAAATGGTCAGAGACCTTGACATGTTTAGTTTGACTTGATTTAAAAATATAGGGCGAACATTCGTAACATAGTCAATGTTATAGGTTCTTACTATATTATTAACTTAATAAAACATATTAAACCATTTTTTTAAATATTTATACTGATTTCCAGGTTACTTAATAAAAATAAATGTCGTTATGCAAGTCTCCCTTTATATATAAATATCAAATAAAGCCAAGGGCACAATGAACGTAAAACTAAGGATAAACACGGACTAAGGTCACGTTACCGGAAACATAATAAAACATGCAACATTTGCAAGGTACACTTTTAATCAGGTTTGCCGAATCTTGTCTGCAATAAGCCTTATTATATACAATTTAAGTAATCATTTCAAGTCGGTGACAAGGTCACCCGTTCACTGTCTATTAAAAATACGTCGATTGTTTACATATTATTTCCGCGTAACAACTAATTAATGTACAAATCAAGTTACGTATGTACTAATAGTTTTAATAAATATTTAACTAATACTAAGAATCTAGTCAATAATGTATGGGGTATTAACTAGCAACGTGCCGTATACTTAGTAGTTTCAGATATCTAACTTATTATATTACCTTGATATAAATAATTTGGCGACAAAAAGTACATCACTGTACCCACAAATCTAGGATTAACATGATATCACAATCATCCACCTATCGTTGTTTTCATAGATTTGCTGAAGTTGCAACCACATTTTATAGGTCGGGAAGACATTTTTCCTTTTTTTTGTTTGAACGCGCTAATCTCAGAAACTATTAATTCGATTTTAATAACTATATTTGTAATGGATAGCCTCATTCAACGGAAAGGTTATCGGCTATGTTTCATCCCGAAATTCTCTTGGGATCGGAAACAACGCGGGTAAAACCGCAGGATGCTGCTATGTATAATATTAATATAGATGTATTTTAACCGCTACTGTTAAGTTATACGTGCAATTTTCATAAAATATATAGCCTAGTATAGTAGGTATAGTTTATTCACTCAATATTGCTCATAGAATGTTGTAACTTTTAACCTCAGTCAGTTTAACATCAAAAATCGTCATCGGCATTTATCGGTAGCATAACCTATAGTTACCTACGTAACACATTGTTTAACCGTTACACAATTTCAACGTGACTTATAATTCCATAACTTTCTATGGCACTGAAACCATCTGGCAATAATAATTCGCTTATAAGTAACAGGTTATTGGTACATGATTATGATATGGGGGAAACGTCGGGAGATAGGTTACTATATAATCACTAGCAGCGCAACGAGGTTTTACCCGCGTTGTGCCTGATCCCGTAGGAATTTCGGGATGAAAAATAGCCTATAATCTTCCTATTGAATGTGGCTATCTAAGAATTATTCGAATCGGATTGGTAGTTTCTGAGATAAGCGCGTTCAAACAAACAAACTGCACTTTATAATATTAATATACATTAATACAATAAACCTTAAACATATTTACCTATTCTGTTTTTTTATCTTTTTATTGTGATTTCTGATTTGATGCTTTTAGATTGTAAGTTTTTCAATTGATGTAATTGGGTCCCCGTTTTAATTGAAATAAATAAATAAATAATAAAGTTTAAACCTATGCTATATCCTTTATTGTAAAGCCACATTTTGGAATTAAAATAATCTTATTTCAAATATGTATGTACTATTTTCAGATTTCTAAATCAATCGTATTTTTAAACCAAATCGATTTGATTCACTTTGATTGGACCCACTTAGCATCAAAACTGGCGATTAATCTAAACGACACTACCGCAAAAATTGCCATTTCAGTGTAGTTATTAAACTAAAAATTGTTCTTTACAAATTTGTCACAAAATGAATCTTAACAGTCAGAGTTTAACATTCATTTTTGCCGAGCGCAATGGAATCTTAATAACAAGTTAAATAAGAGATTTAATTGCCTTAGTAACTAAGTTCTAGTAGATTAGGTTATTTCATACCTACCTCATATTAGTTATAATATATCAAAGTTTTAATGCATATTAAAACAGTCATTACACATTTCAATAAGGAAAATAATTGGCCAACCATCTGTGTTTATTCTCGTAATTTACCTAACTATAGAACTGCAGCCTTTCCTGTGAGGAATAACCCACAGATCATTTAAATAATGTTTTCCCTTTCATTGTAATAAATGAGCAAATAACTTGTTAATAATGAAACATCGTCCGAAATAGCATTAAGTTGCATGGCCTGTATCTAGACTCGTAGTCTGTCGATGTAATAAAGGTTACATACCTAGTTACATACCATATAAGGCAAGAGTACCAACAGCCTGATAAATACATTAAATTATCCAATCTTTAGTTAGTTGGTTTTAATATATAATATAACCTTAAACTTATTATCTGAAGATAATATAGACCAATAATATAGATCTATATTTTTAAACCAAAGGCAACATCTTCCATTGAGGAAAAGGATTCAGTGATAGGAAAAGGATTCAGTGATGGGATAAGAATGGAATGAAATCACTACTTAATATTAAAACAAAAGTGACTGACCCGATGAATCAAAAATGGTTATGAAATAAATCATATATACCACTAACAATCCATATAGGTGCCTACCCAATATGGATATAATAGTAATCCAGTTTCTATATTTAGACGGTCAAGTTTGCGTCACAATGACGCTCTACATTTATCGTTTTATCGACAAAGTTGTAGTTTACCGGTGCAGTCATCCGAAAAGTTGGTGACTACAGCCCACACTCGACGCATTTTACCGTCAATTCATTACGGTCGGCGGGACCGTAAAACTGACCTCTGCCAAATTGCGACTTTGTCTCCTCAAGTAGGATGTTACTGTGAAAAAGTTTCTGTAACGACCGTCCCGCGTCCTAGAGCTCATAAATACTTCGCATCTCCTCCACATGCATGACTTGTACGAACGTAATAAAACAAGCACTCCCAAACTCCGACCGGACAAAGACGTAAAACAACTTCACCATTATGATATATATTTTAAGGAAACAAATAAAAAGTTTTTATTTAAGTCTCGGTACTAGTTTCGCAGAACCCATTTTCTAAGCTCCATTTAACTTCGGACGGGCGCGGCTAAGCTGAGAAAATATCTACACATAAAATGGTTAAGTAGCGAAAACCTTTTCTCCGAGTTACGTGGACAAATACGAGCCGCTAATGGTCCGAAAATAGTGGATACCGCGTGTGTGGCGTGCCTAATACTTGATGGATTTACAGAGTGTTTATAACAGCTGTTATAACGCAGTCGGAATTAACGTGGAGTTATATTTGTATATGATTTTACGTAACAACCATATGATGAGTTAATCTTTATACCAAGAACTAAAGTGTTGTTTATAATATTTAGTTAGATATGTATTATATTGTTTCTTCAGAGAGTTTAAAACCAATCTAACATTACTGATTTATTAACAAAAGACAACATCTTCCATTGAGGAATAGGGTTCAGTGATGGGGAAGGAATGGAATGAAATCACTGAACGTTTTTCCTCTTCGGAAGGAACTGTCTTCGGCTAGAAAATCGACCACATTAGTCCACATTTTAACTGTCGTACGAAAATATAGATTGCAAATTTAAGAAATAAAGGTGTTTAATTTAAAAATCCTTTCTGAATACTAATTTCCATCGTCTTAATATTTTAAAATCTTATGCTAGATTGGTTTACTAAAACTTATTCTTAAGAGGAAATCATGAGTTATTTTACGGACCTAGGTCCTTAAACTTAACAGAACAAATCTAGTACCAAAATTTAAAGTAACTTTGAAAGTGAACAAAGCTATGTTTCAGTCCTATTTTATACAGGGATAGTTATCATAATAGCTCAGCGGATACGAATCTTTAACCAACGTATAATTGGCTTTCTTAAATTGTTTTTAATTTCTTCTTCATCGAGTGGATGGTCAACCTGACCAATCCTGGTGTCAGAGTTATTGAGCCGCCAAAGGCCTCTGACATGACTCATGTAACAACTACTATCCGTAGAAAGTAACCGGGACCGACGGCTTAACGTGCCCTCCGAAGCACGGAATCGTCTTACTTTTCGGGCAATCAGGTGATTCAGCCTGCAATGCCCTAACCAAACTGAGGGCAGTCTCACAAAGAAATTTTTGTAAGATATTGTCCCCACCGGGAATCGAACCCCTCCGAATCGTGAGCCGAGCGCTCAAACCACAAGACCACGGAGGCTGTAAATATATTAATAAAAAACTAAAACTGCAACTTACCTAATATTTCAAATTACTCTGCAGTCGCGAACTTTTTAACTACACTATATCCATATAAAGCATCGTAAAAACCACATAAGCATTAACTCCATTTTTAACTATTATTAAATCACATAAAATCTGAAAGGCAACTTGTAACACAGTGTAGGATTTGAGAACATTATGAACATCAGTTCATCAGTTCAAACTATTGTTATAAACAACACGTATACAGTGCCAAACAGCATCTATCTGTTTATTGTTTGTCCTTATTATGATGATTTTACAATGAATGTTTGTTACTTTACAGTATCCATTAATTTACTACAACAACACACTGAACAACACAATTACAAATCTAAAAAACAATAAATATTAAACAAATTGTGACACGGTATCATAAGGTCTTTATATAATTTTTATAAACTATAAGAGGAAGGGTATGGTATGGACATGGCGTGATTAATATTAATATCACTAATATAACTATGTAAAAAGTACTCATTTCTTGTGTCATATTCTAATTTGTACCTAGTGAGCTTCTCATCTGACAATACGTAAAAACCTGATATAATATAATAAGTGTATCAGTTACTGATAGATTGTCCGATTTGTCCGTAAGATCCCCAATTCCACGTAACGTTATTATAAAAAGCCGAGTTTGCGAACCCGCATTTGGCAAGCGTGATGATTATGCCTAATCCTCCTGACTGTACTAATATCTTCAGTGGGATGAGAGGGATTTGCCCAGCAGTGAGTTATTACAGGCTAATACTACTACTAGTACTACTACTAGAACTTCTTCAACAACATTAAAGACGAATGAAAGCGGAACCGCTTACCCCTCTAATGGTCGGCCATCGAAGTAGTGTCTGCGATAGACGTTGCTCAACATTCACGATTACTACCTAACATATTCGCGACTACATGCTCATAGATACTTGTTGTTAGTTATAGCCACAATTATTAAGTTTCTCGAATGCATATGGCTGTGATTTCGATATGTACAGCTGGCAATTAAAATGTTACGCAGTTTAGGTACTTTGTCAAACTGTAAATTCGGCAAATCTAATTGACTTGTAAGTAGTTGTAATTAGAGTTTGAATATGACAAGGTTCTTAGTACGCTTAGCATTTGTATGGGTCGACTTAGATACGTAGGTCGACGAACGTACAGTTGACTACTAAAGTGTGTTGCATTTTGATTTGCTGACTGTACCTACGACTTAATAAGTATTTTTGGCGTCCTTTTGTTTAATCCGCCTTTTTTTTTATTCTGTTACCAAAGAACAGCTCAGTTCTTACATAAAAGTACAAAGCCTAACTGACATAAATCAATGTAAAAGTAAATGGAGTTAATATAGGAGATGTTTCATCAAATTGATGGTACTGATTGTTTTTGTTTTAAGTGTTTTGTTATGATCACCATGTGAAGTTAAGAGTTGGCAATGAACATTGTTATGAAGATAATAAGGTTCCCATCATTCAAACACCACTTGACTTGTGATATTCAATCAATAGTTTGAGGCCATTTTTATATGGCCTACGTTTTTGATTACTACCTGCTACCTACTTATATTTTGGACCTGACTGGCAATGCCACATGGTTTTACCTAAGTTATACCCATTTCTATGGCAAGTAGCTTATGCTGCTGAGAAAATTTGAGAGCATCTGGTTCATAAAAATAAAGGAGAAATCTATAAACACAGACACAAAAAGTAACAGAAAGTCATATAACTTGAGCTTTTTGTGTCCATAACAATAGCTTTTTATCTCCCAAAGAAGAAGTTAAGAATTTCATAAAAAAAACTCCAAGCTTTCCTGTTTCTGTCTGGATTTCCCTTACAAGTTAAAAAAAACTGGACATTTTAATAATTTATCAGTCAAAAATACTGTTAAAAACGACAATAGTCCATAAGTTTTGTAATAAATGATAACCCTTCAACTCTTTTATCTTTACTACGACTCTGTTCAATGAAACTGGTGTTTGATCGAGTACATAGAGAAGTCATGTGTTAGATAAAACAAGTTGTTCAACTTACACCTTACAATCATGTGGGGTCAGATGATTACTATTTGTATTCACCAAAGACTCACATTGCCTCGCAGTTTTACCCCTTTTTTACCTGTCTCTGAGGGAACATAGGATAAGAAATACCCCACAACCTTTATCTTAACTGTAGCTACCATACATTAGCAAAATAAAACAACAAATGCTTCAGCTTTATTGTAGTTGCCTGCATAGGATGCTGCTGGCTGGCTGCTTCTTCCTTCTTATTTCTTCTTAGTTAAATAATTCATACTACAATTTCTTATTAGAATCTTTGGTAGAACTATTTGGGATGTGGTTAAGACATTTTTGGCAGCGAGAAGATAAAATTTAAATAATTTACCTTAATTTTAATAAATCTCAAATATTCATAGAGACCTCAAAACTTCTCATCTACATAACTGGATATTATCTAACTCTTTATTTATTATAATAACATGCAGAATTATGAAATTAACTTTCATCCGATGATGTGAACCGGTCAGAATAGATGGTTGGTGTAATTTTATATAAAATAATGCATAATATGTAAGTGAAGTGAGTGGCAAGACCAGTATACTGTTACTGGAGTTACTTCCTTGATGGCAAGAGCAACAAGCAAACAACTTTCGCTGGGAGACCGGCAGGCTGCGCTCGGCCGGTCGGCACACGCCTTGCCTCATCATCATAACTAACAATACTCCAGTCCACCGACTCAATTACACAGCTACACAATTACGCAAGCCCTCGAAGTAGCCTCAAACAACTAGCCAACAAATCGTACCTCCGTCTGCTTTTTTTTCAGCTATGTACCAGTGGCCAGTTAACAGCTATATTAACTAAAATTTTATTCTACAGAAATAACATAGGAAATACTCACCGTTTATGTTTATCGCTCCAAATCCCAAACAATATAAAAACTGTCACTCACACGTTTAAGCACACAAAACATAAATTATTCACCTCTTGACATCTGACATGATTCGTTAGAGGTAACGGGAAGAACACTAATTTCACCATACAGTCTTTGTAAAATCGCTATCATAAAAACAATAAGATATAATAAAAGTTGTGCAAAACTCTCGCAAAATAACGATACAAAACGTAAACAGCTACCTACTTTGACAGAATCATTCAATAAACTGACACTTGTTCGAGGCTGCCAACTGCAAAACAACTTTCATTTTCTTTTGGGTTATTACCAACATTCAGAGCAAAATTTATTTTAATAACTTTTTCAAGTCGAGATAGAATCGAGAAGAGGTTTTATTCTTTGAACATAATCAGGACTTCTCCCATGCATCGAGGATTAACATAATAATTATGCAAACTTTTGTTATTTTATTTGGTACTTTAAGCACTTTCCTATGTCATTATTTAAGAAATTACAATTTAATTAATTTTATATAAACATACTGGGAATCAAAGCCCCATTTGTTTAACCTTACTGAGTTTTGTAACAGGACTTAAATAATAATATCCATAAACATTTTAAAACAATAAATAGGACAACCGTGATTTTAATTCCAGAAATTATGGATGACTCAAGTATTTTACAGCAATCCAAATTGTTACTTTCGGTGCAACGAAGGGGTGCAATTAAACCCATCAGTCACATCAGTCAGTTGAGCCAAATAAATAATAATAAAATTACATTAGCAACACCGACATGACTGTCGTCGCGAGCTGTCATTTTTCGTCATCATCAGTTATCTGTCACAGTTGATTGATATTGCTTTTTGTACGCAAAAAAAGCTGTGAATCAGTGTGTAAATCAATTATTCCTTGTTAATTTATTATATAGTTATTGATAAAGTGGCGTAAATAAATAGAGTAATATGTCTAAATTCGAAGACAATCCGTTTGGTGATCCAACCATAGACAATCCGTTTGCCGTATGTAACTCTTGTGTGCTGTGAATTTATTCGGTTTCATCAATTTCCCTTACAAACCCATGATTTGTTTTAGGATCCAGCGGTGCAGCAAGTGGCTAGAAGTACAAATAATGCAACACGGGGTCTCGACGATTACAATCCCTTCGATGGTCAACAAAATGCAAATCAGCCTACGGTATATTCATATTAGTCACTTATCGGATTCTTGTAGGTGTCGAAACAGAACAACGGTATCGGTTGATATCGCTGGGAATAACCTGTTTCTAATAGTATATATGTTAAATTATAGATGTCTGAGCTGCATCTGTGTAAATAAGTTGGTAAATTACATTATTAGTTGTTGGTTGTATTGACTAAGTTTAACATGTGTAGGGTCAACAACAGCCGTCACAGCCGGCTATTATGCAAGCAGTGTCGCCCCCCGAGAGTGGACAGTACAACAGAACATCAAATGCACCCCCACAGCAGCCTCAGGCTCCACCCACAAACTTCACAACTGCAGATTTCCAGGTAACCCTTTCTGATAAACTTTCCTTAATACCACAATGAGTACTCAATATTTACAAGAAGTTTGAGTAGTGCTAAATAATACACAAGTGTAGTTTGTAACTGCAATGTCTAGATTAGCAATTATGTTGAAATATAGCGAGCATCTCATAGTGTCTCATAATCTCATAATGATAATGATTTATAGTATTTTAGTAATGTGTATAATACTTTTCAATATAACCATAAACATGTTAGAAAATACATTGTTGCAAAGTCTGCCCCTTACTCTCTTATCAAATAGGGTGCTTGACCAACTCCGCCCACTTAATAAATTGTAATCATTAACCATTTCCAGCTTATTACTTGATGCACTTAATATAAAGAACTATAATTGTTGTATAATACATTTAGTCATTGTATATTTATTATTTTGAGATAGGAAATCACTAACCATTGACAATTGTAATCTTGTTCTACAATTTATATGTAAAAAAAATTTAGGAATCAATGATTCTGAATTATTCAACTTTTATGACAAATATTAAATGTACTTAATTTAATGCACTATCAGGGGCATCCATCCTGTGACCAATATTTTCACATGTTATTCATTTAGATTAAATTGAGTTATCTTTAAGATTAGAATGTTAGGTTAGAACCAGCGTGTCATGGTTAGTTGACTGGGAGTTGTAACATTAGAACTTGCCTCCGTTAATTTAGAACAAATTTATTTGAAAAAGTTCAGAACTATACAGGTCATATCACACATATTATTTTCATGTGTGACACATTAAAGGAGGTACTGTGTTGTTTATTGTTTCTTATCTTATAAAAACCTAATAACGCTGTCATCCATATCTAATCTCTGTGTCATAATGGAAACACTATAGATGCAAATAAATAAATATATGTTGTCTGCATTAATGCATAAATGTTCTAGAAACATGTGTTTAAAATAAACATTTACAAGCATAACACCTTCTAAGTACTTATAGCAAAAAATTAAGAAGATATTTGTATTTAAAAAAATCCATAAACTGCACTTTTTTATATAAATAACACAAAAATCACCATCTCTGTAGAAACGTATTGCACTAATGTAGCTCAATTAAATGCTATTGAGATTAAATTATAACTCAAGGCAAATATTTATAGTAAACTGACAATAAATAAGGCAAAAACAAATAGTCAATACTTATAGTACATAGTTATATTAGTATTAATAATGTTGATATATGTCGAATAGCACCATGGCAATTTATATTAACCTTTTTAGAGTAAATAGTTTAATTGCATGATAACAATAATAAATAATAATGCACTATTTTTTTGCTTTTCCATACTGCACTGAAGGAGCTCAAGGTAATATGTGTTTCAATATGTTTAAATATACTTAGTTATATTATATTATGTGGTTTAACATGTATCTTTTATTTAAAATAGCTATTTGGTATAATTTATTATATTTTTGAAATTAGGGTGGGTTTTAAGTTATGTATTATGTAAAATAATCCTTGAAAATATCTTTATCATAGACTAATGTGTAGGAAACTTCTCTATGCTTCCATTTCCATAATCTATATGTGTAATGCAGTATATCATGTGACTAATTTTATTCTAGTTAACTTTATTTACTCTGATTATTTTGTTAGTAAATATCTTTTAAAGCCATATTAGGTACTTTGATATTTGAATGCGCCTATTGATAATTTAAAATGTACAAGCAATTAGTGACTCAGATTCATTAGTTAATTGCCTATTATAAATTCATTGATGTTATAGCTATTGACTAACTGTTGAACTTTTGACTTTAGATTATTGTAGGAGTCTAGGAGTTTAATTAGGCCAAGCAAATGTTATACATTTTGTGAGGATGTATAAAATGATTCGCAAAGTATGCTGTGTTAGCTCATTGCGATTGTTAAGCAACGGGCAGCTCGGTACTGGATATGTGGTCGATATGGAATTTCTATCTGAATGCTACCGTGGTTCGGAGGGCACGTTAAATTGTCGGTCTCGGTTGTTTCAATCGATTGACCAAGTTGAAGGCCTTTAGGACGTCTAAAAACTCCGACACCAGGGTTGGCCACTAACTTACACAAACTCACTTACTTTTATCCTATACTAGCAGCGCCCCGCGGTTTTACCCGCGTTGTGCCCGTTCCCGTGGGAATTTCGGGAATTTTTTTACATAAAAACCTTCCTCTTGAATCACTCTACCTATTACAAAAAACCGCATCAAAATCCGTTGCGTAATTTTAAAGATTTAAGCATACAGACAAACAGACACGAAACAGAGACGACTTTATTTTATACTATGTAGTGAAGCTATAATGTGTGTTAAATCGCTGCACAATGTATTATAAGCACAGTCAGTCCTTGAAAATATTACGCATACTTAGGACCTTATCATATTCAAACTTTTAACATAACTACTAACATGTCAATTAGAATTTTCAAATGTTATAGTGTGACAAAGTGATATAATAAAGTCCTTTAAATATTACCATGGACTGACTACATAATGTTTGGTACACGACACATCCCTAATGTAAACAAGCACTATATTCCTATTGACTGTTACAGTGCCCACTTTGAGAGTAGTAACACTTTAATATCTAATTTCCTCTACGCCTCGTTATGATCACACGCAACTTACCGTTTTTGGTACACTGTGCAACATAGAGGTCTCGATTTTAAATGATTTCTCTTTCTTGGACGCAGTTTAGATGTCGTGTTATGTGCCGTATATTTTTTATTGCTTAAAAATATTCTACTTTACATGGTTAACGTAAAATGTCTTGATATACGTTGAAACATATTTGTGAAGTGACAATATATAAGACCCTTTCTAATCGTCTTGAAGTACCTAGATTCCATAATCTTACCATAATCACCAGTGCTCCAAAGATCCTAAAATAAATAAAATAGAACCTCTACAGAACCTAGGCTTTCATTTATAAAATCATGCTCATATCTTGATTACAAAACCTTAAAAAGTGATTCCAAGACATTCAAACAAATATTTAAAAGTGACCATAAACTAATCTCACCCTCACAGACATTCAAATAAATGTCTAAAAGTGACCATAAACAACAAAAGGCTTATCATATTTGTCTATAATGTCATCTTCACCGTTCAATCTCCAGAGGCGACAAGAGGAATTAGAACGTAAAGCAGAAGAGCTAGCGAGGCGAGAAGCGGAACTAAGGGCGGGTTCAGCTGGGCGGAGAAACAACTGGCCCCCGCTACCCGCCTTCTGTCCGATCCAGCCGTGCTTCTACCAGGACATCAATGTAGACATACCCTTAGAGTTCCAAAGGATCGTGCGCCATTTGTATCATTTGTGGATGTGTGAGTACATTTTGAATTTATTTAATAATATCCTTATTGTACTGATCAGTAAGAGAGATATAGAGAGTCCTTTGCCATGCACTCTTTTCTCTGTCACTCTCTTCTACGCCCCAAAGTAATTTTTGAATAAAAAGTAGCCTTCCTCTTCTATGTGGCTATTCAATACAAAAATATTTACGGGTAGTTCAGATATATATATAACTCTCAGCTTTATTATAATTATTAGTACATATAGTTTTTTTCTCATAGAGGCAACATCCTGCGTATTTCTATAAAAGTGATGTAACGTTATGTGTATTTTTCTCTAATAAACTTACTTTGGTAATGCCAAACAACATTAGTCTTAATAGTTTTCGTTTAGCGTTTATACTTAACACTCGTTAGTAATTAGCTCTGTTGTATGCAATGTATGTCTCAATTCAAATACATATTTCGGAATACTTCGAATGCTCATTTAGTTATCATCAACATTGCTTACATTACAATGCTTAGTTAGTAACACAAAGTATGCTATCATTAGGTTTTACTATTAATTAATAGCCAATAATGTCTGACCTTCACTACAAACTTGACTGGCTACGAATTTGAATACTTTAGCTATCTTAAGAACATGGAGGAATGATTTTCTCAAAATAAGTATTGATTTTTAAGATTATTCAAAGTACATATGTAATAAAGCATCTCGACTGATAACATCAGTACCGTAAAGGAATAGGAATATTAATGCATGTTAATGATCTAAAGAAGTTCAGTTACTATGAAGAAATAAATATACTTAATATAGCCGCGCCCCGCGGTTTCACCCGCGCTGTACCAGTTCCCGCGGGAATTTCGCGATAAAAAGTAACTAAATGTATGTCTCAGGCTCTGGACAAACTGTGTACTTACCAAATTTCATTCAAATCGGTTCAGAAGTATTGGCGTGAAAGTGTAACAGACAGACAGACAGAGTTACTTTCGCATTTATAATATTAGTTAGGATATACATATTAATAAATAAAACAATTTTGTCATATTAAATCATCTTCTAAGATTTTTAATATGACAAAATTGTCACATTATATCATCATCGAAGATAGCTTCAATAACAACCTCTTTTTGTTTCAGTCTACACAATGATCCTGACACTAAACATAGTTGGCGGCATGTCGATAATGTTCGCCGGTCTTGGGTTCACCACATTCGGCCTGTCCATACTATACTTCGTTCTGCTCACGCCGTTCAGTTTCTTATGTTGGTACCGACCTATATACAAGGCGTTCAGAAGCGATTCCTCCTTCAATTTTATGGTGTTCTTCTTCATATTTCTGTTCCAAACTATAATTACATTGGTACAAAGCATTGGATTCAGCGGTGGTGGTTCTTGGTAAGTTTGTATTATATCTATTTTGTTTGTAAGAGTCTTTAAATGTAAACAAACATGGCCGTTCTTTAAACCAGTAGACAATTAATTCTATAGAGGAAAAAGTTTAGTGATTGTGTAAGAATGTAATGAAATCACTGAACTTGATATTTGTTCTACAAAAGGGATTGTCTTTAGTTTATTATGATTATGGATCATCCTATAACTAACTACTGTGTTGAAAAATACGTTATATATTCTAGCGCGATGTAGGCCCGTTTCATTTAGCCCGTTTCATTTTAGGGAATGAACATCCTTATTTTTAAAATTTTAGAATCCGTGCCTCGTATTAAACATAAATAAAATCCTTTATACGAAAAAAAAATATACATGATGGACCCGAATATTTGAAATTATGAAAATAAACATTAATATACAGGCTTTTTGATAGCATTAAACAATATATACAATATTCTTAAAAACAAATATACAACACATACTCCCAATTTTAAAATAAATTTAATATATTAATAATTTTCATGATTACCTTTCAGTGGTCTGATCACGAGCATCGAGTCTTTCAACGTCAGCGTGGCCGTGGGCATCATCACGCTGATAGTCGCCATCGGGTTCATCACCTGTCTCGTCGCAGACATCATGCTTATGGCTAAGGTGAGAGTAGTGCGATACTGCTAAATAATTACTGTTAAGTATAAGTTCGAATAGTGGACAACCCTGGTGTCGGAGTTTTTACACCGCCTCAAGGCCTCCGACATGGTCTACTGTTAAGTACGTAAGTATTATAGCCTGTAATGTCACGTTACAGGCGAATACTGTTCTTTTTCTTCTGCTAGGCAAATGTTCGTCTCACCGAAGATAATCAGTACAGTGAGATCATATTTTCTTAAACAAATCCTACTAATATTATAAATGCTAAAGTTTGTGAGGATGTATGTATGTATGTTTGTTACTCATTCACAATAAAAAAACACTGAACGGATTTGGATGAAACTTTACAGTAATATAGGTTATACATCAGAATAACATGTAGAGAAACATTTGAATCCCGAAACTCCCGTGGGAACGGGTACAACGCGGGCCGCTGCTAGTACTTAAATGAATAAGTCAACCTCAAGTTTATTGCAGCTTGTATTAATGTTAGTATCCCACATCCAGGTGCACCGCATCTACCGGTCGACGGGCGCGTCGCTGGCGAAGGCGCAGGCCGAGTTCACGACGGAGATCCTCCGCAACCAGCACGTGCAGACGGCCGCCTCCAGCGCCGCCGCCGCCGCCGTCAACGCGCAGATCGCCAACGCCAACCGCTACTAGCACCACACGGTATGTACTATATCCATCCATACTAATATTATGAAGAGGTAAAGTTTTTACTTTGTTTTTGTATGAAAGGGCTAACTCGGGAATAACCAGTCCCGATTTGATTCCATAATACAAGCTCAAAGTTTACTTTGGGTTTAATGAACCGTGTGTGAATTATTCCGGATATGTATCATCACTACATAGTATAAAATAAAGTCGTCTCTGTTTCGTGTCTGTCTGTCTGTATGCTTAAATCTTTAAAATTACGCAACGGATTTTGATGCGGTTTTTTGTAATAGGTAGAGTGATTCAAGAGGAAGGTTTTTATGTAAAAAAATTCCCGAAATTCCCACGGGAACGGGCACAACGCGGGTAAAACCGCAGGGCGCTGCTAGTATTAGTATATTATAGACTAGCTGTGCCCTGCGGTTTTACCCGCGATGTGCCCGTTCCCTTGAGAATTCGGGATGAAAAATAGCCTGTAACCTTTCAGTTAAATTGGTAGTGTCCGAGATTAGCGCGTTTTAACAAACAAAAAATATCTTGAGCTTTATCTATAATATAAAAATGAATCGCTGAATCTGTTGCTAAGCGCATAACTTCAGAACGACTGCACCAAATTGGATGATTCTTTTTTTAATGTGTTCCTTATTGTCAGGACAAGGTTTTTATATAAGAAAAATAAGGAATAAAAATCTCAAAATTCCCACGGGAACGGGGGCGCTGCGGGTGAAACCGCGGGGCACAGCTAGTTAACTATACAAGTATCATTTGAGTTTCTGTTTGTGTTTTTGTGTGTCATGGGTTAATCTCATGAACTATCAATATTCTGAAATGACTATATTCAAGAGCAAAGTGGAGCAAGAGGCTTTTGTTCGTTGTTAAAAATCAGTCAGGTATCCAATAAGGCACGCTAATTAAGACTGGTCTGATACTGTGTGTTCTCGGCTTGTTAAACTAAAATTAAGCGCGTAATTTTATGTTTCCAGGTATAATTGGAACAAAATAATGTTTTAGTAAATAATGCTTTGTGTGACTTCAAGAATGGACGCAAATAATGTAATTGAACACGAGATTATGTATTGTTATAGCAACTCATTCAATAATCCTAAATAATATTATGTAAAACATCAATAAAATAATGTTACTTAATATAAAGCGCTTTTCTTACTGTTTTTAATGTTTCAAGTATTCTTAAAGCGAAGTATGTTGTCAAAAGATATTTCTAGTTATTACAGTATTGATTGTTTTTCATTAGCTTTCAATTTTTTAAATATTTAGAATTGCTTTATTATCATCGCTTTATGATATTTAACCAAAAATTATTAGTTGTAATATTAATAAAGAGATGAATAAATGTTTTTTATATAACTCTATATACCTTCATACAATTTGCTTACCCAGAAGTAAATAAGATGATTTTAGTTTACATACATAGATAAACTTTTTAGATTAGAATTAATTTATTCAAGAATTTTTTCATGCATTGGTTTTATCTATCAAGAAATATTGTTGTCTGCTTTTGTATGTGAAAATAATAATTAAATCACCTAAACAAAATTAAATAAACCCCAATAATTAAAATGAATTCTGTAAAGTTAAAAACAAACTAAATAATGTAATATTTATTTTTTAAACTGCTAATGCGGTTTTTCAATTATATATCATATCATTTTAGAAGCTAGATATATTAATCATGTTTTGAGAACGAGAACTACTGTATTTTGACTACAAGAATACATAATAACCTTTTTAAAGCAGATGCTAAAAAACTACCGTACAATTAGAAAAGTTGCTAATGACCACTCAAGTCGAAGGTTCGCCCGAAGTGAACTCATCTAATAGTATCAATATTAAATTATTAAGTTTTACATATTTTTATAGTTTAGGTACGAAAACGGTTCGATTATTTTGTTATAGCTTGATTACCTGAAATAGGCACTATAAAGACATGAATGCAAACCAACTAATTTTCTTTGAAACTTGTTACGTCATGTTGCATGTCAAATAGAATGTTATCTTATCACAAACACTAGATGAATGACTATACACATTTACAAAGTTGCATGTGCTAGTTATTGGTAATCGATCTATAATGTAAATAATATTTATGTACTTTCATTTGCAATCAGTGTGGCCTTATAAACTACAGTTTAAGTTTTAAAACTTTCAGTTATTTGTTAATCAATCAGCCAAAATAAGTGGCTGTGTATATTATATCTATTAGTTAGCCCATTTCAGAATGTATGTAGGAGTATGTATAGTGTAGTAAACATACGTATAGGTACCTATTGGCATTTATCAACTCTCCTACTTTGCCTAATTTAAATGAACGAAGATGACCAAAACAACTTGTAATAAACTTGTGCCCAAACCATACTACAAATTTCACTAGAAAAGTAAAAATATTTTAAGTCAATTTTTAAAATGATAATGTTCTTTCTTATTTTTTGTACTTATAACGCATTTTGGTATAGTATATGTAAGTTCAATAGATATTCAATAAATCTAATTATTGCTAGCTAAAATAATATTTATTTAAACAATATGAGCTTATAATCGCTTTAATATTATTACCTAAATGAAGTCAATCTTAATATTTTGTCACACATCATTTCATTAAAGTCCGCAACAAAAAATGATTTTTATTTTCTCTGTGTATCCAATAATGCGTTAATTCAAATGTAAGTACATTCAATATATGTTATACCTATTATTAATTTGTTTGGTGTCAATAAATGATTTTAATCACAATCATAATTTTTTATGAATAAGCGTGTGTCTATAGAACATTCCTAAATTGTAAATACTTACATATATAAATCGATTTATTAATGTAATCGGATTTCGTAAATGTTTAGCTTGTTCATTATACAGATTGCGTGTCAAAGTATTATTGTAAAGCTTTGTAATGTGTCGACTTTTTAAACGTTTTGGACCCATTTGAACCCAATGTATCGTGTGTGTACCCCTCTTGCCCTGTTTTAAGACTTTAGATGCACAATTATTCAGTTGGGAGGCATTGTATAAATAGAATATAAGATTTACTAACATGTATCTAGTCATTTGACTATGCTTGATACATTACTAATGTTCTCGCTTACATGCAATACTTCACGAGTGTTCCTAATTGGGCACATTCCATATATAGATATAATCTGGGCCTAGTTTAATGTAAATTATCTATCAGACCGTCCTTACCCCAGATAATGGTAAACGGAAGCATGTAGATTTATCGAAATGTTTAAACTGTTTTGTAACGGTTAAGTCATGTTATAAACTTATGATTATTAATAATAATAAATATAGTTTCAGATATTTGTTTCATTTCTTAACTGCTTCGACTTCTCAACAACCCTAGGAAACGATTAAAACTTTTATGGTGCTATGATCTTTTTTTATATCAGAGCTGATACGGTGCTATGCCTCAAATAAATAAAACTTATTACCACAAAAAAAAAAACAAGAAACAGCGGCTTCATCTGGAATGGTAGTCATGTAATGGAAAGAATTTAATTCCAGAATTTTACTTATAAACTATTTGCTTGTTACTTTATTTAAAACTTACTTACTTTATTTGGACACTTATTGAACGTAATCATACGAGTTTCTTCGCGTTAGAAAATTTACAAAGCAAGTAAATTAGTTCAAACTAGTTATGTGGACCAGTTCACCCGCGACCAAGAGTGGTGCAATCCACTCGAAACATCGGGAAATTAAAATTAAGTAGTTGTAAGTGCTTGTCCAGATGCAGTGGCCACTTGTATATTATGATCATCATTATCATAAATTTAACAGCAAGGCTCTTGTCGGTGAGTCCGATGCAGACTTATTATGATATGTGTTTGATATTACGCGGATGTATGAAATTTTTCAACTACATTTTCCCAAGGATTAAAAAATAAAATCAAAACAGCAATAATTTTACAAAATTTATTTCATAGTCACCTTTACTTAAGAATCTTATGATAAAACATAATTAGAACACATAGAGTACAACACCCACAATCATTACGTTTGCGGTGCTTGCGAGTGCGCGTGCGCCCCGAGTCGGCTCGGGTCTTGGCTGGGGTAGTGCAGCGGGAGGGGCGCGGGCGGCGGGCCGGGCGGCGCCCACGGGGCCCAGCCGCCGCCGCCGTAGTGGTGCAGGTTGAAGAAGTCGTTCGGCCGGTTCGGGGGCGGCGGCATCTGGAATACACGCGATGTCTTTATTTAAACATTACTTAGCTTTGTTGTAGTCAATACAGTGGCCAAGGTTAGCACATTACCAACACTATTAGCTAGTTATTATAATATGCCTAAAACTATTCTCTATCTACGGGGTTGCCTGTCCAATCAAGCGGAAGGAGGCTGCAGGGCGGAGACACGGAAAAATATTAACCAAAAATCTGAGTGGAAATTTTGGCACACTTATTGTTACTGCAAGGATTTATTAAGCTAGTTTTCATCAGTAGTTCAGTTACTACAAATAATAATCAAGACTAGACGAGTAATTTTAGACATTAAATTAAACGCTATATTTACCTGCGGCGGGAATGGATGTAGGTACGCCGGCGGAGGTGGCAGCGTTCCCGGCAATCCAGGGACCGGTTCCAACATGGGAGCTGATTCACTCTTCTCATTCACTCCTTGACGACCTGTGTAACATTGATTACATTCAGTATTATAACTGGAGAAAATTAGAACTTGATGGAAAAATAACTTCTGTATCGAGACGCCTTTCAGCCAGAGCTATACTAAGCTACGGTTGACATGACTGGTAACTAATAGCATTCAGGTATTATATGCTTTTTGTGTAAAACAAAAAAACGTCCGAGCGCGCAGTCAACTGCGCATACAGTGGCGCGAAGCGGACGACTAAAGCATTTTAATTGAAAGAGCCATTACGGTAAGTATATGAACACGTTTTTTTTTTATAGTGTTTTCCAATTTCAAGTCGGTTATTAATCAACAACATGTTTTCACTTACCCTGTGATTTACCCCATTTGATAGTGAGCCGTTTCCCTCCAATCACCAATCTGTTGAATGTCTTTTCAGCGGCGTGCTCGGCAGCACCTCGCGTGGTATACTGGACAAACGCACATTGAGCCCTTGGCACTAGCGTTAATGACCTGAAAACATAACCAAAGTTGATGAGAACACTACAATTGACTATTATATTTTCTGCTATGCTTTTCTATGTCATTTAAAAGTTACCATTCAATAGTTGGGTGCAACAAGCCTCAACAATAGTTTAGTCTGCAGTTTATCATCTTTATTTCTATAAGTTCGGAGTGTAAAATGTAAATGGGGAAAAATGTTACATTATTTAATTATTTCAGTATCCTTTAGAAACTGCTTATCTAGAAATGTTACTAAGATGGCTAGATTATTTATTAACCTAATGTCCAAACCAAAAGCATAAAAGTAAAAAATTATCTATTACAATAACTGATCATAACTGGTTGTCTGGTTATTTCTTTTATGCTACTACAATTACTACATTGTATTCTACAAACCTGATTTCTCCATACTGATAGAAATGGCCTCTAAGCTCGTCTTCAGTGGAGTTATCAGGCAAGTTTCCGATGTACAGAGTGGTGACAGTCCGGTCTTCTGGCGGAGGCAGGGCTGGCATGGCGGCCGCACGCCGCATCAGCTTCTCGGCTACAGGGTCATTGACTCCATAGTATCTGGAATTATGTTTTAAGTGATAATAAATTCTTTCAATGGTTAAATCATGATTTTCCTATGGAATTTCAGATTAATATATAGCTAGTCTGGGCTATGTAGTAAAATTTTACATGTCACTAATACATAATAATAGGATGAAATGACTAATAATTCAGATTTTAGCATAAATCTAATAAATTAGTCATCCCAGTGTTTTATTTTATAGTGAACATGACATAGTGCATACCTGTCCTTGATATTTTGGTCCGCCAAAGGATCATCAGGGTCAGTTGGCTTCTCGTGTCGATACGGACACTCTTCCCCACGTCTACACTCTCCTTTAACCCAGAACGAACAAACATGTGGTCTATTCCTCTTATAATAAGGCGCTGTTCTCGCTAATCTTAACAACAGGTCTGAAGCTCCCTTCGACTTCAAGGCAGAGTTACTTGGCTGAGTAGGATCACTCTTAGACATCTGATTATCTAAATTCTGAATATAATATTCCTTATTGACTTCGTTACGAGGTAGATCATCTTGTATTTTCAGTGCAGCGTCTCTCACTTGGATTGGTAAACCGTATTCAAGATCTAGGAGACATGTTTGGCAAACATTTTTCAGCTTAGAGCATGTTTGACATATCTCTGTCTTTTTGAAACGCATCCTAGCTCCAGGACACCAACGGAAGACTGTGAATGGCCTTGCACATATTTTGCATTCTTTGCCATATTTCTCTTTTGTCTGAAAGGGAAACATATGGTTAATAATTATTATATTATAGCTTGGTGTGTATCGAATGTTTCTCATTAAGGGTAACAAAGAAAGGGAAAGGAAGAAGGTAGGAATTATGAAGGAAGTAGACACAGAGCTGATGCTAGCTACGCGTGATAATTTAGTAATCAACACAAGACTCACCATACGAATGTAAGGATTATCTCCAAGGCATGTCTGACACAAAATTGGGAAATCCTGTAACAAAATAGCATCGTATAAGTGTAATCATTAGGAAGATGAGTGTAACCTCATTATATATTTGTAAAATACGAAATACTCACGGAATCTTCCCAGTTCTGACGATTGTATGTATTGGTTGATTTAGAAACCGCCATAGCGGATTACAGTTAACGATTTGATAATAAACGTTATCAGAAAGTCACCAACGACTAAATATTTAAAATGTCTTGTATTACTACAAATTAAAGTTATTTTATTGTCAATGTGAGTCAACTCAACAACGCCAGGAAAGACGCCATTTTATAGAGTGAATGAGTGAAATTGAGTGAATGTTAAAATGTGAACGAATGATTCTTTTTGACGTCACACGTCACATGTCACATGTTTTCTTAGGTTGGGAACCATGGTTGGGAATGGTTGGCTATGATGAAATCGATATTGCCAACTACGAAAAATGTTTCATCTCATATTAATGAGTCTGTGGCTATTAAGTATGACAATCGAAGTATTTGTCACAATGTGACAAATACTTCGATGAATACTGAATGTGACAGTCACATTCAGCAATCAGTCGATGTCAGATTGACAACATAAAAACTAACGTCAATGTCAATGTGACGTCGAATAAAATCAAATATTGTTTTTGATCGGTGGGCGGTGGTCGAATTTATTAATTTCTTTCATTCAATAAAAAACCATTGAATTATCATAATTGGTAAAGGAAAGACTGAGTAACACTTTCATAAAATGTCCATAACGACACTGGTAAGTTTTAATTTAAGTATAATCATGAAACGGTGCGATTTCATACCGGCTCAGTGAACTCATAACAAGTTTTAAACCTAACATTTTTTCAGTATTATTTACAACAGAAAAAAGAGAACGCACACGAAGATTCCATATGGTGCTGTGGTTGGAGTAAGATTACCAATGAAAAGCCGAAGGAGCCAGCCGACGGCGAGAATAATGAAAATACGGAAAATAACCTGTAAGACCATTTTTGTTTACACTATATTATAATAACAACAAAAAAAACGTCGAATTGGTATACAGTAGTATTCCAATTGAATCAACTATATCATAACATTTCAGTCAAGAAACAGAAACTGAAGCAACCTCTGAGAACTACATCATAACTGGAGGCCTGGACGACTATGTGAAGATTTGGCAATTTGAAGACGGGAAGTTGGAGGTGAAACATCAGCTGGAAGGACACGCTTTGGGAGTCATATCTGTTGCTGTCAGTCCAGATGGAAAAAGTAATATTTTTGTAACTATGTTTTCTTATACAATTATTACTCGTAAACACCCCACTGTATCACCCAAGTTGATAGCTGTATTCCTTTTTGCAAGCTGTGTATAGTAATATAATGTAATAAAAACCAAAGTACCTCTGCAGTATTGAAATTGCTTAACTTAACGTTTTAATATTTTAATCATATATCTATTGGATAAAATATTAGATGCAGTTCTTTTATCTCTAAAATATACTAAGAACAAATCTTCATCTCTTGTAGTTTCATACTTGCCTCTACTGAAGGAAAGTCACTCTGTATAACAATTAAAAAATATAAATGATTTTATTCATATTTTCAGCATTAGCAAGCAGTTCCCAAGACTCCTCACTGATACTATGGGATATAGCAACTGGAGACAAACTAAAGCAGTTTGAAACTGAAGCAGCAACAGATGTGTGGACTCTGGACTTCTCACCAGACGGCAAGCATGTCATCTCGGGCAGTAATGCAGGGAAAATATTGATATTTAGTGTTGAAACTGGGAAGCAAGAACAGACGCTAGATACGAGAGGAAAATTCACATTGAGTGTGGCTTATGTAAGGAGATTTTATTTTATATCATTGTAGTACTTGGGGCATGAGATACTCCCTAAAATGAAGAAAAACTGAACTATGTATATTCTGTATGCCATATAAAATGCAGCCATCTTTTTTTTGTATAATCTGTTCAGGATATTTTAAACATTCAGTAACTTTGTTAAAGTCAATATTGAAGCTTAACTTTCTTCTTTGAAAGGGGTGTAAAATAAATACATAGCAATAACTAGAGATATTTTAATGGTTAATGTAAAAATATTTCCAAATGCTTTCAAATATGTCATTTTGTATTTGTAAAAAGTTTTGAATTAATAAGTTTTTTCTCGTTACAGAGTCCAGATGGTAAATACATCGCCAGTGGTGCTCTTGACGGTATCATAAACATATTTGACGTAGCTCAAGGGAAGTTAGTCCATACACTGGAAGGACATGCGATGCCTATCAGAAGTTTATGCTTCTCTCCGGACTCCCAGCTTTTGTTGACTGCATCTGACGATGGACATATGAAACTTTATGATGTGTGAGTTTATTAAATCATTGTTCTATCTATTCTATACGAACCCACTGCTGAGTCAGTATTTACTGTTATTGTTAGTCCCAAGGATTATTAATAGTCAGTATGATAGGATAGTATAGTATACTAGCCTTTGAATGAACAACAGTTCATGTAGCCATATCTTGCTTATCCTTAGCAGTGGAATAATGTCAGTTATAATTATGGAAAAGGATTAAGTAATTGATCTGCTATTACTTAAGTAAATATTCCATCTTTACTGGGATTTTTATATAATAATTTGAACTAAATATTTTTTATTAGTGTATATTTATTTACTTTCAGTGTACATGCAAACTTAGCAGGCACATTATCAGGACATGCCTCATGGGTGTTATCAGTATCATTCTCACCGGACGGCAAGCGGTTTGTGTCCGGTAGTTCAGACAGAACAGTTAGAGTTTGGGACCTTGACACTATGCAGTGCCAACATGTCTTCAAAGAACATAATGATCAGGTAAATAACATCTCGTCATTAGTGTAAAAGAAAATATTACTACGAATTCTTTGCCATTACTGTTACTGTGAGCTTGCCTCCCTCATTCGCACGAATTCATTAGCTACCAAAATATTTGAGAATCCTATTTCTTGTATTTTTAAATTAAATTTACCATGAATAGAACAATTTTATAACGGAACTTGGTATAAAAATGAATTATTTTTTTCAGGTGTGGGGTGTAAAGTTTAATGCAGACAGTAACAAAATCGTGTCAGTATCAGAAGATTGGAGTTTAAATATTTATGACTGTCCATTGTAGATATATTTTTAATAAATTATGTAAAAAATATTTTTATTTTTATTGGGGGAAAATTGGATTGGGGTAGTGGACGCCGTTTTTTTGTCTGTGGTCATTAGAATAAAGATATCGGCCCAGTAGAATGTCTGTCAGAAGTTGCATGGAAGACTGTGTTATGTTGTTACCTGTCACTGTCAGTCAGTCTGCTGTTTGCTGTCAAGTCAATTAAATTTCAAAACATCGGAAAATGTGCCGGAAATCGGCGAGCTGTAGGTGTTTTATTTATTAAAATTGGATCTTAATTTCATTTGTTTAGATTTTAATTAACGCTCAATAATATAGTGATAAAAGATAAAATAGTTTGTTCTTATGTGCTTAGATAAAATTAGGTAGATCTTGTAAAAATGCCTGCCGCTCCAGTCGTAAGTATTTGCATTCCAGCTGTTTGAAGTTTATTTTGGTCTGGCACAGGTACCTATTTAGCGAAAATTTTATTCCTACTGGAATATAATGTCAATGTTCTGGAATGTGTTTTTACAGTATTCGATACTATCTAAGAGGGAGAATGCGCACGATGACTCGATATTTTGTTGCGCCTGGGCTTCAACGAATGTTACTGGAGATTCCAAGTAAGATTTATATGTTTTGAATTATTCTGATAAATATAATTCAGTAGACGTCATCCGCTGGAGACTGAAGGACATAGATTTCATTAAAAGACTGTGTCGAAGCGCCTTAAAGAATAATTTTTATTATAAACACTGATTCTTAAGTAACACAATTAGGACTTCAAAATATGTAGCCTTAATGTTTTTGTTTCTATTTTAGAGTAGCCGGCAAAGATTTCCTAATCACTGGTGGTTTAGATACCCTAGTCAAAGTATGGCAGGTGGAGAATAACAAACTGGAATTATTTCATAAGTTGGAGGGACACTGTATGGCCGTTGTCTCTTTAGCCATCAGCCCTGATGGACACAGTAAGTGTTAGGTATAACAGAATTTCCAATATGTATGATCTATGTGGTTTTTATGCATGTTTGTAAGTAGTATTTAATCTATACTAATAATAAAAAGAGCTAAAATTTTCAAGTTTGTTTTTGTTTGTTTGTTTGTATGTTCGGGGTAATCTCAGGAATTATCAGTCCGATTTGAATAATTCTTTTTGTAATGGATAGCCACATTTAACAAGAGGTTATAGGCTATTTTTCATCCCGAAATTCCTACGGGAACGGGTACAACGCGGGTAAAACCGTGGGGCGCCGCTAGTGTTAAATATATATTTAAATTGTCAATAAGTTACACTTTAACTCACAATAAGTTTGTTCTGGCCAATTCTTAAAGTGGAGCAAAATACTGTAAAAAAAGTGTTAAATGTTAATGTTAAGTGGGCATGAGAGTAAGTTATTTAAAGATATGTGTGCATGTTTAAATAAAGATAAATATAATATAAGCTACATCAGACTAAAGATCATATAACATGTTTTAATATCTTGTTTGGATAGAATTTCATTGTATAACACACTACAATTCTTGCTTTTTTTCTGTAATTCGATGATTGTTTGCAATTACCAATCTTGTACTAGTCTTCACATATTAGTAATTATTCCAGCAATAGCCAGCACCGGTCTTGACTCAACTCTCATAATCTGGGAACTGGTCTCCGGTATCAAAGTACATGAGATAGAAACCAAAGCCACAGATGTTTGGAAAGTGGCCTTCTCTCCAGATGGCTTGCAAGTGGCAACTGGAGGTCATACAGGGAAGATCGTAGTCTATGGCATAGAGAAGGGAACCATAGACAGAGTACTGGATACTAGAGGAAAGTTTGCCATGAGTATTGCTTGGGTAAGTTAATTTTATCGATACAAATGTATCACTTAAAATGCTCATGCAATTATGTATTGAACAATTCAACGACATTTCAACCAAACTTTATAAAAGCTAGTTGTTACTTGGTTATTTGGCCTTTTCATTTCCCCAATTGGGCGCTATAGATGCGCCCGTTTTAAGAGTGGTGGGGGGTCTCTTTAAGTTTAGAGTATATAGATAAAACAAAACCCCTCAGTTTGACATTTAAACAATGGGGAAGTTTTGAAATTTCTTTTCATTATAATGCATCAGAGTTTGTTCTAGAGTCCAGATGGCAAGATCATAACAGCAGGGTCTGTTGACGGAACCATATACATACTAGACGTGGCTCAAGGGAAGTTAGTACACACTGTGGACGCTCACAGAGATTCTGTTAGATGTGTGTCCTTTTCTACTAACTCTATACTGTTGGCCACAGCGTCTAATGACGGCGCTGTTAAGGTATATAATGTGTAAGTATGAAATATTAATAAGATACATGCATTAAATCGTTATATCATGCCTTTTGAAGCAAGAGGTAGGTACTCATAGTAGAGCAGAACAGATTAATCCAATTTGTCAGTCAATTTGTAGCGTCTGAGATGTATAAAGCATATTCGAAATTAGTTTTAGACTAATCCTTGAAATATTATTACATTTTGCGCGTGATAGCGCGAATCTCTATGACTGCCAGTGGGATTGATTTATTTTAATTTAGATTAAAATAGACTAGGTATAAATCCCTTATTGCTCGAGTTTGAGATCACCATTCCGAAGTTGGCAAGCGTGGTAATTATGCCTAATCTTCATCACCTTACCTTTTTACTAATACTTATTTTTCTTTACTATCCCTAAATTCTCTTCAGTCCAAATCACAAGGCAAGGCGCTTAAAATATCAATCCGATTTGAATAATTCTTTCTGTAATAGGTAACCACATTCAACGGGAAAGTTATAAGCTATTTTTTATCCCAAAATTTCCACAGGAACGGGCACAACGAGAGTAAAACCGCGGGTCGCTGCTAGTAAATTAATTATGTATATTGTAATGCCTTTCCTAACAGAGCAAGCGCAACTCTCCACGGCACGTTAGAACACAAGTGCTGGGCCGTGTCTTCATGCTTCTCGCCCGACGGCACGCGACTAGCGACCGCCGCCGGCGACGGCTGCGTTCGGATCGCACATTTAGCAGAGATGAATATTTTGCACGCATTCAATGAGCATACTGATGTGGTAAGGATTATTAGTAATCTTTTTTTCTTAACCTGTCCCACTGATGGGCAAAGGTCTCGCGCAAACGCTTCCAACCCTTCATTCTAGGAAAACTACAAATGGGAATTTGTAGTTATTACATAATTTAAAAAATCCTATTTGGATTGTAGACTTTTAGATATTTTTATTTCTCTACTATACCGGTACTTTGACTATGGGATGAGTAAGAGCAAGGCCTATGCCTTACAGGGACATTTTATACTAAGCAATATTAACTTCTCGCGATTTCTAAGCATCATGCATCTCGGCTAGGACTTTACATTTAGTATAGTCGTCGATAGTGGCATCTCTATTTGAGCGCTACCGTGTTTCAAACGGCACGTTAAATTGTCGGTCCCAGTTGATTCAATAGTTCGACTATGTCAGGTCTAAAAATTCTGACACCAAAGTTAACTTACCCACTTGAACTTATTCCACTGTTAATATTTTAATTCATTTTCAGGCATGGGGCGTCCAATTCAACCCGTCCGGTACGAAGTTAGTGTCTGTATCGAAAGATAAAAGTATTATCTTGTACGACTGCCCGCTGCCGCTAAAAGAAGTCAAGAATAAACAACCGACTATTGTTAAGTGAATATCGTTTACTGTAAATAATGGTTTCTTATTAAATATATTGAAATCTCATGTTTGATTTATTAAATTAATTAAACCATCCACTCTGTAATAAATCACAATAGGTCCTTTAAATTAAAACCATAATCTCTGAATCACTTATGCTCTCTCTAAGTACTTTTATCACAAACAGAGTACTTTATATCCCCAAATTCCTACAAACCAAATACAAAAAATCTAAAAACTCTTCTTAAAGTAGGTAGCCCCCCGGTGTCGCAGTATAAGATTCAAGTTAGTGGTACTATCCTATTATTTATATACTACTAGCTGTGCCCTGCGGTTTCACCCGCATTTATTCAGTCAATGCTTACCGTTTAAACCTTCCCTGGACTTTCATGAATATTTCAAGACCAAAATTAGCCAAATTGGTTCAGCCGTTCTCGAGTTTTAAGCAGACTAACGAACAGCAATTCATTTTTATTTATATAGATTATTATAAATGCGAGACTTTGTGACAAATAATACAGGACGGATTTGCATGTAACTTTAATAAAGGTTAAACAATACATCAGAAAAAGACATGAGATACGTTTAATCCCGAAACGCTCGTCGGAACGGGTACTACGCGGGTAGACTGCGAAACGCTATTAGTATATTATATTTAATTTTTAAGCAAAAAACATACTGCAGGTACGAACTTTTGGTTACATAAGAATACCAGCCCTTTAAACTTCAGGTCGGAATACACATGCCAACTTCTAGCACGTGCTTACTTACTAGTATGTGTGTATGCCAGCCAACTAAGTAGCATGCCAGTATCTGACATCATAAATCTTGACTAAGTATAAGTACCATGTACCATATTATATTAGTCACTTCTTCGTTCTATTAACCACATCGGACCTGTATTTCTTAACATATTGTCGCATATCAAAGTAAAGGTACCTAGTCGGATCGTTCGTGATAATCGTACGACAGTCGCATCGTATCATCTAAAAGTCACACCGGCCCCTCTAAGCCGGCCTATGTTGCCCGATCATGATTAATTTCGAAGGTAAGAGGATTGCCGCTCTATTACAGATGTTCTTTGCGTAGACTACTGTAGATACACCGTGTATTATCTGGTATAGCTGTTGCCGATCTATTGGGAGTTAGCCTTTGTTCACTTTGTGATGGTTTTGTTGGTTGTAGAAGTTGGAAAACTTATGTTTGCAGATGGGAATTATAATTCCTAATAATCATAAGACCTATTACAAGTAGGTACTTACCTATTCCATTTATAATTAAAACCTTCAAGACTGTTTTTTTCAACTAAAGATGGGGTAAGATTGAAAATAACCTTTTTCCTCTTCAGAAGGAATCGTCTTCAGCTGGAAAATCGACCACATTAGTCCATATTTTAACTCGTAAGAAAAATGTAGTGTAGGTATTTTCAATAATTATTAGGACGATCAGTGGTTAAGATTCGAAATGCACTTTATACTTACTTTATTATCGTGTGTGCTAATAGATAGAGTACCTATGTAGGTATGTACCTACGCTAAGCAATAGCAACTCACTGCTTCAAGTTATAAAGGTGGATATTTGCATGTCTTGGATTGCAACGCATCATCACATGATTTTTTGATCATTTATCTTTCCAATCTCTAGATAAGAAAGTAATTAAAGTAAACTAGAGTGTACCCAACACTTTTATCCAAAAGCGCCTCAACAGTGAATTGCTACACATATTCCTGCAGGCGCTACATATATTTATTTTAACCAAACACATTTCAATGAAACCCATTTATATCATGTTTGGTACAACGCGTACATAAAAGGTATACATTTATCAAAAATATTTACATCGGTAGCGAGTAAATTGGTATCGGCTTAATTTGCGGGAATTATGCGGCGACCGCTCCGCGGGGAAATCAACTTTACATTCAATTTGCTACCACTGCACAGATAAAAACCAATCTCTACGTTTTTATCTGGCAGCGTTCGACGTTGTATGGAAAATGATTGCTTTTCACTTGAATACTTTTTATTTTATTTAAGAAGTATTTTTAGGTAAATAAGTAAGCGAAAGTAGGTGTCTTGTCTTGTTCGTACCTACGTACTGCCTATGATTCTATGATCTTTGTAAAGACATCGATAATTTCATCCCAACCTTATTTATAGCTTTTCCCAGAATATGGACATATAAAACCGCTTTCTTCTTCATCGAGTGGATGGTCAACCTGACCAATCCTGGTGTCAGAGTTATTGAGCCGACAAAGGCCTCTGACATGGCTCATGTAACGACTACTATCCGTAGAAAGTAACTGGGACCGACTGCTTATCGTGCCCTCCGAAGCACGGAATCATTTACTAAAACCCCTGGAACTAGTTGATCAAGTATTCCACTATTAGGCACAGTTAGGTATCTAAGCGCAATCAATTCCTATTGCGAGTTTGGCCGCTACATTTCGATCACGCGTGCTCCTCTAATTTTTGGCTGAGTGCTCTATGTAGATACCTTATACCTACTGCTACTGTGTAGAGTGGAGTGTGTGATTTTAGCTATGATTGCATAGTTGTCAAGCGATATTGTCCGCGGAGGTATCGATGTCGTAATCACGCCGCGCCGCCGGCTCTATTCAATGAGATGAAATCACTATGCGGCCGTATGAATAATTCAGGTGCGGTCCAGCGACTCCCGCCAGCCCTGCACCCAGACAATATGTCCATACTTCCATCATATATCGACTTTATATTTTAACTTTATTGCGTTAACATGAGTTCGTACCAAACTATATTAAGTACTGGCAACGCCCCGCGGTTTTACCCGCGTTGTACCCGTTCCCGTATGAATTTCGGGATGTACCTAAAATAGCCTTTAACCTTCCCGTTGAATGTGGTTAACAAACAAACAAACAAACTCTGCAGCTTTATAATATTAGTATAGATTAAACAAATGACTAACTATCCTACTTACCTATGCAACAAACTTCCTACTAATATAAATGTGACAATAGTCTAAGCCCAGATAAATTAGGTAGTTCAGTGTTGGTAAAAGATCATAGGAGAATCTCCTATGATCCTCTCTCTCCCTCTTGATCTCCTAAGGAGATCAAGAGACGAGTGCGAAGGGCCGAAGATAGCCGAGTAAAAGTGTTTAAATATCTAACAGGGACGAAGTAAGGGCTTTGCTCGTAGCAATTAAGCTACGCAACGCAGTTATGTTGCCAAAATATACAAGACTAGCATCGCCTCACGGTTTTACCCGAGTTGTGCCCGTTTCCGTTGGAACTTAGGGATAAAAAAGTCCATAGCCCTCCTCTTCAATGTAGCTATCCAATACATACAAAGAACTATGGAATTGAACATGTACCTGAGATTAGCGCGTTGAAACAAACAAAATTGTGCAGATTTGTTATATCAACACTTGCTAACATGATGTTGAACCCAAAAACAAGTTGTATTAATAGAGCGGCCAACATGTCTCATGTTGTGGGTTATAAGACCCACATTGCGCAGTTCAGGGTTATAAATTGCGATCGATAAAAATAATATATGAAAGTTTTTTTATTTGCATAAAGGTTAGGTGAAATATGTTGACTGGAAATATGTTAAAAAGCCAAATAGTTCCTACAAAGGAATGAATGGGAAATTATCACATCAGAAAAAAACAGTATGTAATGGATATATTTGCATCTCATGATTCATTTTTAAGCTAGGTTTGCCTTGACAACTTATTATTATGTTAATAATTAATCAAAAATCGTAATCGAAATCGTGTCATGTCCATTTCAATACATTTTATGCTCACGCCCCCCTTACAAATGTGTTTATTTTTACGAACGTCTATGTCATTTAAGTATTGCAAAATGCGAATATTGAAATTGGTAGCATTTCTGATGACAATATCAGTAAAATTCTACTACCTACCAATCCATCAATTTGGTTTCGGGTTTAGGGCTTAACTGGGAAAAGGATTTTGAATTTTGAAGAGGGTCTGGACTATGGTGAGGAAGGGTTTTATTAAGGGAAACATGTTGTTGAAGGTATCAACTGAGTCCGAGTTTTACGACCCTTAGCCCCTCTCCTGGATCCGTCACTGCCAACTGCACTAAACCTATTCACTTCATAGAATAAAATTCGCTTTCTTCATTAATATATTATGTGCGATATTAGCATATTCAACCGATATTCCGTAACCTAACTATATCAGGTATATCAGGTGGTCGGACAAGCGTGTAATAATTACTGGTACCTACTCATTTAATTTCTCAAGTGACCTTACATTACATGATATACTGTCGTGTCGTGTTACATTGCCTAATACCCGTCGATGAACGCTTGTCACTCGTAAATAAACCAGTCAATCATTGTATCTATCTTATTAATTAGCTAGTGGACCGACTGCATAGCTTGTTAAAGATTGATAAGATAACTTGAACAAACCATACATAGACGCTATAACGTTGAAGTTGTCTGTTTTTGATAATCACAGGCACTACCAGTGTGATTCGATTACTTTGGTATAAACGATAGTCACGTTAAGAGGGAGGTTATTATAGGATATTTTAAGCTATTGCATAGCTTCTATCGCGGGCCTTGAGCGCGGGGACCGAATCCAGAAATTCCGTAATGAAAAAACCTCACGTGAAAAAACCTCACGCTCCCCACTAACGCCATCTAGTGATACAAAAAATAACTATGCAATAGCTTTACCGCGGCAGTCCCTGAGTGCCACACGTCTTTTTTTTTTATCTATAAAGCTCAAGACTTTGTTTGAACGCGCTAATCTCAGAAACTACCAATCTGATTCGAATAATTCGTTTTGTAATGGATAGTCACATTCAACGGGAAGGTTATAGGATATTTTTCATCCCGGAATTTTAACGGGAATGGGCACAAGGCAGGTGAGACCGCAAGGCGCTGCTAGTACCTTATAATAGGCGATGTAATGATTATGTTTTAAGCAATGCTTGTCTTTTATCATCTCAATATTCGGAGTACATAGTTAAAATACCAACGAGTATTACATACTATCTATCACGGAAGGGCGAAGTATTACAGGTTACCTTTCTCTATTTCGGGGTATCTATAATCACTTTAGGTTCCATATCATAATTCTCTGAATGAAAAACATAATGACAAAATATAGTTTTGCAAATAAAAATATTTAAATTTATGTAATATGTAAATAGAAACCACAGAAAGAAAAAGTATTAAAGTTGTCATCAATGCCGTTACTCTAACTAAATTACCTATACTCGTAAACATAGTGTTACAACTATAAATCATATGAGTAGGTGTTAGTACCTACGCAAAGAATCTAAGTACAAATTATCGTGAGATCAAAGTTATATCTCTGCCATCAGTCAAACCGCGTTACAAACGCTGAACCGCACCCATTGTATGTCGGTCAAGGCCTCGGTCACTGGTCACCAAACTACTTTTAATTTCTTCAAGAGAGACCAGCATAACGAGAGCTGTCAAACCATTTCTTTTTCATACGCTTTGTATTCGGAATTCAAAAGCTCAAAGGTCTGGTTAGACTGGTTTTTAAGGTTGCCATGAATTGGAGTTTTTAATAATTTATAATTTCTGGCAATTTTTATTATGATATAAGGTCTTGTTTTAAATGGAGTTTGGTATTTAGGTTCATTCCGGTCCCATCAAAAGTATCGAAGATTGACTTATATGGTGCGGCTGGCGGTATTGTTTTACGAGCATCATTGAGTTAAAGTTTAAGGTTATTTTTACTCGACTGCGTATAAGAAGACGACAGATGATGCTTCAGTAACCTTTGCTTGCAATTTTTGGTTTGAAGATATACTGACTTAAGTACTTTTCCTTATTATTTCATTATTTTGAGAGCGAGGGAGAGAGACAGAGAGAGAGAGAGAGAGAGAGAGAGAGAGGGAGAGTAAGTGAGAGGACGATTATTGCCTAAACCCAAGAAAACCACTCTCCATTTTTAGGATTCCGTATGCGACTGTCAAAAACAGAACGTTATCGATTCAACATGGTTGTCTGTCCATCTGTTCCCTTCCATTTTATTATATTGTTGACTAGCAACGTTTTACTCGTCTTGTGCCCACTCCTGTGGGAGTTTCGGGATAAAAACAGCCTATATAGACCTTCTCGTTGAAAGTGGCTATCTATTACAAAAAGAATTATTCAAATCGAAATGGTAGATTTCGTGTTCAAACAAACAACAAAATAAGGAACTTCGTTCCAATAAAAAAGAACTAAACACTTTATTATATTAAGTAGGTATCAAACAAATCCAACACAAAAAATATTAACATCCAACATGTAGCTACTTTCCACAATTAATTTAGCGCCATAAAAACACCCGAACAATGATTAATCGAACAATTACTCAAAGTGCAAACTGATTACGATTATGTAAAAGAGTTTAGCAATTTGTTCGATATCTAGAGCAAGTAATAGTAATCTTAGAGACGAGAACAGTGATTAGTAAACGGAGTATTTCATTCAATAAACCTGTTGGGGAATTCGTAAATAGTCATACGTGTTTTGTTAGGATGTGTCTACACAGCGGCTATTATACAAACAAAGCTATTAAGTTTTTTATGGCGGGAAATAATACTGAATTTAATAATATACAAATCCTTATGTTTTAAAAAATAGGTACTATATTATGTTAGAATAACAGAACACATGGATTTGATCTCTTATTCGCATGAGAATTCTATATTGGAGAATTTCGAAATACAATGTGATACCCACAGATGTCATAAATACAGGAGATATGCTTTGTAAACAAATGTATTCGTGTTCAGATGTCGCCGTGTTCTCCCCACTTAATTCACTAACACAAAAGCAAAAACTATAAGAACGGCACACGAGCTCATATTTCTCCCGCACACAAAGAAACTTACAGCAACACTAATAAACTCAGTAATAGAACACATGCATACAGGGGGCGGGGCTTCTACCTGTAGCTACAGACAATAAACACACATCGCAACTAGTGATGTGAAGAGGTAATTGATTTGAATTTGAATTTGAATTTGAATCGTAGAAAAAATAGTATCGATGAAATTCAGAGCCGACGAACTTTCTTCAATGGTTGAAAGCACTTAGGCTCAAAGTGAGACGAACATATCGTGTTATTTTTTGTGGGAAACCAGTTTGGACCTTTTCCTGTTGCATTTATCCACTTTTCTTTTATTTTTGGATCCTTCGGATAGCTAAAATATTAAAAAGGTGTGAATGATGATGATGATATCAATGATACATGTGTAAGAGTACCGCAATAAATTAAAAACCCATACTTGATTCAATAATAATAATAAGTCGAGTAATCAAGAAATAGTAATGAATTGTGTTTTCAATAATTAATTATATCATTTTTACCTCACATTAGTAAACAACAGCTATAAAGTTCCATGCAGCAAAAAAGTCTAATTTTGTTCCCTTGTGTAATCATTCGAACTAAGTAGGATCGATATAAAATATCGACAACCTCAAAAGTGACATCACATCTCTAATTATCTACCTAACAATGGACACTGGTTCCAATTAATGAAATCAGGGACATAGAGGTCAAAGTACGAATTTCAATCTGATTTTTTGTAATTAAGGTCTTTGAGTGATTCTAAGCCTATTTTATAGAATACGTTTTTTTGAAATACCTGCCCGTTTCCGAGAAAAAAAATGTTAAGTTTTTTTTTGTATGGAGAAAAATCGTTTTCTTTATTTATTTCATAAACGGGCAGAGACGTTAAAACCAAACCTTAAAGGGATTAAAGAACACATAATTCCTTGCATTTTGTTCGAAATCATCTACTCCATATCTCTGCCCGTTTAAAAACGGCAGGCGTTCCAAATTTTTTTTTTCTTTTGTGGTTTTTTTGGTTTAAATACGCTTGAATGAATACTTAAATAGCAATATTGTAATACTAGTACTTCATTCCATCGATACAAAATGTAATTGTAATATTAATAGCTTAGGTAATTTTATACCTACATACCTGCTATGTTACTTTTTTACCTGGGTATTGTTTTGCGTAGAGGCTTTTGCAAGGCCGAATATGTTTTATTGTTCACGTTACCTGGATAAGATAAGAAAAGAGGGCACTTACAGGTTACAGGTAATCAGGTAACTTACCTGATTAGTTGTTTTCAAAACGGAGTCACTCGTTCCTCGGATCCTAAAGTATCAACACGTACCTACACGCTCTTTACCATTAATATGTCTCAGTTTAAATCAAATTTGGATATATATGTGCTACTGAAATCAAGTGGAAATATCAAAAACAGTGATATATTGTGCACTACGTTTTTAAATCAAATAAACTTTGAAGTTTCTGCTGAAGATCTTAGAATTCTAAAACAGTTCACAAGAACATATGTTGCAAATTTACACAAGAGATGGTTGCAAGCAAATAGATGTCAATCTAATTGTCTTTCAATCTATCTAATAATGCAGACAGTAATTCTTCTTCGGAGTGGTTTTTAAGAGATGAAAGGCACCTTCTTTTATGCTTGTTTGATAGATCCTCTGGTGGGTCTCAGATGGCTTTCTGTGGAGAATTTGTAGCAGCATCTGACTGCGGACTGGCTTCCATTGCTTGAGACATCCAAATTCTCTTTCGCAAATATTGACATCAAATATGGTGTTCTTGGTGAAAAAATTAGATTGACATCTATTTGCTTGCAACCATCTCTTGTGTAAATTTGCAACATATGCTCTTGTGAACTGTTTTAGAATTCTAAGATCTTCAGCAGAAACTTCAACGTTTATTTGATTTAAAAACGTAGTGCACAATATATCACTGTTTTTGATATTTCCACTTGATTTCAGTAGCACATATATATCCAAATTTGATTTAAACTGAGACATATTAATGGTAAAGAGCGTGTAGGTACGTGTTGATACTTTAGGATCCGAGGAACGAGTGACTCCGTTTTGAAAACAACTAATCAGGTAAGTTACCTGATTACCTGTAACCTGTAAGTGCCCTCTTTTCTTATCTTATCCAGGTAACGTGAACAATAAAACATATTCGGCCTTGCAAAAGCCTCTACGCAAAACAATACCCAGGTAAAAAAGTAACATAGCAGGTATGTAGGTATAAAATTACCTAAGCTATTAATATTACAATTACATTTTGTATCGATGGAATGAAGTACTAGTATTACAATATTGCTATTTAAGTATTCATTTAAGCGTATTTAAACCAAAAAAACCACAAAAGAAAAAAAAAATTTGGAACGCCTGCCGTTTTTAAACGGGCAGAGATATGGAGTAGATGATTTCGAACAAAATGCAAGGAATTATGTGTTCTTTAATCCCTTTAAGATTTGGTTTTAACGTCTCTGCCCGTTTATGAAATAAATAAAGAAAACGATTTTTCTCCATACAAAAAAAAACTTAACATTTTTTTCTCGGAAACGGGCAGGTATATCAAAAAAACGTATTCTATAAAATAGGCTTAGAATCACTCAAAGACCTTAATTACAAAAAATCAGATTGAAATTCGTACTTCGACCTCTATGTCCCTGATTTCATTAATTGGAACCAGTGTGGGCAGCACCCGCTTCACGAAACTATCGTGTGAGTGAGAGTATCAGTAAAACACTTTTCCATTGCGCTATTAGACCAGGCGATTCATTGATCGATGTGTATTAAGCAAACAATGGTTTTAGTTCCTAATGAAAATAATTGCTTTTGGTACTTTATCGTGTTTCTAGTATCACGAAGTAATGTTTTAATGAATTTAATAAGAAAAACAATCATATTTTTATACTTACGTGTGAAATGAGATGCCATCTTTCGTATAATTCACAATAGAGGTGTTATTTTTGCAAACAACCACTGTACAACGCGGCATTTTGTAAAAAATCACAAGCAGTGAAGACGTCGCAAGTTGGCATTCGACTAATGGCCGAAACTGGCAACAAGCCGCTTTGCGGCTAGATGCGTTCGCAAGCGCCACGCCTCCTTGCCACATCTCCTGTATTTATGACATCTGTGGTGATACCTATGTATTTCTATTTATAAACTGGTAGCATAGAACATAGCTTTATTGGTTATTTAAAATAAGTCCCCATTATAAATAAATGAGTTTCTCATGAAAATACGCAGAGCGAAATGTTCAGTCTGTAGATCTTATTTCTCTTGACTTGACCAACACAATCTACGGTATAAGTACTATAAGATAATTAAAATAAGATAAGTTAATTACATATCTGGCTCCTACAAACTTAACACTCTCTTTAAATCTTACACGTAAGTATATTTTATTTTTTATAATAAGTCCCCAATGCGAGACCTTTGCTCAGTGCCCAAAAGTGAAACAGTCAGTATAGGAAGAAAAACGTCTCCAATATAACTACAGCCTTACAAGCGAGTAATTTTTGTGTAATAAAATAATAAATTAATTAATTGAGTCGTGGGAAATGACGACAAAAGTTATGTATTTCACGTTCAATGGTAATTGACTCGAAGACCTTTGAATATGTAGTACATTAGACACTTATGTATTACTTAAGCGGATACTGAGACTATTAATATCCATAATTATTTATTTATTACAATTTATCTGTTTTCTTTTCAAGGTTGGTGTGAACTTTAAGGTTCTCAAGGACTATTGAATGAACCCTTTCGTTACATCAATCTGTGACATCAATGTTACATAATACTTGACATCTTATTCGTAATTGAGTTATAATTAATTTGAAACTTTTTCCCCTCTATAGCATAGACAACCCATAATGTAAACTGTTTTACTGTTCACCAAATCTATACTAAATTGTAATGTGGATGTAGTGAATATCAAAAGAAGCACATAATTTAGCATGCGAACGTCTGTAGTTATGCATCTTAATTACTTGAGTACTACATAAACAAGTATTTTTAACTCGAATTCATTATGTTCCAACGAATGGCTACTTATTGAAGTTTCTAAAGAATTTAAATAAATTTAAAGTACCTACTGTAATGTATCTAATTTTCATTGACTTACTATAACTATATTCAATTTTTTTTACTACAGATTATCACCACGGACTTTTCGACCAACTTGCCTCATATAGGAAAAGTATTCAGGGTAAAAATGGAATGATATCTAAACCGTCCTCTTCAAAAGTAATCATCGTCTTCGGCTGGAAAATCGACCACATTAGTCCACATTTAAACTCAAATAAGAAGATTTAATGTAGCAAATAACCAGTGCACTATATATCTATCTTTACCTTCAACACAGTGTTCCCTACAGAAAATGTGTTTACTAAAACAGCAGGCATTTGTTTTGGTGAAAATTAAGATCTTCATATTTAATCAAACTAAGAAATTCCGTGAAATTAATGTACATGAAGTTAATGAATTCCTTTCAACCTTTGCCTTCCCAAGACCTTTAGGTAATCAGGTTATTTTTGGAGACAAGTAACTCACACGTATACACTTATAAGCTTTAAAAGTTGCTTCTATTTAGTTTGTATCTAAGCTAGGTACTTCCGGATTTTCATGCGATTTTCACCAACTTGCAAAGTGATTCACGAGGAAGGTTTCTGATTTTTCATATTATAATTCCCACAGGTACAAATTCATATGCCTTTTGTTTCCATTCCCGAGGGAATTTCAGGATGAAAAAGTAACCTATAACCTACTATCAATTACAAAAATAATGTTTCATATCGGACTGGCAATTCCCGAGATTATCCCGAACATACAAACAAACAAAATTACAAATACCTCGTTATAATATTACGAGTACTCGTAGTATGGTCGTACAGATAACTAATGTATGTCAAAGGACCAACAAGACCAAGAATCAAATTTGTTTCGATTGCGTAAAGGTTTTGATCCAGTTGTTGACTCCGCCGCAGGGTATGACTTCCATACACGACACATGTGCGTATGCGCAGTATAAAAGCTCCGAGTGACCTGCAACAAGCACACTCAGTCACAATAAACCAATCAACATGGTTGCTAAAGTAAGTAGCTCTGTGGTTTTGTAATTAACTGAATTTTGGTAGGCAAGATTTGGTATATTGATTAGTGGTAACTAGTTAATTGTTTTTGGGATTAAAGCTAAGAAAACTATTTGTTTCAGTGATAACTTTCATAAAAATGTTACATTGTTTTGTTTAGAAGTATTAAGGTTTCTTATATTTAATGACTAAGTAATTCCTATGGATAGGTCAACGGGCAATTTGTGTCATTTAGCATTTAAAATACTTTCTTGTCTTATAACATTCGCTAAGTCTCACATAATCCTTTATCCCGCAGTTCGCCCTCTTCTCCTGCCTGGTAGCCGCCGTGGCCGCGGTCGCCGTCCCCGTGGTCCCCGCCGCCAAGATCACCTACGCCCCCGCGGCGGTCACCAAGGTGGCCTACCCCGCACCTGCCCCCGTCACCTACCACACCGCTCCCGTCGCCAAGGTCGCCTACGCTGCCCCCGCCCCCATCTACCACGCCGCCCCCGTCGCCAAGCTGGCCTACGCCGCCCCCGTCGCCAAGCTGGCCTACGCTGAAGCCGAAGCCCCCGCTCACTACGAGTACTCCTACTCCGTCCACGACACCCACACCGGCGACATCAAGCAACAGAAGGAGTCCCGCGCCGGAGACGCCGTCCAGGGCTCCTACTCGCTGGTGCAGCCCGACGGTGTCCACCGCATCGTGGAGTACACCTCCGACAAAGTGAACGGCTTCAACGCTATCGTCCGCTACGAAGGCCACCCCACTGAGGCTCCCATCGCCAAGTACGTGGCCGCCCCCGTGCAAAAAGTGCTGACCGCTGCTCCCGTCGCCTACGCCTCCGCCCCCGTCGCTAAGATCGCCTACAGCGCCCCCGTCGCTAAAGTAGCGTACGCACCTGCCCCCGTGTACCACCAACCCGCCCAGGTGTACCACCAGGCCGCCCAGGTGTACCAGCAGCCCGCCCAAGTGTATCAGCAGCCCGCTCAAGTGTACCACCAGGCCGCCCAGGTGTACCAGCAGCCCGCCCAGGTTTACCACGCCGCGCCCGTTGCCAAGCTCGCCTACCCCGCCCCGGTCGCCAAGGTCGCCTACCCCGCCTCCCTCGGCCACGTCACCTTCTCCTCCCCCGCTGTCTCCTACCAACACTAATTTATAAAGTAACGTTGTTGTAATCTAATTTATTTTGTTGATTAAATGGTCAATTTGTACACGTATATTTTTATTTTGCGAGAGGGTGAATTGGGAATTGCACAAGGAGGCGTCAAAACGGCGTATCCGATATCAAAACGTTCCAAACGAAGTTAGGAGGAAGCGTGCGGGTAGTGTCGGGGAATCAATTGAATTATGTAGCATTACGAGGCGGCGGGTCCGGTTACCGGGCACGTCCGCGCCCCGGGAGGCCCGCGCCGAGACGCACTCGCTGCCACCACCGACTTCACTCCGCACTCGCCCGGCTCGCCACATCACTACACACTTGCATCGCTGATTTCCCCTCGACCGATCATTTTGCAGAACCAGCGAACGCCGTCGACGTTTACATTTAATGATCGCAAGCAAATATAAATTGACAGAGCGACGGTGAAAGTGGTTGTTAGAATAAAATGGAGGGTTGGCAAAATATGTGATGTGAATATTATATTGAATAACTCGCGCCTCCTGGTGCGATAAACTGAAGGGTTGTGAGGATAAATATTTTTTGTAATGTTTTGTTACTTGTTGTTACTGTATGAGGTCTAAAAGCTTTACAACTTTTACGACTTAGTTTTGGCGGGGGACTTTGGTAGAGTTCCATTATAATAGGAACATTATATTATGAACGAACTAAAATGTCTACTGACTGACTGACATAAATAATAATAATAATATTAATAGTCTCGCTTTACATTTCATAAAAAAATCCCTACACAATCTATATTTAACCGCATACCCAATGATATCACGTAATCCAAATCATTGTAGGCATTTTAAAACAAAAACTAAAATAGAAAACAAATACCAAAAAATATTTACAAACAAAACTCAACAGCTTTTCGGTTTCAACAATATTAAAATAAAATATTCACAGAGCGAATATTAAATGTAGAGCGAATAAATAATCATTGTGAACAAATGTTTGCTGATGTTTTACCAGCCACCCACAAAGGGTTGTGTAATCCCGCTATTATCGGATGATGAACTATTACCCCCTCCTCCCCTCGCTTACTTGTCGTCCTCTTGGCCCCACTGTCCTCTTTGTTTAACCATTACTATAGTATTACACCGAATGGTCTTTACTATTGAAGTAATTATTAGTTGTGTGAGTTGTAATAGGCGAGTTCGATGTGAGTATTAAAAAAAATATATTAATATACCTACGTAAGTATTAATATTGTCAATTTTGTTATTAATGTAGGACAAATATTAATGTAAACTAATATAACCCCATCAAAAAAGAGACTTGTAAAAAAGTTTCGCTACTCAGTACTTCTACCGTTAAAAGTTGTGAGATGCATGTCAAGTCAGTAAATACTTAAGGGTCGTCTATCGTATAGTGACCATATCAATATTAACAATCTTTTATGTTTTTAATAAATAGTTCGACTCGGCCATCGCCTGAAAACACAAGGCATCTCACAAGTAATCATTTAGAACACACAAATAAAAATTACAAATTTTACCTCTTCTTAGGGCTCCCACACAAAACTGCGATGCGATGCGATGCGAATTCCATTTAATATATTCATCTCTTTTCTTTGTACTGTAGTAATGGCGATAGATATAACTATTTCAGTTCGCATCGCATCGCATCGCAGTTTTGTGTGGGAGCCCTTAATATTAGTACTTACAGAAAACATATGTACCAATCAGTTATCCAGTTTAGAACCACCTAACAACGCTGTCGATGCTTTCAAGCATTCAATCAAGGAAGTTTAACGAGCGTAGTAAATGTAACGATATCTATCGGAAGCCGGATCGAGTAGGCACGTGCAGTGTGTGTGCATACGAGAGCCAGAGTATACTCTACTGAATATACTCTACTATTGTGTCCACGTGCGACGGACTGATTGCTTCCGGAGACTGTATCATGTGACTCGATTTTTGCGGCTTCAAATATGGAAAGAAGCTGAAATATTATAGTGATAAATATCTGGACTTTGTACTTCAATACTTTGATGGAGTAGTGGTATGTGCACTTGAGATTGAAGTCTCGGGTTTGATTACCGAAGCGAAGCATGAATCCAATTGACTTAACATTTATCAATGAAAATTTTTAAAACTTTGCTTTCATTTGTTTTTTTTTATCTACACTCTCAACTTCAAGTTGTGTTGCCTCGCATGTGGTTTATAAAGCCAATCTTCCTCGTGAGGACCCTTGCATAGGATAACTCTCTCTCACTCTTGTTTTATGATAACTAACCAACCAACGCGTGCGACTGTGGTGGAGATTACGCCAAATCCCTCACTTCACTTTCAGGAAATCTGCAGTAAGATGAGATACTTTGACTTTAACCATGCAGTAGGACATTATAGACTTTTAACTTTTATAGGCTTACTGCCGAACCAATGTCGCACTCAAAAACTTCCATTAACAACAATTAACTAATTGACGGATTTTTTCATACATAAGTTACATGTCAAAATCAAGCTTTAATCTCTACTACATCTCATCTTTGAGTACGGACGAAAATCATTAGAATTTAAAATGGCATGAGTATATTAATTACCTACATTACGTACAAAATAAGAGTCTACAAAAGGCTCCCCAATTAACTCGATAAAACATTTCAAATAAGTACATTAATCTCCATCTACATCTCTCAAAATATTTACGTATACCTATCGAAGCGTGTAATATTCAGACGCCGGCAGCGTGGGGAGGCGAGGGGAGGCGCGGGGAGCCAGTAGGGTTGTCAAACGGGGTTCGTTGGGATTGTACCGAAATATCAGTCCAGAGTCTGTCTGGTAAACTGTTCTGAGGCCTGATTTATTTATAAAACAGAAATGTAAAAGAATTTAATGAAAATCTGTACAATCGATCAACTGAGCTTCCGGAAGGAGACTCGCTCATCGCGCGGCATGTGTTGTGCATGTATTTCAATTAAATTAACATCAAGTGGATTTTTCCATTAAAAAAATCCAAAATTTAATGAAATTCAACTAATATAAAAAAATAGACTTTTCATTATTTTTTTATCCCAACTATGATCCCAAAATCACGAAATATTGAAATGTCCCGATATTCCTGTCTCTTCAATTGGCAACCCTAAGCTAGGGGGCGGTAGGGAGACGGGGGAGTAGTGTGAGATAAGACTGTCGGAAACAATTAGGTATAGCTGGGCTGGGTGTAGCGCACGCGCGAGCTTCCTCCCGCTAATTGTCGGATCATTCAGTTCATGTATTCCGATATAATTGAACGATGATGTTCCTAATGAGATTACATTGATATCGAGACGAGCTTGAGACGTTACCTAATGAGATGCGGTGGATAGGTAAGGGGTTTAGGCTTCTTGTACACCAGATCTATAGTTTGCTATATTTAGTATAGACATATGTCGAAACCTCTTCGGTGCGTATTCTAGTTGTGTGACCTCTGAAATTTAGTATCCACGAATCATCAGTTATTCCACACTTACTTAATTTTAATATCAGTCACAAACTCCTACCAAAACCCTCTTAGCAAGTACCACAGAGCCTAAACATAATCAAAGGCATTATAAATAATCTTCAAAACGTTCGTTTTAAAATGTCATCGTTAATGCAACCACGGAATAATGATTCGCTAAACACGGCTCCCGCTCCCTTTAATTCCCATGACGTAGTCTTTGTTCGGTACCGAAATCTATTTATTCATATCGTATTGCTAATTTCTGGATTATGCGGCGCGTTCCATCGGTTATTGAATTATCCATTCCGTTTGCGCAGGCCCTCTCGCTCCCTCGGGATCTGTTACCGGGCGGCTTACTACGATTACCAGTCTCGTTTGTAATGTGATTTTTTATTATTTTATTGATATTTTATTTAGGAATGTAGGATGGTCTTTGTCAATTTCTTTGGCAGTCTAACCACAGATTAATAAATAGTTACTAAGTCTAACCTAGTGTTGATATTGAGTTCTTTCTTTGAATTGCGATTGTCATAGTACCTCTCCATATGAATTATATCTACCTAACAATGATAAAAAAGCGCTAGTGATCAATATTTAGGTACTAACATGGTATTGTGAAATAATTTTAATACCGTATTTGTATACATAATACGAATTAGGTTGAGATTAAATGTTCCTTGTATTTGCTTGTATCCTTTCCTGTTTACCTATTTGCAGTATAATTGCGAGTCTAAACAGCTATTTCACAATTCAACAGTGGTAAGGGACGTTCGGGTGAAACGTCGCTAAGCGTTGCGCTCGCAGCGTGAATACATTATTCTGTTTCGTTTACGAATAAATGTTTAGAGCGCGGTGCGGCTAATTACCTAACGCTCGGTGCCAAACTACGAATACATTGGGTAAGTTGAATTAGTGCTGCAATTGGGGTGCTTTTCCAGACGTATTCTATGCCATGGTACGTTGCTAAGCTGAGCGCTATATGTACGATTGGTGTTGATAATATTATAAAGAGGTAAAATTTGTAAGTTTGTTTGTTTGTTTGTTTGTATGTTCGGGGTAATCTCAGGAATTATTAGTCCGATTTGAATCATTCTTTTTGTAATGGATAGCCACATTCAAAGGGAAGGTTATAGGCTATTTCTCATTCTGAAATTCCCACGGGAACGGGTACAACGCGGGTAAAACCGCGGGGCGCTGCTAGTTAATGATAGCAACGTAACTTAAATATGGCGGTACCCATCCACCAAAGTATCGTAAAGTAACTCCTAGTGGAAAAGTTGTTTCAATTGATAGACCGTGTCAAAGGCCTTTAGGCGGTCTAAATACTCCAATACCAAGGTTGGCCACTATCTACTCGAACTTAATTGCTTAGTGGAACGGCACCCTTAAACTACGTATGTATTTCCGAGCTATGCAATGCTATCTCTTAGTTTACTTTTTTGTATTATCGGGTGAAGACACTCCGAAGATGGAGGTGGAATATGTGCCTTTTTTAAACTAAGTTACTCAATGTCAAATTCGTGCAAATATGAATATTGTTCTAAGGGACTAGTTTAGAAGGCAATAGTAATTAGATACATTATTATGTATTAGATACATTATTATTAAAGATCGGATAGTCGGATGCATATTTACCTAAAGTTGATATCTGACTAAGTATGGATGCGGCTTTTTATTTTATTTTGTTAAATAAAAATCCCGGGATTTCGGGATTCTCGGGATAAAAACTCCATACCCTTCTCTATTGTTTCTCTATCCTTATCTATAGCTTCTCGGAAGTTGACTGCAAGTGACATTACATGCGGCTCGAATAACGAGGAAACAGCACAGCGACGAATACGTCACTGTGCTGTTTGCTCGTACGCGTCAGAAAGAGATACGAGACAAGCCGTGCTTTCGCCATCTTATTGTTTTGTTCAAACTAACACTCTTCCTTTAACTCTTCACTAATAAATAAAATCGCATTGGGACTGAAACTAAACTTCAAGTAAATACGTATGAATAGTTGTTTAAGTGAACCCCGAGTCCCGGACTTTTTTTAAAAATAAATACCACATGCTAAATGAGTCGTTTTCAAACCATAAACCGACTAAATTGCATTCCCGAATTCGGGATTTTCATTTAACAAAAAATATTTTTAAGAAGTCGCATCCATAAAATGAAGTTTAGGAAAATATGCATCCGACTATCCGATCACTAATTATTATGTATCTACATAGGGCCTTATTTATAAACGCTATTTAACTAAAACACTGTTAAACAGTGTTTGGTCTCTTACTCTTCAGAAAGTAGCGTATGTCGGAAAGGGACAAACCATTTGATAGTTAAAGTGTTTGTAATAAGCGTTTATGACTAAACCCCATAGTTTCTACGTACCCATCTCAATCTATCTATTGCTATGCGAAAACACAAGTCTAACTTATGCTCTTACGGAACATTTACTAACACACTAAGGGCCTAATGAAACATCTATATATATAAAATTCAAAGTCCTGTCTGACTGACTGACTGATAATCAACGCACAGCCCCCGCTACACCTAGAAACATGAAATTTGGCAGGAAGGTTCTTCAAGTGACGTAAGTGCACAGTAAGAAAGGATTTTCGAAAATTCCTACGGGAACGGGCTCAACGCGTGCAAAGCCGCGGGGCGCTGCTATTCATACAATTATTCATACAATTACATTCGATACTCAAATCTATACTCGACTCAACCTACCAAAATGTTCCTCTCCCCTCCCAAAGCGGTCACGCGTTAAAATATCTATAAAACCATCATCAATTCGCGAGCGTTTAACTCATAATTACTTTAATGGTTACGACAATGGAAAGAGGAGTTCGTAGGAGCCACTCAATTACGCGGTATTCAGGATCGCTGGTGTTTGTCCTGTGCTTGAAGACGAGGGCCCTCATTGGCTAACCGCTCTTGAAGGGGAGATCCCTTCACTCGACACACGACCAGCCTGGCCTGTTTTATTTTATGGATATTTGCTTAGTACGTTTTGTTTTGGTAGCGCGGTGACTTGTAAAGATAAAACATGGAAAGAAAATTCTTCGCTTCACTTTAAAACCAAAATTTGTATTTAGTTATTAGCATCAACTTAAGTTAACTTGAGCATTAACAGCCTTATCTACAAAACAATGTTATTTAGAGTACAAAATATGCATAGTACATACCTATAATTTACACATTTTTCATTATAATAGAAATAATGAATCGTGTTACTAAAGATCATTTTTAGTGTTGTTAACTTTAAATTGACGCGTTCAAACAAACATTTTTAATACCTATCTATGTTCTTTTCAGTGAAACATGATCTGATTAGCGAACTTCGCGTGGGTAAGTTTGACTAAGGTTTAAAACTTACCATATAATATAAATAAGAATTCTGGTATAAAAATTGTCCTTTCAGTAGTTTAAGTATTCTCATATAGATGATAAGATACCTAACATCATCTATTACTAGAATTAAATATGATACCTAACTCTAACCCCGATCTTAATGCATGTCAATCCATTGTCCCGCACGTCCCACATTAATGTTATTATTTGGCAACATTTACTAAATAATTTGCTCGTTAAACGTCCGCCGACACCGCTCCCTATTCCCTAACTACCGTATTGTGTCGACGCCGATTTCATCCTCCCTCGGGATCTAACGACTGAATTCAACCAATACAGCTCTATCATTAATTACTACTTCTTTTGTGCTTATATTTGTAGCAACATGCTCTTTTGTATACGATATGAAATTAATAACGTTGTGTTGTGAGGGCGGATTAGAAACTGTCGGCCGTGTGGTGAACTCTTATAGGTGCCTGCGGACGTTGGATCAGCGTTGATTAGTTTTCGTTTCAATATCAGACGTATTAATGTGTTAGAAGGATTCGCTGTTTTGTTACTTCTTGTAGAAAGTCTAAATTGAAACGTGGTGTCCATTAATCAGGGTACCCATTGGTTAGTATTAGGGGTGTCCATTAGTATTAGAGCTTTTTAATTAAAAAATACCTAGTTTTACTTTAGGGCGATGGCAGATGGTACTTTAAGCATCTGCGATCGCTACTTTTTCGATTGCATTTGATATTGCATCGCGTTTTGCTGCATCGATGCTACATCGCTGTTAGCTTCCAAAAAACTACTCAATTGCCGCGTTTGGCGTTTTTATGTAGACGTTTAGTCTCTGCGTTAGCTTCTAAAAACTGAATCGCTGATTTTGGACTCAATTAGCATGTCAACTAATAGCGCTTGATATAGGTACTAACGGGATCCTGCCGTTTTGCCAAAATTATTTTGGTTAAATTTCATTTCCCAAAGAAATATTAATATTGCTAATTAGCATCTGTTTTTTTTTGCCAATGCAATCTTTGGCATAATTACAATACGCAAATTTTCGTTTGGTCAAATTTTTATTCAGCATAATATTAATTCGGAAAATGACATTTCGGCATTTGGTCTTTTAGCAAATGCTTTATTAAGGCAAAAAAATATTAGTTAATAAACGTTTAGTCAAATGAATTAACAAACAAAAACCATTATGTAAGCATACGGTATATTTGCACCTTCTCTTTAGTTCATTCCGCAATACAGTTCTACATCGTAGGCTCAACATAGTTCTACATCGTTAGAAAATAAGAATATTTAAAGTATGTATATTAATTTAAATCCTAGTCTTTATTAAGTATTTTATAAAAATTAAAACATAAAAATAAGACAATAAAGATTATGTTCATTCAACAAATGAACATTAATATTTATATTACCTTTATTTTACATTAATATTTTACTTTACATTTTTTAATTCAGTAAACAAGTCGGGCCGCGCGACAAATTTTATATATTTCACAATCACAAGGTGAATCGCAAATGTTGCACTTTCTTGTTTACGTAGAAATAAGTCGTTTTGTAAATCTAAATATGACTTTTTTTCAGCTAGCGATGAGTTGGCAAATCTTAACTTAGATCACTCACACTAGTTTACATATCTTGTAAAACTTTAGTATAATAAGCAAACAATTAATAAATTAATTGAAAACCAGAAGTCGACTCGAGTGTTACTCCTCCCCAAGAAGACCCTAAAGAAGAAAGAGCTAAAGTGCCCGGCAACCGCTGGAAGGGCTATTGGGAGTTAGGGTGTAGGGAACGTACGGAGCAAGAAGGGTAGGTTCCCCCCTTCACTGTGAACACATCCTGGTACATGTACAGGTACGTTTACAGAGTACATATTACAAAAATATAGTTCTGATACATTTTACAAACTTAACGACCTTTAACTTAACTTCTTTCAACAATTAAAAAGTATTTTATAAAAGAGTACACAGTATCAAAATATAGTTTTGATACTTTTACAAACTTAACGAAATTTGCCTTGCAATTAGATTCTTGTAACAACAACAAAAACAGACGATCAATAGTTAGTGTAGTGGAACAAATGCGTAGGGTCGAGTGCTGCTTTGAGGGAGTCCTTCCAGAACTCCTCGGGGAGGCACCACTTCCATGCAGATCCTTGGTTCCACCACAACCGGAACTTCTTCATCACCGGAACACTCTTCGCGCGCTCACTGTGCAAAGCTTCGCACATTTCACACAACGGATTGTACTCTGGCTCTTGTTCAAAAGTATAGTGGTTGATCCAACTGAAATACTTCAAATATTTTGCTCTGTCATTTATAGAGTCGTGCATTATTTTGGCTAAATTGTATGGGTGGTGTAAACGAGCATCGATGTAGGTGTTTGGAGGGAGGAACCTGCAAAATATATCAGATTTAATTTGGTGAATGTGATCCTTTCTAGAATTTAAAGATGATATAATATTATAAAAAGTGTTGAGTCTCAACTTGCCGCGTACTGTGCTTTCAAGGTATAAAGTTTTTAGGTGAATTAAGTTTGACGAAAGATGCCTCAAGTACTTCAACTTTCTACTTCATCTAGACTGACTTTTATTAATTAATATAAAGATCAAACCTGCTATAATTAGCGCCACCATACACAATCGGCACTACATAATTCTTATATCCATGCATCACCTTCTCCGTCACATAATCAGGTGAGAACGAATTTTCAAATGACATATAGAAAAAGTACTTCTTTTTTAACATCGTGTTGCACCGGTTGTCGTCACAGGGGATACCGGAACAGTTACCGTACACATCAAGCTCTAAGGAGTATGAAGCAAGATGTTCCCTCAAAGAAGATATATATATGTCTCTTTGACTACTGGCACCACAATGGCTCACAAGCCAAGCCGCGGCTCTCGTTCGCCCGTTAATCAAATCCAACACATGAGAAGGAATTTCTTTTGGATCTGAGTGTATAACAGGCCACTGCACGCTTGTACTAGGAGCGACTACATGCCTAGTTGCATTCCTAACTATGAAATAACTCCAGTGAATTTCCGAATCAAGTCTGTAAGTGAAACTCCAGTTGTAGAATCCATCGTTAAAAACTTCGCAAGCTGGGATTGTGTTGGGCGCCTCTTGTGACGAGAATATGTACAGTTGGTGGCTCTTCCGAGTCTTCGGTCTCCTTGTCTTGTTTAACAAACAAATATCATCGAAAATAATCGCATCGAAATCAGAATAGTCGTTAAAATAGGACTTGAGGTCTGTGAACACGCAGTCTGATACAATACAGTTAGCTGTTTTAAATTGTTTTATCATCGGCGGCGGGTTTTTGTACCGTATCCAGAACAGTCCGTATTTTGTCTTCGTGAGGTTCCCTCGGTGTTTATTTGCGTGTGTAACAGCATCACTTATGCCCACAACGTGGTTCAAGGCATACATGTAGAACTTAAAAGTTAAAGTTAACAAGATGATTAGATAAACCACATTTGTCACGGATATTTTTGATATTATCATCATTTTGCCAGATTACAGAACTGGAATAAACTATTACTATGTGAATATTAAATACAATTAATTTTTAATTTAGCGTAAATATTTAAATGTAAGGACCGAAAAATAAAGATTATAAAAGGACAAAATATCGAGTTTTATGGTTTCTGACATAGGCTTTGACGTATTGGGCAATATAGAGAATGTCGAAGAATGAAGAAGTTTACCGAAGAATAATGCAAAATTTGTTCTTGATTCCGCCAGCAGATTTAATTAGGTATGACAGTGGGTATGACAGCAAAAAATTCTACCGGGGAAGTTAGGTACAATCACAGAGCATAGAAGCACCGCCGGGCTGGCCGCTACCGCGCGGTGCTTCTATGCTCTGTGGGTACAATTTAAGTTATAAGAAGATTGTATTTCAAATTCCTCAGTACCACCTCAGTACCTATTCTATTGCAATAACGTCGGTTTCAAATCATTTTTCGTCACCTCCTTTGAAAAATCTTCAGGAAGCAATGCGCACACTTCAGACTATGGTACCACGCCATGGTACCACGTCAACCACGGATGAAATTACAACTTCTCTTCAGGCCGTATAAGATAGGATAATGAAATGAAATAACACTCCGCATTATAACGATTTATCATATTTACAGCTAAGCACAGCCGTGGGATATTGCAAGGCTTCTTTAAACCACCTATTATCACTCAGTTTAAAATAAATCTGCGAAAACCGGATACACAATTCAGAAATATAGTAAAGATTAATCTAACGCGTGGGAGTGTGCTGACCATTCAACCCTGCCATTGTGGCTCATAGGTGGCAAAACCATCACTTAGCGAATAAAGAAACACTTTTAGACAACCTTACAAAGGTTTGTAAATCGCCACTAATCCCTATTTAAGATCTCTATCAGAACGAGAGAATTATAAACATTGCTAAGAACAGTTAGATTGAAAAAAAAGGCTGACCGCTGGACGTCAACAACTATTGTGAAGAGCGTCAAATACAGTTATTGTTGGCAAAATAAGACTATTGTTGTGTGCAAAATGTTGAGAGCAAAAACTTGATGGACAATGATTTTATAATTGTATTAAGAGTACTCGAGGCGTTGGTTCTTAGAATATCGAGGATGTTAGGAGTGGATGTGGACGTTGCAGCTGTGCCCCAAATAGGTATTATTCATTCACGTAACAATTTTATTTTAATTACCCAGATTCTATAGGTATTCCCACGAAATACAGTTAACCACAGTGTAACCGATAATTACTTCGGTCTTCCGTGTTCCTACATATATTTTTTCAAAGAAGAATCACCATACTTATAACTGTTTCATTTAGTTAAGTATAATATAATGTGCTTACTATAGTCAAGGTAAGATTAAAGCTTTTATGTAAAAGTAGAGTTCCTACACCTACCTCTCACCCTTTTGGTTTGGATGTCATTAACTGACTGCAAATAAGAGAGATTTCTTTTATAAGAACTTATTTAATTTCAAATCAAAAAACTATCTCATCTTCAATTAAAACAGAAGACAATCACAATTATAACGAAACAAATTATTTAATAAATTGTAATTGAACTACACTCACACACCAAATCCCAAGGGTTAAACATTAAGCTGTTAAATATTTACGAAGTATTTATGTATTGACACAACAGAATGATCTCAGGTTTATATTCTCTCTGGTTATTGTTACATTTGTCGATGGTTCAATGTTTTGAGTGGCCGCAGTCGACCGCGCGTCGAGTGCTTCCGTGCTATTGTGTCCCTGCACTTACCAAATGGGCATTGTATTATACTTAATCCTATAAAAATACATTTGGTTTAAATGGTTGCCTTGCTTAGTTTTGATTAATTTGATTTGGAGAGACGGTATAAAACTAAATGGATTGATAGTGGAAAAGTTATTTATTCATGTTTAATTAACAGATTAGTCTAACAAGAAAATGTGATAAGCAACTAAATGCGAATAATTCCATTCCCACTCCATAACTCAATCTTGTCTCTACAGAACGAATTGTCTTTGGAAAATCGGCCATATTGCTTCAAATTGTAACTCTTTTAAGAAAACATACTTCATAGATAAATGATTCACAGAACATAATTCCGTGTTTCCCTGATCATAGCTAAATGCAAACATACAATTTAAAAACAAAAGAATGAGTTTGTCTTACCGTGACATCGTGGTGAGAACCTAAATTCGCGTACTCTCGCTTGACTTTTTCATGAGCAATTCAAACGGAACCCATAATCGGTGCAGTTGCTGTCCTCAAGTCTCAAGTACTTACTAATTCATCACAATAGAACGGAAGGCCGACCACATGTCGGTAATCCACTTAGTGGTGTAATCCTCATGGTTGGCAACACACCATTGTGACCGAGGACTCAATCACAGTGGTGCCATATTGTGTTTAATATGTGGTTTAATTTGATTATGAGTTTTGGTTTTTGTGGTAGTTGTAAATTGTTTTAAGCTATTGCAACACTGTGCGATCGATATAAAGACGTATTGTTTAATTGATCTCTTTTTCCCTTTATTCGTTAACTCTAGAATTCTTATAAGCTATACAATTTGAATTTTAAAACTGTGGCATAGTGATGACTTTGATTTCATTGTCTCCCGTTGTGGTTTCATCTATTACCCATACAGTAAAACCGTTTCAAATTACACAAATATTACACAAAGACAGGAAATATGAAATTCATAATTTTACTTTTAACAACAAATATTAATATTTGCGCATCATATTACAATTACTAAGTACGGATCAAAACTTTCGTTTATCTCTCATCTCAATCTACGGAGCACTTATCTTCCATCACCACAGTTAAGATAAGAAGGAGAACCAAAAAATATTTATTGTGTTTACACAAATACGTAGGTGGTAACCCGAGGCAGTGTAAAAGGGTCCTTTAAGTTGAACTTCCAAAAAAATCCCTTTAATAACATTATTGGGATCTAATTTCGTTTGTGCCTGTTAATCGTGGTTATGTAAAAGTGTCAAAGTGTGTGAATGAAGGTGCCAATTTGTATAGTGTTACCCGTAGTGAACCTCTTCAATGGCCCGACTCGGTTCCAGTGTAATATTACACAATAAAGCAAAAAGTTTTGAATAATGCAGTCCTAATAAAATATGATTATTCAAGTGTTGCATCATTGTGATGGTTTTTGTTGTATATTATTAGTTCTAGAGCCCCCTAGTTTGAGTGAGGGGATGTTGTTATCGTATGAACTACTTTTAGGTGTTTTGGTAGGGTATTGAGAATATATTTTGCATTCCTTTACAAATAATTACCTCATAACAATTGTCAGTTCTGGTTGTTCCAATCGATTCGATCGATAGACCACCGGAGGCCTTTAGGCGGTCTTAAAACTCCGATGCCAGGATTGACCACTAACCTGCAAAAACTTACTGGCTTTTTTACCAAAGTGTGAATTAAACAAGTTTCCGTTTATTTTCCACGTATCGTAATGGCCGTTTAAACGTTCTCATTTACCCTATTATTTTCCTTTCACTGTTTAATATTTTCACCAAAGTGCATAGACATAAAGTTCAAAGTTCATCTATCAAGCAAGTGATCTTCGATCATTACTGTAATGCAAAATTCCATTAAAATATACGAATACCTCATTCAGCACATCATAAGACCTAGTTTCCAAACACATCAAGTTCAAAACGCGCGGCATTACGCAGACTATATCTCTCAGATGAGCCTCCCTCGAGGGGGATTCGTAATTAGCCCCCCTTACCTCCAGGGGGCAGCAAGGGGGGATTGAAAAACACAGACGCCGCCCGAAAACAACGGACTATTTGGTGCTATTTGTATGTGTCTCGGTTATGTATGCGAAACGCTCTGCTTACAAATGAATGCTTGTGTATACGAATGTGGATGTTCTGTTGGCAATTATCATGTTTAGATGATTTACTTACGTTTTTTTCTGAATTAGTTGTGGCACGTATCTAATGAGGAAGGTTTGTTTTTTTTAGATTGTATGTGTTGTCTTTTACCTTTTTGGACGCAAGTAAAGTTATAAACCTTAGGTGAGATTGTGGAGTAGTCGTTCTGTATACTACCTAATTTAACTATTACTATATGTCAGTCATTAATTATTTAATCATCTCCTCATAAATCCTCCAAAATAAAAACAAATCAACTATACGTGCGTATCTAGTTAATTTTGTTATTGTTGTAACACGAGTGTTGTATTACACTTGAAACATCGAGTACGTATTTTAGTAAGCACGTTAAACATTCTAACGCAATACAATCCCGTTTCATTTAGTATAATGAATAGGTACTTAATTATCACGTCTACGTCAACCCTTATTACAAACCCCTTTAAATTCCATACGAATCATACGTTCCTATATCAAGTCCATGATCACACAAACCAAACGTTATTTAAAGTACAAATCGTCAGAGGTATTCGCGAGGGTCCGTCGGATTATCCTCCGAATAAGCGTATTACTGACTCGGGCCCCTGCTTTGTGATCCAAATATCTAAGGCTTCCCGCACCTAAATATTTCTGCAAATTGAAACTTGTACTTCTGTATCCCTAGGGAAAGGTTTTAAAGGATTGCCGCTGCTCCCTGTTACCTATAGTTATAGGTACACTGTTCGTACTATAACATCTCATTGTAGGTCTCGAGAGACCGTCTGCAGAGCTTTTATTTCAGTTTTATGAATGGCAAGCTTAAGATGCTTCCTTTTTGAAGGCTTAATAAATTATAGACTAATAACAAAAAGATTGTGTATAAAAATGTTGATGTAATTATTATGATACGATGTTTGATGCCAATTTTTGCTATATCGATCGTGAATTCGAGAAACAGGAGACGATTCAACGCAGACGTAAACAAATTTTGTAACCGCCAAGAAAGTCAGCCCTCGGGCGTGCGCCGTCATTTACATATCGTTAAGGTGACGGCTGTATTGAGATGAACTTGTACCTAAGTAAAAGAGTCAAATATTTTATTTTACAAAAAGAGAAGATTGCCGGAAACAGCCCTTTGCTCGATAATGAGATGATATCTTACATTCATTTCGAGTAGGTTGTGGGCAACCATGGTGTCAACCGCCTAAAGGACTCCGGCATGGCCACCCATCCAAGTAGGGGCCGAGCTGCGCGCTGCTTAACACTAGCAATAAACTAACATCGCTTAGCCAAACTACGCCACGAGTGCTACTATAAAATGTACTGAGGTGAGTATACTGTAACATAAAGAAGTATCTTCAGTATTCTTCCACATTATCATTACCTACATTTGTAAGAAATGAGGTGTTATTTAATAACTAGCAGCCCCGTGATTTTACCCGCATTGTGCCCGATCCTGTGGGAATTTAGGGATGAACAAAAAACAAAAATATAAACTCTTCACTTTTATTGTACTAGTAACTACCACATACAGACATACATAATCAGAAAATGTATTTTAAGATAAGAGTAGGTATCAATAAAAGTAATCTGTTTCAATAAGGTAGAGATTTGTTCGCGCCAACCGCTCGCCGCCTTATTATGATGATGAGGCTTCGCTCAGACTTCGCGCTAATACCTCCTTTGTGACGACAAAATATTTTCCGAACAGTTTTCCACACAAAGTCTCTAATTCAATACAACAACAGCGAGGAACCGAATTCGTTTTTTTTGCCGACGTCCGTATAAATTAACATCAGTTTGTAGACTGTTGATGTTTTATGTAAAAGTTTTGTGAATATTTTCTTTTTGAGTGATGTAGATTTGTTTGAGAATATTTACGTAGCGGTACAAAAATAGCTATGGTCTTAGCGAAGTTATTTTCAAACGATATAGCATTCGTTTCGTGGTTCAAATAAAACGAACGTACAGGTACCTACAGTGCTCAATATTACACTGGCCGCCAAAAAAATCGACCCCACCGATCTTAAGTATGCGTTGACATATTGGTATGTTTTGCTTATGCGTTATAAATAAACATCTGAGTACCCACTTGACATTGTTTTAGACGAATACAAGTGCTATTGTGGGTATTTGTAACATTTTAAAAGCACTGATAAAAATTAACGACTTTTGCATAGAGTGCAAGGTTAGTTTATTTCGAACTTTTGTCGCGGAATATTCTTAGTTTTGTGCATCGTAGAGATTTAATCTTTGAATCCTTTGTTAGAGCAATCATACTCGTTGCTTTTAACCATAAAATATGGATACAACTGAAGCAGAAGCCGCTCAAGTGGTAGCTCTCGTTCGTTAAGGGCTAAGTCAGCGAAATGTGGCAAGAAGATTAAATTTGAGTCGATCAGCAGTGCGTCGAGTTTATAAACGATACTTAGAGACGGGAGAGTACCGCCGGAGACCTGGATCTGGAAGAGGACGTGTCACAAACACGACGGATGACCGTTTTATTGCCTTGACTTCCTTGAGAAATCGGCATCTTTCTGCTGTTGATGTGCAGGACAAGCTGAGGGATTAATGCCAAACTACCTAAATTACTTAATTAAATTATAGCTATAAAATATTTTGAAACAGCAAACTAAAATAATAATTCAATAAATGTAGAGCATGACACGCCTACCAAACGGTACAGTTAAACAAATAATGCAAACACAAAATAAACTGCGGGGCGTAGTACACTCGATGAAATAAATGAATTTACAAATGGGTACAGTCGAGGACAAAGAGGTTCGGAGCGGTGGGCGGCGCGGCACGCCTCCGTCTCACCGGGCACGGACAATTACAACGACAATAGAAACATTCAGGTAATATAAATCAATTTACATACATTACGAATGCGAACGACAATATTTCACAACATTATTTTGGAGTAGACCTACCTTAAGATTATGTAAAAGTTTAAGGTTTTATTAAATTATTAAGAAACATGCTTTATTTATTCTCAGTAATAAGAAGTGGCGTTGTAATCTAGTTGAGTAATTATCTAAGATATTTACAATCGTTTTCATTTATAAAATTATTAAGATCTAATTGTCTTTCTGTAGGTAAGTAAAGTAATATGATCATTATTCTACCAATAATTTTCATTCAAATATTGTTTCCCATTAGCGCTAAATAAGCAAGATAGATTTGGATAAAATTTTTGTCAAACTTAAGGGATAACGTGTATTTACTACAGGATTGATTTTGTCTGAATTCCGACGGCAACGGACTCAACATGTGTGACTCAACATGTGCTACTAATTTAATAAATAGTGCCCAAAAAAACTTCATCAATTTTCATCGACTTCACACAAAAATATAAGTACTAAAACATATTGTCAGTTTATGTTTAACACCAAACCAAAAGCTCCCACCGCAACGCTACCGAGCGATCCACAAAAATCAAATAAAATCTATAGCAAAATAAATGTGACATCTGTTTAACGATGCACAACGTGCAACAGAAGTGATTAAAATTCGTGTTTGTTGCGCGCCGCCGATGCCGCGTCAATTGTTTTTCATTGACCATTCGCTTGTATAAAACCACACGCACGTGATACGATTGACAAAACGTCAATGTTTTAAAACTTTTATACACGATTGTACAATATGACCTTGAACTGTTTTCAATGAAAAAACCGTGGGAGATATTAAGTGCAATTTTTCCTTATCATTGCTGTTATCAGTAGCTTTCATTGGTGATCCTTCTAAGTATTATGTGTCTGATCTTTGCAGCATTGGAGAGATGCGAGGTATTCGTATCATAAGTTCTAAGTTTTTTTTAGCTTTTACATATGTAGAACTTGATTACCGACGAACTTATGTAATCGGTCATTATTTTATCAGAATTTTTGCACAAGTTTATTATTAGGTTACCTTATTTTTCTAATTTATTTCAGTAAATGTTCTTCGCAATACATATAAAAACAAACGATTGATAAACAAACATAGTATTAGCATTGTGCTCCCCCCTCATTGTCTACGCTTTAAACGAGTAAATATTTCCTGTAATTAACTTATTCCACAAAACACTGCTTTCTGTATAAAATACAAAAGCACAGCCGAGGAGACAGTAAACAAAATGGCGTATTTAAATGGGCGGCGACGGAGTTGTTGCCGCTCTCCGATACACCGGTATCGCGCTGCCCCACTCGCACTCTATCCGTCGCGCGCTTCTCAAAGCCTCTTTATTTTCATTGCCTTCTCACTTACAACAAAACATTGTAACTACCATTCCAAGCTCATCAAATATAACCCCTAACCACGGTATATAAGAGCCATTTTTCTCAACTCGGCCCTCATAAGCAAACATCCCAGCCATTTCATATGAAACGTGTGGAACTGTTGCACGATACTCTGTCCTTGTCTCGTAAAGAGGGGTGGAGTATTTTTATATGTGCGTCTCTTTCGCGCTTGCCTCCTGAGGAGTAATGTGTTGTTGCGTGTTGTGATATCTCTGAAATAACAGGGAAGCACTCGCTACGAAGTTGTCATTTGTAACGGTTTTCCTAAGTACCGATTGCAAAATCAACGAAGTTTTTGATATTTTTCAGGTTCATACAGGATTTGCTTGATTAGGTTGGTCAATCGTAGTCTCTTGGTACCTCAGTAAAAGCCCGATGCCAATTTATTTATTGATCAACATAACATCAGCATAATTTACTAAACAAAATAACTTAAAGCATCCTTAATAAGTTACATCATTCAAATAAGTATACCATTCATACAAAAGTTTAAGGTGCACCGCAGATGATAATATTATTTGTCTGCGGTCTACAAAAACAACATGCAAATATTTGCGTTACTGCATACAGTTGCATGCATAAGATCTATTTTCACAGACTTGCAGTGCTTCACGGATAGTCTGGTCGGATACCTACGGATAGTCTGATAGTGGATCGTCTAAGCTGCACCTTAAGATTAAACTGATTTAAGATTTAACTGTATAAATTGTATCGATCAAAAACATACTGATATTTTTTTTATTTTTTTTATTATAAAATAGGCAATTAGGGTCTAAATGTTCTTCAAATACTATTAAATGTAAATGAAAAAAAAAACTTGTAAATGAAACTTTATTTGTTAAATATTATTTTTAGTCATACAAATACATACATTGAAATCCTCGTTAGAACGTCGTTGGTAACTTAATTAATCAAAAAGGTACATTTAGGTAATTGAGTAAACATAGATAGATCTAATAAGAGTTGTGTTGCGTGTTGTACTGGAGTAGACTCAAGGCAGGGCGCGCGTGGAGTTGCAAAGCCAGTGGAGTGGGGCGTCGCTAAACAAAAACACGTATAGTTGGTGGTGGGGCGGTGTGATTGGCTGGCGGGCGCGGGGCGCGGGGCGGCGGCGCAGGGCGGGCGGCGGGCGCGCGGCACGCGCATTCCGCGACCACCGCTACGCCCGGCAACATGTGCAGCGGCGCCGAAGGAGGGCCCTGGCCGCTCGGCAAAGACGCGCCGACAGTCGCAGCCGCCGCAATCGACCATTACCGCCTGCAGCTGTACAACTACGCCGTCGCCGAGAGGCTGCGCCTGTACCCACCCTCGGTGGCGCCATGCTACTCCCCGTACGGGCCGCGGCTCGCGCTCTCTATGTCCCTGCTGCAGCAGCGCGCCCTGCAGCCTGAGGAGCCCAAGCCGCAGCACAGCTACATCGGCCTGATCGCGATGGCCATCCTCAGCTCGCCCGAAAGGAAGCTCGTGCTCTCCGACATCTACCAGCACATCCTCGACAACTACCCTTACTTCCGCTCCCGGGGGCCCGGCTGGAGGAACTCCATCCGGCACAACCTCTCCCTCAATGACTGCTTCGTGAAGGCCGGCCGATCGGCGAACGGCAAGGGCCACTATTGGGCGATACACCCGGCTAACATAGAGGATTTCCGAAAAGGTGACTTTAGAAGGCGCAAAGCTCAGAGGAAAGTGAGGAAGCACATGGGCCTGGCGGTGGACGATGACGGAGAGGACTCGTCGTCGCCGCCGCCGCAGTCGCCGCCGCCGACGGCGCTGCCGCTGCCGTACTGGAGCGCGGGGCGGCTGCCGCCGGCGCGGAAGCGTCAGTTCGACGTGGCTTCGCTGCTGGCGCCTGACGAGGCGCCGGCGAAGCGCACGCGGCGTGAGAGCAGCGGCGAGGAGGAGCCCGAGGAGGACATCGACGTGGTGGCGAGCGACCAGGAGGAGCGCGCGCCCGAGGACGAGGCGCCCGCGCACTACCCGCTGCTGGGCGGCTGGTGGCCGGCGCTGGAGCCCGCGCTGCTGCACCAGCTGCGCCGCCACGCCGCGCCGCCGCCCTCGCCGCCCGCGCACCGCCCGCCCGACACCTAGGCGCCGCACCCACCGGCGACACCACCGCCTGTACATACATGTGAATACTCAGTATTATTACCATTTACATTCCAGTCGGAACATATATTTTAATCCTAGTGAAGTAGTTCGTGAACACGGTTGTAAACTCTAGTATCTTCTCTTCTTTCTCTCTATTTCTGTTATTTTCTATACTGTACGATTGTTTCGTTTCCTTTTAAAACGTTTAGACGTATATTATGTCGTTTCCGTCGGTTTGGACGCGAGGAAGCGCGTTGAAGTCTTTTGAAGGCGCGATGTGCTCGACGAACTGTGCCGTAAGTTGAACGTTTGTTTGTCTGTTAGTCCGTGATATTATAGTGTGTATATTTGTAAATTATGTGTAACTATTAGGAATCTTTAACTGGAACGTTGTATCGATAGTGCGATGTTATAACAGTTACTTAATATCAGTAAAGTCTGAAAACGACCAAGCTCTGTAGATACTACATTAGTTCTATTTGTATATAATTGTAACGGTGTCTAATCTTTGTTGTTTTATGTAACATACTGTTGTTTATTGATATAGAATACATAGGTACAATGGTAATTAAACAACACATTAAATCTCTGAATAAATAGATATTATTATAATTGATTCGAATCTTTTATTCATCACTTTACCTTTCCACCAGTAAATACATAAGAAATAACCGATAAAATAGTTTGATCCAATTTTGCGTATGTGATTTTGATGCAATCATTTTGTAACAATACACTGATTGATTTTACTTTTGTTGAATAAACAAAAACACATTGGAAATATAGTGCGGGTAGATGTGATAAACGTTAACCTGATATGCCCATGCATTGGTGTTTAGTATTTTATTTAGTAAACAATTAATAAATATTCTATGCTGAGTGGCTTATGTCTCAAATATTACAAGACAGATTATTGATGAATCATACAAAAAATATTTGGGTATAAATTAACATTGGTTTAACTACTCGTAGATTCTTGATAAAAAAATATAATCGACTTCAATAAAATAAATCAATATTTAACTGGTTCTATATCAAAATGTATAATTAATATTATTTCAAGACGTATCACATATTTGAGGCAGTACGAATACCTATACATTTTTAAAGCCTTGAGAAATGAGTGGGTAATGTACAAATTACGTACTTAACTATTGTATGAAATAGGTTAACTAGTATTTCTCGTAAACAGGTAGATTTACAAGATTTCTCACGCCTAGACCCATTGTTGTTGTGATAAGAAATTCGTAATCAGCTTTCTATACAACGTACTAAATAGATACTTAGAATTAAATGAGTCACCGTGAGAGAGTGTGAGTGTATTTTACACATTGATATACCTAATACAAACCTTACAAAATGATTCAAAATTAGATAACTTTGTAGAATTGTTAACTTGAAAAGCTCCTTTTGAACAATATAATATAGGTAGGCGGCATATGTTATCTTTTTTAATACTAACTAGTATCTGAGACGTTAGTTTGAACGCGTTAAAGTTTGAACTAACAATGTATAAACTTGATTCAAGAGGAAGGAGGTTACATTGCAACGCGAGTAAAGTACGGGGCTCTGATATTTAAGCATTAAATAAGTATCCAAAAAGACTAAAGAGCTGAAGAGTTGGTTTGTCTCCTTGAAGGCGCTAGGTTATCTCCAAAACTAACAGTCGGATATGTAAAAATATTTTTGCATATAACCACAGTCAAAATAAAGGTTATAGGTCAAATTTCATCCTGAAATACTAGAAAACTGATATTATTCGGGTAACACCGTGAGGCGCTGCTACGAGTAGTAGGTTAGTGATTTTGAAAACAATTGTTTATTAAATGGCAAGTAGTCGAATTATTTTTCTTGTTTACAATTTCTTGATTTGTGGTTACGAGACATACTGTGGATGTGTCCACAGTGTTTTATGTGGTCTTTCAACCTCTCTGAAAGACCGGGCTTGCGAATCTGGTCATTTGATAGGCTTCATTGATGTCTATATCATTTTTAATTCTCTTTTGGTGATGCCATAGTGAACCAACGGCACGTCGGCTACCGATTATTTTAATATAAAGCTACTAGCAGCGCCCCGCGGTTTTACCCGCGTTGTGCCCGTTCCCGTGGGAATTTCAGGAATTTTTTTACATAAAAACCTTCCTCTTGAATCACTTACCTATTACAAAAAACTGCATCAAAATCCGTTGCGTAATTTTAAAGATTTAAGCATACAGACAGACAAACAGACAGACACGAAAAAGAGACGACTTTATTTTATACTATGTAGTGATGATACACATGGGTTTTATGTTCTTTTTTCAAACATATCGGTAGTCCCATTCCCGACGGTGTACCTTGGCACCTCGCTAACGGAATGTTAGGTGTTTAGTTATAGTTATTCATAGTTCTATCTTCCAAGAGTTACTGAACATCTCCTCTCTCTATATTACAGTACATGGAGATCGCTATCATATGCATGTAACAAAAATACCACCTCATAAGTACAAGTATCATAATCCTACATAGAGTTGGCACGTACCAATAAGTGGACGTCATATTATTTAGTTCGGTTCGTTTCAAGTCGGTTTAAGTGCTACTTGCATTATAATCACAACTCACGATGTTAACTTAACGCGACGTCAATCAATTGATACACTGTAATTAACTATGCCGCGCAACGAGTATTTTAAAACATAATTCAACTTAATATGTCTAGATCTTATACCTATATTCAGATATGGTATGATAGTGATAGGACAATAGGTATGTTTCGTTGTGGGACATAATTGGTTAATAAGAGAATAGATAAACGTATGTGAAAGTGATTATTATTTATATGAGATTACAAACTAAGAGCGAATTGCACAAGAAATATTAAATCTATTTAGTGCTTAAATATGTTTAAAAATCAAATGATGTTCGTTATGAATTGTTTCTTATTTGGTGGAAGGTAAAATACAATTTTGAAAGAATAGCTTTTGTTTCTTATACATATTTAAGGACTAAATAGATTTAAAAGGTTTTCTGCTTTCCGCCCTAAGGGATATTCGAGTATTAGAGATGTTGACATGATATGTGTGACGTTCCGTTTTTTATAAACTGGCTCAATATTAACGTCGCCTCTGGCATTCATTAATTAACACGCCTCCGTCTTTACAGCTTAATAAATTCAAATAATTCTTTCACATAGGTTCAAACCAACGAGTATTTCAAAAACGTATGAAAAAATATGTTAAAAAGATTTGTAGGAAGACTGTGCTAATTAATGAATCTCATACATCTATTGTGCAGCGATATCAAAGGTATGATATAAAAGGCTTTTACCGTTATAATATTATGGATATACAATAATTAAGTTTCGTAATAGTAGTTTATGCAACTGTCATATAAGGAAGGGTATTAAAACACGAGTGTGAGTTTCATAATAGTAACGAGTGTTTTAATACCCGTGTTATATGCAGTTGCATACACTACTTTATCTTCACTAATGCAATTAATCAAACAACAAGAGTAAAAGCTGACAATAGTTTTTCACGCGTACGTGTATTGTCACAGTGAACTTGCCGCCATTAAAATCTAACCAATGAGAGCGCAGCTGCGCGTAGGGCCAATCAGGAGCGAGCGAGATCTTACCAAAGAGTTTTGTGTATGTAGTTTCGACGAAGTTTTCACGTATAACCCAACTGTTTTCAAAAGCCAGCCTAATATCAATATTGTATACAACTAGTATGAGGATTTTGACATAAGGCTCGCCAGGTTAATTGGTCGCGTTATAATGATGTTATAATGAGAGTTTACGATATCGATGTGGATATTATAACATCATGTGCAATTGCTTAAATTGAGTGTTTTAGTTGCCTGCGCTATAACAGTAGTAATTATAAGTCAAGTATTGGAAACATAAGTAGAATGTTACAACATTAGTGTAGATAAACATATTTGTACTGATGTGGTCGGGACTGAGTCGCTGCAGTTGTAAGCTATTGTACAGTCTATTACATCAAATATCTCTGAAGGACCTCTCCGAGTTAGATCTATATTCCCTCGTGATTCATACCTCCAAAAATGACCGGGCTTGTGCCGTGACTCTAAGGAGAACCACTATAATAATACAGGGGTTGTAAACATATTGTAGGCCCCCGATTATTCAACATCTTCATATGTAGGTGTTAAATGTAAGTATACAGTCAAAAACTAAGGAGTTATCTTTTATTATCGGTGGCTAACATACATCGCGTTTTTATAATAACATCGGTAGCCATATAGCAACAGGAATTCAGGCCTTAATACTTTGTAGGTACTTACCTAATTAATGAGGCACCCTAAATAAAATATATATCTATTCAATGCTTAGTGTGCCTTGGTTGTTCTCACGGATGAATAAACTTTTCGTATAAGCACTACTGAGTTGTAAATTACCGGAAGGACTAAAGAAAGTTTATGTTATTTCACAGTAAACATATCCACAATAGAGTTGTGCAACTTAATCCTTTGCAAAATATATGCCCAAGCGTCTCAATAGAAGAATCCTTCCTTCCACTGAATACTTTTGTGGTAATGATTCAATAGATTAATAGGTATCTGAGAAAGCGTTGACACTGAGCGAATTTACAGCTTGAACTCACTATATAGTTAGTTAGATTCTGTTTTACAAGCTTAGTTTGGGTCTATTTAACCGTGAGTGAATTTGTCCGGGTATATCACTCATTTATTTTATATTACTCAACAGTTGAATACAATGAGACTGATTGATTAGTTCGACGCGAAGAAAACTGTTAGTCTAAGGGTGAGTTGTTTCAAACAGTTGCCTATCGTAACATACCTACGTTCGTTAAAAAGTTCACGAATAGGTACGCTGCTAAATGTCTGTTTAATACTAAGCGATGTTACATAACTTAAATAACAGGCTGTTAAAGTTATTTGAGCTGCCAGTAGACAGCCTCGTTTTTTCTTATGTCTATTGAGACTGACTATTTATGTTAACATTTACTGGTGTGTAAGCGTAAGCTAACTGTTGTCAAAACATTTCTTTTCGTTTTAAAAACATACTTTACTATGAAAACATGTTTATAGATCAGAATTGTCAAACAACAGACTGCTTTGAATATAATGTTATCAAGCTCTTGTAAACTCACTTAAATGCTTACACAAAAGCGTCGTGAAGGCTCAGTGAAGGTGCCCTGTGTTAATACATCCCTATACGTATCTTGATTCAGAATGCATGCAAATGATTCTTAAAAGAAAATTAATTACTCTTCATTTCTCCTTTACCTTTGATATACTCGTGGAAGATCGAAGTACTTACTGTTGTATTTCGTAGATATACCTGACATCAATTTTATTTTGTGCTCATAGGTATAATTATTAAACACTGCTTAGCTGTTAAATTAACCAGTCAACGTATATAAAAGCTAATTACTAGCTTTAATCTTTTGTTTCTTGGACTTGTATAATAACTATGTACAATGTTCTAACAAGGCGCGTGGTAACAATGCCTAATTATGTTTTAACTTGAATTTATGTACCTTATTAACTAATTACCCTGTTAAACTATCGTGTGACTATATTAATACACTAGCAGCGCCCCGCGGTTTTACCCGCGTTGTGCCCGTTCCCGTGGGAATTTCGGGATAAAATGTAGCCTTCCTCGATAAATAGACTATCTAACAGTGAAAGAATTATTCAAATCGGTTCAGTAGTTTCTGAGATTAGCGCGTTTAAACAAACAAACAAACAAAACAAACTCTTCAGCTTTATAATATTATTAATATATTAATATTAATATTAATTATTTAATACATATAACACTTAATCATACCTCTTTTCAATATAAGAAGGAAAAAAGCCTCACAAATTCTAAAATTATGAATTTCGCGCAAACACTGCGCTTATCATAATGTTATCAGTCACACAAAGGAATCAATAGATTATCAGTGGAAACCACAGGTTGTAAAGTGTTGAAAGGAAGGGACGAATGCGTCAACTTCCTGGTGATTTTGTTATACATTCGTTAAGCCGCATTGTTGTTAACGCCAGCTTAAAGGATTAGCAGACGATTACATCTATTAGTTCACGGTTTTTTTGGTTTAGTTAATCGTTTTTGATTACCTTTGATAAGGTGTGAAATTTAAATTGTTTTGTATGGCATGTTTGAAGACTTGTCATATTTTGTTTCGTGTTTCAATTTCCCATAACTTTTTGTTTAAGTTTAAAAATTCACAGGTGTCTAATATAATACTAGCACCGCCCCGCGATTTTGCCCGCGTTGTGTTCTTCCCCGTGGTCATTTCGGGATAAAATATTGTAAACCTTCCTCTTGAATGAGGCTATCCAATACAAAAGGAATTATTCAAATTGGACTGGTTGTTTCTGATATTAGCGCGTTCAAAGAAACAAATAATAAATCAGCTTTTGTCTAAATCTGGAACGAAATATTAGTTTGACATTTTATAGTACCTACTAACATGTCAATGGGTATCTTCCAAACACAGAACTAAAGTGCTTAACATTGTCATAGACTGTACATAAGCTTCTATATAAACTAAACAATCTTGCAAGTAGTGCACAATCGTGAAGTGTCCCTACAGAGTCGAGTTCAGCGTTCATTAGTTCAGAGAGCAGTTTAGTGTTGCCAGCGGCTGTCAGTAGATAATGCAATAAGGCCCGCCCCGGCCCCGGGCAACTCCGACTCCTGTAAACGCATGTAAATGTGCCCTAACCCTTACGCTGCCCGCTGCCCGGCGCCCGCCCGCTGCTAATGAACGTGCCAGAAATACCAACCGCTTGTTTCGACTACAGTTATCATCAAATCCCTGTCAAACTTGGGTTTCGGTACGAGTTGTTGAAGTTGATTGTTGGTATAATTTTGTAGGTTGTGATGTTGTTACAAATTGTGAGGTATCTTTAGGTATTTTATAGAGAGAGTGTTTTCAGTCATCGTCAATTAAAGCTTTGCATATGCAGCTATGTAGCCATATTACATGTAACGTCCTATTCATACCTACTTTTGAAATATACCTATCGATATTCAGGTTCGTTTAGAACCCGAAAACAAATCCCCCTAAACGACTCAGTTAAAAGTTGCAATTTTACATAAAAATATTTCAAACAGCAATTGAAAGAGTCCATTAGTCGCCCATTGAGGTGAAAAGATCGATGCCGCTTGTCCATCGGTAAAACGCGTCCACTCTCGGGAATTGCCCACTCCCGAATCTAAACGCTCCCAATTCCGTCAAGTGTCGACAAAAGCCGACTTTTAGCGGCAACAATGACCGAATGAAGCAAATTACCGCTGTGCGACTTGAAAGCGCTCATCGGGTCGCACTGGCTGGCGCATTGTCGCCGAACGGTTTGCGTCGCGAAACAAACGATAACAATAAACAGTAAAAAGGAAAGTGTAGCATTTTGCGTGTAAGTGCGCGGCGACAATGGCCCGCCGGTAATCGGTGTTAATGCGCCGGATTCGTTGGGCAGAGTGAACGCCGCCGCCCGCGGCCGCCGCCCGCCCGCCGCGGCAACCCCTACGTTCTCAGAGTATTTTTATAACAAATCATCGGTTCGATGATTGACAACATTGTGTTTTTACACTTTGGGTGTTTAATGAATTAATTCATTTGATGGGGGCCCGCTTTGAGGTTTATCGACGTGTTAATACTGTAGGGTCGATGATTACGAGTAGTACCAAAATAAAGAAAAAAAGACTGTGATGTTTTTTTTTCCTTTTCTTATAGGTATTCTACTTAAACCCATTTTGACTTTCAACAACAAATGGCACATTATAACTATCTAGACACCGCGTTTACAATCAATTAATAACCTTTCCCATACATCACATTTTTCAATCCAGTCTCCTCACCACCAAAGTGTGAAGTTTCTATTACAATAGCCCATTAAAAATAGATACCTAAGAGCATCATAAACGGTGGAGAGTCGTTGATCAAACACGAGGGCGCCTGGTCTATCCAAACACCGGCAAAACAAACAGAGTGGAGTGGACCGCCCGCGGATTCGCACTTCACGTCCCGTTCAAGGAATCGGGATATGTGACACCGCCAGGTGATATGCGACAAATGTACTGGTAATTGGGGGTTAAAGGATATCACACTTATACAAATTGTACTGGTTTAAGTACTCAAGCAGTTACGTCCGTACTCAGAAACGTCAAACGCTTCCTTAGTAGAGATTTGATGAGTTATTTTGATTCGTAAGGTACGAAAATTACGTCTCTAAATGGACGTCTCTTAGTGCGGCAGTTTGCCCTCTTTTCCCACATCTACATGTGCCTATCTATACTAATATATAAACTATATTTAGCTGAAGAATGTATTTGCTTTTTGTTTGTTTGAATATATCTCTCTTATCTGAAACTACTTGTTCACCCAAGAGAGAAAGGTATAGGACACATTATAGGCTACTTTGTGGTGGAACCGCGAGGCGCTGCTAGTAATATATAAAAAGTCTATTTAGCAGGTTTCAGACAATTATTTTGCCTTCAAATAAAATAACTGAAATAGTACGACAAATCTTAGTATCCTCCTATTTCGTAGCAAGAAAATATAAAAGCAAGTTCGAACTTCCAATCGTATCTTATTTTCCGTTTTCTTAAACATTGTGGAATGCACGAGTGAGCCTCAAAGCGTCTTTGTATTCAAATAGGTTTTGTCCCTCGACGGAGTGGACGGCACAGGATTTCCTTAATACCTGATATTTCAAATAGATAACCTGCCATTGAAATATTTGTTTGTTACGTAGGTAAATATTTTATGTAAGTATTTTTGTCTTTCAAATCAATGCCTACAATCTTTAACTTCGAATCTAAATTTAGTAACCTACTAATTTGTCCCAAATCGAAGTAAAAAAATATCATGGTAAAGAAATATTTTGGTCTCATTTACTTACTTGTTACATGCACCCTACTTTGAGCCCTTATTTTACGCCCGGCCATGTGAACAAGATCCTAGACAAATACTAGACAGTACTAACTGCACTGTTAGCTCACGCTACTCAAAAATACAGCACCTAAAACGTCAACAAAGTCATTTACATACCAAAAACAAAACACAATCGTAAAAGCTGCCATACAAATTACAATGCATCTAACTGCGTCCTAACAAGAGAAGTTAAATGGAAGCAAAACAAATTGGAAATAAAATGTGTAATAAAATAGCGATTGTGTCGGATGCGATGATGTGTGTGTCGTATTGAGAGCCGGTGGCGTGGACACATTTAATTGTGGAGGGGAGCTCGCGCTGGCTGCAGGGCGCCAGGAAGTGCGGCGCTGGTGTACGTACCCGGAGCATGTCTTGGCGCTTTTGGGCTTATGTAAACTGCATAGTTGCTGTTATGTATATATCACAGGATAATTGTAAATGATTTTGGTCTATAATCAACTAGTAAGATTATGAACTACATACTTGCTATGGGCAGATTGTGATAGCCATAAGTCATATATTATTTGAGTCATATATTATTTGAGTCTATCTATACATATTTATACGGTCTATACCTATTATCCTATTTAACATAAATGGAGGTATATTTTAATAAGAAACGTGAGCGTACAATAAGCTTGATATAAATAAAAACCTGCCATAATCCTTAAAATATTAATTTATGCGAGTAACCAATCATTTGTGATCCGACCCTTACACAAGTATCCAAAAAATCGACATTCAAAGCTCGCAATGTTATTTTAACGCGGTTTGCTTCACGATCGATCTTCAACGCGTCAATGTGACCTATTGCGGATAAATGTTTGTTTTGTTTACATAATAACATTCTTTACAACAACGCTGGTTTATTATAAGTATAGTGAATTCAGATTCATAGTTTTAATGGTCATGGTCATGTTTTAATGGTCATTACCTTACCTTTTAGAAGCAATATTATAGTAACATCACAATGGGTTGCTTACTTCGATTATTTTTCTAAATTCCTATGGTTTTTTTCCGTAATCTCAATCAGGTACTTAGTCTACTTTTTTGTATGTGAACGAATTATTATTTTACTCACCGAGTTTCTTCCAATACTGGAGCATTATACATGTACTACTTACAAAAAGGTAGTCAAAAGAAGTGTCTTTGTTTATTTAATATCATGTTTAATAGTACAAGTGAGGCAAGCGTGATGTTTGGAGGATGCCCGTGTCTCAAAGCAGTTCGGAGAATATCTCGAGTGTTGACTCAGGCTCGGTCACAATAGATGCAAACTCTCACCCACACTCCAACGCAGATTATTTCCAATCCAAGTTTATTCAGATGACTCTTAGAAAATATATCCACAAAAAGTGTTAAGGAATTTTAAAATGTTATTATTAAATATTACTCTAGCAGTATAAACAAAATACTTTATTTATAGTCTACAGAGATTGCTTCCATTTGTTCATTAAATAGAGCACTGTATAAGCAATTTATTTTTAATCGGTTTCACTAGCCAAGTTATTTGTCTAGATTTATTGCGTTTACCGTTAAGTAATGAACACACACTTTCCTAATTTTATAAACTCCAGTAAGTGTCTAAACAATCTAAATATTTAGTTTAGAGTTAACTTTATTACATAAGACAAATACTTATATATGTCTAGTTTCATATTTAAAATGTCACGCAAATAATGTTAGATCCGGTACGTTTTGCAATCGTCGTAATCCACCGAGCTAAGAGCGTAATGTCCTTAAACTATTGGATTTAAATATTGATCCAAGTTTACTGTTAAATTAGAGGAACACTCATCACACTGAACACGTTTGCCGTACACGACATCAATAGTTGATGTTTACTTTCCCATCGTTGTTATTGTTAGTGAATTCCCATAAGTTCCAGGTAAATCCACGCACTGAACGGACACCAATAACAAACATCATTTCAAAATGACAGCCGGCCAAATAACGCAAACACATTAAGACCAGTTGAAGACCTTTTAATTTGCTTTAAAATACACGTTTATATTTATTTATATATTACGTAAACTTTAAAAACTAGTAGTTGTCGGATTGTTGGTACCTCATTAATGGATGAAAGTTTTGATCAAATATTTGTCCGTTTAAAATTGTAATTAGGAGGAGATGCGTACAAAGACTGGTAGTTGATATAACAGGGTATTTATTATTGTAGTGGTCCGGTGTGTGCTGGCGGGAGCTCATTAGAAACAAGTCTTTGTACAACGTGTAAATAGCGAGCAGAGACTCGGAGGCACTTTACCGGTCGATGTCGCGGCGGCGAACGATTCCGACGCTCCTATTAGTAATCAATCGTACTTGTGAGGAAATAAATAGCCGTATGTTTGTATACTACTTGAACTTTTGTTAGTATTACACGAGTTTGTTTGGCTAGTTTTTTATATTATGATGAGATTATGAAGCACTTCAATAAAAGTGTAAAAACAAGAACCTGCCTTATTGGTAATTCACAAGAATTTAGACACAAGTTTGCCAAAAGAGATTTTATACAAAATAGAGAAGTCATTTTCATAGCAACAACTTGGTTCTCACAGTTCAAAAGGTCACGAAACCACAGCGCACATCTTTGGGCGGTCTGAAACTCAAACACCAGCGTTGACCTATTGAAAAAGAATAGAAACGTAAACAGCACTTGTATTCAAAACATTTTCTTTAAGGAGCAAACGTCGAACAAAGGTATAGTGTGTTTGTGATATTTTCTATTTTCTAATGTATGGAGTGTTGGGTCGAAGAGCATTGCATACAATAAGCGAGCGGTGTCGGGTGGCAATGTACACCTACGTCTCATGGACGGCAAACATTGGTCTTGATGGCTGCGGTCACCGATAGGACGTAGTTACGTCATTAATATTGATATGTAGCTGATGCTTGCCGGATGTCTCATCGATTGGGGGTTGGTTGGTCATGTCCCAATTGTCTAATGTCTGCTTTGTAAATAGCTGTACTTGTAATCTAGTCTACATCACCCAATTATGTTGGTAAGTATATACTTTTATTTATACACTAACAGCGCCCCGCGGGTTTACTCGCGTTGTGCCCGTTCACGTGGGAATTTCGGGATGAAAAATAGCCTATTACCTTTCTGTTAAATGTGTGTATATATTACAAAATAATACTCAAATCGGATTGTAATTTCTGAGATTAGAGCGTTGAAACGAAAAAAAATCAAAATGTTTTTTCTGATTTATTATATTAGGTATTGATTGTCGCTTGTTAAGTTCCATTGTAAGGTTAGCAGAGACCGACCTACGTTTTTGCAAACATTATACCTACCCGTTTCTGTAAGAGATTTGGAATGAAAAGTAGCCTTCCTCTTGCATGTGGCCATCACATACACAAATGTTTTCATATCTGATTGGTAGTTTTAGCTTGAGATTAGCACGTTCAAACAGACAATGAAACTACTCAGCTTTATTATTTCTATATAGATTTACAAAATCAAATTTATAAAAAATTTGAATTGAACTTTTCTGTAACCTTTCATGACATCACCGGGCGGTCAATAGCCATTTTAATATAAACAGTACTATTATGAAACTGGCGTCTGTTGGTATGTCTGCCCCTCGACACTCGCTGTTTGTCCACATTCTATAACCACAAGTATAGTGGTCGACCCGACTCCGACCACATTTGACCTCTCGCCCACAACGAGGCGTGAAAATATCACATGTCATTGTTTTGCCTCAGTTAAAAGACCACCACGATATGTGTTTATGTTTTCATATGTTTTTAATGTAAAATGTTATATGTTTTGATTATTGATCTCCTTATGTTATGATATAATGTTTTGATTGGAATCGTTGTGATGTGATACCCGCACGTAAAGAAACTATCCCTTTAACGTAAACATATACAAGTTCTAAGTGTGTAACGGCTAGTCAGGTCTTACTCTGTAAAAAAGGAATGATATCCTACGAATTCCTACTAATCCTATCCTACTAATATTATAAATGCGAAAGTTTGTGAGGATGGATGTATGTATAGACGTATGTTTGTTGCTCTTTCACGCAAAAACTACTGAACGGATTTGGATGAAACTTTACAGTAATATAGGTCATCAGAATACCACATGGGATACATTTTATCCCGAAATTCTCCCGGGAACACCGTGGGGCGCGGCTAATAACTTCATAAAAGGTCTGTATAATGTTAGAAAGTGAAGTTTTTATTTACTTTATTCAATAAGATTTAGAGAGATGAGAACCTTACAGCATTAAAATGAATTCGGTATAGACATAGAAACCTCTTCGCTGCACTAGTTCGTAGTACAACTACGTACCGTAATTACCGCGCTCCCTTACCTAATTATTGTGCGTTACTTGACCCTAAACTGAATCCAAGCAAAAACTCACAATCAAAACACAACGACATATAAAAATTACAAACCAACAACAAAAACAAGCCCGTTGGCACAGTGGCAGTGAGAGCGCTTACTGTGTCGGGGGTTGCGGGTTCGATTCCCGCCCGGAGTCAACAATATGTGCAGACATAGTTGTTGGCGACGAACGTCTGGATGTCAAATATATATCTTGTAAGTATTTGTGTATGTATATGTAGTAGTATCAGTTAATTAGATTCCATAACACAAGCTTAGAGCTTACTTTGGGTCTAATTAACCGTGTGTGAATTTGTCCAGGTATATATTTATATTTATATATATTTATATTAAAAACTTACACAAAACTACAATACAGCGTATTCCACCGCAAATGTAGTCGCTTCAATACCTGAGTTGTGTAAAAGGCTGACACGTCCGCAGCATACGTCGTATTAGGTTATCCTCGGGGTGAAGTGAGGGTAGGGGAAGGGGGAGGTATGCAGATCCACCGCCTCCGGTAGAGGGCCCTGTTTGTGCGGTAGATGTACCTAATGTTTGATATACATACACGTGCTTATGTATTCATGTGTTGATTGTATGTAAGGCAGTGTGCGTACGCTTTCTTGCAGGGTTTTTGGGTGATTGTGTTGTGGTATAGACTGTGTTTTGTTTTTGTTTGGGTAATGATCCTGTGGAAAACAAATGTGAAACGATAGTTGGGATTTTAACGGTCTTTTTAGGCGTAGGTCAGTGTTTATTATGATTGTGGTTTGCGTTATAACTTGTTAATTATCTCCTATAATGAAAAGATAGCCTTTAAGTGGTCTAAAAACTCCGACACCAAGGTTGGCCACTAACCATCTCGAACTTACTTTGCCTATAATAGACGATATATTTACAAATATGATACACACATAGTTATTAATCTGATACGTCGTACTGATACGTCTGATACTATAGAATATTTGTTAAAAATTAATTGAAACCCAAGAAGTTACTAAAATATATGTAACTATTTAATAATTCAACTATATGACTAAGGAAACACGTCTTTTGTTAACAAAATTCCATCCTTTCATCAACAATTTAATTTCTAAACAAAGGTCCAATAGATCGGCCGAATAATTGATAGAAGTATCATAATCGTGTCGTGTTTGATGTGTGTATTGTTTGACTGTTGAATAAGAAAGCGATATATCGCTTATTGTTTGTTAGGTTTTACATAACGAGGCTGCGGTCGATGCTTTGTGTTGTATTGTGGGGAGGGACCAAACGATCGAGATGTGAGCTGAAAGGCGCCGCGCGATGACTCGGCGCGATTCACGGACTCAGTACAAGGTATAAGAATTCAGAGGGAATCAAGTCAAAGACATTCATTTCTTTGAAATTAAGCATAGAGGGAACTAAGTATACTAAACTTTTATATGCCCTGTTACCGGATTTTTTAGAAGCCGATTGACTCAATATTCACGAAGTACCTTAGGGTATGTTTAAAGAAAACTGAAACATTTAATTATAAACGTTTGGGAGTAGGGAACTCATCACTATGTTTTCTCACAAACAATTAATGTTTGCTGAGTGCATAAGTACGGCTGAGTGCATAGAATTAACCAAAATTCCGTACCAGAACTAACCAGCTGCCAGGATTCAAAGGATACCAAAGTTAACACAATTACAAAAACCATTATTCGAAAGCTAACAATAATAAATTGATAGAATCGCTCATGACTCGTGTTCTATCAAAACGTTGCGTTACCTCGCGCCGCTCTTTGAACTGTCCAAATGATTGTTTTATATTTGTAAAGTGTTGAATAGTGCCCCTATTCTAACGTCCGCCGCTCGCCCGCGCCATGCCCGCTGACGTAATGTAGCATTTCAATTAGTCCCAATACAGTTTTATTTTATAACAATGCTTTAACAAATACCGCGTCGAAGTGATTTCAAATCTGACAATAAAATATAACTCAATTATGAATAGAAACGAAAATAATTAAACCCGTTTTTAGTGGTGTCTTTTGTTTGGGCAGTGGTTCGTAGCCGCGTAGCAGAGTGCGGCGTAGCGCGTAGTCTAGAAATTACTACGAAAATAGATTTTGTTATTCGTTAGAAAATTATTTAATATCCTTGTTATAAAACTGTTTAGTCAAAAAACTAATGAATTTATGTTTAATCTAACGGACAGATCTAACTGATCCGAAAGCAATTAGTAATTAGCGATTACATAAATCGGTGGCAAATTCGCGATGCATTCGATCAGTCCATCGATTAATTATCGATAATGATCGATGAGTCGTCTGTGTTGCGTCGTGTCGGCGGCCTGTAATCACGGCGGTCCTCTAATCACGCCTTAGTGGGGCTCGATGCACTCGCTCTAACTATCCGATCTCTGATACATTCCGACTTTTTACTCTTGTTATTGTTTTGGGGTAAATTGTTTACAAAACTGAGGAGTTGAAATGAAGTTCTCATGGGAAGCTTTCAAAATCTTTCTGTAACAATATAGACAGTCAAGAGAGATGAAAATTGAGAGGCCTTGGGTAACATCACAGTCTATAACATAGTTTTTTTATAAGTATCTTTTTCATGACTAATACAAAGCCTATATTCAAGCCTGTATAACGTAACCACTTAACTATAGCAACCACATTACTTAAAAACAATTGACGTCATAAATACGCATAATCGTCACCGTTTAACTTTAAACATAGTACTTACTAACGAACATTTGACGTCATAAAGTTAGTAAAGAACGCATGGACTTCATTGTTAGCCGTTTATTGAAATCCCTACGTCATAATGTAGATGTGTGAATCCAATTCGAAGCCATCAGCGGCGCGCGGCAGCCACAGATCATTTGATGATATAATTGATACTACATCTCATCTCAAACAAAAAACAACACAAAAACCGAAGTGGTTCAGTTTTAGTTTGAAAATTATCGCATTGATTGAGATGTTTCCTTGGCAACAACAAAAAAACATTTTCTCACGAGAGAATGACTTACATTTTGTTATCGACGTCATTGTTTGAGGTTAACCGTTTAGTTAGATTCACTTAGGTTTAGGCAGACTTTTTTTAGGTTCCTTACGTGGTTGTACAATCTCGGTCGGTCGCGTTCTGTAGCAAAAATAAACACATCGGTAATGTTACCTATATTAAATTGGTTGGATTCCATAATACAAACTTAGAGCTTAGTTTGACCGTGTGTGAATTTGCCCGGGTATATTTATTTTATACGTAGACATTGGTATTTTTGCCCTACATTGTAATCTACATTACATTACCGTGTAAGCCATCAGTTTATTTATACAGTATCTCACTGCGGGCCAATGGTCCATATATCTCATATGTAACAGTGTATTATTTCACACCAGCACAATCAAACCATCATATCCATTATTTTATTATCAGCCATATTCGCCGTTATTTGTGCACTTCAAAACTAATTTCCTTTCACTTAATATTGGAAAACAAAATTATAAGTTTGTGTAAGACACTCGTGTTTCTAGAAAGTGTTGTAATTTGTTATAAAAACGTGTAAATAAGCCGAGATCGAGGACAAATGTTATTAGCCAGTTGGATAACAGGCCAGGGGCCGACTTCCTAAAACATTTGTTGGGAAAAGTGTCAAATCATGCATTCCATTTGCGCCTTGATACTCATATATTGACAACATTTGGTACCTAAAATACATTTAATATACAAATTCATTTTCCTAGAGGCAGACTAAAGAGACAAAAATATAGTTTCAGAAACAAATATACATAAACAAATGTAAATAATAAACAAGACCCCATTTTGTCTATATCATTCTATATCACCTTCCTGTTTTGATAGGAAACCGGAAATGCATAGTATTAAATAAAAAATACTAAAAACTAAATTAGTAAGTATCACCTCGAGTTCTATCGAATTGAGTACTTATATCTCAGTAAATCAATATACAAATATTTTAATTAATAGATAAGTATTTTGCCAAATGTTATTAACCCCTGTCGTATTACAGCTCCGATGTTTGGTTGTTTACCTCAGTCGGTGAAACACGAAGCCGAGTCATCTACTCACTTTACTACTTCCTATTTTAACTAAATTATAGTTTTTTTGGATTAAGGACTTTCGGTATCTAATTTATTTATTAGACCAAAGTTTGGGTTTTGTTCTCACATAAAGGTTTTAAAAATGGAAACAGATGTTTTAGCTTTCTGGTTTTTAAATGAAAAAGTATTGTAGGTACCTTTTGGGTTAGATTATATTAGTCTATGGGTGGCCTAAAAACTGCGATACCATGGTCAGGTATGAATATCAATATAGTTAAAGACTAAATTATGATTGCTATTGATCTCTAAATTATGATTGTTTGTAAGTTCGCTACAACCAAGCTTTTTACAGTAGGTAACTAAGTAACATTAGTCCGTTAAAACATGTGTCACAACTTCAACATTAATGCACATGCGATTTGCAATTACGGCCGATAGTGTGTTATTAAGTTTTTATATTCTTGAATATTTATAAAGCAATTTTACTAAAAGCAACAAGATTATGTGTTTAGATTAGCGTGTAATGTTGACGATACAAATAGTATCGCTTGACTGTAACCATATTTAAATGTAGGTATAGGACGGATTACCTGTGAGTGTGGAGCTTTCATAATATAGGTGGGTAAGTAGCATATGATATACCCACAGATGATTCATAAAGCGAGTAGGTTCGTTAATTATGTATCATACCAGTATAAGCTTTAGAAATAAAATAACAAGTTATACATTACAAATTACAAACAGATGCCAAACCTCAAAAGCCGTATATCTAAAACTCCATTTAATCTAATCGAAATTAAGGAGTTTTTGTACCTATGTATGTTAAGATACCGACGAGCCTTTAGCCCAAGAATAATGACTAGCAACTCACTATATCTAGATTATTAAGTAAGTAATATTATTTAACTTAGGTTCATTATACTAAATGAAACGGGTCTGTATCGTGTTAGATAATTTAACGTATTTACTAAAATACGTACCCGACGTTTCGAGTGGATTACACCGCTCGTGGTCACGGGAAGACTCCCGTGAAGTCAAATCGTGTGAGTTTAAAAAGTTTTTTAACTTAGGTTGTCAAGTACATAACATGATAATGTCAAGCGGAGTGGAGTGTAGTTTTAAGTGGCATGTACAAGGAAGAGTCATCCAACGCGGCGAGTAACCTCTAATTAGAGGCCTGAGATCCAACGCCGATAACCCAAGCTTTTATCTAGAACGCTCTTCCATTAACCAAATATACAGCTTCGTACCCCAATAATCACACATTACAATATTTTCCAAAACCAATTAAAAGTATTTTGTGTAGACAATAGCAAATTGCACGTAATTACACGGTACGCCTCCGCCACTCCGTGTTGGCTAAGTGTTAATTACCTAACTATAGTTTTGGGAGCAAATATTTTCGCTTCCGCGCCAAACGTGTTTATCTATGTTTTTAATTTATTCACTAAGCTTTATTGTTTTGTTGAATAAAAAAGCGGAAACAAGCAAACTTATTTGAAACACAATTTAGATCCAGTGATAACGCACGACCGACTTTGTAGATTTTGTTTAACATCAAGATTGCTTGGAACATGAGTCATGAAGTATTGACGCAGAAGATGTGATTATCACTAATTTATTCAAGTGAGTTAGTATATACGCACTTAATTTTATTTGTAGAACCTACCTCAATGAATTGATTCAAATCTTATAACCTTTGCGTAAGCTAGGTACTTACGGACTTAATCGTATTACTTAACTACACAAACTTTATAAACGGTCAAATAACTTTACAGAACACATTTAAATAATAAGAATACACGTACAAGTTCACACCCAGTTAATCCAGACTCAAACTTAGCTTGTATTATGGAATCTAACTAAATAATACTAATACATATACATACACAAATACTTTATAATATGAATATATAATTGACACCCACTTCGTCGCCTGTGCACATATTGTTGACTCCGGAGGGGATCAAACCCGAAACCCCCGACGCAAACGTAAACGCTCTCATATGCCACTGTGCCAACGGGCTTGTCACTTAGTTCAGGGGTTCAGGGTATTTAAAATTAGGTCATATTATCATAAGTACGAGTAGGTAGGGCTAGGGAGCTTGGTTGTCAGTTTCTTTATTTTTTACTAACATAGCAGCACCCTGCGGTTTAACCGCGTTGTGTCCGTTCCCGTGGAAATTTAGGGATGAAATAGCCTATAACCTTCCCGCCGAATGTGGCTATCTATAACAACAAGAATTATTGAAATCGGACTGGTAATTCCCGAGATTAGCTCGAATATACAAACAAACTTAAAATTTTTACGTCTATATAATATTAGTATAGATTTGGAGACTTTGAAGTTAGACGAGCGCATAGTTCTTTGACCTTAGGTACCCAAGTCCCATACTCACAAGTATTAAACACAGACATACATACAAGTACCATTTTACACACCCGCGAATTAACTACACGCATATTAATTAAAGCATTAGGTCAGGAGGCATAATTTAGTGGCAATTAACTTTACGTGTTAAATGTCACCTGAAAGCTAATCGGCTAATATTCCAAATCAGTTATAAATTAGTTAGACAGATCAGATGTGATCGTAATGGGGAATAAAAGCTCTTTGCGCTGTACCGTCTGTTAATTTTCGAATTAGCGAGGTGCAATGAGTGCCCACCACTCAGGCGCAGCCCAATCTAATTAATTAACCTTTGTCGAGCACCGCCGGCTTGTCACGCTCTTTAATAAACTTTATTATATCCTGCCGTGTAATATTTGGTATTTTTAAACACTTTTTGTATTTTTAACTTTGCTTAAATTACGTTTACACAATGTATATGTTCTTAATTTAAGCTTAGCTAAGCTGCTTTGCAAAGAATGAACGTGTATATTAGAGCTTTTAGTAACCTGACTTGTACACAGAAATTAGATTGAAAAAAGAACATTATAAGCACACGACTAACCTATTGGGATCTAGTAGGAAATTCATCAAGTAGAACTTTATAGTAAAGCTAGCATCTAATAAGAAACTCTTTCAAAACTATGATAGCCAGATAAACCGTCAGTAAATCAAATAAGAGTAGTGTTACATCTCTGGCTATACATTTCACGCCACACTAAGGTAACTTTATTTGGCCGCTACTAATGGAGTAAGTGCTTTGCCAAATGGCCTGAGCCACGGCGCTTTTAATGCAATTTCTCTCCCTTTGTGACGGGAATTGGCGCAATCAATCCATTTACACTTTGTTTCGCCAACTACCGCCACTCGAATACTGACGCTACACTAGCGTGTAAGACGCTTTTAGCAACACAACTCAATTACGTCCCCGGTTCCCAGTCTGTATTTTGCTACATTTTGATAGGAACAAGGTTTTAGGTTTATAAGGGTTTGTCAATACAATTTATAACGTCATTTATTGATAAGTAGATAGATAAATTAAGTATAGAAACAAAAAAAAATAGTTCACTTAATTGGAATATTCCTACCTATTATAAAAAAAAATTGAATTCATTTATTTTTTAGATATTACGTTTTCTAATACGAATCATTTACCTATTTCAAATCTGCAATGTAGTTTTGCCACGTTACTGGGAGATTTTTTAGACTTTCATAAGATCTGAATGAGCTAAGCTACGTTTAGCATGATTTGTGGATACCGATGTTCAAAAGTACCGCAGTAGCATTATATGGCATGGAAACATATTTTTTTTATTGACATCACGGTACCTGATGATACCTACTAATAAAACCTTCATGTTATAAAATGCGTGGCACCATCGATATTACCTACTATTATGAAACTTTCATCACTAAGTCATTGTCAAACTTGTCGTTATTTATTTACATGTCATGAAGTACTCATTGAAATGATAAAATATTTAAAACTTAACAAAACGTAGAGATTATTTCCTCTATGTTAACAATGAGGAGATCGCCAATACCAGAGCATGCTAATTTGAACCGGAATAAAAACATATTTACTCGTAAGTGTACACCTATATTTTTATAGTTCATGAACGTAGTAGCTTATATCTATATATATATAAAAGAAAGTCGTGTTAGTTACACTATTTATAACTCGAGAACGGCTGAACCGATTTGGCTGAAAATTGGTGGGGAGGTAGCTTAGAACCAGGAGACGGATATAGGATACTATTTATCCCGTATTCCCTACGGGAACGGGCGCGCTGTGGGTGAAACCGCGGGGCACAGCTAGTTAGATATAATGTGGTCCATCACCCGCTGTTGGATCATACAAACTGTTACTTTCCTGTAGAGAGTTTAATTCACTGAAGATATACTTAGCTACAGTGACAAAGACTAGATGTCATTAACAATCTTACACCGCACTTTGGTTCCAGATCTAAGAAACAGAATAAGAAAGAACAACAGTGTATCACCAGACAATTTCTTAGTTAGCCACTTGTGGATGCAAGAAGAGGAACGAAGTGGAGTAGAAATAATAGAATTGAGCTCAACCGACAATTCCTCACAATCCTCACCGGAATCCGGGTCTGAAAACCCAAAGAAATACAGTCAAGCGTGGAGTTACATCAACAATGGGGGCTACGCCGACCACAACTACCAACGAGTCAACCACAAAGCTAGAGACAGAAGACGTCTGCAAAAGAACAGAGTCACCCACACAAACAATAACTACTGCATTATAGATGACTGTGGCGATACTAGAGAATACTACACGAACCAGAACTGCACGCCAACACACAGACCTAACTGCTTCACAATCATAAACAACCGAATCATTCAATCCGAAAGTTCCTCCGATGAGGAATACGCTCTTGGAGTCGTCGAAAAGGATGACGACGACAAATACTGGGACCACGTCTACAATGAACACAAAGAAGACGATGAAGAACAACGCCTAGTGTGGATATATTCTATTGGAAACAGAGGTCTGTTAAGAGAACATGATTACAGTCTAAATATTCCTACTCTTAACGTGGCTAGCACATCATCCAATTCTCCTGACGAAGATGATGTTCATGTTAGACATAGAATCGCGTCACCGATACCACCTGCTTATATACCTAGACTCGATTTATCTGTTGCGCAAACGTTGTCAACTGTTGCTGAAGTAAAAACCCCTGCATCGTCGTCGGAGAAGCTTGGTGTTAGTAAACTCACCAGCTGGGTCACAAGTAGGGTGAAGGAAATTACACAAAATAATAATAAAATTGCTAACGTTTTGGATTGGATGTCCCTGTCTCCTAGAAATGAAAAACGTAAGTATAACACGAATGAATTTACTCTAGATGAAGATATGATTGACTTGCGAAATCTTGAAGACAGTGACATTTTTATTGAAGACGATATAAATACGACTACAGATGAAATAGAACCACCAAAAAAAGTGTTAGTTGAAATTCACAACGAACCAATAAAAGAAGAAAATGTTGTTAAAGAAAAAACCGAAAACGTGAATAAACCCGACGACTTATCTGACACTATAAGTGAAAATGAACCAGACGAAACGTACATGCTTAATGCTAGCAAGAAACCTCATATAGACCTTAGTTCGAAGATAAGTAAAACCAAAATAACTAGTCCTATTGAGAAACTTGAGGGTAACAATTGGATTATTGAAGAAGTGAAGAAGGATAAAGCAGAAATAGATGATGAAGCTAATAATAATGATGACGGTGATGAAGGAATTGTTAGTGATGATATAGAGTCTTACTTAAATCAAAGATTATTTCTGCAGAATGTAAAGATGATGAAACCATCCCCTTGGGTAGGGTACCTTCCCATAGCCACGTCTCAGAATACGCTACATTTATCTTTCTCTTGTAGCACAATTCATGAGAAACTCACCTGGTGTCAATGGGTCACGCAGATTTTCAAGTGTTGTAGAAATGAATAGTAAAATTGTATGAATATACAAATTAAATATTTTGTATCTTCGCTTTTTTTAAATGTTGGTGTCTATCAAGTTAAAATGTGGACATTAGGTATGTATCATTACATTAGGTATTGCTACGTCTACTGTACTGTGACTACAACATATTGACACAAAGGATGGGTCATTGCTTAATCCCGGTTGTATCAATCGTCAGACCATGTCGTCAGACCACCTTTAGGCGGTCGAAAAACTCCGACACCAGGGTTGGCCACCTGGTCGAACATACTTACTTATTATATCAGATCATTACAATCATTTATAATCGTAATACTCAACCATGTTTATACTATAGAACAAAATGATGCAGAGTTCCTCGAAATATGTATTATATATTAATGACGGGTGCTTCTATAATGATGAACATGCAACTTGCCATCCTAAAATCTGCTTCCGGCCTCCGGGCGGGCCGGTGGAATTTGGTGAGACCTTTCCAATGTCACTAATTGCGTCCTCTGACACTCAAACGAACTTTTATTCAACCTTTTATTGGAGGGAGATAACAATAAAAAAAACAACAAAATTGGTTCAAGTTTGCGAATTTATTAAATTCAATCACTATAACTTCCAGTAATTGAAGTACTTATACGAAATTAATTTGTTATCAAATAAGGTACAATGCTAAGTTGTCGGACACAGAACAGCTGTGCACTCGAACGCGATCTCATATCACATGACATTCACTGTTGAAACGCGAAGAATCGCGCGCACCGGGAATGTAAACCATACAAAAGTTGTACTTAAATAATATATAGCGTGGTCAAACGACAACCATTGTAGTCTTGACTACTTTGCTATTTCTAATGTTTTCTTGTATTTCAACTGAAAATTCCGTGCAGTGATCTCCAACCTCTCGAGTTTCTCTAAGTCTCGTAATGTCAAAACCTAAAATAGTGTTACCACATACCAATCAATAGTGCAAATAACTGATTAGAAACGTCTAATCACTGCAAAGTACTTTGAGTTTTACTGTATACACTGTACTAGCAGCGCCCCGCGGTTTTACCCGCGTTGTGCCCGTTCCCGTGGGAATTTCGGGAATTTTTTTACATAAAAACCTTCCTCTTGAATCACTCTACCTATTACAAAAAACCGCATCAAAATCCGTTGCGTAATTTTAAAGATTTAAGCATACAGACAGACAAACAGTGTGACAGACACGAAAAAGAGACGACTTTATTTTATACTATGTAGTGATTTAATGATTTCCTAATAATTACTTCTGACATCTTATGTTATGTATTTCAATGAATATGAAGTCAAAACGTATGTCTGTCGAATAGCAGTCTAAAAAGCTTACATTTAAACCTGCTATTATTTCCTTACAATGGTTCTCGTTTAGACCAAACTCTTAAACTATTCCGTTTCAATAACACAAAGTGAAATGCATTTACTATGGCATCCTACTTGTTGCAACCATGCTCTTTACAAATACATGTTTTATACTAACGCACTTTATACACATTATAGAAAGCTCAATATTATGTTTAAGCAACTGCATTATGTATACTTATTAATTTGATGACTTATTCGGACGTGAACAGTTTTATCAGGATATGATGTATACGTGTGGTAAAAATTAATAATTATATTCTCTAAAAGAAAATATACTATTTCTTGATATGAGAATAAGCTACTTTAATGTGTATTTAAGTTTATTCAAACCAAGATTTACTCATTTTCACACAGCTATATTACATATTAAAAATAAACTATTTTTAACTGTCAACTGCAGACGGTAAATTACAAATTTTATTAATATTTAGGAGTATAGTAATGTACTGACGCGTTCAATACTGTCTCAATGCGTTCTAAAGCAGAATTGAGCTTATGTTACTTTGTTTATACAAATACAAGTTGATAAACCTCTTACTAGATATATAAGGTACAGTGTAAGTCTATTTATTAGTTATATATATGTTTGTAAAGCAAAAGTTTCCGTACAAGACCGACTTTACGCTCATTATTGTGCCAACTAATTTTGTAAACCATAGTACATATATTTAACGTGACATAAAAAAGATGACGCAAAAAATCGGTCGTGTAGAGAAAATCTTATATCGAGACCGGCTCAATTTATCTAACAAAGATTACAGCAAACACGAATTCATTCAAAAATATCAAAAATGAACCAATTAATACATGATTTCAATTTGATAATGCCCAATTTGTTAAATCCTATCTTAAATCGAGCTAGTGGTCATACATCCGTTTATTTCCTTGTTGACATTTGCTACCGATTTTTTTCAAAAGGGAAAAACGGAACTTGTAATTAAAGGGTGAAAAAACTAATCTCCAAGAAGCAACACACTACAATCAAAAGCAAAATAAACGAATGGATGAACTTTTAAAGTAATTTCATTAATGTAAATATATTCTTTAGTCAGAATCAACATAAGGTGAAATATTGCGATTCAAACAAACATAGTTTACACGATGATACATAATTGGACTAATTTAGCGATTTACAATTATTTTGAGATCGGAGCAACTAATACCGTAGAGGTATTCACCTATTTCCGCATCAAAATCACCGACTTACGGCCGACGTTATATTTAGAGAAAACTAATTAAAATACATAGACTTGTTATAAAATATACATAAAGACCAGAAACCCTCAAACTGTCCACTATCTATATATGAATATAAAAAAGAAAGTCCTTTTAGGTAAACAACTTATTGTGGTATATTATATACCACAATAAGTGGTATATTATATACCACAATAAGTTGTAATACTTATATATACCGTATAAAGAACTCGAGAACGGCTGGACCGATTAGAATGATTGTTTTTAATTATTTTACTTGATCAGAAGTAGAAAAATAGGTATACAATCCCGATACGCGGGGCTCAGCTAATAAAGAAATATTTTTAAGATGCTTAAGAAAAGAGAGGTCGCTGAATCATAAAGTTTGAATGTGAATACTATTTCAATAAACAAATTCTGAAATAAAACCGCACTTACTATAGGAAAATAACACACATTCTAATAGAAATATAATGACGTCAGTGTTATAATATTCTCTATGAAAGTATACCCAAAATAATTTGTAATTGAGGTTTCTGGTGCTCACCTGTCTAAGGCGTACATTAAATTCAAATATGAGACAGAAAATAGAGTTTAAAACTCACTTTATATGAAGACAAGTGAATAAAAATACATTGAGGAAATATCATAGTACAAATAGTGGGATAAATGCAAAGTTGTGAGGATGTCTTAGCCTAAAAGTACAATCGGCTAATTAGTTTAGTTAATTCACGATCTTTCAAATTGTATCACACGCATAGCTGAAGTGTTCTCTTCATATAAAATGAATTAAAATCTGATTTAGTGTATCGAGAACAATTTACATCGGTGATTATATAATAGATATAATAAATAAGTGTATAGAAGAGTTTCAAAAGATCAGTTTTAAGGAGTGTATGTAATTAACACATAGGTGAGCCCTTATGTTATTTTTAAATGGAAATTACATACTTTACTAATAATTAGCGTAAACCTTAGCCTACAGACTCAACACTGAAGAAAACCATTCATTTGTATACATAGTATGTATCTTGTAAAATAAGTTCAAGTACGTTTAAATCGCTTATAGACCTCCCGTGGTCTAACAATTGAAACCACTGGGACTGGCTATTTAACGCGCCTTCTACTCAACTCATATATAGCTCATATATAAACTATTGACCACCCATCCCAGAAATGGCTCAGCTGCACGTTGCTTAACAATCTGGAAGTTTGAGTAATTAGGAGGTAGAGATGCACTATATCGGTCGATCGTGAATTAATTTACGAATTTGCTATTAACACGAGGAAATGTTTGAGAAAGACTTAACTTCAGTGTGTGTGAGTCTTGGCGTAGTAGGCGTCATGTGTTGTCAGTACGTCCCGTTGACGTCAGTGCGTCCCGTTGACGTCAGTAGGTGGTGACGACAGTGTGTCAGCGCGGTCAGGAGGCGGGCAGCGCGGGCTCCCGCCGTATGTAGAAGAGGATGTAGGGCTTGCAGCCCGCCACCGCGCCCGCCTCCGCCGCGCGTACTGAGTGATCGTTGAAATGGAACCATTGGTCGTCGTTCATCGCAAACGCCGTGTAGTGACCGGAACCGGCACTGAAAATATGAAATAGTTTGAATGGACAGGCTTTAATAGGATGTGTATGGGACTATTCCGGTATGTCTTGTCTGTAATTGACGGTTGCTCGAACATACATCGGAGTATCCTTTTTAACCGTAGACAACAAAACGGGAGGGCCAAAGTTAGTCTGTGGCATAGTTTCAAAATCGAATTTAATCTACTTTTTTGTTTTTACACATTTACTTTTTTAAATCTGTTGAAGAGATTGGTCACAATCCCTTTATAGTACTAACTAGCAGCTCCCCGCGGTTTTACCAGCGTTGTGCCCGTAATTTCGGGATGAAAAATAACCTATACCTTGCCTTTCCTTACCTATTACCTTTCCGTTGAATGTGGCTATCCATTACAAAAAGATTTATTACAAATAACATCGAACAAAAACAACTCTTCAGTTTCATATCATTAGTATAGGAATTAGTGTCTCAATAGGTTTTATTATCGTGTTAGTTTTATCGTAGCGTGGTGTCATACCCGGAGCCGTGGTGCACGACGACGGCGGCGAGGTCGTAGAGCTGCGAGGCGGGCGAGCGCCGCGTCTCGGGCGCGCTCAGCACGAACCGCGCCATGTCCAGCGCCTCCAGCGGGAACGAGATCGACGTGTCCACTTTTGTTCTGCAACACGTGTTACATTACATTAGGCCCTACAGCTAAACCTTTTCTTAACCGATTTCAAAAAAAGGAGGTTCTCAATTCGGCTGTATGTTTTTATTTTTATGCATAGGGAATGCATTCGCCCATCCTCGGTAGTTTGGGGAAACAGCCGGGGTATATGGGCCTCAACCCCGGCACAATCATGCTATTACGGGGATCATGTCGTGCCGGGTAATACAAACTAAACCCCATCAGTGTTCTGTCGTCCACGGCTTAGCCTGAAGTCGCGGGGCTACCTTCCTGTATACCAACTACAGATAAACCTAGGAATTATAGGAAGCCTATACAACCGCCTCACTGATGAAATTCCCCAAAACTCGTAATGAACGATGTGATGAACGAAATGATTGTATTCAGACGGTTTCGTGGTAGTCCACATGTTTTTCCTGGTCTGTGGTCCACATGATATCAACGACGGGCTTAAGACTCGCTTTAGATCCGTCTGGCCGAATATGCGTTAAACTTATTAATTTGACATCAAACTATGGTCAATCGATTCCACTGGCGAGTGGCAATTTGACAAAGTGTACCTTTGTACCAAAAAACCAAAAGATATATGAAATACAGGTTAAAGTGTTACCTAAAATAGTTGTGCCATCTGAACCGCTTGAGATGCAGACACAGCACGTTGGGCAACCGTCGTATCCAGAACTGTTTGGTCGACTTCTGTTTACATTTACAACTGCTGCAGAAATAACGCTCCGTGTCCGCTAACTCCTCCACCTGAACATTTACAAAGTTCTCAGTTACAAACTGTAAAAGTCGCGGTAAATCGATTGTGAGGTCGCGGTGCACGATTATCGGCTTATATTTTTGTGCCTAAATAGCAAAATTGATGGTTGTAAATCACATTTAAAATTATACATTTCAATTTCAAAACTCAATCTACTATCTAAGATTTCGGATCAAGGCTGAAAATCTATGCCAATTTTATATAAAGAGGAAGTTTTTTACATTCTTGACAAAATGGGGGTGACCCCACCAAATCTGAGAAAATAACGTAAGCGCGAACTTCAAAATGTGCACACTCAAACGTAATGTATTGATGAGTGGGAGGCAGTGAGTAGAGCTACCTGCACGAAGCTGGCGAGGCAGTCGGCGAGCGGCACGGGCGGGTCGCGCGGCTCGGCGGCCGGCTAATGTATTGATGAGTGGGAGGCAGTGAGTAGAGCTACCTGCACGAAGCTGGCGAGGCAGTCGGCGAGCGGCACGGGCGGGTCGCGCGGCTCGGCGGCCGGCTAATGTATTGATGAGTGGGAGGCAGTGAGTAGAGCTACCTGCACGAAGCTGGCGAGGCAGTCGGCGAGCGGCACGGGCGGGTCGCGCGGCTCGGCGGCCGGCTAATGTATTGATGAGTGGGAGGCAGTGAGTAGAGCTACCTGCACGAAGCTGGCGAGGCAGTCGGCGAGCGGCACGGGCGGGTCGCGCGGCTCGGCGGCCGGCTAATGTATTGATGAGTGGGAGGCAGTGAGTAGAGCTACCTGCACGAAGCTGGCGAGGCAGTCGGCGAGCGGCACGGGCGGGTCGCGCGGCTCGGCGGCCGGCTAATGTATTGATGAGTGGGAGGCAGTGAGTAGAGCTACCTGCACGAAGCTGGCGAGGCAGTCGGCGAGCGGCACGGGCGGGTCGCGCGGCTCGGCGGCCGGCTAATGTATTGATGAGTGGGAGGCAGTGAGTAGAGCTACCTGCACGAAGCTGGCGAGGCAGTCGGCGAGCGGCACGGGCGGGTCGCGCGGCTCGGCGGCCGGCTAATGTATTGATGAGTGGGAGGCAGTGAGTAGAGCTACCTGCACGAAGCTGGCGAGGCAGTCGGCGAGCGGCACGGGCGGGTCGCGCGGCTCGGCGGCCGGCTAATGTATTGATGAGTGGGAGGCAGTGAGTAGAGCTACCTGCACGAAGCTGGCGAGGCAGTCGGCGAGCGGCACGGGCGGGTCGCGCGGCTCGGCGGCCGGCTAATGTATTGATGAGTGGGAGGCAGTGAGTAGAGCTACCTGCACGAAGCTGGCGAGGCAGTCGGCGAGCGGCACGGGCGGGTCGCGCGGCTCGGCGGCCGGCTAATGTATTGATGAGTGGGAGGCAGTGAGTAGAGCTACCTGCACGAAGCTGGCGAGGCAGTCGGCGAGCGGCACGGGCGGGTCGCGCGGCTCGGCGGCCGGCTAATGTATTGATGAGTGGGAGGCAGTGAGTAGAGCTACCTGCACGAAGCTGGCGAGGCAGTCGGCGAGCGGCACGGGCGGGTCGCGCGGCTCGGCGGCCGGCTAATGTATTGATGAGTGGGAGGCAGTGAGTAGAGCTACCTGCACGAAGCTGGCGAGGCAGTCGGCGAGCGGCACGGGCGGGTCGCGCGGCTCGGCGGCCGGCTAATGTATTGATGAGTGGGAGGCAGTGAGTAGAGCTACCTGCACGAAGCTGGCGAGGCAGTCGGCGAGCGGCACGGGCGGGTCGCGCGGCTCGGCGGCCGGCTAATGTATTGATGAGTGGGAGGCAGTGAGTAGAGCTACCTGCACGAAGCTGGCGAGGCAGTCGGCGAGCGGCACGGGCGGGTCGCGCGGCTCGGCGGCCGGCTAATGTATTGATGAGTGGGAGGCAGTGAGTAGAGCTACCTGCACGAAGCTGGCGAGGCAGTCGGCGAGCGGCACGGGCGGGTCGCGCGGCTCGGCGGCCGGCTAATGTATTGATGAGTGGGAGGCAGTGAGTAGAGCTACCTGCACGAAGCTGGCGAGGCAGTCGGCGAGCGGCACGGGCGGGTCGCGCGGCTCGGCGGCCGGCTAATGTATTGATGAGTGGGAGGCAGTGAGTAGAGCTACCTGCACGAAGCTGGCGAGGCAGTCGGCGAGCGGCACGGGCGGGTCGCGCGGCTCGGCGGCCGGCTAATGTATTGATGAGTGGGAGGCAGTGAGTAGAGCTACCTGCACGAAGCTGGCGAGGCAGTCGGCGAGCGGCACGGGCGGGTCGCGCGGCTCGGCGGCCGGCTAATGTATTGATGAGTGGGAGGCAGTGAGTAGAGCTACCTGCACGAAGCTGGCGAGGCAGTCGGCGAGCGGCACGGGCGGGTCGCGCGGCTCGGCGTCGGGCAGCTCCAGCGACAGGTCCAGGAACGGGTCCAGCTTGCGGCTCGGCGCGCCGCACGCCAGGCACCGCACCTGCGCAGACACATATTACATACTATACCACGACACAACCGACTAACTTACGCGATTAGTACACATAGTAATCGCACTCACAAGGGGTTTTCCGCGAAAAAAAACCCGTACCTCATTTTGTATAGCCTGGTGCTATAGTCAGATCTGGATTTGTAGTCTTGTACATTCATAAGATTATGGCTACTTAGGTAAAACTAGCAGCGCTCCGCGATTTTACCTGTTATATCCGTCCCTGTAGAAATTCAATAATGAAAAGTAGCGTGACCCTCTACTTGAATGTGGAAAAAAGAAATTCAATCCAAAGTACCAGAGATTATTGAGTTCAAACAAACGATCTTTATTATATTCGTGAAGATACATTTCTAACCATACCAAATTCTACCTCAATACGCTCAACTATACACACTAACACAAACTAATACACACGAGTTCGGTTAATTAATGATGTATTGTCGTTACCTCACTCTGCAGTGTGCCGCCGAAAACAGCTGTGACAATAGAGGCGGACGGCGCGCGCGGCACGAACCCGCTCTCCGTCTTGTCAGGCGGGAGGAGTTGGAGTAACTCTGTGTGCAATCTGGAAATAATACAACAAAATATTCATACTACAGTTTGTGTTAAAATTCCATCCAAATATTGCATTAATGTAATGTCCCATTGCCAGGTAAAAACCTCTGTTTGGATACTTCTTTAGTACAAAGAAGAAGCTTAGTCGTGATTACAAGGATTAAAAAAGGTATACATAAAAGCTAGTCTGTAGTCTAGATAAATCTAGCCTAGATAATGTGTGACCTGTCAAGCATGTAGCGCAGGAACTCGTGCGCGTCCTGCTGCTGGTAGCCGCGGAAGCGCGGCACCACCTTCCAGATCACCAGGAACAGGCACTCCGGCGAGATGGCGGCCTTCGACCCGCACCCGCCTGACTTCAGGCTTATTAACACCTGCAACAAGGGTTCACGGTATGTAATACTCAGTGAAAAAAGAAGGGTGACATGACAACAATTAATTACTTTAACCAGTTTGGTTCCCGACAAGCATTGGCATTCATGGACTTGTTCTTGACATGACTTGTACTTTTATGAAAGCGAGTCTTTGAACTGTGAAGATGCTAAGAAACTAGTGGCACCCTGGTATTTCACTCACATGGGAATTTTGTGGAAATTCATGATAAGTCAGAAAAATAGCTCATAAGCTTTTATATAATTTATCTAATTGGGATAAAAATCTGATTAATTTAGGTCAAGTGACAAATCCGATACAGGTATTAATTAGATTAGTTAATTACACATTTAAGTACCTTCCTCAATTCCTCGGCCATGACAACATCATGCATCTCCTGTCTCGTATAATTCCTCGAATGGTACACTTTCCTGCCGTTACTCTTCATCTCCAAAGACGGCAGTTGACTAAAGTAATAGCTAAACTCCTGTATATTGTTCAAACTCTGTAGCACTGCGTTCATAAAACAAGTGTTGCCTAAATTTTTCAATCCGACTATTTTCTTCTCGCGCAAACTCTTGCCGTTGCACGGTGATGATTTCTTCTCTTTAGTTCTGGGCGCTGTATTGTTTTCCGTAGAACTACTGTCGTCCGAGAGAGTCCGTTTCCGGGAACGTGGTCGGAGGCTTCGGACGGGTTCTTCCGGCTAAAATTGGAAGAAATTATTCATCAGTTGTTGTTAGAAAATATCTATCAGTATTTTGTTGCAGTATTATTTAAGCTAGTATTAAATATAGTAGTAAGTAAGTTGAAGTACCAGTGACCGATTACACTTTTAACCAGAGCTTTACCATACTTCATTTGATATCACAGGAAACCAAACGTAATATAGCCACGTAGTATTACAGGTGGAAAAGCACACTAAAGTCGACCTCAACAAAATATATACCAAAACAAAAATGGAATAGGAATGATGAGTAATGCAGGTTAGATACATAAAGTATGTTAAGTAATACAGACCAGACAGAGATAACATAAACACAATAAATAATGTAAATGAAAAATCTTCCATTGCTTTTCAAAACAACAACACTAGCACATTTAAATATTGGTAAATAAACAACAGACGCCATCCCAGCTTTGGGCAGAGAATCAATCATAGACTTTAGAGAGTCAACGATAGACATGTTTTGTCAAAATGATTTGTTTGAATAAAATGGAAAGGTATTAATATTCGACAATCCTTATAAGCAATGAGTTCAGCTTGTATCGATTACGGTATCAAACAATTACCTTAACATTTTTCCCAGATTTGCTCTCACACAAGTCTGAGAAACTCGGTACATCGCTAGAACTACTCGGAGTCGCCTCAACCGATATGACGTCATTCCCATTAGATCCTTCGTGCCCTTCCTTGGTACAATGTTCCTCAATCCCGTATTTACTAACATCATCATGCGATTCCCTGTTCTCCTGAGAATCACATTGATTTAAACTCATAAGATGCTGCCTAACCTTATTTATACGGTTGTCTATGTCATTGGAAACATAGTCGTCGCATTTGTAGCTGAAAGAAAACAACTAGTTACCAAAAGGAAAATAATAAATGCGTAATGTTGCATTGTCAAACAAAGTGATATATAAATAAAATAAAATAATACAAATGTATTACCAAAGATGACACAATATATTTACATAACCACAGCCACTTTTTTAATATAAACAAAGTAATCCTAAATCAATAACATGAATTTGTAAGCTATAATGTTGTGCAATGTTTAATAATAAAACATTTTGTTAACATCTCTAAGTCTAATTACACCAATCATGTCCTATATTTGTCTGTCTCAAACTTTTAAATGTTGATTCAATTGGTCAGGATAGCATTATTGAAGGAGGCATTAAAGTTCAATTTTATGTGTGGTATTCATATTCCATACTGTTATGAGTTGATCAATTGAGGAGAATTAGTCTGTTCTGTTTTAAAGCTACTAACAACCTGCCCTTGCTTCGCTTTGGATTAATTATTATTTATTATTTATTTGTTATTTACTATGATTCTACCATATTAAAACATTGGATACATTCTTTCTTAATTGTCCTCTTTATAAAACACTACATAAATTCTATACTCACCAGTATACTGAGTAAACATCACAGCTAATACAGAGCTGGTGATCTGCTGTTTCTGCGTGTTGTTTGGCGTGTCCGTTAGCATACCGGCCGCAGTTCACTACTCCACATTGGAGGCATAACCAGTTCTGATCTGTTACGGGGCATTCTGGAATATTCAAATTAAATATGTGTTTAAGTGAATATTAAAATAATTATGATGGAATATTTTGAAGTGAAGCAATATGGTTGAAATTTTTTATTTTTATCTTATAATTGTCTTTTCATTTGATTTTGATTTTGGTGATTAATCTAATCAATATTCAAAAACTAATCAGGTTAGGAGGTTTCATACATGAAACTTAGTGGTATTTAAGTTTTTAGGCATAACACTGGACAGAAAATTTATTAAATACAAGAGGCATCTTATTCTGGACTTATATACTAGGTTCCTACTTAACCTACCTAGGTGTATCTGTGCATTGTAAATAGAGACATTGGATAGGTATGAATTCTATAAATTTGTTAATAGCAAGTACCTAATACGTCCAGAGTTTTATGAGATAAGAGTGCTTCATTCATAAATCAATAATATAGTAAATTGATATCATAAACATTAGAATGGTTAGAGATACTATCAAAGTGTAATATTACAACTATCATAGGTCTGTTGTAGCCTTGTCAGGTAGAAGAGAGGTGCCTTTCACAATAATATTTAATTACTATCCATAAAATCTAATAGAGTTATCAGAAGTATCACAGAAGTTTGTAGAACATTCAATTAAATAACTGCGCAAAAGCATTTGAGAAGGAATAATGATACAATTGGTCTAATGAATCATTTTATTTGATTTATTATTGAATACAGATTAGCTTCGTGGGATATTATCGCTCGGCGGCGGGCGTTCTTCGGCGAAATACGCCGGCCCTATCTCGTATTGATGTTTTTATAATTTTAACGAGACGATCTGTTTAGGTTTCGGTTTAAAATAGCAAGGCGAGGTACTGCTACTGCCGGAGAGCATACATAATTTTAAGAAACGCGTCACTCGTCAGAAGCCCATCCATCGTGCGTTCGTCAGTCACGGTCACCCGTGCCGCGCCCCCGGGCCCCGTCCCTCGCCCCTTGAACAGCTGATTATTAACTTCTCAGTAGGTATTGATTTTTCTATACTAACCTCCACTTGTGAATGCATCAAAACTACTCGTCAACGCACTTACGAACACAAAATCATATATAATGTCTCGAAAACAATATAAAACGTCTAATTACCTGAACAAATGAAGTTCTTTGTTGGAGCTGAGTCTTCAACACTAAGATCTTCCTTGATGTTATCTAACAAATGTGAACATTCCATTCTTCATAATATATTTCATTTAAGTAGAGTGCAAACAACAATATCTATTTCATAAATGAATCGAGATTTATATTATTTTAACACAATTCATAAAACAAAATTGATAGTCGCAATTTTGCAAAGCAAAGCAACCTCTGACACCAGCCTCTGACATTAATCAACAGTGAACAGAGGAAGGGGAAGTGGGGAGAGGGAGGAGAGAGGAAGCCCGACCGACCGAAGCGAACATGAGCGAGAGCAACACTCATTCACACTTTTTGATTGGTCAATTGCTATAGAGTGAACGAACGAAGAAGGAAAAAACAGCTAAGCTACGTTCGGATACACTATGGAAAAATGTATCAATCGTTAATAAATTTTATGTTCTTCATAAAATTTTTTTCTTTAGTTTCTTGGTCTGTGATTTTATTCATGGAAGCATCATGGAAGCATGGTTTGGTTTGTAATATTGAATCCATGCATGATATCATAAAAATTCCTTGATGGATGCATGCAGCTACAGAGTAACAATTTTTAAATTATCATTTCCATTCACTGACCCGTATTATTTAAGGTCAGTGTTTCCATTCCATACAAAATAAATCTATTTTAGGTTTGCACTTTGCTTATTTCTAAAGTTTCTGCTAAAAACATTGGTAATAAAGGTTATTTCGTAATTGTTCTATACCCAGGAAAAGAACTGAAACGGCTCCGATCGGGAAAGGTATTTCATTCATTACATAGGTCATTGACCCTTCAAGGAGTTTGAAGCAGATTTCAATTTGTAATAGTAGTATTAGCATGTAATGTCCCACTGCTGGGCAAAGGCCTCTCATCTCGCTACACATCTCATAGGTGCAGAAAATACTATATAAAAATGGATACAAGAGCTTTCATTTTCTATCGCCTATAAGCAGTTTTGTAAAACCTTTAACTAAAATAAAAATCTAGTTAGTTTTTAGTGTTTATTATCCTTAAATTAGTTACGCCTGCCGCCGTAGCCACCCTGTGTAGCGGGTTGCGTGAGTTGCAGACCGTTGATGTTGTTGAAGTCCAACATCTTCAACATCTCCTTGGTGTCGGGGTCAACCTCAATGATGTCATGTTCCAAAGCAGAAACTTCGGGAACGTAGTTGTCACGCCTCTCACGTTCCTCCTCTTGCAACTTGATGGAGATTCCGCGTACCTGTGAGTGTCTGAGACGTCTCATCAAGTGAGTGGCAAAGCTGAAATGAAGGACAATCTATTATATTTATGATGTCTATAATTTATAGAATGATTATGAGTTTGGATGACAAAATAATTAGAAATAAAAGAACTTAGTGGTAACTTAAAAAGTAACGGAGTGTAAGTATGTATCCCACACTAGGGTTAAGGCCTTTCACCACATAACCTAATTTACCAAAAATTTTATAAATGAATTGTATATCTGGTACTTATTTAATTTTCAAGTTAAATTTATTCCAAGTAATCAGAATCGGCACTAATTGTCTAATTTTGATGGCACAAATCACATTCAAAGAGCAAATTTAGAAATGAGAACTTTGTTTACATTATATTTTAATCTTGAATTAAAAAAGTACATGGGTTATTGAAAGGAAAATTACATACAAGAAGGTAGATAATCACAAGATAACAGTGTTTTGAGGTATTTTGTTTATATTTTCAGGTTGTAATGTAAACTCCACCTAAATTGAAGCACTAGAATTACTCACCCAGCAATTTTGTTACGGAGAGGCTTGGTAGGAATGATAGCGATTTCTTCACATATCCTCTTGTTGGTATCAAAATCAAGAGTAAGCCTTGTGTAGTATTTCTCAATTATGATTTTCGCCGCTTTCTTCACGGTCTTAGTCCTGACACGACCCTGAATAAAGACAGAATATTTACTAAATATACTTACCAGGGTTTGGTTTACATACTCACTAACTCAGTAAATATATCCGTTTATCAATTTAGCACAAGATTTCAGTGATTTTTAAGGGTTTTACAACAAATAATTTTATTTACCATGATTGTAGCACTGCTGCACTGTTTTTGACAGACTCAAAAAGACAGGAAAAATTGACAATTCGTTATATCTGTGGCCAGTGGTCAATATTTCAGTTCAGTCATTCACTCAAACGCTAATGAATGAAATAATTACGTAGAATAAAATTCAATAAAATAAAAACTAGGTATGAATAAAAAGGACAAAATATAGCCACAGCTATATAAAAAAAACATATAAATTAACAAAATTGATGATGGTCTTCAAAGCGTAAAATATTTACTAGGTACTAACAATAAAGAAACTTTATAATGAAATTCGAGACCAAACACAGAAATTAAATGATCAGTGAGTTTCAATTTATGTAAGAAAATGTATGCGAGAATTTATAATTATATTCCTATGGGTAAATTCTTTATTATCTGTGATCGCTACCTACCAATTTCTTTGACAGTGACAGTTAGGTAATTGTCTATTCCATTCTAATCGTACATTGAATTGATTTCGTTCGTTTGTACTTTAGTTTCCTAGTCTGTGGATCGTATGCAATGCAATCTTTTAGTCTGTGATTCGTGAATTTTTTAATTTACCGCGTCTGTTGGTGCACGTTGCGTTAATTTTCAAGAATTTATAGTAAAGTACATTAAACAGTTTAGTTAAACTGTGTTACTTTACTCAAGAAGTTTATTATCGACGCACATTCAATAAATCAATCAAGATGTTTTGGGGTAAGTTGTAATAAAATGCCGGTAACTACGCACCACGTGTTGGTGGCCAGCATTTCTTTTAGTAATTTCACTAATTCGTTAATTGAGAGGCAACTTAATTCATTTCTATGTTTTGAAACTATGCACTAAGTATCTTAAGTAGAAACATTAGAGAATTCATGTGATTCGGTACTATAACACTGTCCAGAATGTTCGTTTTGTTCAAAATATAATATTGCATTTGTAGCCGCAAAATGGTATTCAATGGTGTTCCATTTATATTATCTCATCATTCAAAATTGTTCCCTTCTAGAACGAAATTAATATTACTAACTTAAAAACTCTAGCTTGGTTGGTAAGATTTGGTTGTCATATGAAATTATCTTACAATACTTACCCTCTTAATTTCCCTAATATTTAGTCATTAGGGCCTAATAATACTAATAGTAACAGTACACATATTTTATATTTAAAAACTTAACTGCCAAACATATGTTTAAGTTAAAACACTATTCTTTTCCAGGATTGATCATGGAACCCAACAAGCGGTACACCCAAGTGGTGGACAAGCCGTTCCACATATCGCAGGCAGCTATGGACACTTCCACAGGAGATGTTGAGCCTTGTCAAGTCATGGTAGTGGTTGACAACAAGAACTTCCTCATATGCACACTGCAGAAGTCCAAAAACATTCAAGTACCCCTTGACCTGTATTTTAAGACCGGAGATTCAGTGTCTTTCTTGACAAATGGTTTGTAGTATTATCTTATCTGTCAAGTTCAGGGGATAACATATTTTATTTTATTTATCAAAATTTTTGTAAATGGCTTAAAAAACTTTAAAATTGCCTATTGAGGGATAACTCGTCGCATTTATATGGTCATTGGTTTTCAACTACAAGACTCATGTCCTAGTATATTTTTACACATTTGACACTAGTGACTTGTTATTATAATTATAAGTTTACCAACCTTGATTCAGCCCATGCCTACATAGGTAGGTCAGAAGATACAAATTATTGTCTAGTAGTAAAATGAAAGTCATATGACAAAGGCATTTTGTCTAGTTTCACTGTCTTAGGGGATCAATTTTATTATTATGAAATAAATTCCAGGAAAATGCAATGTTCACTTAACTGGATACTTGGACCCTGAGTTTGAAGATGAGATTGATGATGAAGAGGAAGAGGAAGAGGAGGATGATGAGGAGGAAGTCCCTGCACTGGTGCCTGCCAAGAACAAGAGGAAAAATGAAAATAATACAGAGACATCAGCTAGTAAGAAAGCCAAAGTGAGTAGAATGTTCAGCTGTTTTATACTCAATTAAACTCTAAGGGCTTTTTCAGTATAAAATCCAGATGCTTATAAAATCCAGTTTAAAGAAACTTGCATAACATCCTTGGGTTAAGCAAAGTAGAATGTGGTAGTCAAAACAGCTTTATGAGCAACACAATCATTCTCTCATGTAATTGGCTATTGTGGCGACAAGCTATTACCATTCACACACATTTTATACCAATACAATAATTATGCAGCACCTAGTATTTACAAAACTCTCCATTCTAAATTGTTTTATATATAGAAAAACAACAAGAAGGCAGCGGCAGAGGAAAGCTCTGACGAGGATGACGATGACCAGCTCCAGAAGTTCCTAGATGGTGAGGAGATTGACACGGATGACAATGACGAGTCATTTAAGGTGAACACCTCTGCTGATGGAGAGGATGACAGGTTAGTCATAAGAATTTAGTTTATTCTCAATTTAGATACAATTTTTAAATATTTTTTCATGTTTAGTAGTTATTTATTTTTTTAATCTTATCTAGTTTATATATCTATTATTTAAATGCCACTATGTTTTACTTATGCTATGTTGAGACATACATACATAATAAAAAACTAGCATTTCAATATATGGATTAGCTCATTCATATATATTTAAGATTTTGGGTAAATGGAGCTAAACTTATGGGAATAATAATCCATTACATTAACAGTGATGAAGAAGAAGATGATGACGAAGAAGAAGCAGACGAAGAAGAGGATGACGATGAAGAAGAAGAATCTGAAGACGAGAAGAACACTTCTGCAGAGCCGGACACAACACTGGACACCAGCAAGGAAGATGTGGATATGTCCAAACTGAGCAAGAACCAAAAGAGACGGTTGAAGAAGAAGCTTGCGCAGCAGGCAAAAGAGAAGCCGCAGTTAAATGGAGTGGATAAGAAGGTGAGCTTGTTTGGAGATAGGGTTGGCACATCTGCTTTTGATGACAGTCACAGTAATATTCAAGATGAAATATGCAATTTTTTTTGTCTCTTCAGTTTATAGATTTCATATATGAAAAAACCTCCTAAATAACACATTGAAGGAGCTTCAATAAATCACTCCACAGTCAAACATATAGCTCAATAAAGTTTGACAAATACGAGTTCAACTTTACCTATTTCCTTGCCGCAATCTAAAATGTTTTATCTTTACTACAGAAACCTGAAGAAAAAGCTCAAAAAGCTGAAAAGAAGAAGCCAGAAGAGAAGAAAGAAAAACAAGAGCCAGCTGAGAAGAAAGAGAAGAAATCACTAAGTGGAGGTGTTTCTATTGAAGACACCAAGGTTGGGAACGGACCACCGGCCAAGCCTGGCAAAGTTGTCATGGTAAGTAATTGACAAATATATTAAAGATTACATATAGCCAGAATGATATAATTATTTATATACTAGCCGCACCCCGCGGTTTCACCCGCGTTGTACGCGATCCAGCGGGAATTTAGTGATAAAATGTTACCCATGTGTTACTAACTTATACTGATGTATGTAAACCTGTATTACTGTATAGGGCCCCATATACGGTACGATTCGTCTATACGATCGATCTGATGAAAATCGTGACGATTGATCGCATCAAAAATGTCGCTCATACACGAAACGACTGGTCGTAACGATCGATCATTTAGTTGTTTGAAGCTGGAAGGTTAAGGACGTGTTCAAATAATTAAATTCGTGTCTCATATAATGGAAAATGAACTTCTTTTCCTTACCTATGTATTATGCGACTGGCGCCAGAGTGAGACAAAATAGAATCGTTGATCGTAAAGTCTACTAGGCCATACACTGTCGATCCATCGTCAAGATATTCATGATTGCATGGGTTTTGGTTGCGATTTCCGACATCATTTTCGATTATCGTAAATCGTTAACGATCTTGACATACACCATCGATTCGTCGTTTCGATCGGTTTGACGCGACGGATCGTACAGATAAATCTTACCGTGTATGGGCCACTTTAAGTTTCATCCAAATGCGTTCAGTATTTTTTGCGTGAAAGAGTAACAAACATACATACATACACACATAGATCCGCACAAACTATCGCATTTATAATATTAGTAGGATTGTTGGGTTCAATTTGTTGTGTCTCCTTATAAATCAGTAAATGAAATGGCTAAATACTAAATATCAAGCCAGGATAACTTACATTTTATAAAGATATTGCTTGAGTTAAACAATGGTCTTTTATGGTGACTTTAAAATATTCTGTTTGTTTAGTAATCATTACATATTTGTTCTGCAAAAACTCAAAATTGTATTGTCTTACTCAGGTGTATTACGAAGGTCGTCTGAAGTCGAACAACAAGATGTTTGACAACTGCCAGAAGGGGCCCGGCTTCAAGTTCCGTCTCGGAGCCAAGGAGGTCATCAGTGGATGGGACGTCGGCATCAACGGAATGAAGGTCGGAGGAAAGAGACGAATCACCTGCCCTCCTAATATGGCGTAAGTATTCCTTGTTATTGTATAACTTACAAAAGTAACAGTAATCTTGAATGATTACCAGATATAAATGTTATGAAATAACAACACAACTTGTTTGAAATAAAAGTTTATTTTACTTATTTTTTACAATAGTAATGTTTGTCAATCATAACTTGGTTACTAATCATTTGTTCCTTTTCTAGGTATGGAGCTAAAGGATCACCCCCAGTCATACCTCCCAACTCAACACTTGTGTTTGACGTGGAACTAAAGAATGTTAAATGAAAGGCTTCTTATTGAATGGTGTGTTTGTTAAGGATTGTTGATTTGGATATGAATGTTACTAAGGTTGCCATTGTAAGAGATAATGCCAGGGCATATCTGTAGACTACATGGTGCATTTCTACATATTCTCATGTCTCTTGTATGATCACAATGATTCCCATACACACATACTTTGCCTCCTGTGACTGATTATAATGTAAATGGGTCAGATGTATGTATTTCTATCATTGTGGTGTTGCAAGATATGTGTTCTATTTTTTTATTACATATTTGTTCCATTTCCTAAATGCATCATGTTGCCTATTGTGTAAGTTTTAAGTTCAATATTATGTTGTAAGTTAGTATTTAAGAAATTGAACTGGACATTCAATAAAATGCCTCAAATATGAATTGTTTTTAAATATCCATAATATTGTGAGGTAGTTAGATTGTATACAATTTAGCAAGTTATTTGACAAAGATATTCAGTCGGCTGCTCTCCTATTCTCAGATCATATTTTATCAATACTCACAACTAATAGAATACTGTCAATATGCTTATAAATAATAGACCATTGTAACATTTCAATAAAATACATCTTCATCTGGAATATTGTTTTATTTAAGTAAAATATAGATTTACATTAATTTAATGGAATTAAATGACTGAAATAATTATATAACAATAGATCACATTCTTCGTTCAAGAGGTACTTGAAATGTCTTAACTCAATTAGTCTGCTTTTATTCTGTTTTTGTTGGTCTCCGGGTTGGTTGGATTGTTACCACTTGGACATTTTTCCTCGGTTTCCATTGTGCTATCTTGCTTCTTTCTACTAAATGCACACACGCCACCTTCACAAGCAAATGGAAATTCCGTTTTAACATTGCCATCAGCGTCCTTCACTGCCCATGGGTTCCAGTAGCGTAGTACGTAGGGCTGAATAAACTTATGCCAAATATACAGGAGCACAGGAATAATGAAACAAGGAACGCACACCATTTTGGGAAAAGTCTATCGTTACACTGTTCCTGAATGTAAATGATTTGCAATTGAAATTCAAGGCAAGCTAGACTACGTTTTTATTCACTTCCGTGTATAACGTATTGATTCTTTTATTTATTTTTGAAGAACAGAACAAGAAAATATATTTTTCCTACTCGAAAATCGTGACCATGACAGCTGATGACAGCACAGACTAGGAAACAACAGACAGTCCGAGACAGCTGTCAGGTGGCCGTCACGTCAGGTCTGCAGCCCTGCTTCGTTGTCTGTGGGTGGACTCGGTGGGACTAAAACATTAATGTTATAATTGACTAGCCGCGCCCCGCGGTATTACCCGCGTTGATTCGGTTCCCGCGGGAATTTCGGGATAAAATGTACCCCATGTGTTATTCTGATGTATAACCTATATTACTGTAAAGTTTCATCCAAATCCGTTCAGTAGTTTTTGCGTGAAAGAGCAACAAACATACGTCCATACATCCATCCATACATCCATCCATACATACCTATGTACAAACATCCATCCTCACAAACTTTCGCATTTATAATATTAGTAGGATAATGAAACAAGATTGTTATTGAACCTGAATTTGTAAGTTCTATGTTCTATCTGTGTCTTTTTTTTCACACATAATTATTTCCTTTTAATTTCGAAGATTTCGATCTGTGATTTCGAGCTAAGTAAGATGCTGCATACCTGCATTGCATACATAATTAATTAGTAAATAGAAATAGAAAAAAAAACTATGAGATGAGAAAATAATATAATTTTCTACTAGAAAAAAATGGAAAGGATGAACAAAAATACTGAACATTATTAATTTGAAAACAATTTATTTTACAGTAATAATATTGAGAAGTAGTACCTAGTAATGTAAACAAATTCTTGAGTCTTATCAATATTTAAATACTTAATAATCTGTTCTATATGGAATCCTAAACGTTTAGTTGAGAAATGATGACATTTCCTTGGTAATAAATTCACCTAATGAATAAACAGTCGTGCATTGTTACATTTTCAAAAATTGCATTTATCTAACATTGAGTTAGAATTATGTACTAACGTTAGTACATATAACTTAATGATACATTTAATCGATTGTTTTACTCTCATATTTAAAACGAAGTATTAACTAATACGTCGTCGCCAACAACTATGTCTGCACATATTGTTGACTCCGGGCGGGAATCGAACCCGAAACCCCCGACACAGTAAGCGCTCATGCCACTGTGTCACCGGGCTCTCGTTGTACTGATTAAATGGTAAGTAAGTACATACAATAAATATGTAGGTAGGTAGGTAATTATAATACTTATTCTACATGTTAGTACCCTGTAGGTTGAAGTTTATTTTAGTTTAGAAAACGGCTTACCTTTATTTATTCATGAAATTTATTGATTGGTATTGGTGCAATTCGTAGAATATAATTTTATATAAAAAATATTTAAAATGACCTCAAAATCTCAATTTATTACCTCGGGAGTATCTTATACGGTATAAATTATTGTGACTTAGGCTACCGGCGTATATACAGGGTGAGAAATCCAAATGGGTCAGTATGGCGGTTTTGGAAACCATAACAGATAGCGAAATCTTGGCTTAGGAACCATGACGTTGATTTTAGTAAAAAGAAAAACTGCATTCATATACTTAATACAAAAATACGTGTACTCGGCCCAGGAATCGAACCTGGACTTTTTGAAAAATTTAATTTCGTTATTTTTTCTTTGAATATCGGTTATGTAGCTCTTATATAGTAAATGTTACTAAGAAACATGATATCTAAAACTAATAAAATGCATTGTTTTTAAACAACGAAGTTTTATTTTTCAATACTTCAGGGCCGCTGCCGGCCCTTTGACTTTGTATGGGGATTAATCTTTGCATCCAGGAAAATGGTTACCATTTTGAACATTTACTGAAATAAAATAATTATCTTTTTGTTGTGTTTTTGTTCAATTACTTAAACAATATTAAAACTTCCCCATACAAAGTCAAAGGGCCGGCGGCGGCACTGAAGTATTGAAAAATAAAACTTCGTTGTTTAAAAACAATGCATTTTATTAGTTTTAGATATCATGTTTCTTAGTAACATTTACTATTTAAGAGCTACATAACCGATATTCAAAGGAAAATAATGAAATTTAATTTTTCAAAAAGTCCAGGTTCGATTCCTGGGCCGAGTACACGTATTTTTGTAAGTATATGAATGCAGTTTTTCTTTTTACTAAAATCAACGTCATGGTTCCTAAGCCAAGATTTCGCTATCTGTTATGGTTTCCAAAACCTCCATACTGACCCATTTGGATTGCTCATCACCCGGTATATTGAAACTAACATAGCTATTTCGTTCGAATAGCCGTACATTTTTATTTAAATAAAAGCATTTGACATTGCTTGATTTATTATCCGGGTAAGATAGGTTATTGTGCGCGGCTTTAATTTACCCTGAACAGAAACTAGATTTATAAAGCACTACAGAGGTTTGACCAGAGAAGACACGAGTACGGAATTATTTTTAGATGGAGACGGCAAACGTTTTAAATGGAATTAATTCGAATGGATAATATCCTCATATCCTATTGCCTAACTTTATAATATAACCCTGATATTTTTGTAAATTCCATCTAAGAAAAACTTTGAGTCTTTAATTCCGCAATAAAACTCGTTAACAGAATTTATTGTTTGGAATTACCGAAATAGATGAAGGAACTAATTTATTTTAGGGTTTGTCTTCCACTACCATAGTAGCTGTAATTGGGGTTGGTTATTGAAGCCCCAATTTAACTGTTTCTATCTCGAACTACGATCAACTGAACTCGACTTACTAAAACTGATTCATCAGAATATATTTTGAAGTTTTGATCTCAGTTTAGTCTATGAACTACGATTCAGTTGATTGATCAAGTTCAGCTGTAACGGTGAAATTGGGGCTAAGTGAATCAAGCAGTTATAATATTAAGCAGAGAAGTACATACCTACGTAATATATTTAACTACCTATAAATATATATTAAACTTAGCTGGGTACATATCCTTAATAAATATACTGAAGGCAAGGTACTATGTACCTACCATTAATATACGCATATGTAATATATTAATATAGTATTCTTAAAAGTGTAACAATTATATTTATTTCAAGTCCCATTAATTTTCACAACCCTTAGCTTCTTAAGTAACAAAAATTGATAAACTATTTTATAATATACAACAAAACATAAACTATGAAAGGTAACAACTAGTATTTAATTTAATACAATGGTTAAATGTAAATAGACATCGTATTATATATTGAGATCTTTTCTCACAGCACATGCGTTACCTTAGATTTAACTTAGTATTTAATTAGGACTACATAAGTAATCTATATACTTACATACAATGATAAGTATGTTGGTTAATATAAGTACCTACTCAGTATTATAATTATAATGTGACTATATATTTGACAAGTATACAATAAGCTCGTATAGTAATATCGTTAAAAGTTTGTACTACATAACTAGTTCCCAAATATATTGAGAGTTTTAATAAACTATAAGTACTTGCTTATAAACTTGAGTATCTCAACTTTCTTTGAGAAAATTGGAAAGATTTAAGTCTTTTTTAAAACAAATTCAAATCCATGAGTTACCTTAGATAACTATAACCAAATAAAAACGTAACAAATAAATAAAGTGCCAGCTACTGTAATTTAGTCTTGAGTCGACACATCCAAAATATTTGGCGATACTCAATTCACTACACAATTTGTTAAAGTTTCATCGTAATGTTCTTGCAAGTCTTAATGGCACCGCACAGTATCACAATAGAATGGAAGACAGTATCACAGCACCGGGGATTCATTGGCCAGCTTGAGGGACTCCTTGAGAGCCGCGGGGATGTCGGGCACCAAGTAGATGGGGTCCGATATCGGAGGCAGCGCCAACGCGTCCACAGTCTTCTCGTAACTCATGTACGCCAAATACATTTGCGACACCTTGCTGATCTCCACATCAGTCATCTCAACGATACGAAGTTGCTTTCTCAGGTCCACAGTCATCGACTCCCCACATTTAGTACAAAAATCTTCTAGGACGTAGGATTTCGTACGTTTCTTTGGCCCGTGTTTGCATTGGAGGGGCTCGATGAATTTGTATTTTTTGGGCTTCATGGCTTCTTCTGTGTCGGAGAGGACGACGACGAGCCTCTTCTCGGCGCGGGAGACCACTTCCCCACCGTTGCTCATGAGCGCCCGGCACAGCTCCTCCGTGGGGTTGATGAAGTCGTAGTGCACGCAGCGCGACTCGGAGCTGATCGTCGCGTTGTTCTCTATCTGCAGACTGTACCTCAGCCTTATTTTCTTCGGCTTGGCCGTGTACTTGAGGTACACGTGAATGGGAATATCGATAGACGCACACCCGGATTCTTGAATTTCGTACGGCGGCTCTTGAAGCACTGTTAGATAGAACAACATTATTATTTCTGAACGTAGACACAATATAATCTACCTACGAGTATAGTGCAAACATTATCGAGAAATGTTTGTTTAATTCAACACACACGCAGTTCGAAGTTGACTGCGGGCTATCAGAGCTACAGATAATGTGATGAGAGTTTAAACAAGCATTCATTATAGCGAGTGGAGAAAATGGAAAATAACATTGTTTATGAGATTGGGAGGCGCAGGTGGTTCACAGAGGCGCGGTCGGCTGTCAACCAGTTTTGGGCGACCAAGTAATTACTTTGTACTAATTTAAGTCAAGTGAGAATGTATTATTTACCTTATATAGAAGACCTTATAATAATAAACAGATATGTATCTACATAGAGACCTATGTACGCATTATATGATACCCTTCCTAATGTTTACCTTCGTAGTACGTAGTCCTTAGTCCAATTTTTATTATTGTCATTTGTGAATAAATAATTGGCGCATGTTCAGGATCGAACACCCTTGCTTGCCACTACCTACCACTGCTATCCACTCTTACAACACGGCTTGTAAATTCCACTTAACATATGGGTATTATTTAGTACGTTATAGTACGTACCTCGTTTAGGGTAGACGAACGCGGACGGAGGCCTTAGGTAGAAGACGACCTTGTGCACGAAGGAGCTGATGTCCTGTCCGCTGACGCCGCGCACCCACACGCGCCAGTCCAGCGCCAGCGACCGCCCGAGAGCGGAGCGCCGGGGCTCGCACGCGTGACCCACCTCTAACCAAATGCGGACACACATCTGGAAAATATAAGATGTCACTTATTATAAAATACTAACTGCTCCTGAGGGACTTTCGGAATTTTGGTATTCCGACTAGGTAGATGTTGGGGATAAGGTAAGTACCTATAAGGCGACGGTTACACGTAAAGTATTTACTGTGATCCGTCAATACAGTATTTATTGATGGATTTCAGTTTTTACTGATGGATTAATACACCAGCCTACACGTTCAATATTTATTACGTCAGTATTTTGTCCGGTCTCCTGCTGTTTACACGTCTAAAATGGCCACAGAGCTGAAAATTATAGGTTGCGTGGCTATTATTTTAGCACTTTTAGCGAAAGCGATGGTCAAAAAATTGGTTACAACAAAGGGAAAGGTTGAAAGGTTGAAAACACACATTTGAATTTAATGGCAGAAATTAAATTACATGGTGAAATGGATGATTACGAGAATTATTTTCGAATGCCCTGAACCCTGCTTTGAATAACTCGCGTTTCGGCCGTTTATATGGAGTTAAACTACTGGATGTACTGTGCCCAAAGTAAGCTCTAAGCTTGTGTTATTATATACACAAATACTTTATAAGAATATATAATTGACACCCAGACGTCGTCGCCAACAACTATGTCTTCACATATTGTTGACTCCGGGCGGGGATCGAACCCGCAACCCCTGACACAGTAAGCGCTCTCACTGCCACTGTGCCAACGGGCTTGTCAACGAAAATAATTAATTGTTGTGTTTATTTTTCTTACTTTACGACTCATTCGTAATAATAATAATTTGGTTGAACCGATTCTGATGATATGGTGCAACTCACTGTAAGGACTATAGACGAGACAAGTATGAATGTATGTAGGACGTAAGGACTGTGGCCATAATATTTTAGATAAATTCTTCTATTTTTTATTTTTCAACAAGCCTTTTTGCTTTTTCTCGAAAACATTTCCAATCTTGATTTTTTCTATAATTTGTTTATTTTGCCGAAAATTATTTGTAGGTAATTATAAAAACACGTTCGACATAGATATTATAGTACTGGTACTGTTCTGTTCGGTCTAAGAATTAATTTGTCACGAGATGCGATCGTCTAGAACAAAACGTTGAGAACAATGCAACAGATAGGCACCAGACATATGAGCTCGTAGCTTGCCGTTAAAATTCAAACCTCAGTCGTACAAACGAACATAACTAATGCATTCGTTCCATGTGAATTTTCATCTTCCTACACTTTTTCTACATCTTTGAAATAATGCAAATATTATTTAGGTGATATGTTTAGCCTTGGCCATGAGTCACACAAAACACGAATTTTATTCGCTCATCGTTTACTAACTTAAATACCACAGAATAGGTACTTACCTATTCGCAGTATTTTAAACATAGTTATCTCCGTTGAAAAATACTATTAAGACTTCAAGTACTTACTTAGGTGTATTAAACCTGAATAGTTGTTCATCTTAATATATAAAATTCAAAGTCCTGACTGACTGACTGACTGACTGACTGACTGACTGACTGACTGACTGACTGACTGACTGACTGACTGACTGACTGACTGACTGACTGACTGACTGACTGACTGACTGATAATCAACGCACAGCCTCAACCGCTACACCTAGAAACATGAAACTTGGCAGGAAGGTTCTTCAAGTAACGTAAGTGCACACTAAGAAAGGATTTTCGAAAATTCCTACGGGAACGGGCTCAACGCGGGCAAAGCCGCGGGGCGCTGCTAGTTAAAGTATATAAGTGTTCTGTAAGCCTGAGCACTAAGTTAACTAAAATAATGCATTTCAATGGAACTAATTTCTTACATAGTGCAGTTTAGGTAGAATTAAAAGGCAGTTAGGTATTGTAAATCGGTACTTACATTTCCAATTATAATTATGTATACAATAAATTAATTAGCTACTATGTAAAAGTGTTAGTCGTTTATCGATAAAAGTTTAATTATTGGTATGTACTTTTTATGGTTTTGAAGAAATTAGTTTTTATAGTTCAGAGGCCCGAGGTTTTATTCGTAAATTTTTATCCTTTCCATAAGAATTTCGGAATTACACATTATTTTTCAATCTTCACAAACACCTTTCCAGTTCCAGTCGAGACGTTTAGTTTCAGTAATCAATGTCAATTTAAGAGATTATAGACAATGATAGAAACATCACAGACAATCACTGTTTATAAAAAAACACGAGAAGAAAAAGGTTTGAGCTGAGATTGAACACTGCACTTTACTTGGTTAAGCAACAGGTACTAAAACAAAATTCAATTTAATTTACCAAATCATGAAAATATTATACTGCATAGTAAACGTAAAATATGTGCCAATACTCAAGTTATTTTAAGCATATTTTATTTTTAATACACACTTATGCTGATTATGGACTATGTACTTACTGTACCTACCTAAACATCGTAATTAGATTTTTTTGAAATTACACCAAACACGTTGACACGGCAGAAAATATAATTGGTACTTACCCACTAAGGTACATAATTCACAATAAACCTTATAACACTCGGAACTCTCTATCTACTCTGCTAATACTGTACACCGAAGCATTTGTTAATTTAGACACAAAATCACTACATAGTATAAAATAAAGTCGTCTCTGTTTCGTGTCTGTTTGTCTGTTTGTCTGTATGCTTAAATCTTTAAAATTACGCAACGGATTTTGATGCGCTTTTTTGTAATAGGTAGAGTGATTCAAGAGGAAGGTTTTTATGTAAAAAAAATCCCGAAATTCCCACGGGAACGGGCACAACGCGGGTAAAACCGCGGGGTGCTGCTAGTACTTTATAATATGTAGCCACAATTATAGTTGAACTAAGATCTATACTATACTAATGCAAACTACCTATACGCTGAATGTACAAGCTATAAAATAAAATATAATAATGATTCACCTTCCCATTAACTAACAATATCAACCTAATTAGTTTAATTACTTTACCAATTAACTTAGTCTAAGTATGTAAATAGTTAAGTAGCTGTCCCGACAGTCACGATTTAAAGCTTCAACTTGTCATGTTTCGACCAAAGCAAAGTTGCGATCATACTACATTTATGGACTGCACTGCACGGGCATCGACTACACAATATACAATACAATTTTTTTTAATCAAATAGGCCTGAGATTATCCCGAACATATTAACTAAATTTCTTTTACCTCTTTTTATATTACACTAGCAGTGCCCCGCGGTTTTACCCGCGTTGTACCCGTTCCCGTGGGAATTTCGGGAATTTTTTTACAGAAAAACTTTCCTCTTGAATCACTCTACCTATTACAAAAAACCGCATCAAAATCCGTTGCGTAATTTTAAAGTTTTAAGCATACAGACAAACAGACAAACAGACACGAAACAGAGACGACTTTATTTTATACTATGTAGTGATACTTGGAATAAAAGTATATATGAATTCTACATTAAATATAGTACCTACCTAAGTACCTAACTACCTTTCTTTTTAACCCACTGATAACAGGTAGGTACGTACCCACCGTTCTAACATAATTACATAGCAACAACCTAACAGAGCTATGAAATGCGCAAAAAGCATGCCTAACCAGTAACAACTAGTAAAATACTCGTACTATAGCGGCAGAGTAAGCGTTGTTTTCCTGTATTGTTCTAGGCTAACTTGTTTTTTCTGCAACCTCATTTAATTATAATATTAGATGTCTAAAAATATGGCGTGAGCAAAACAAATGATATGCATGATGATACTATAATTTAAGAGCTGCCTACATAGTACATACCTACTTCAATTAGCTCAAAGCTGCTAGTAGGAGAGGGCCTACCGTTTCACTTGCGAAGAACTCTTATTTTTAACCGACTTCAAATAAAAGAAGGTTCTCAATTCGACTGTTAGTATGTTTGTTTGTTACTTGATATTTCCATCGTATAAGAATTAAATCGAAAATATTTCGGTGTGTGAAAGGGCTTACAGATTGGTTACATTTACATGTAACCAATTTCAATAAAGGTGGTATTCATAAAACTTGGTTTAAAGTCAGTGTTTCGATTGAAAGTTATACTTACTCTTATTATTTTATAGCATCAGCTGTCCAAAACGTAATACCTGTCCCAATCAGTCCAATAAAAGATCAGATTTTAGCACTAGAGATGAGAGTTGGATTAGTACAGAATCCAGAACATGGGAAATTAAATAATTTAAACTGATTTCCTTTTTAATCCTTCATCTGGATATCCCAAGCGAAAGCAGGTAGGGGAACCAAAGACACGAGCGAACGAGGAATAAGGAAGTAAAATCCACCGAAATATAAGTTATGGTTGAATGGTAATACAGTGAAGACACGTCGTGAAACCTGTTCCGAATATTTGGAAGTCAACGGGTTGAGCCTGTCCTACTGGTTCTGATACAAATTACAAATTACAAGATAAGTTCGAGCAGGTTAGTGGCCAAACCCGGTGTCGGAGTTTTTAGACCGCCTAAGGGCCTCCGACATGGTTTAACGATTGCAACAACCGGGACCGACAATTTAACGTGCCCTTCAAAGCACAGTAGCGCTCAGATAGAAATGCCACTATTGGCCACCTATCTTTATAGTAGAGGTTCGAGCTACACGTTGCTTGACAATCTCAATGAGTTAATATAACTCAGTCAAACTATGTCACGAGGGGTAAAGTATAGAAACGGTGGTTAACACTGGTTACTGATTAAAGACACTAACCAGCGTTAATATAGGTAAATAACACATACACTGAAAATGTTACACACTTACATATTATTTACGGTGAAGAATATGTAAAAAGTTTAAAGCCTGTACTGAGGGAATAAGTAAAATCTATTATAGACACGTTTTAAGTTCTAGGTTGATCCAAATTATTAGCCAAAACTTCCAATAGTGTGAATGCATGCTGCATAGTAAAGCCCTGTCTCACTCAGATTATTATCAGTACAATGAGGTAGGTAGATACGGGCGTTTTGTAAAAACCAATACATTCCTTTTACTACAACTAGTTATTAACGTTTAAAAAGTTCGAAGGTCGTTTTAGATTGCCAAAAACTATTCTTGAGGTTCAAGGTTTTGGTCTTCCAACCTCATAATGAACATTCCAAATACGATTCCTTTCATTTAATTAAGTGACTTAATCTCAATACTGTATGTGGTTTAACTACTCATGCGATACTGTAACACCTCACTGAAAAATAAATTACTGAATCATAAGGTTGTCACTCCATTGGATTGGCTATGCTCAATTAGGACTAGGTTAAAAAACAATCATTTTACATAATTACACTAGCAGCGCCCCGCGGTTTTACCCGCGTTGATCCCGCTCCCGTGGGAATTTTGGGAATTTTTATACATTAAACCTTCCTCTTAAATCACTCTATATTTAAAAAAACCGCGTCAAAATCCGTGCAGTAGTATTAGAGTTTATGGCGAACAGACAGACAGACGCGGCCGGGGATTGTTTTATATTAACTAGTGATGATAATCTAAGATACTAATTCTAACACGCATTAGTTAAGTGCGGTGTTAATGTTTACCGTTCATGATTTATCTATTTATCTATGCCCTCCTCGGTGCATTGATAACTTTAGAGCCTTTGCCCTGTCGTGAGAGAATATAATAGGTACTCTGTTAGACTAAAGGGGCCCATACACGGTAAGATTTATCTGTACGATCCGTTCGCGTCAAACCGATCGAAACGATCGATCGACGATCTTGACATACACCATCGATTCGTCGTTAACGATCTTGACATACACCATCGATTCGTCGTTTCGATCGGTTTGACGCGACGGATTGTACAGATAAATCTTACCGTGTATGGGCCCCTACTCTGTTATGATCTGAATCATCGCATTCAATGTTACATAAGACATAACTCTAAACTGAAATCAACGTCTACAAATGCTGAAAAGTTTGTTTGATCACAACCGCAAGATGTGTACCAAGTGCTATAAATATAAACATGACTATAAGGCTGTTTTTTCATCTCGTAATTCACTCAGAATAAAGACAATCCCAAGTAACATTGCGAAAAGACGCTAGTAAACGATAAGGTGATATTTACACTAACATAATAATTAAAAAAAGAGTTTTTTGTTTGAACGCGCTATCTCGGAACTACCAGTTCTAGTATTCGAATTTGAAAAAATATATTATTGTATAAGTATATACATATATAATCATAGCTTTATTTTCTCATTATATGAGCTCATTATATAAGCCACATTGAAGAAAAAAGTTATTAGTAATTGAGAACTATTTGCCATCCGGAAATTTGCGCGGAAATGAGAAAACACAGGTAAACCCGCGGATACTGTGCCCGCGGAGAGGCGCTAGTAAGTGATAATGTTGATAATGAATACGCGTTGATGTCACAAGTGTTTGAGACACACACGTGTCCAAACACGAGCCGCAGATATCACCGACTTACTTAATATATATTTAATTCGAGCTCGCATTCACGCTTATCATAAATTAATCAGGATTTTATTCGGTCTCTAGCGTACCTAACTGGTCTAAGTGTATACGAGTATTCTATGTATATCTGTAACTAATATTATAAAGAGGTAAAAATTTTAAGTTTGTTTGTATGTTCGGGCTTATCTTGGGAATTAGCAGTCCAATTCAAGTAATTCTTTTTGTAATAGCACTTTAAACGGGAAGTTTATACACCTATTTTGCATCCCGAAATTCCCACGGGGATGGGCACGACGCGCGACGCGAGTTATACCGCAGGGCACTGCTAGTTTGAGAAACAAATAGTTGAATTACTTAAATATGAGCAACATATTCTGTTTCATGTGGTCTATTTTATTTATAAGTTGCTGGCGCTGAGTGATTACAAGTCAAATATTAGATACTTACTAGCTGCGCCCCGCGGTTTCACCCGCGTTGTACCCGTTCCCGCGGGAATTTCGGGATGAAAAATAGATGTTGGCCGATTCTCAGACCTACTCAATATGCTCACAAAATTTCATGAGAATCGGTCAAGCCGTTTCGGAGGAGTACGCGAACGAACACTGTGACACGAGAATTTTATATATAAGATGTACTTATCTACATATACGTAGTAAGTACTTATATTCGTATGTATGTAGTGTATGTATCTTCTCGTATCAATATTAATAAGCATGTCTCGTTAATTTTCCTTATTTATTCGGTTTTTTGTTTCCTCAAATAATAGAGGCTTTACGAACCGAGTCAATCAGCATTTACGTTTATTTAACACAATCATATTGATAGCCTTGAAGCGTGTTAGGTTCGTAAGTACCACTTAATATAATATGTTCCTAATCTCAGTTACAATCGTAATGTTTGTATTGATCGATTACATTTAATGGACAATTAACTCGATTACTCTTAATCATATAGTGAGGTACCTTATCGCTAACGTTCATGTAAATTATTTATATTGTATGTAAGTTGTTACTTTGATATTTCCAACGGGTGAACCGCATTAGTTTGATGCCAGATTACGAAACACTTGTTGTAGGTATCAATGCAGCAACATTGAACACCTGGCAACAACGTGTTGAGCGATATTCGTCTCTATTTACTTTACAAATAGATCTGTATTTAAACACCAAACATCAAGGCGCTACATAACTTTATTTGACAGACACCTGATGATATAAAGTACGCGCGGTCAAGTCCAACTAAACAAACTCACCGGCTTATCATGATGTAATAAGGAGCCTTCAGTCATTTTCTAAAATGTGATAAAACCGCCGTTGTCCGTGCGGCGGCTGACATCTGCAACAGTAGCCCACCGAGGTCATGTGAGCAGCTTGGCTGGCCGAAATGTAGAAGGTCGTGTTTGGTGAACACAGAGGTTTCCGGGAGGTGTGGGTGACGACGGAGCGCGCGCGTGGTTTGTTTATCACTGGCCTGGCCGGAGAGCGCGCGCCCCGCGCCGCGCCGCGCGCCCGCCGTGACGCAGTCGCTACGCTCATGACGTAGACACAATCACGCTCCACTCTCCGAATCTCCCCGCAAACATTTCCCTCATTTAACATAATATTCCGATTCATTAAACACATGCATTTTCACGACAGGAAAATCTTTACTTTCTCTCACATAGTTAGTTGAATGATATAAGTTCTGTACATGTAAGGCTAATTAATAATTATATAAACACACCAGTACATATTATATTAATGATTGATTGATTGAAGTTATAATTTAGAGAAGAAAATATATAATTAAAGGTTATTTTAATTTGTAGCTATATTGTACTTTATATTGTAGTATTGCCCATGTGCATCTGAAAAGTAATGAATCCTTATGGCATAATAGTAAATAATAAGTAAATAAGTAAATAATGAAAAAACAATCTAATTTAGTTAAGCAAAATGCTACTACAATTTGTGTAGGCGTTGTCTTTATTACCTTCAGTCCACTGACCTCTAAATAATAGAGTGCTTCAGTCAGTTAACACACTAGATATAAAAAATAATTTACCTTTTTCATTTAGTGCCTGGGCCTCGGACCTTCCCGGGAGGTCATGTATCATGAAACAAAACCAATTTCTAATATGTGTAATATTTTTAAATTATTTACTTTATGTAGTGATTAATTGAACCTGTTGGATGGAATTATAGAAGTCCTTCTTCTGTGTTTATGAGTTTGTACCAAGGAATTTATATTAAATCCATGGTTTGTTCTCTTTCTTTTGGTGCGACTATGGTCAGTCATACTTTCTATCTATCTATAGACAAACCAAGCGTGGGAAAACTGCACTGACCTCTACTATAGTAGAGGTCAGTGGAAAACTGTGATTATTGAGGTCACAGATTGTGGTCTTTAGGCGACGGTTACACGTAAAGTATTTACTGTGATCCGTCAATACAGTATTTATTGATGGATTTCAGTATTACTGATGGATTAATACACCAGCCTACACGTTCAGTATTTATTACGACAGTATTGTGTCCGGTCTCCTGCTGTTTACACGTCTAACTTTTCATACACACACATACTACGATCAGTATTTATCATAATCCGACGGATCATCATTACAGAATCAAGAAATCTAGAAATCCATCAATAAATACTGACATACATCAATCCATAAGGTTACACGTACATTAAATACCACGATACGTCATTATTTACTGATGGATCACAGTATAGTAGTTTATGCAACTGTCATATAAGGAAGGGTATTAAAACACGAGTGTGAGTTTATGAAACGAGCGCAGCGAGTTTCATAATAGTAACGAGTGTTTTAATACCCGTGTTATATGCAGTTGCATACACTACTTTATCTTCACTAACGCAATTAATCAAACAACAAGAGTAAAAGCTGACAATAGTTTTTCACGCGTACGTGTATTGTCACAGTGAACTTGCCGCCATTAAAATCTAACCAATGAGAGCGCAGCTGCGCGTAGGGCCAATCAGGAGCGAGCGAGATCTTACCAAAGAGTTTTGTGTATGTAAGTTTAGTAGTTTCGACGAAGTTTTCACGTATAACCCAACTGTTTTCAAAAGCCAGCCTAATATCAAAATTTTATACAACTAGTATGAGGATTTTGACATAAGGCTCGCCAGGTTAATTGGTCGCGTTATAATGATGATATAATGAGATTTTACGATATCGATGTGGATATTAGGTATAACATCATGTGCAATTGCTTAAATTTAGTGTTTTAGTTGTCTGCGCTATAACAGTAGTAATTATAAGTCAAGTATTGGAAACATAAGTAGAATGTTACAACATTAGTGTAGATAAAATACTTTACGTGTAACCGTCGCCTCCTCAAAACCGTTTGAGAAATATGTATTTCAACTCTTTGGTTCATGGTCTGTGATTTCAACACCAATTCTTGATAAGGATATAAAATAAATGAGAAATAATTGTAGTGGAGCGCCGTAATGCATAAAAATTGTAAAATCTCGGAATCCAGGGCAAGTCGATGAATCTACATAAAAACTGTTCGATTGCATTGTTAAACGCTCAAATAAAGAAGTAAAAAAAAACCCGATCTTTACTGACTGACTGACTGACTGACTGACTGATAATCAACGCACAGCCTCAACCGCTGCACCTAGAAACATGAAATTTGGCAGGAAGGTTCTTCAAGTGACGTAAGTGCACACTAAGAAAGGATTTTTATAAATTCTACCCCCAAGGGGATAAAATAGGGGATGAAAGTTTGTATGAAACTTCGTCAATTTTAAACCGATCGGGCTGAGACTTTGCATGCATATAGCTACTATGACGTAGGCATTTTGATAAATTCCACCCCTAAGGTGATAAAATATCCCCTAAGGGGATAAAAGTTTGTATAAAGCCTAAATTACATTACGAAATTAGTGGCATGAAATTAATTTCGTGACATTAGTTTTAACAACAGTTTCACGTGTAATTTAATAGTTTCGTAATGCATGCATTACTTTCGTGAAACTAAATTAGTTTCGTGCCCTGCGCGATTTTTAGGTGAAATTAGTGTCATGCAACTAGTTTCATCATGTAAATGCGACGCGAAAGTAGTGTCGCTACAGAATTTCAGAGACAGCAGCAGCAATAGCTATGATATTGACAGGGCCATTATCTCCTCGATACTGATAATTTCACGAAACTATAATTTAAACGAAAGTAGTTTCACATGTGCTGAAATTAGTTTCACGAAACTAGTTTCATCATGCATGACACTAGTTTCGTAATGTAAATCCCGCTTAAATCTTCTTAGATTTTCGACTGATTGAACTGAAATTATAGATTGGAGCTACTATGATGAAGACGTCCGCATAAATAGGATTTTGATAAATTCAACCCCCATGGGGATAAAATAAGGGATGATGGAGGATTTAAATGTATTAGTTTGAACCTATTAGTACCTAATCAATACATACATTTTTTTATTATTGTGATTTGATGCTTTTAGTTTGTAAGTTTTTCAATTGATGTAATTGGGTTCCCGTTTTAATTGAAATAAATAAATAAATAAATAATAGCGATCTATCAACGCACAGCCCAAACCACTTCTCTTCCGAGCCATGTTTGAATTTGCATTTCTTTTGAAGTGTTGAAAAGCGGCATCTGCAGTAGGTGGCAAATACGGTAGTTTAACGCAGGTATTCTTAGCAGTTGCTTTCAAAAAAGAGTTATATCTTAATATATTTAAATCTTTAATTTTTTGAGGGGCAGTGTATAAAGCAAGAGTGCATGTTTCCACATAAAAAACATCTACTTTTCCAATCAAAGTCAGTTGAAGTAGCCGTTCGAAGCTTTTTCTTAGGTGGAGAACATGCTGATGTGATCTTTCCTTTTTTTAAATGAGCATTACATCCTTTATTGATGTATTTTTGTCTGCATACTGAATGCACGTAGACGAATTTGCGATTATTTAAATACTGAGACAACCCATCCGCTCTTTCTGTAGAAGCAGCTTTCAGCGTTGATATTCCTCTAGTTACCTTTACAATTTCTCCTAGTTCGGAGCTAAATTGAGAACTAGATCCGACTTTGTCGCAAATGAGGCAATCATAACTTTGATTATTGTCACTATTCGATGGTTCACTCATTTTGATAAGAGGCTGTAACAACAAATATTAGTAATATTAATAACTGTTTATATAATGATTAATAATTAATGTTATTGAATTTTACTATAATATATAAGTATACATATACGAGTATAAGTTCGTCATAATTCTCCTTTTCAAAATATAACTTTAAAATAATGAAAATAAAAGAAAACTCCGGAAAATTAATTATTATTTATTTTAATAATTAAAAAATTAAGATCGGGAAAAATATTTTTTTTAACATTTTTCTATACTTATGCTGTTACACATTTCAAAAATTTATATGAAGATTCATTGACTGGCCCTGGATTCCGAGTCATAAATCTTACGGCGCTCGACTATTGTGTTCAAGCAATAGTTAAATAATGGCATACCAAAATGTTAATATCAAATATCATTGTTAAGAATATCAAGACTCGGCAATTAAGAGGTGATTTGAAGAACAAACCACACAATCATTAGGTAAGATATATTTTTCTTGTTTCTTATACAATTTTATATTGTTCGATTAAAATTTATAGAGCTTTTGGAGAACTTTGTGTTTTTGAGAACTTTGTATACTAATATGTTTTGACTATGGCATCGAGTATAGCTTCTAACCTAACTTTGCATTATACTTTTGCTATGATCGGATACCAATCGAATAACGTACTGGAGGCCTTGCGGAAGGGCATCATAAGTTGGCCTTCGTGTAACTCCGATTCAACCATTTTTTTCTAGGTCGTTTGGTCATCTTATAGATGAGATATTATTCAGGGAGAGGGTGTAGGGTAGGATAGGTGCCTTGTATGACGTGTGCTTGCTGTGGTATTCGACAAATCAGTTTCAGACTTTATACATTGTAGAGATACTTTAGTAGACATTGAAGTATATGGATTAGGTCATCTAGTTTTAAATTGTCTTGAGTATCTGATTAGCAACAAAACTATTTGGCTTTAATTTAGTTTGTAGGTATATAAGGTAAGATAAATAATAGAAAAAATGCTGGATATTAATATAATAATTTATTATATTCTATGTCCTTAACAATTTACATACAATACACAGATAAGTAATAAAGTTAAATAATATGAGAAAAATGTCGATTTGTTAAGTTAATTTATAAATCAAGTGTTAAACGTAATTTTATTATTTTAAACGACTCCAAGGCGAGCGTTCAGATGTTTGTTCACGGAGAAGAAGGAGGTGACAGTTCTGCCCTCACAGCTGACTTGTGCGGGCCAGGCGCAGGTTTCCGTGTGCGGCTCGTACATCAGACCCAAAGGACAACTCTTAGTAATAGGGTTGTGACGGAAGCACACGTAGTACTTGTTACAACTCTCATGAGCCACCAGTTTTCCGTTGGATTGCGGCTCAGCACACAAAGCAGGTGCTTGCCTCGAATTACACGCGCATTCACCACTTCCATCTTCTTCGGCTTCAGGAATCACTCTATCGCCACAGTCCACATTGCTTGGCCAATCGCACACTTCAATCAGAGAGTTGTACAACAGATTGTTTGGACATGAAAGACTGACTGGCAGCCCATCGGCGCATACATAGAATTGATTGCAGTTCTCGTGGGCAACTAGTACTCCGTCTGAACCAGCTCCTGCACAAATAGTGGGGGCTTCGCTGGGATCGCAGTTTGTATTCGTGTTTGTGTCTTCATTTTCGTTTTCTCCATTGTCAACTTCCTCCTCACTGTCGGAAATAGGTCTGGAACCGCATTCAACGTTAGCTGGCCAGTCGCAAACTTCGCTATAGGGATTGTAAAGAAGATGATCCTGGCATTTAAATGCTACCGGGATTCCAAATGAGCATTTGTAGAATTTATTGCAGTTCTCATGAGCGATCAGTACATTTTCAGCTTCACCAGTAGCACAAATTGCTGGAGCGTCTTCAGGGTTGCAATTGCAAGGTTTATTTTCGACCTCTTCAGTGTCAGTGTTTCCGTCGCTGCCTCCATTATTACTTTCATTGTCTACAATGGGCTTATCACCGCAATCCACGTTATGTGGCCAGTCACATATTTGCGTGTAGGGGTTGTATAGAAGAACTGATGGACAGAAATAGGGGGCTGGTTTGCCGTGGTCGCATTTGTAGAATTGATTGCAGTTCTCGTGAGCGATCAGAACACCATCGGAGCCATCAACAGCGCAAATAGCCGGGGCTTCTCCTGGGTTGCAGTTGCAAGTACCTCCGTTGCCATCCTCCTCGCTGCAGTCTTCTTCAGCGGTCTCGCCACCTGTCACACTATCACCTTCTTCTTCATTGCCTGCACCAGAGTTACTATCTTCACTATTTGAGTCAGATGTGCCACCTTGATTGCCGTCCTCATTACTGCCGCTTTCTATGTCAACAATAGGCCTGTCTCCACACTCAACGTTGTGTGGCCAGTCGCAGATCTGTAGTGGAGGATTATATAAGAGACCCGAAGGACAGTTTAGAGTGACCGGGTTACCTCCATTGCATTTGTAGAATTGGTTGCAGTTCTCATGAGCAACTAGGACTCCCTCCGAACCATCAGCCGCGCAGATAGCAGGAGCCTCTCCAGGGTTGCAGTTGCAGGTGCCTCCAGAACCACTGTCTTCTCCACCGTCCCCGTTACCGCCAGAACCGCTATCTCCATTACCACCATCATTCTCATCTTCGCTACTACCGCTTTCTATGTCAACAATAGGCCTGTCTCCACACTCGACGTTGTGTGGCCAGTCGCAGATCTGTAGTGGAGGATTATATAAGAGACCCGAAGGACAGTTTAGAGTGACCGGGTTACCTCCATTGCATTTGTAGAATTGGTTGCAGTTCTCATGAGCAACTAGTACTCCCTCCGAACCGTCAGCCGCGCAGATAGCAGGAGCCTCTCCAGGGTTGCAGTTGCAGGTGCCTCCAGAACCACTGTCTTCTCCACCGTCCCCGTTACCGCCAGAACCGCTATCTCCATTACCACCATCATTCTCATCTTCGCTACTACCGCTTTCTATGTCAACAATAGGCCTGTCTCCACACTCGACGTTGTGTGGCCAGTCGCAGATCTGTAGTGGAGGATTATATAAGAGACCCGAAGGACAGTTTAGAGTGACCGGGTTACCTCCATTGCATTTGTAGAATTGGTTGCAGTTCTCATGAGCAACTAGGACTCCCTCCGAACCATCAGCCGCGCAGATAGCAGGAGCCTCTCCAGGGTTGCAGTTGCAGGTGCCTCCAGAACCACTGTCTTCTCCACCGTCCCCGTTACCGCCAGAACCGCTATCTCCATTACCACCATCATTCTCATCTTCGCTACTACCGCTTTCTATGTCAACAATAGGCCTGTCTCCACACTCGACGTTGTGTGGCCAGTCGCAGATCTGTAGTGGAGGATTATATAAGAGACCCGAAGGACAGTTTAGAGTGACCGGGTTACCTCCATTGCATTTGTAGAATTGGTTGCAGTTCTCATGAGCAACTAGGACTCCCTCCGAACCGTCAGCCGCGCAGATAGCAGGAGCCTCTCCAGGGTTGCAGTTGCAGGTGCCTCCAGAACCACTGTCTTCTCCACCGTCCCCGTTACCGCCAGAACCGCTATCTCCATTACCACCATCATTCTCATCTTCGCTACTACCGCTTTCTATGTCAACAATAGGCCTGTCTCCACACTCGACGTTGTGTGGCCAGTCGCAGATCTGTAGTGGAGGATTATATAAGAGACCCGAAGGACAGTTTAGAGTGACCGGGTTACCTCCATTGCATTTGTAGAATTGGTTGCAGTTCTCATGAGCAACTAGGACTCCCTCCGAACCGTCAGCCGCGCAGATAGCAGGAGCCTCTCCAGGGTTGCAGTTGCAGGTGCCTCCAGAACCACTGTCTTCTCCACCGTCCCCGTTACCGCCAGAACCGCTATCTCCATTACCACCATCATTCTCATCTTCGCTACTACCGCTTTCTATGTCAACAATAGGCCTGTCTCCACACTCGACGTTGTGTGGCCAGTCGCAGATCTGTAGTGGAGGATTATATAAGAGACCCGAAGGACAGTTTAGAGTGACCGGGTTACCTCCATTGCATTTGTAGAATTGGTTGCAGTTCTCATGAGCAACTAGGACTCCCTCCGAACCATCAGCCGCGCAGATAGCAGGAGCCTCTCCAGGATTGCAGTTGCAGGTGCCTCCAGAACCACTGTCTTCTCCACCGTCCCCGTTACCGCCAGAACCGCTATCTCCATTACCACCATCATTCTCATCTTCGCTACTACCGCTTTCTATGTCAACAATAGGCCTGTCTCCACACTCGACGTTGTGTGGCCAATCGCAGATCTGTAGTGGAGGATTATATAAGAGACCCGAAGGACAGTTTAGAGTGACCGGGTTACCTCCATTACATTTGTAGAATTGGTTGCAGTTCTCATGAGCAACTAGGACTCCCTCCGAACCGTCAGCCGCGCAGATAGCAGGAGCCTCTCCAGGGTTGCAGTTGCAGGTGCCTCCAGAACCACTGTCTTCTCCACCGTCCCCGTTACCGCCAGAACCGCTATCTCCATTACCACCATCATTCTCATCTTCGCTACTACCGCTTTCTATGTCAACAATAGGCCTGTCTCCACACTCGACGTTGTGTGGCCAGTCGCAGATCTGTAGTGGAGGATTATATAAGAGACCCGAAGGACAGTTTAGAGTGACCGGGTTACCTCCATTGCATTTGTAGAATTGGTTGCAGTTCTCATGAGCAACTAGGACTCCCTCCGAACCGTCAGCCGCGCAGATAGCAGGAGCCTCTCCAGGGTTGCAGTTGCAGGTGCCACCACCAGACCCACCATCTTCGTTACCACCTGAACCACTATCTTCACCTCCGTTTCCAGAATCAGTGTCACCACCTTCTTCACCACCGTTGTCAGGGATGCTGGGTACACTCTCCTCGACACTATTATTGTCTTCCTCACTGCACGATTCCTCTCCATTTTCGTTGATATTGCAGTCACAGGGTACTTCCTCGATAATACGGTCACCACAGTCAACATTTTCAGGCCAATCACATTGTTCAGTGTAGGGATTGTAAAAAAGATTGGAGGGGCAAGCGTAAGAGATGGGCTTGCCATGAAGACATTTATAGAAGTGAGGACAATTCTCATGAGCGATCAAAATTCCGTCGGATCCATCGGCTGCGCAAATGCTGGGAGCTTCGGCAGGGTTACAATTGCAAGAACTGGGGTTTTCAGGTTGTGGTGCTGGAGTCACCTGCTCGATTTCCACGATAGGTCTGTTACCGCAGTCAACATTCTGTGAATAATCACAAGTTCTTCTGCAGGGATCATAACAAAGGTTAGGCGCGCAGTTCATAGCAACAGGTAAGCCGTTATCACAAATGTAATATTGATTACAATTTTCATGAGCCACTAATGTACCAGCAGATCCGCCTGCAGAGCAGATATTGGGAGCTTGACTAGGATCATCATTACAAGTGACAATGATTTCTTCAACACTTTCATCGTTGTCTTCGTTGCTTTGTGCGGGAGTTTCCACGATTGGTCTGTCACCGCAGTCTACATTGTAAGGCCAGTCGCAGCGTTCTCCAAGTGGTTGGTAGAGAAGTCCTTCGGGGCAGAAGAATTCATGAGGGAGTCCGTTGGCGCATTTGTAGAATTGATTACAGTTTTCGTGGACTACATAATTTCCACCAGCTCCGCTCTGCGAGCAGACGTTGGCAGCCTGGGATGAGTCACAGTTGCAAGCTCTTCCTCGAGTGGTTAACTGGACAATATCACCACAGGCCAATGCTGCTGCACACAGCACTAAAAACGCTGTACCTGAAACGAGACATATCAAACGTCATTATTACAGTTACTAAATGTTGCTGACACACCAAGTCTGTTCAATGATTCCGTAACACTCCATAGTACTGTATTTGTTTTATGATATGATAATAGTAACGTTTGCTCTATATTGAAGTTAGAAACACTATTCTTTCACTTAGAATACAGAAAGCACTAGAAGCCGCGAGCGCGCCTAATACTGAAGCTACTCAAACTAGTCTTAAATAGAGTAGTTTGATGCGCAACCGATCAGTCACTTTGTGACCGTCGCGGTCGGAACGCGCTAACGTGTTTTACCGGTGACCAATTTAACGAAACTATGCCGTCTTGTGTCAAAAATGCAGCGGGTCTGAAAAAGAAACAGGATGGGATCACATTTCACGTGTAAGTATCGCATTTAGGTATCGTCTTATTTTAATAATTAATTCTTTTCTCAGATTTCAATTGCCATAGAGAGTGATGCGTCCATCTATGTTAGTGTTGCCAATATAAGAGTTTTGATTTACCCTTCTTTTTATTACCTTTTGAGGGCTTTAATTCGTTGTAGAATATTAATAAGTAATTTATTAAAAAATAACCAACTTGAAAAAAGAAAGTATAAAGCGTAAGTGCGGCTCGTATGTACCTAACCTAACAATCCTATTAAATAGTATGTTAGTCTATAGGATTTTTAAACAAATTTTTGGTGTGCGTGTGAGGGAGAAGGGGAGAGGGGGAGCGGGTATATTAGCCATCTCAAATTTTAGCTTCCCTGCTGATGAGGAAAGGAAAGCGGTGTGGACAAAAATAATACAAAGAGCACGGCTGGAACAGTTATGGAAACCATCGAAGCAAAGCGTAGTTTGCTCGATGCATTTTGAGGAGAAATATATTTATGAGACCAAATGTGGTTTGAAAAGACATAACTACGTCTACTATAGTCACTAATTATATATAATTACTTAATAAGTGACTATAGTAGACGTAGTAGTGACTAGTAGTGACTAGTGCAGACGTAGGCGATAAGCTGATGTAACATTATGGGTAATCATTTTTCAATATTTCAGTATTTAGTCATAATAGTAGAGGAGTCCGTGTCATACATAGAAAAGTAAAAAAATGTGAGTATTAATAATTACTTAGTTACCACCTTAGTTAGGTGGATGGGTGTTTTTTATGTAATATACCTATCTATTTCTTGAGATAATCAGGTAGGTACATAGTTATATAGAAAGGGACAATTTTTATTCTATTATCATATTATTATTAACTACCTCCGAAACTCCCAAAATTTACCCCAAAAATGGGCAAATAATGCGAGTGCTAACATTACGCGGGGGACTTTGTTCTGTTTTTGGACACAGCGTGTAGCTTGTAAATACATTTGAATGCTACTTCTGGTACTTTCTGTATTCTGAGTTCTTTCACTATCACTCACAAATTGATTCACATTTGCACTAGTTATCTCCCTAAATTCACAACTTACCTTTCATTAAACAGCCTTAGTAATCCTTTATTGGTATTTGCGTTTCAAAAACTGCAATTAAATTGATGTAAGGGATCTGATTTCACTGTATATATACCTTGTTTACTGACTAATTAAATGCCTAGATTTATATTTTTGATTATCACTATTGATTAACTGAGAACTGATTCTTTACTGATTTCAAGGAATCGATCGATATGATTCATAAAAAGATAGAAACGTGCTAATATGAATGTTGATTTGCCACGTGGGCGTTGGCTACGCCCTATTAGTTTCGGGTGGTTACAAAAAAATCACCCAGCTCCCTTGAGACTCAAAAATGAATCTACTCCCTTAACGCCTGGTATGGCGCCTGTATAGAGCAGTCATACTCAACCTTTTATTATAATGCATTTTGCTTGAAGAGTCCCGGTACCCGATAAGCATATGACTGAAGTTACATTGGGTGCGGTATTAGCGTGGTACGCTACCGAATATTTTGTATTTTTTAATTGGACCATTAAAGCCATATTAATGACCGACATAATTAAATTGTACATATTACACACTATCCGCTTTCTGCGGTTTTAGTCACACTGTGCCAGTTTCTGCAATTTCGGAATAGTTTCCAGCCTTTCTTTTGAATGAAGCTATCCAATTCAAAAATTAATTTCTGTCGTACTTAAACTTATGTAATTGCCCTTCAACTCGGGGTATTTTGTCAACGTCAGTCAGCCCACATGCGGAACGACCGCTAAAATGTCCATCTACATATATAGTCTTCAGCACTCGGTTGCAACCGTGGCTAGCAGTTTGCACTGGAACAGTCGTAGGTATATTTAAGGGTGTTAGTTTTGCTTACTAGTACTAGGTACTCCTATCCTTTATGGATAAAATTTCTCTTTTAACTTTGGTGGAAGGATTTGTCAACCTGGACCTTGCATGATGACCGGGTCCGCTTATAGGATCCACCACGGGGAAGCTTCTTCCATTCACCCATTGTTTACTATTTAACAACTCATTCATTAGTTATTCGCTGACATTGGGATTTATCACATTACAGCCTATAACCAAGTACATATAAGTTATAATTTATATGCAATTGTCTTGTATGTATTTACTACATCGCACTTATTGTAGGCACCTGCCGATGCATGACGGTCAGAATGTATTTTTGTTATATAAAATAACTCGTTAGTTTAATTTACTCGATTGTTTTATTTTTCAACTGTTGTGCTTAGTGTGTAACCGAGTAAATATGCTGCTTCTCACCAAAATATGTATTTTATTGTTTATTATTTTATTTGTTTGGGGCTACCAGAATTTTGCATCTAAACAACTTATTGAATTCAAAAGGAGAGCAACTGTAAGTAGCTTATTTCCATTATACCTTGATTTTATTTTTGTCAATCGATTAAGCATATTTCATAACGTCATCATTTTATTTATCGCAGGGTCCGATAGGAACCTTGACTTCTGATACTGGATCGCCAATCGAACGTCAAGAGACATTTACCTTAAATAAACCTTTACTTCACAACCGATATTTTATGGAATCTTTAACTCATGTTGTTCGGGAGAAGCTACCAGAAAGAATCATTCATGCTAAAGGAGCGGGAGCTTTGGGTTATTTCGAAGTAACGCACGACCTCTTCGACATTTGTAAAGCAAATCTTTTCATAAAAGTCGGACAAAGAACACCTGTTATTGTGCGATTTTCTCCGCTGTCCCTCGGAAAAGATGCCGCGGATACTCTTCTGGATGCAAGAGGATTTTCATTAAAGTTTTATACAGAAAAAGGCAATTTTGATATAGTAGGCTTAAACACACCAGTTTACGGATTCAAAGATCCAGTATACTTTGTACCTTTACTAAGGACATTTAATAAAAATCCTGTGACTAATTTGAGAGATTTTAATATGCTATGGGATTTTATAACTTTACAGCCGAGAGGTTTGTTCATGTTGCTTCATATTTTGCGAGGCATCCATGATGGCTATAGACATATGCCCGGGTATAGCGTTCAAACATATCAAGTAGTAAACGAACATGGCGAAATTAATTTCGTACGATTCCACTATACGCCAGATGCTGAAGTTAAAACCATAAGTATTGAAGAAGCTATTAAACTAGCCGGAGTCGATCCTGATTACGCAACCAGAGATCTTTACAACGCCATAGCCAATGGAGATTTCCCCTGTTGGACTATGTCTGTACAAGTTCTAAGTCTAGAAGACATGAAACATAGCAAGTTTGATATTTTTGATGTGACCAAAGTATTGCCCTTGGACAAATATCCTTTAAGAGAGGTGGGAAAGATTGTGCTTAACAAAAACTCTCCGAATTACTTCGCTGATATTGAGCAAGTGGCGTTTAGTCCGGCTAATTTAGTACCTGGCATAATGGGAGGACCGGACAAAGTTTTCGAAGCTAGGATCCTAGCCTATAGAGACGCGCAGTATCATCGTTTAGGAGCTAACTATAATAAAATACGAGTCAACTGCCCTCGAGATAATGTGTTAACGTACAATCGTGGCGGATCTCACCCTGTTGGTAACAATATGTTTGATTCACCGAACTACTACCCAAACTCTTTTGATGGCCCTGTGCCTTACGTAGATGAGAATAGAGTAGATCTTGTTGAACCAAAAACGGATAATAAGACAAATTTTAATCAAATATCTGAAATGTACTCTAATGAAATGACAGAAGATGAACGAAGTAACATGATTGATAATGTAGTAAGACTTTTGAAACTTGCAGCTGATCATTTACAGAAACGCGCAGTGGGTATTTTGAAAATTATCCATTTTGACTTCGGGGATAGAGTTGAAAAAGAGTTACAATGGAAAAATACCACAAATAATACTGAAGTTTAACTTAATAATTTATTTTTGGATCATCTATCTGGTGCTGATCTAATATTTTGATTATCAACATCTATCATTATTAATAACATTTGTCGTAATTATGATAAATAATAACGTGATTAGAGCAACTATAGTGATTTGATGGCTACTAGTATTATTTTATTGGATTAAAATTATGTTTTAATTAAGTTTTGCTATTTTCATTAATTTATCTAATTACCTAATCACATAACTCAGCAAACCATATTGATGTTAATTTTGGAAATACCAAAATTAAAGGTCCGTTTATATTGACTACTAGCTGTGCCCCGCGGTTTCACCCGCAGCGCTCCCGTTCCCGTGGGAATTTTGAGATTTTTATTTCCTTATTTTTCTTGTCCTGACAATAAGGAACACATTAAAAAAAGAATCATCCAATTTGGTGCAGTCGTTCTAAAGTTATGCGCTTATCAACACATTTTGCGATTCATTTTTATATTATTACTAGCTGCGCCCCGCGGTTTCACCCGCGTTGTACCCGTTCCCGCGGGAATTTCGGGATGAAAAATAGATGTTGGCCGATTCTCAGACCTACTCAATATGCTCACAACATTTCATGAGACTCGGTCAAGCCGTTTCGGAGGAGTACGCGAACGAACACTGTGACACGAGAATTTTATATATAAGATAAATATATATAGTATCTGACACTTTATATTAAAATATATATACAGTACGTGTCAGACACGTAAACCGTGGCAGATATGATAATATTAAATAATGTGTATCAACCTAATTATATCTATCGTGATCGCATCGCGCCGCGCAGAGAGCAACACCAACAGGCCGTGCCGTACACGGCAAGTCCTCACGGAAAGAATATCAGATAAGTTCAGATCGGACAGACTGTCTATCCGTGTCTGACACGCGGTAGATACGAACGGGCCTTTAAACCACAGTTTCATTACAGTGCTTAAACACTTATAAGACGGTTATGTCCTCTATGGATAACATTGCCGTTGCTAAAGTCGGGTTGCGGCAATGACGTTATTTGGATGGCTGTATGAGATTTATATCTTTACTAATATTATAAAGCTGCAGAGTTTGTTTGTTTGTTTGTTTGAACGCGCTAATCTCAGGAACTACGGGTCCGATTTGAAAAATTATTTCAGTGTTGGATAGTCCACTTATCGAGGAAGGCTATTTTCATCTCGAAATTCCCAAAGGAACGGGCACTCCGCAGGTGAAATCGCGGGGCGCTGCTAGTGTTAAATAAATGTATTTTTTATTAATTTGTATATTATATTAATACTTTTTATATTTTATTTTATCGGTAGAAATAGGTTATCGGGACCGTGTTCATTGGTGTTTACCACCAAGTTACCGAGTTACTGATGGATGAGGCGGTGTAATTTCCCATAATTTGTATATAACTATCATAAATATTGCAAAAAACGTGGTTTTGTTATGTAGTATCAGTGATCTTTTACGATAAGTGCGTTTAATGTTTGGTATTGATTGCCATCAGCTGGATACACTTGAAAGCTTTTATTATCAATCCGCACCGGTATATCGATTATTAATTGGAGTTATTTTTACTATCTCTGCCCAACGGCTTTACCTGCTTTGGAACCGATCTCCAAGGAATTTTGAAATACAAAGGCTAAAATCTTCTGCATTCATTACTTTGTGTTTCATAGAATTGGAAGTTTATTGAGTTGACATTATGAAACGGGGACAGACAAATACGATGACTTCATTTTATTATATGTTAAATAACGAATTTTTAGATTTAATTGTTTAATTACTTATTTTGCCTTAATCGTAAATAAATGTTTTTCGATAAGATCAAACGCTGGCTAAGTAGATTCGGAAATAGAAAACAATATTTCCGGGAATATTGCTAACTGCAGTACATACTGATTTAAGCATTTACCTATAATCAAAAGAAAAATAAATGTATAAGGGTATCTCTACACCAAACCACAACACTGGTACAACACGCCTGGGCAATGCCGGTAGCTCCTTTTGAAACGAGCTTGCCAAAATAAGGCCGCCGGTGTGACATTAAGTAGATAAATAAGTAAGTATCTACTGGCCTCTATAATAAATACCACTAGGCTAGATGGTTTTAGTGTGTAGAAAACTTTAGTTTTTTCAGCATCATTAATGACCGTGGCTAAGACTGTCCGGGTATCGTGCATTGGCGAAATAAATAAGGTCAAACTTAGTTAAGTAGAGCTCCTCTTCTGTGCCGGAGTGTAACTGTGGTGCTCTAGACCAGGACATGGTCCACCTGATGTCCTACCCTCTGTACCCTACAAGAAACACTTAATGAAAGTCTCATATGCCGCCCTTGTGCTAACTAAGAACTGAACCTGAACTGTATAAAGGCCTTTGAAACTAAATAAGAAGACGATTGACTAAATAATACTGTCGCCTACCCTACCCGTCTGGTCTTCTTCTTAATACTTTTATTAATGTTTATAAAATCGATATAGGTAGGGCAATGAAGGATGGGCAGAGGATATGGCGGAAGCTGGAGCTAGGTCAAGAAGTGTAAGATTCAGTTTAGTTCAATGAAAATGAGTAGGGTTCCTAAGAAATATTACTCATGTGAAGTAGTCAACGGCGAAAAAATTTACACCATCCGTTTCGCCGACGACATCGCAGCCCTAGCAGAAACAAAAGAACAACTAGAAAAACTTATAACAGCAATAAATGTCATTCAATGACATAGGGCTAAAAATTAACATAAACAAAACAAAAACTATGACAATAACCCGGAACCCTTCAACCAATAATCAAATCACACTCAACAATAACGAAATAGAAGAAGTTAATAAATTCAGATACTTAGGAAGCATCATCACAAGTGATTCCAGAAGCTCTACAGACATCATATCCCACATATCCATGGCCAAAGCAGCATTTAACACCTAAAAACATCTATTTAAAAACAAAATATCTCGATCCATCAAAAAACAACTAATAAAAACATTTATATGGAGTATAGCTCTTTACGGCAGCGAAACATGGACCATGATCCAAAGTGATAGGGAAAGGCTAGAGGCGTTTGAAATGTGGTGCTGGAGGCGAATGGAAAGAATAAGCTGGACGGAAAAGAAAAGCAACGAGGAAGTGTTGAATCTAATAGGGGAAAAGAGAGCAATACTAAAGATGATAGAAATCAGGAGAGGAAAGATGTTTGGACATCTTTTACGACACGACGAATTTATAAAAACTATAACAGAGGGACACATAGAGGCAAAGAGAGGAAGAGGAAGGCCAAGAAGGGCATATGCAGACCAACTGAACGAAAGAGCAAAAGTCGTGTCGTACGAACAGCTGAAGAGGATGGCAGATGACAGAGGAAAGTGGAAAGAACTCCATCGACAAGAGCCCAGCTCTTAAGTTTAGAAGAAGAAGTGAAGTACTTCGTAGTACGTAGGTATAAAGATTTAGCCAGCCCATTTGACATAGTTCAAATCTATGCATTCTTATGGGATGATTTAGCAGAGAAGAACAAGCACTCCAGTTTTAAAATATTTTATATAAAAATGTAGGCTTTTTATGGTGTGTATGTCAAGATATTTATAAGCTGTTATTTTTCAGATTGTATAAAAGGTGTAAAAATATATTTTGATACGCTACATCGCACACGAAGTGGCGTGTTAAAAGATTGTTACAAATAAGATTACTATCTGTGTAAGTACACACGTGCAAACGAAATATTTCCAAGATTTAACAAATAAGATTAGATATTCAGATAAATATCAATATCATCGATTTACGTAAGCGATATGTATTATTTATTAGAACTTGCATAATGTTTTCGCTTTTCCAATAAGACCCTCGTCAACTCAAAATAATGGTCTTACATGTCAAAATCACTCAATAATTTGAAGTTGCATTGCACTTAGGTAAATAGTTAGATTGCACTTAGGTAAATAGTGTCTTGCCTAAGTGACTTGTATTTGTAAGCGCAGATATTTCCTCTGAGAAAATCAATGGTAAAATAAATTAAAAGTTTCAAGCAGATGCGACAAACACTTCGGTTTACTTTTGAAAAGAGCGATTTATAAAAACTACTACCTAAATCTATATTATTATTATAAAGCTGCAGAGTTTGTTTGAACGCGCAAATCTCAGGAACTACTCATCCGATTTGAAAAATCTTTTTGTAATGGATTGCCACATTCAACGGGAAGGTTATATGCTACTTTTCATCCTGAAATGCCCATGGGAACGGGTACAACGCAGGTAAAATATCTAATATATGTGGAGAATAACATCATAACGTTAAAATAAAACACGTGAACTATAAAACGTGTCGGCATCGTAACATTGATGATCGTAATCACTATTCAGTATTCTTAAACAATTTTATTGGTGGTGATTTAATCTGAATGAATCAAGGGAAATCAATCAAAGCCAAGTAGGTACCTCCATAAGTATTTAAAAATCAGAAAAACAATACGTATCAAATTAAATGAGATTAGATTCTTGGTTAAATACGTAAGATATATACGGTAAGATATACTGGCAGGTTCTTCCCCGTTTGTGTTCCTCAAATAGGCTCTTTTGACACTTGGGTGTATATACCCAGAGAGGGGGGAAAAGAAAATATATTTTCCATCTCGCTGAAACTTCATTTTGTTTGAATGTTCTCAGTATGACATGTTAACTGGCATCAAATCCCTTTCCTGAATCTTACCAATATTCTATTTATTAGTTTTTGTTTGTGAGTGACCGTGCTAAGTTGTTTGCTGTTAAAAAAGTCCTTTTCCATCCCATCTCTAAGTGCGTAAGTAAATGTTTACTTGATACATTTTACTTTACTTCGATGTGTATGTATGTACGTATACAGTTTTTGGCGTGACGATCCAGATTTCTCAGGAAGGAGTTTTGCCAATCGATTGTGTATCTTATCACAATAAAGGCAAGTGATGAAGTCAGCTTGATAAAAACGACCTTATTTTTTCTACCTGTGCACATGTTCTTGTAAGTGCGATTTTATCTTTGATATCAATGCAATAATAATGAGTAAACATCTTAATATCCTTAGGTAAGTATAATGTTAACCTTTATTTAAACCTTACCAACAGAGGTAACTAAGATAACTGTAAAAAGATTGTATTGAATTATGATTTGATAGTTTCGAAAGACGAAACTGTATTCTTTTATCGAAACGAATTTTGAAAAGAGAAATATTATTCTTTTACCGAAACCAATTTCGAAGGAAGAAAAAAAATTCTTAGTTGGAAACTGGTTTCGAACTTTGGTTTCGAAAGTGGCCGAAGCGTATAATATAGCTCGCCTAACCCTCCTCACTGTACCGATATCCTCCGTGAGATGAGAGGCTTTTCATGCCCATTAGTGAGAAGATATAGGTAGGGCAGTGTAGTCGGGTAGATGACACTGGGGCAGGTAGAGCATTGTCAAGGAGAGCTGTTACTGTTACAGGTTGATTACTTTGTTTGTTATACAGTTATCTAAAACATAGGTGATTAAGGACACTGTATGTAGCTTCGTAAATTTTCCTACAAAACCCATACAAAACCTAACACTTTTGTACGTTGTCAGTTGTCACCTCAGATTACAGAATTATAAATAGTTGTCACATTCACAATTCTTATAAATATTCTTGTAGATTTTTTATATGATAAGCTCAGTACGCTTAACGTTTTCAGTGACTGGACTTTGATACACTTTTTGTCTTATCGATTTAGATATTCAGTTGATTAGTTAATAATTGAAATGTTGCTTTTAACGCCATCTGACGAATTGGTATCGAGTTATTTAGTACTTTAATATATGTTTACATAAAATTAATGCACAAATTGATTAGATTGTTATTAGCAGTTATCATTTTGGTTACCAATTTAGTTTGTGAAAATTTCATAAGGTGGCGGTAATATCACCGGTAATAAATCGTCAGACTAGAGAAGGAAAACTAAAGAACTAAAATGAACCATCCTACTTCCTACTTAATATAATATTTAATATTAATAGTAATATTTTGACAAGCCCGTTGGCACAGTGGCAGTGAGAGCGCTTACTGTGTCGGGGGTTGCGGGTTCGATTCCCGCCCGGAGTCAACAATATGTGCAGACATAGTTGTTGGCGACGACGTCTGGGTGTCATTATATATCCTTATAAAGTATTTGTGTATGTATATGTAGTAGTATCAGTTAATTAGATTCCATAACACAAGCTTAGAGCTTACTTTGGGTTTAATTAACCGTGTGTGAATTTGTCCAAGTATTTATTTATTATTATTTATTTATTATTTATCCTACTAATATTATAAATGCGAAAGTTTGTGAGGATGGATGTATGTATGGATGTATGTATGGATGTATGTATGTTTGTTGCTCTTTCACGCAAAAACTACTGAACGGATTTGGATGAAATTTTACAGTAATGTAGATTATACATCAGAATAACATATGGAATACATTTCATCCCGAAATGCCTGCAGGAACGGGTACAACGCGGGTTGGACCGCGGGGCACAACTAGTCTATAATAAAGCAGAAGAGTCTGTTTTTTGTTTGAACGTGCTAAACGCAGAAACTACCAATTTGCACAATTATTTTTGTGATGGATAGCCACAAACAAGGGGGTAGGTTATGGACTCCCACGGGAACGGGTACGAAGATATCAGTACAGTGAGGAGGATTAGGCGTAATCATCACGCTTGCCTAATACGGGCTGGTAATCTAAAAACAAAACTAGAATACCAAAAAACCAGTTTGTACGAAGGTACCAGGTAGAGCAACGTTACGAGCACCTATACTTTTTTAGTTAGCGATGGTTTCGGGTTCAGTGTTCAGAGTCCACTTCATAGTACCGAAGCGGACCATACATGGTCAGAATGGTCAAGATGGTTAATATCAGAAGCAGAATCACAGATGTAAGTAGATATAGGCGAAGTTCGACAGAAATCTAACAACACGAATGCGTAGGCAGCATGCAACGTAACTCAAGGTAAAAGTACCTTGAGTTACGTTGCATGCACCAAACGGAAGCGTAAAGACGCTTCCGTTTGGTGGCTTGGCTTGGAATAATTATTTTGGTAATGGATAGCCACATTCAACGAGAACGTTAAAGGCTATTTTTATCCGGAAATGACCACGGATATAGGCACAACTCGGGTAAAACTGCGAGGTGCTGCTAGTATACAATACGCCTCGTGGCGTGGGCAGAGCGCGAGTTAAGAAGATACGAGTACGCTATCTGACACAAGCTGCACCCCGTAGTTTGAAGCACATGAAGATTGTAGGAAGCTACGCATCCGTGGACAAATACCAACAGGAAACCCAAGTACTTAGCCTAGTTTAAAAAATAATAATAATTAAAGCATTGTAGCTAAGTAAATAAATGGACTTCGATAGACATGAGAGACCCTTGTATAACTTTCTTATCATTTCGTGATGAGTAATATTTTCCTGGTCTGGCACTTTGAAAAATTAGCTTAATCATCAGACTTAATCCTATAAGGTGGCTATTATGCATAATAACTGATTAATCAAAGTGATTGACAGTTTAACCAAGCGAAGTACTTGGTTTACTTGGTTACTTGCTTGTAACGAATTAATCACTTTGACTGTAACAAATATATATTGGTATAAAGTCATCGTCACCAATAACTATGTCTACAAGGATTGTTGACTCCAGGCGGGAATCGATCCCGCCACCCCGACACAGTAAGCACTCTTACATTAAAGCGCATAACACTGTACACTGTATCTTCAGTGAGATGCGACGCCTTTGCCCAGCAGTGGGACATCACAGGCTAATACTACTACTACTACTATATTAAAGCAGTATAATGGATTAGAAAGTTAGTAAGATTGATAATATTGATACTGTCTATCGGTATATTTTGAAGTTTTTAAATTTGAATGAAATGAGTCAAACTTCCGGGTTATTAGGAAATAGGATTTTAAGAATTCATAAAAATATACAATGTTCAATTTATATAATTGTAATACTGTGTTATTTATTATTTTATTATTAAAGCCCTAAGTGTCCCATTGTTGGGCAAAGGCCTCCCCCCATTTCTTCCATTCAGCTCTGTCAAGAGCTTCCTGACACCAACCGGACAAGTACACGTCAAGCTCGTCTCGCCATCTCCGTTTTGGTCTGCCGCGGCATCTTCTGCTAGAGTCTGGGTTCCACGTGGTGGCAATTTTTGCCCAAGACTCATCAGGCCTGCGGCAGACATGTCCTGCCCAGCTCCATTTGAGCTCAGCAGCTTTAAGACCTACGTCGGCGATTTTGGTGCGGGAACGTAGTTCGGTGTTTCGGATTTTGTCCGTTAACTTGACACCCAAGATACTTCGTTCCATCGCCCTTTGGCAAACCTTGAGACTGGACTTTTGAGAATCTGTCAAAGACCAAACCTGAGCGCCATATGTGAGTACAGGAAGTATGCACATGTCCATTAATTTTCGCTTGAGCGAGATGGGAAGGTTGCCCTTCATGAGTTCTCCTAGGGCCCAATAGCTCCTCCAGGCGTTTTCGGTACGTCTTGCGACCTCCTTATCTTGTCTGGACTGAAAGGAAACTATTTGGCCCAGGTAAATGTACTCCTGGACATACTGCATAACTTCTGCACTCACTGTCACCGGATGTTGTTGGCAATTGGTCATAAGCTTGGTCTTTGACATATTCATCTTCAGACCAACCTCAAGGCATGCATCGCTAAGGTCTTGTAGCATCATCTGTAGGTCTGAGGCTGAGGAAGCGAACAGGGTGACATCATCGGCGAAACGTAGGTTAGTTAACCTTGCTCCACCGATGAGGATTCCTTTGGCTTTCCAGCGTGCTGCGAGCTTGCGGAAGACTTTCTCAAGGACACTGGTGAACAGTTTTGGTGATAGTGGATCTCCTTGCTTCACACCGTTTTTAATAAAGAATACAGGGCCATTTGCATTGAGTTGAATAGATGCTGTACTAAAAATGTAAATTATGCGTAAAAGGTTTATGTAAGTGGGATCTATGTGTTGGTCTTCGAGTGTTATTTATTAAAAACTAAAAATAAAAGAGATACACAAAACATAATACTTTATCTCTTTTATTTTGAATCGGATACAATCCGAATATAATACGTAATAAGTACCCCTATTGCTCATTAAGATCATCAGATGTTTTATTCCTTTCAGTGATTAAGGCTAAGAAGTCTTTATGTATTTTTTTAGATAAAAAATATATTAATACCTATTTAAAAGTATGCAATATAATTGATAAAAGGTTTGAAAAAATAATCTTTTCTGAGTAATCTTTTCAGATTGCTTTACATGTTTTCAACTAGAGCTAATAAAAGAGACGGAATGCGATACGATTATATTGACTTAGAACTTTCTAGCCTTGGTTCGTACTCAATGTTTATGATAGGATGTGGTTTAAGAGAAGCCTCCTGGCGCTGGCGTGCTTGTTGGCGGACACGGTGCATCCGGCATCCCAGGCCCAGTCACAAACCTGGATGACAAGTACAATAAAATAAGTTTAATTATCGAACACAGATTGGGGAAGATCGAAAGTAATCGACCATAATAGATATAGATTGCAGTCTCATGGTTGAAAATTCACAAACAATCTTCGTCAGCTTTAAAGTAGTATGTTTGTTTCTAGCAATGTCAGATTAATTAATCACGAAGTGAATGGACTAATGAACAACGGAACGAGATCAGATAAAAAGATATTATAATTAAATTACTAAGAAATGTGACAAATATAGAACAAAACCTTTTGGCGTCACCTACTTAAAATATTGTTCACACTTTACATAACTATTTCCAAACGTTAAACATACCTGAAGAACAGGGTTGAAGTGCAGGGTTTCGGGGCAGTTCCTCAGGACCTTCTCTCCCCAGACGCAGTAGTAGAACAAGTTGCAGTCCTCCTCATGAGGCAGCAGCCAGTGGATGTGTGGGTTTACGGGGCAGCCGTTGGCTTGGAACTCGATCTCCTCGCCGTTTCCACCATCACCGCCATCACCGTTGCCACCGTCACCGTTGCCGCCGTCACCGTTGCCGCCGTCACCGTTGCCGCCATCGTTCTCATCGGACTCCTCCGAAGAGTCATCACCATCAGGAGTGACTATTTCACATTCGGGAAGACGAGTAGTGGTGGTCGGGGCCCCAGTGGTTGTAGTGGGGGCGGTAGTGGTGGTGGGGGCTTGGGTAGTGGTGGTAGTGGGTGCTTGGGTAGTGGTGGTAGTGGGAGCTTGGGTAGTAGTTGTGGTCGTGGTCGGTGCTTGCGTGGTGGTGGTGGTGGTAGTTGTAGTAGTGGTCGGGGCCTGAGTTGTGGTCGTGGTGGTCGCTTCGGTTGTAGTTGTGGTCGGGGCCTGGGTAGTAGTGGTGGTGGTAGTAGTTGTAGGAGCCTCGCTGGTAGTAGTGGGTTCAATCCTTCCGGTACAGTCCACGTTGTGCGGCCAGTCGCACTGCCAGGTCTCGATGTTGAAGTACAGTTCACCGTAGCACGAGTATTCTACCTTGTTTCCGAAGGTGCACTTATAGAACTTGTTGCAGTTTTCGTGAATTAGGAGCTGCTCGATTTCCCAGTTCTCCAGGGAGTTGGGACATTCTGTCGGGTAGCCCTCCAGGACCGCGTACGCCGCGGCGATTACGGAGACGAATACTAATAGACCTATAACAAGAAAATCAAAATATTAGTCACAAATCGTTTTTATTAGACACTTAATTCTTATTAAAATCTTGTCGATAATAAATATTCCGTTGCTGTTTACCTTTCATTGTGAACTTCGGATTGAAATTGTTGCCAATTAATTTCCGAATTAATTTATATAGGGATTATTTACTGCCAATCAAGAGATTGTTATATCTAAGAAATCAAACATCGCAAGTCCATTTATTAATCAGTAGATATTTTTCTTGTTATTGTTTTAATCAACAACAAGGCGTAAAGATAGCAAGATTAATTATAATTACGTATGCGATTTAATATATATTCATAAAAAAATCTTTAATAGCGATTATAATACAAATTCCCGGAAACTAACAATGATTTACCTGCTCTACGATCTAATAATAACAATGATATTCAGTTTTCTCGTAACATTCTTCATTTTAACAATTAACTCAGTTTATACATAAATAAATAAGTAAGGGCAAATTAAGTAATATATACGTTAAAAGCGAAATGTGAACAGAATAAAAAAATATTTGTTTGACACATTTAGCAGTAATAGCAATAAAATATTAGGTTAATAACATCAATAAAGATGAGAAGCCAAAATCTGTGAACAGTAGTTGTTGGCGCCAGGAAGTCGGGCGCCTCGCCGCCCGCCCCAGACGCGAGGCAGCCTGCAGTGAGCTCCCGCCCGCCCAAACACATGCGCGCAACACAACACAAAAAAGATGATACAAAACATAACTTAACTAACAATGGTGCTGAAAAATATTATACTAATACTTTTTATACTCAATTTAATATTAATAACAATATCAGTTAAACCTAATACATCGCACAATAAATCAAATATACTCGAAATTAAAAAGAAATTGGAAGAACACGAGCAAACTTTAGTTAAAGTAAATAAGAGTAAATTGGATAGTCCGGTTAAGATCACAGGTTATGAGAAAGTCAAGTTAACAGTGACACCGATTGTGCAAGAAAAGAATGATCAGCCTAAAATAATAAGTGCAGATTCGTAAGTTTGTTTAACTTAATAAAATTAATTATTACATTTTCTATTGTCGCATCTTGTAAATGTGGATCTAGTTGGTCTATTTATGATATCGTGTGTTGTATTTGCAAATAAAAAGTTATGTAACAAATGAGTGAAATAAAACAATATAAGTAGATCTAATCCAAATAGAAGGATACCTAGAAATTAATCTTATGTCTTATTATATCTCATAATTTAATTCAAGCTTATTTTAACAGTGTAAAATCATGGGCTGAAGAAATTAAGAAAAGCTTATTGGAAATGGAGAAGAAAGTGGTACGAAGGGAAGAGTTGCTGAAAGGATTCAAAGACTTCAAGATGGAAGTGCGGGACGGTTCCAAAATAGTTCGTAAAATGGCCAAAGCCATGGAAGATCTGTTGACCAGAAGAGTTCATGCTGCGGAGGAAATCATGAGGAAAGCAGAAGAAATAGCCACACCGAAACTGGTCCCATCGGTTAACTACACTTTTGATTACAGTGTTGTAAGTAATTCATTGTTTAAAGTATTTAGTTAAAGCATTTAGCTGTTAACTTGTGTATGTTAACTTACACTAAATACTGCTGGCACAAACAAGGGACTTTAGATACGAAGGATGAAAGTCCCTGTAAAATATATCCGCCCATCCGCTTTTGTGTGTGCTTTCAGTTCATAAGGGTCTTTTCTGATAATACAAAAGTCTGTGTAGGCCATTACAAAATAATTTTAGGCATTTATTAATATCTCAATCAATTACTGCGTTTAAGTGAAAAGATGTAGATTAAACGGAAGGTCACTTCCGTGAAATACGTTCTGTGATAACATTTCGCAACTTATCGTTAATTGCACAACGCGTATCCTTGTTTATTTTCCGTATTACCTAGCAGTAGTACTTCGCTACTTCGTTTTTGCATTACGACTGTCTATTTATACATTTGAAAAGATACCGAAAATCAATTTCTGTCCACCATATTGTATTACTTAACGCTGAAAAGTGAATAATAATATCCTATTTGTAGGATTTGGACCAAACTAAGCATAGAGTACTACCGTTTGAGTTCCAAAAGTTTGAGTTACCATGGACCTGCAGAAATCTTCAGAAAATGAAGCTGCAACGAAGCAAACATTTCGATGCTGCCGTGTCTCTCGAGAAGACTAGCGTCCACGTGGCGCAGGAAGTTTTTGATTGCGGTAAGAAAATCTATGTTATGTACTCCTAAAGCGAAAGATCACTGCCTCATCACGAAATCTCAACCGTGCTTCGCAGGGCACGTTAAGCAGTCGGTCCCGGTTGTTTCAATCATTAGACCATGTCGGAGGCCTTTAGGCGGTCTAAAAACTCCGACACCAGGGTTGGCCACTAACCTACTCGAAATTAATGAATGAATGAAGAAATCTCAGAACCTATAAGTGCTAGGAACCTCAAATTCTCCACGGGGGTTTCTTTTAGAACGTAGATGCTAGCTAAGAAGGGATTTTGCAAATTCATCCCATAACAGGGTGAAAGGGCCACCCCCTTTCACCTGAAATGGAGAGAGGGCGGGCCGCTAGTATTGAATAAAACTTCCCCAAAAACTTGGCAGAAACTACACGCGCAATCAATGGACGTCTTATAATAGCTGAAGATAAACTATGATGAGATCATAGTTTTATGATATGATGCCTATGATAAGATCATAGTTTTACTAATTAAATTAAATTTATAATTTATACCTATTTGTTATTAGCTATAACCAATTTAGGTCGTGGTAACAAAGACAAAAAAATACCAGTTAAAAAACAAAAAATAATGTAGGGAGAATTCCATTATCATGATTGATCAAGTTATAATCCGTTCAGCTATCATGGATCATCTTCCCCATAATCGGTATTAAGTGTTATTTACAGCTTAAAGTGGCTTAATAGGTCTGATTGATGACTCATAGGTGCATTCTCGAAACGAGCACGTGACGCACCTTATTCAACAACTAGCTGAGTTCCCGTGGGAATTTCGGGATTTTAAAATAGCCTATATCTTCCCGTTGAATATGGCTATCCATTACAAAAAGCCCGAACATACAAACAAACAAAATTGCAAATGCAAATTGCAACCTCTTTAAACTAATATTGGCACAGATATTTAGCTATTTTTGTGTCATCTAGTTCTATTTTACAGATCCCCGAGTGACGCCTCATCTGCGATGGTCGGAAGGCTTACTGCCGACATTCCAAAAGAACTATGCTCAAGATGTTACCACGGAGTTTCAGTATTTTTGCAGCGCGTCAGGGTTCTTGAGGCATTACCCAGGTTAGTTAGTCATAATATTTATTTAAAAACAGTTTAGTTAACAGGTTAATACAGTCTTTTTTAAATAAATTCAATGAAAAGAATTGTAATCGGACTTAAACAAACAAAAATAAAAACATTATACCAGCTGTTGAAAATTGTCTTTTCGTCGTTACCATTTTAGGGTTCCACTAGCAGCGCCCCGCGGTTTTACCCGCGTTGTGCCCGTTCCCGTGGGAATTTCGGGATAAAATGTAGCCTATAGCCTTCCTCGATAAATAGACTATCTAACAGTGAAAGAATTATTCAAATCGGTTCAGTAGTTTCTGAGATTAGCGCGTTTAAACAAACAAACAAACAAACAAACAAAACAAACTCTTCAGCTTTATAATATTAGTATAGATAACAGTGAAAGAATTATTCAAATCGGTTCAGTAGTTTCTGAGATTAGCGCGTTTAAACAAACAAACAAACAAAACAAACTCTTCAGCTTTATAATATTAGTATAGATAGACAAATGCCAAAAACTGAACCCTTATAGTTTTATTATGTTGTAAAACATATTATATGCTATCTCATTTCCATTAATCATAAGGATCTTGTCCGGCAAAACAGAACCTCTGAAAATGTACTAAGATTTAGAGTATAAGAAGTATAGAAACTATAGAAACTTGTTCACTTATAGCCGGGTCATTTTAGACATAAAAATAGTGATCAAATAAAGAAAATTCCGACAGAGCCAAATTTTCGTAGAGACCTTAGGTTTACCACAAGGAATAAAGTGTCAAAAGTCCCCATCAGTCCCATTTGAGCTTCGGGACTTATTCGGGGCCCAAGGTCAAAATTTTAGGTTTTTTGGATTTTTCTCGAAAACGGTAAGTTTTAGCGAAAAAGTATCTAAGAATATAAAAAGCTTATAAAATTCTCTATAACTTTAATTCTATCCACTTTTTCCATATTCCCAACCGTTATTGAACTACACGCTCCAGAAATGTAAAAATTAAGGACCTCGGGCAGGTAACTATGGAGCCTGCCCCAATGCTCAACAGTGACATGACCTATGTCATTTGAAAGGTCTTGAAGAGTTGTACAAGTTACTCCTAGACAGTTATATCGAATTCGACGGCCAACTCGGTGTTTTCGACCACCGAAGAATTACCACTGGAGGTGCTGTGGAGCCTGGGCGGAATGCTCAACAGTGACATGACTTACGCATTTGAAAGCTCTTACAAGTCACTTTTTGATAGTTATGTCGAAATCGACGCCAAACTCGGTGTTTTCGACCACCGAAGAAAAAACACTAGGTGTATGTGCACTAATGTGCAGTTGACCCTGATCGTATTGCTCAACAGTGACATGACTAATGTCATTTGAAAGCTCTTACAAGTCACTCCTTGACAGTTATATCGAAATCGACGGCCAACTCGGTGTTTTCGACCACCGAAGTATCGACACTGATCGTATTGCTCAACAGTGACATGACACATATCATTTGAAAGCTCATAAAGAGTTTTATAAGTCACTCTTTGATAGTTATATCGAAATCGCCGTCCAACTTAGTGTTTTCGACCACCGAAGAATGGAGTTGGGCTATGCTATACCGAAGTATCGACGCTGATCCTAATGCTCAACAGTGACATGAGCTATGTCATTTGAAAGCTCTTGAAGAGTTGTACAAGTCACTCTTTGACAGTTATATCGAAATCGACCGCCAACGCGGTGTTTTCGACCACCGAAGATCGACACTGGGTGTATGTGCAGTTGACCCTGATGGGATTTCACAACAGTGACATAACTTATGTCATTTGAAAGCCCTTGAAGAATTGTCCAAGTCACTCCTTGACATGTATATCGAAATCGACGGCCAACTTGGTGCTTTAGACTAAAATAAAAAAATATATATATACACATTAGTTCAATTAATAAAGTAATTATAGAGTATTTGAAGGGCAAGATAAGCGATCACTCACTGTCACTGCACATGTTTAGGTTAACTCAAATATGTCATGGTTGCTAATACGACACCCTTTCAGGCCGGGAACACAACTATCGCGCGTTTTAGATTTTTTAAACCATAATGTCATCTATTGAGTTCCATTGCGCTCTACTTTTATACTATTCTGATGCAAGGGCGGGCCTAAACACGCTGAATAAAGGACCTTGAGAAAATTCCATTCTTCGGTGGTTGAAAACACCAAGTTGGCCGTTAATTTCGATATACATGTCAAGGAGTGACTTGGACAACTCTTCAAGGGCTTTCAAATGACATTAGTTATGTCACTGTTGAGCAATACCATCAGGGTCAACTGCACATACACCCAGTGTCGATCTTCGGTGGTCGAAAACACCGCGTTTGCGGTCGATTTCGATATAACTGTCAAAGAGTGACTTGTACAACTCTTCAAGAGCTTTCAAATGACATAGCTCATGTCACTGTTGAGCATTAGGATCAGCGTCGATACTTCGGTATAGCATAGCCCAACTCCATTCTTCGGTGGTCGAAAACACTAAGTTGGACGGCGATTTCGATATAACTATCAAAGAGTGACTTATAAAACTCTTTATGAGCTTTCAAATGATATGTGTCATGTCACTGTTGAGCAATACGATCAGTGTCGATACTTCGGTGGTCGAAAACACCGAGTTGGCCGTCGATTTCGATATAACTGTCAAGGAGTGACTTGTAAGAGCTTTCAAATGACATCAGTCATCTCATGTCACTGTTGAGCAATACGATCAGGGTCAACTGCACATACACCTAGTGTTTTTTCTTCGGTGGTCGAAAACACCGAGTTTGGCGTCGATTTCGACATAACTATCAAAAAGTGACTTGTAAGAGCTTTCAAATGCGTAAGTCATGTCACTGTTGAGCATTCCGTCCAGGCTCCACAGCACCTCCAGTGGTAATTCTTCGGTGGTCGAAAACACCGAGTTGGCCGTCGAATTCGATATAACAGTCTAGGAGTAACTTGTACAACTCTTCAAGACCTTTCAAATGACATAGGTCATGTCACTGTTGAGCATTGGGGCAGGCTTCATAGTTACCTGCCCGAGGTCCTTAATTTTTACATTTCTGGAGCGTGTAGTTCAATAACGGTTGGGAATATGGAAAAAGTGGATAGAATTTAAGTTATAGAGAATTTTATAAGCTTTTTTATATTCTCAGATACTTTTTCGATAAAACTTACCGTTTTCGAGAAAAATCCAAAATACCTAAAATTTTGACCTTGGGCCCCGAATAAGTCCCGAAGCTTACATGGGACTGATGGGGACTTTTGACACTTTATTCCTTGTGGTAAACCTAAGGTCTCTACGAAAATTTGGCTCTGTCGGAATTTTCTTTATTTCAATTGTTTAAAATGACCCGGCTATTAAGCTTTTATAAGCTTTTTTAATGTATAGTAACACAATAATACACTACCGTACAACATAACAGCTTCGCTATCTACACATTCATTACAGCTGCAGTATGGGGCGATATGTTCAAACAGGAGTACGATCCAGAATACGATATCTACGACTGCAGGCTGCGGCCGTGGTACGTCGCGGCGGGCGGAGCTCCCAGGGACATCCTCGTTTTACTTGACGCTTCAGGCTCTATGAACAATTCCACCAACAGATTTGTGTCGGAACAGTTTACGCTAGCTCTGCTCAGCGCGTTGACTGATGATGATCAGGTCAACGTACTCCGATTCAACGTGATACTGGACTCACCTATCAGCTGTTTTAATAATAAATTGGTTTCGGTAATTATTATTTATCTTATATTCTTTTAGTCTAGAGGAAATTCTTGTTTTGTCTGAAAATCTGGTCTATATTATGAGATACTAGCAGCGCCCCGCGGTGTTACCCGCGTTGTGCCCGTTCCCGAGGGAATTCCGGGATAACATGTATCGCATGTGTTATTCTGATGGATAACCTATATTACTGTAAAGTTTCATCCAAATCCGTTCAGTAGTTTTTGCGTGAAAGAGCAACAAACATACATCCATACATCCATCCTCACAAACTTCGCATTTATAATATTAGTAGGATTATGCCTAAACTATTTCTGATTCGAATATCCTCTATACCAAAGTTACAAATTCGTGTAATGTGTACTAACTAGTGGTGTCCCACTGGAGGGCAAACGACTAACTATGATTACTCCGAACACAGTAAATTATGTTCCCACTATTTTAGGCCAACCACATAAACATGGCAGCAATGATATCAGCCTTGGCCCCGTACCCGATGCACAATGAGACGTGGATGTCAGACGTGTTAGAGGCAGCCGTGAGACTGCTGCAAGCTCAACATGGCTCCTTAGACCGGCCTCCGTCGTGCCAACAAGCCATAGTACTACTCACTGATAGTATTTACATGAACTTCACCAAGCTCATGAGGACGCTCGACCCGCATGGGAAGATAAGGTAAGAACCAGATGTAACAAACTAACCGCGCCCCGCGGTTTTACCCGCGTTGTACCTGTTCCTGTGGGAATTTTGGGATAAAATGTATTCCCTGTGTTTTTCTGATGTATGTTCCTATACAACTGTAAAGTTTCATCCAAATCCGTTCGGTAGTTTTTGCGTGAAAGAGTAACAAACATGTGTATACATACATATACGTCCTCAAAAACTTTCGCATTTATAATGTTAGTAGGACAAAACGCTACGCTTGTGAATCATACTTATGTACCTATATGGCAGCCTTTAAAAAACAAAACACATATGTATCAATTTTCTGTAAAAAAGTGCGTGCAATCTATAACTATGATACCTGCTAGATTTAAAACTGTGCAGCGGATATCAACGCCCACCTCCAATCCATCTAATGGTAGTAGGTAGTACAAAAAGTAGTGCACTTTAATGGGTAATATACCAGTTACGCAGTTGCCCAATATATGTAGGTCTCATCAAGTTTATAATGCACAATACACTATACAAGCTGGACACTGTGCAAGCAGCAGAGCTGTTAGTATGTACCTAATAAAATAAATGATTAACGAAGCGCTTGTTTAACCGTGATAGCCTATGAACTATTATAGAACTTAACTTCAATGTCATATAAAAAAAATATGAAATTCTATTTGTTCCATATCAGTACAGTGAATATACAAGTTTTTAAATATGCTCAATATTTTTGTGGGCCAACTCTATATACCCTTCAATATCTATCTGTATTAAATTACTTAACATTAATTCCAAGCTGGTGCAGATGAAATATGCATTTCACCGATAACTGGGTATCAATTGACATGCATTAATTATGACACATTTTTTGTGTAAAAAGACATTCGTTTCTCCCTTCATATGCAAAAAGATATTAATTTCTCCTTGTAAACTTTTAGATTACGGGACTTGAGCTATGCTAGATAATGTTTTTATGTGTTGCCTGTTAAATGAAACTTGTGAAGCCGCGTTTTTACTTATAGGTATTAGTGAGGAAACATTCGAATGTTCGTTCAGTGTTGCTCGGCCGGGGGAATCTGTTCATTTGTTTTCTGTTTTGACACAACTTCGGCTCTGAGCATTTGCACTGAACCTTTGTTTGGAGCAAAATGTTGGTTCGGAAAACTATGCGAGTGGAATCGCAGCTGTAAAAGGGCCTTATTCATAAACGCTTAATAACAGAATTTTAGCTACCAAAGCTAAAAAACTTTATAACAGTGTTTTAGTTAAATATCGTTTATGAATAAAGTGGTTAGTAAAAACTGGGCTTAAATAGTGTAACCTTTCAGACTTTTCGTCCTCTGGCTACACGATCCGTTCGGTCTGCGGGACAGCACCCGTCCTTACGGGGAGTCTTTGAGTTGTGACCGCGACGGGTTCTTCGCGGATCTGATCACTCACACCGACGTCACGGAGCAGGTGATGAAGATATTCAGGGTGCTGGACCGACCGCTGGTGGCGCAGAGGAAGGAACGACTCACGGTGTTCAGTGATCTTTACGCTCATGTGGAGGTTAGTAAACGCATAAAGTATAGAACATCGCAAGAGTACTTGTCTACTGAAGGGGAGTTTATTAAGGACCTGAGCGAAGATTTTATGCAATCCTATAATTTTTTTGGTTAATTTTTCTCCGTTTCTCCGCTCCGCAACCTAGCTCCGCTTCCATGGAGAGGCAACCTTAAAGATACAGTTATATATATATAAAAAGTAAAATATCGATCTTTAGATTATTCATATGAAAATAGATTAAAACGACTTATTTTTGTAAGTACAAAGTAAAGTGAACTAAAAATTATATCTATTTCTAATAATTGATTTATGAACCGTCTCTTTCTTTTGTTCTAATATTAAAAAGACGTTTATTATTATTATACGCCCTATTTCTAAATACCTAACTTATAAATTACAACGTCACAATTTTTACGGCGTGTCAAAAACAGCGTTCGTGCGATGCCTTAGAATCTAACAAATTAAACAAGTGGTTATAATTGTTTAATTTAATCAGTTTTTAGTACGTTTGTACTGTTAACATCAATTTTGATTATTTTCGTCTGTTACTCAAATATTCAGTAAGTTGACATAGTGTAGTAATCAATTATTACGTCTACTTGTTTTCAACTACATGTCTTATTATGAACGTAATATCTCTTGATCTAAGCTTGATAATAAAGATACGATCTAAATGGCTGAAAAGAATAAATAATAACAAAATGATATTCGGATTAAGTATTATCGGACGATAGTGTGAGTTATCGAATATTGATCTAGAGATAAAATCGGGTGCAAGCTTTAAAATGGGCCTATCTTCTTCTTCATCGAGTGGATGGTCAACCTGACCAATCCTGGTGTCAGAGTTATAGAGCCGCCAAAGGCCTCTGACGTGGCTCATGAAACGACTACTATCCGTAGAAAGTCACCGGGACCGACGGCTTAGCGTGCCCTCCGAAGCACAGAATCATCTTACTTTTCGGGCAATCAGGTGATTCAGCCTGCAATGCCCTAACCAAACTGAGGACAGTCTCACAAAGTGATTTTTGTGAGGTATCCCCACCGGGGATCGAACCCGGAACCTCCGGATCGTGAGCCGGGGGCTCAAACCAATGGGCCTATGACCTTTAGATTGCGATTGAGATAATTTTATTTATAAAACATGACTTGTGTTTGGGTGCTAAATAACTTACACTTTTTCTAGGATCCTCGTAAAGGAGTACAACTATGGAAAACTAAAGAAAATAAAGAACAATTTCATAGATACAGGAAACTGAGATCTGATAAGAAGAATTTACTGAGTGCCGCGCAGATGGAGAAGGACCATTTGTACCAAATTAGCTTGGTAAGTTAAGTAAGTCTTCTGTGACCACGGTTCCTGTAGGTAGAGGCCGAAACGTCAGATAAAAATGTAAAATATCGCTTTTATTTTACATTTTTATCTGACGTTTCGAGGGTATCCGTAAATGTAGTTTCAACAAAAGTTAAATAGGCCTGTCGGGCCCGGATTTTAATCGAACCCATTGGTAGATTCTTTTTATATTCAGTCCTGTTGAACTTTGATATAATAGTGGACGCTGATATCATATAAAAATCTGGAGCAGCATATAGATTTATTTTGGTATTTAATTTCAAATTGTTACTTGACTGGTCACTTTGATAGGCAGTCAGTTAATGTCTAGGGTAATCCAAGTTAGATAGGCTTTGAAGGGATCAACTCAATACTTTCACCTTCCTTAACTGAACCCTCACCCCACCCTAGAAATCGACACTTTATAATCACTGAAAATACAGCCTCCGATTAAGGTCTCCGATATGGTCTAACGGTTGTTTTTGATTGATAGTTTTCAAATAAAATAATTTCTCTATTCAACTTTGTTCGCAGAACAAGTACGGTTGGTACTACGAGAGCGAGGACGTGAAGTACAAGCTCCTGATCAGTGTGTCCGTCCCCGTGTTCGAGCACACTACAGTCGAGGTACGAGCTTACGATCACGCACCAGTAAACGTTAACACAAAACGTCAGCGTAAAATGCAAAATGGCGGCCCGAATAACTTACAAGACTGTCATTTAAGTTATGAAAGAAGGTTTTATATTTAACAGACATTTAATCATCTGTTTCGGTGGTCACGGTGTACCTAAAGTCTCTTTTGCATTTTAGAATGCTCACTGAATATATGTATGCCATTTCTTATTTCATTTTTAAAAAAAGAGTTTTATTAACATTTTATTTGTATTTTCAGAATATTACCGTACAAATAGAAGAGGTAAGGAATATCCGATCAATCATATTTTTCTAATCCACAGCAGTTGAATTGAATTAAATAAATGTGCATAATATTATACCATTGCTGAAAGTATTTAATTTTTTTATTTCAGGAAAAACAAAGGAATGCGACGAGGACAGTAAGTGTCATTTATTGATTAATGAATGTATGTGCTTTTATCATTAATAAATGAGTGAAAAAAGCTTTCATGCCTATGTCCACGCAAAAAGGAGTGTTATGAGTTTGAGGTGTCTACACTCGTGGTTTCGCGACTCTCAAACGAAGTAGAAGAAAAATAAACAGGCTAGACAAGAATTCTTAAATCTGTTCAGTACGGTCGGCCAAGAAAGTGGTCTACCACTTTTGACAAAAGTTTCTGCGAGATGTAACGATCGCTAAGGTTGACTTTTCTATGCACAATTATGTGACGTTTAAAATTGACCTTGTTGTTTCATGACGTTCAAATGAATCTCAACCGTAGGGTGGTAGACCACATATTTGGCTGACCGTACCTAAATATATTAAAAATACAAACAAGTTCAAAATTAATTCAAAATCAATACATAGTATAAAACAAAGTCGCTATTTTTGTCTGTTTGTTTGTCTGTATGCTTAAATCTTTAAATATCGCAACGGATTTTGATGCGGTTTTTTGTAATAGGTAGAGTGATTCAAGAGGAAGGTTTTATGTAAAAAAAATCCCGAAATTCCCACGGGAACGGGCACAACGCGGGTAAAACCGCGGGGCGCTGCTAGTATTTTATATTGCACGAAATAGAACACTATTTCAAACGAACGTCATTACTTTATTAAAAATAGACATGCTTTAGGAGCTAAATAAAATGGAGAAGGCTTATGCAATCCATTTTGTTTGAAAGGTAGTTTTATGAAGAGTTTTCAGTGTTCTGAATATTTCTGAACTTTCTGTTCTGTTCACTCATGCTTCAATTGAATGAAAGAGCGAGCAAGCTATATTTCCAAACTTCTCAGAGCACTGAGTGAAAACGCAGCTTTATAAATACTTAAATAGGTACATCATTACTCAGTTACTTATCCGGTAACTATATGTATATATAACTATCTGATAACTGATGATGAATGATGGTGACTGATGCTTCGAGTAGTTATTATAAGTTCGTAATTGTTTGTTTCAGTATCCGGTAAACCGATTGCTCGGCGTCGCAGGTGTGGACATTCCCATCGAGCACTTGAAACTCATCCTGCCTTATCATGAGGTCAGTAATAGATAGTTCCTACTAATACTTATTTATTATAAATGCGAAAGTTTGTGAGGATCGTATGTTTGTTACTCTTGCACGAAAAAACTACTGAACGGATTTGGATGAAACTTTACAGTAATATAGGTTATATATCCAAATAACACATGGGATACATTTTATCCCGAAATTCCCGGAACGAGTACAACCCAGATAACATCGCGGGGCGCGGCTAATATTAAATATTGTTAGAAATAGGGCCAGCCAGGTGGCTGAATGACAGAAAAAATAAAGTAGTTTCCCAAATCCAGGTAGTTCTAGAGGTCAGCGCGTTCCAAAAACAAAAAAAAATAACTTGACTTAAAACTTAATTTTTTTATACTTGTACTAGCTGCGCCCCGCGGTTTCACCCGCGTTGTACCCGTTCCCGCGGGAATTTCGGGATGAAAAATAGATGTTGGCCGATTCTCAGACCTACTCAATATGCTCACAAAATTTCATGAGAATCGGTCGAGCCGTTTCGGAGGAGTACGCGAACGAACACTGTGACACGAGAATTTTATATATAAGATTATGTATAAGTAGGTAGATTAATATATATTACCTATTTTTAATACTACATATTTGTAAACCACTCGTCTAATACCGTGTTAAGGTACAGATATACATGCTAGAAAGTAGCGCACTACTAAGCATGCTTGAAAGCATGCTAATATTGAGTATGCTATCGTAATGTTGCTAAATATGCTACGTATTGGCATGCTAGTTTTGAGTATACTGTAGTTCATGTAGAAGATCTCGGACCGTTCGGTAGTACTTCGTTCGTTCGTTTCCCCTCCAATAATTTATATCTCGTACCTGGAGGTGTCCAGCGTACTACTGTATCCAGAAGTTAATTTCACGGGGTATTTCTCCCAGTGCAAGAAAACGACTCCTTAATTTAAAGCACTCTTGTGTAAAATAGAATTAATTCATTTCCTACAGGAACACTGCAGGTGGGTATTAAGAAAAGACGATGAGAAAAGTAAAATGTATTAACTTTTAACGCAGCCCCCACTACCCCGCTCCTCAGGTAGTCTGCTAGTAAATCAACAGTTGGTCGATTTACTAGAAAACTACGAGCTAGCATGCTATTTTCAAGCAAGGCCCAATACACACGTGCTACCTGATAGCATTTGCTTAAAAATAGCATGCTTTCGTGCTACTTACAAGCATGTGTATCAGTAGCTTTAATCCTATGATAGGCGCCACCCGTTCGCGTATCGTATACCATTCTATGGATAGTACCTCACTTTTTATTATCTTGGTTGCGTAACTATAATTTGTTGCTTGTAACTGAATAGAACTGCTAGCCGCTTCCCGCGGTTTTATCTGCTTTGTACACGTTTTAGGATGAAAACTAGGTTACAAACTTCTTTTAAAATATTTCTATCCTCACTCACGGAAGGTCCAAAGTACTTTACTTTATTCGTGGCTACCCCCGTATCTATGGTAATGTTTTAGTAAGTCATATGTAATAAACGGTTTTACCCGCGTTGGGCCCGTTCCGTGGGAATTTTGGGATACAAAATAGCCTATAAAGTTCCCGATGAATGTAATTATCCATTAAGCGGGATTTACATTACGAAACTAGTGTCATGCATGATGAAACTAGTTTCGTGAAACTAATTTCAGCACATGTGAAACTACTTTCGTTTAAATTATAGTTTCGTGAAATTATCAGTATCGCGGAGATAATGGCCCTGTCAATATCATAGCTATTGCTGCTGCTGTCTTTGAAATGCTGTCGCGACACTACTTTCGCGTCGCATTTACATGATGAAACTAGTTGCATGACACTAATTTCACCTAAAAATCGCGCTGGGCACGAAACTGATTTTGCTAATTATTTAATTACATTACGAAGTTAGTGGCATGAAATTAATTTCGTGACATTAGTTTTAACAACAATTTCACGTGTAATTTAATACTTTCGTAATGCATTCATTAATTTCATGAAAGCAAATCAGTTTCGTGCCCAGCGCGATTTTTAGGTGAAATTAGTGTCATGCAACTAGTTTCATCATGTAAATGCGACGCGAAAGTAGTGTCGCGACAGCATTTCAAAGACAGCAGCAGCAATAGCTATGATATTGACAGGGCCATTATCTCCGCGATACTGATAATTTCACGACACTATAATTTAAACGAAAGTAGTTTCACATGCGCTGAAATTAGTTTCACGAAACTAGTTTCATCATGCATGACACTAGTTTCGTAATGTAAATCCCGCTTTAGGCTTTACAAAAAGAATTATTCAAATCGGACTGGTAATTCCCGAGATTAAGCTCGAATCGCTCGCTTTTATCTGATTGGAGGATTATTATTATTGTATGATTTGATTCCGAGTACTTAAGTGGAAACAAAGGCTGAAATCATATTTAATCTATACTAATATTATAAAGAGGTAAAATTTGTAATTTTGTTTGTTTGTTTGTTTTAGGAAATTTTTGTTTCAAGAATTATCAGTCCGATTTGAATAATTATTTTCGTAATAGATAGCCACATTCAACGGGAAGGTTATAGGCTATTTTTCATCCCGAAATCCCTACGGGAACGGGTACAACGTGGGTAAAACCGCGGGACGCTGCTAGTTATAAATAAATATGCTGATTTCTTTGTCGTATCTAATCATAGAAAACATTGGTGCAAATTCCTTTGATGCATATTAATATTTTTAGGTGCTTACTAAGAAATGATTTTAAACATCTTATATCTAAAATCTTATCTAAGTAACACGATAATTAGGTATTTGACACTTAAGTAGCTATCTAAACAAAACAATAATTTCAATAATACCAAGAAAGTAATCTGTATTTGCATATCTATTCAAAATAAATTCTTGGAACAATCTCGTAACAGACTTCATTGTTTTATTTGTTTAGGTTTTTAATTTAGGTGCAGTTTTCCGCGATCGCAACTCTACTGCAATGATTTGTATAGATTTACAAGAAAGGGCTTCAGCAGCGCTATAATTGCGAGACGAGACATTGCAATTAATTAAGAGTCAGCATTCAGTAGAAACATATAATCATATAAGATAGATAATCTTAATATTTGTATCTTTGCCAACAGCTTGGTGGAGGAGGGTCCTTATTTCTCGTTGATCATCGAGGAAACATTGTATTGCACGACAATTTGAAACCAACTGTAAGTTTGCTATTTCTAGATCACCTTAGTATATCTGTGCAATACTTACTTAACTATTGGACGCAGAACTAGGCCTTTCCGTCCAGTGAACAAGATGCACACCAAAGACAACATCTCTTCTATCTTTTATCTGTTTTCTTCACATAGAAATAGAGCGAGAGAGATGTCTTTAGAGAAGAGTAAAACGAAGACAAAACCTTTGTCTTAGCTTGTATTTTAGCCCTGCAGAGGGACACTCAGAGATTTATGTACAGTAAAGAATCCCAGTAACGCCCGGTAATTTATTCTTGGTGTGCAAATGTGCCATGTACGTAGGGCGCTTTAAAACCGGACCTGTGTAAACATCTCATAATCTTAAGATTGTCTATGTTTCTCTGCCACAGTTCGACGGAGACATTCTAAAACCAGGATACAGAACTGTAGACTTCTTGGAATTAGAACAACCCGCGATAGAACATTACCCAAGACATTATCCTACGGATTGGCTAAAAGTAAGACGATTGTATTAATGAGCTTTTTACTTTATTAGAGTAGGTTAGTGGTCCACCTAAAAGCCTCCGACATCATCTAACGATTGAAATCTTTTTATTAACAATCAATCATACTTGCTAGGTATTTCTCCTCAAATATGTATTATTTAATCTACCATTAGAACTCTGGCTTTTCTTTGTATTGAGTTCAGTAAATATTATCTTTTCATCACATTTTTGTCACAGGGCCTAGGTCAGTAACCTAAACTAAGACTAGCTGGTCTAGTATCTACTATCTTCATATAGATAATACATATATTTAGACATTAAACCTTCCTCTACGATATTAATTATATATCAAACTTTTAATCAGTTCCGCAAGATGTTGGTGATAGATAACGATACATCTACCATGACGATGTACGGGAAGGATATCTTCGAATATGGGTTGAGGAACCATTTGGAGATGCGCGAGTACCATTGGAAGAGAATCATGGACCATTACACGGCAGTGGTAGTACTACCGCCTTACGGAAGGAACCACATCGCACCAGAAACCTCCTTCACCAAGGAGTTAGCCGAAGAAGCATTAAAGACCTTATCCAGAACAGATTTTGCAATACATCCTGATTGGTATGTATAATTATCTGATTCTACGTAAGATTTTGTAGATTGCATCAAAACCTAAGATCACAAAGGAGCCGATACTGTTTTGATTAATCAGTAGCCAAATGTTATACAGAAACATTGATTGAAATCAGATAATATTGATTGATTTGTGAATGAAATCGATCTAGCAAATTCCCGATACGTACTCATTGAAGCTACCGAACGAGCATCGCTCGGCTTCTACACAAAATAAATACACTCAGAAGGCCAAATCGACGTTCTACGAAAGTAGAAGTATACATACATAGATGTGCTTAATTGAGCTTACACATTTTTCGTAACAATCAGGCACTGGCATTATTAGTTCGACACCTTTCAAAACTCGAGTAGCGGGCGTCTTTTGTACGCGCCTGTTTTAGAGCATAATTCGTATTTCACCTTCTTGGGTGTATTTAATGTTGTGTCTGGAGTGATTAGTCTAGTAGTCTTTGTTTGCAGTACTATGGGAGGCATAGCCCACGGGAGATACGCCGATGAGGTTACAGTATGCAGCATAGGTGTAGCGTAGCGAGATGATACTCAAAATCAAACAAAATTAAAAATAAGAATATTTTTAGTAATATTGCTTTTTTGACGTGTGAATTAGCCACGTCTTTGTATTATTACTTTTTAATAATGATAATCTTTGTTCAGGTTATACTGCAGACACGTGGAACCTCACTTCGACAATAGAGAAGCAGAAGTCCTGCACTTTGTAAGACGAAGGTCCGAAGAACCGAACTTTGCGATGAAAAAGTTGAAATATACATTTTCACCCATCCCTCCGACGCTTTTTGAGAAGAATTACCAATGTTAGTAAGAGCTTTACATCTCTTTCATAATATTGTAGAGCAGCATATTCCAGAGACTTAGTTCAGTAATCTATCTGTCAATTAAACCATTCATTAATTACCGGTACTGACTCAACCACAGAATTCTAGTACCTACACTTTTTAGTCCGTACGATGAAGTCCTGATACTTCATGCACTTAAGCTGTAAGCAATTTAAAAGGGAGTTACCCTTTGAAAATAAATGTTTTACGCAGCTTCACTCACTTTAAACATCTTCATTATTTCCACATTTAGGGTAACTGTTGTTGTTTGGTCCCTGACAGGGTGTGATGTATTTATATTATGGCAAATAAATACATTTTAATGCAATTAACTATAATTATCGTATTTTAATGACCATTAGTGACATTGTTCCAGGTGATGAGAACCTGATGGCTAAGTTGTGTAAAGAAGCGATAGCGACCGACAAATGGGCGCGAGAGCACGAGCAGCCCAACACGGAGCGGGACTGCTCCACCTGCGAGCTGGGCTCTTCTACAGCATTCTTCGTTGGAGGTGACTGAAATCTATAATATAAAAATGAATCGCTGAATCTGTTGCTAACTTCAGAACGACTGCACCAAATTGGATGATTCTTTTTTTAATGTGTTCCTTATTGTCCGGACAAGGTTTTTATATAAGAAAAATAAGGAATGTAAATCTCAAAATTCCCACGGGAACGGGGGCGCTGCGGGTGAAACCGCGGGGCACAGCTAGTATTTCATAAAAACTTTCAAATTCTAATACTGGAAGACTTTTTCGCAAACGTTTTATTTCACCACATTTCAGTCCGTCGCAAGTAGTCGCTTCAATATTCAAAAATCGCAAGTAGCAATTTTTGGAATTCTAAGGGATCTAGATGTGGACGCTCGCTTACACAAAAGAATTTACTACCCTAAACGCCTCTGGCACCCGTTTGACCCCTTCCGAATTTCATGTAAGCGTGCATTTACGAGTGCACTCGCCTGTTTTATATCGTCTAAGATCCCGCTATACAACGACCTTCACCGAGATGCTTATTTAATGAGACGTATTTTTTATGTTATTAAATATGCCAATAAATATATCCTATATGGGTTGCCTAACAAATTTCAGTCCAGAGTATTTTTAATTAATAATTTAAATTTTTTTTTTTTGAACATTGCACCGGTGTCATTATTAAATAAATTTGATACCAATCGAAAGTTTGAAGCCCATAGAATATGCAAACGTTAGGTTGCCTATTTTTTTCCGGTCACAACCACGGGTTGCCAGGTGTAAACAGGTAAATCTATACTAGCATTTTGCAACGGTCTGATTATTGAATCAAACTTAGATAAAATGAAAGATTATTTCATAAGGAACACGGTGGTATAGGGTTGCCTGCGAAAAATCAGTCCCGAATTACGGTTGTCGAATTTTAAATAATAAAATATCGCTGCGAGTGAATGTGTGTGAGAGAGAGGTCCCAGACCAACCATCCCATGCGGTAGAAAAGGACGCAGCGTAGCAGCTGTTTAAAGTCCGCCCATTTAAAGAAGGAGAATGCGCATGCTATTTGTGCTTGGAAATGAAAAGGATAGCGATAGACTCGTATATGCTGTGCATTATTTTGGAGTAGATTGTCGCTATAGATACAAGTGAAAAAAAAAATTTAAATTATTAATTAAAAATACTCTGGACTGAAATTTGTTAGGCAACCCATATAGGATATATTTATTGGCATATTTAATAACATAAAAAATACGTCTCATTAAATAAGCATCTCGGTGAAGGTCGTTGTATAGCGGGATCCTATACTAATAGTGTAGTTCGTCGACCCTTTGGATGTACTTATTTTGTGACTATGGGGTCGTATATTCAGTAGTTAGAGTAATGGTTCGTTGTCCAGAAAGCGGTCTGGTCCGGTGGCAGACGTACCACGCGACGAGCTCGCACGAGTCGCCGGCGGGCGGCGGCGTGTGGGCGCGCGGCGTGGCGGAGCCCTGGTACCGGCGAGCGGTCGCGCGGCCCACCAGACTCGTGGTCCACGCGCCCGCCGCGCCGCGGCAGAGGTTGAGGAATACCTTCGAGATGCCGCCTTCGGTAAGTAGAAGCTTATGTTACTAGGTATAGGGCTGGTAAGTATCTACGGCAGTTCAGAGGCAGATCAGCTCGCACAAATCGCAAGTGAACCCGCGGCGTGATGGAGCCCTGGTATGGCTCGGCCTGGTGGCTCGACCCACGATAGTCTCGTAGGAAGGATAAGGAGGGTAAAGTTGGAGAGATATGTAGTCTGTATGCTCTGCCGAAGCATCTACGACAAATAGGTTTCTAGAAAAACATACCTAGAAATCTATTTGTGCATCCTCTCGCGGCGTCGCAATGCATTGGACACTTTCGTGAGGAACACCTTCCAAATCAAAATAATGCATACTGATCGGATCGGAAGCACCAAAGTCTATAAATGAGTGTCTATACAATGTCTACTTTAAATAAACTTTAGACGTAGACGCATGCACGTGATTATATTATGGTAACATTGGTAAAACGATTACAACCAGAGGTCTTATTGCCACCTTTCCCCAAAGGCAGCATTATATTGAGTCACATCCAAATAGGTAAGTATATCAACAATGAGTGACTTTGTTTTAAAATAATTAGAACTCTTTCTAAATAATCTTTAAATCTTATCTAAACAATAAGGTATGGCCACTTATAATCACACTAATTAAAGGTGAGCAATGCTCGGCAAAAATAGTAGAAATGCGACATACCTAATCGATAATAAAGCTGAAGAGTATTTTTGATTTTTTGTTCGCTTGAACGCGCTAATCTCAGAAACTACCGATTTTAATAATTATATTGCACATTCAGCAAAAAAAATCTCACGGGAACTGGCACTACGCGGGTGAAACCGTGGGGCGCTGATTGTGTATTATATAGGAAACGATAATTATGCTGATAATATGACTGACACATATCATAGCTACCTTATATACGATTACATGATGATGTAATTATTATTATTATCAGCCGTTTGTGTCCCAATTTATTATTATTATCAGCCGTTTGTGTATGATGTAATTATATTCACAAATATAATAAACCGAAAGAGGCTCATAATGAAACCCTAAGAACACCCAAAAACAAAAAGGTGTTTAATTTTTCAACGACTTTTGACGAGCTTAGTAGTTTTACCTAAGGAACTTGTAGTTTTCCCAAAGCATCTTTACCAGACCTTCTTATCGTATTATCGTAAGACCAGTCGCTTGTTAGAGTCATATTGTGTGCACATTCTGATAAACTGATGGTTATTTCCTGATGGGCAATAAAATATCTTATAAACAAAAATAACTGATAAAAGAGCAAGCACCTAACTGATAGCAGTTTAGCAAATCAATATACAAAGAATGGATTAATGCAAGCTGATAATGGTAAATTAAACCTGAGTGCTTTATTCGATAAACCACCTTGATATCGATACCTGAATTGAAGGTTTTTGTTGTACATCCAAAAAGAGTATGTAGTCATCTTACAGGAGGATTTTAGGAATTTAAATCGTATTTTATCATGTCGTAGGTATTCCTTCCAAGCCGTATTCGTTAATCATTGTGTCAGACCCTTTAATGCCCCACTGCAAGGCAAAGGCCTCAGCTCACTGAAGATATTAGTGCAGAGAGGTGGCTTAGGCATACTCACCACGCCACTCTTGCCAAATGCGGGTTGGTGATCTCAAATTCGAGCCATGTTTGAAAAATAGGATCATATTCCCATGTTCCCGGGTCGAAAATATTATTTCATGAAACTACAAATGAAGCTTTTTAGCTTAGCTGTCTCAGGTTAATTCCCAAGAGTGTAGGTTATCACTTTTCCAACATTCCAGAGTTCGATCATCTGTATTAGTCAGGCGAGTGTGATTTACGACTAAGGACATTTTGCTTTGCCTTTTGATCTAATCTTCCTCACTGATACGCTCACCGATACGATCTTCAATTAGCGAATAATATTTGCCATGTTATCGAATCTTATAGGTCTTTTACGCCTAATTCTCCTCACTGCATTGATATATTCAGTGAGATAAGGGGCCGTTGCCCAGCTGTGGGATAGTACAGGCTAATATTGTTTACTTTTACTTTTTACAGCTAGGCACTAAATGGGAATGGCTGACTGCTGCCAGAGCTCTAACTACAGACAAGGGATTGATCGGTGTCGCCGGGTACCACTTCTTCCCTCAGCATCTGGTTGAGCTGCTTGTTTCAGTCACTGAGTTCCCTGTAAGTAACTTTATTACTGATTAATTAAGTTACAAGCATAGTATTATCGTCATATCATCTCATTGGATCTTGTGTTTGTATGTTTCTAACTATTGTATTCTTAAACATAACCAAATCAGTATGAATCAGTAAACAATTTAACTTTTTCTAATCTTCTAAACTTTTGTACAGTAAAAACAGTTCTTGCTTTATAAACTCTTACTGCGAGTATAGTTAATACCCACGTTAATATTATGCCCTCCACTTATTCTCTCCTTCACTTGAGACTTGATACCGGCGACTACCTCATCATAGACTGGATGGCACACTGTCTCATCTCGTCCTTACTGACAATTCCCTTACCACCACAGTGCTACGAAGAAGACAAAACCCGTTGCAAGCCAACTTGCAACGACACCTGGAGTTGCGTGTTGATCGACGAGTTCGGTTGGGTGGTGGCTCGGAACACTAACGGGTCCTTCACGGAGCCGCCGACCGAAGAGATCAGGGAGCACTTGGCGACGCTGCACCCGCACGCGATGTCGGCGCTGCTCAACGCGAGCGTGTTCCAACTGAACTGGGTGCATGATTATCAGAGCGTGTGCTTCGGCCCGTGGAGCAGCAGTGCTGTTGTTGTAAGTATTCATTTATTTAATTGTTACATCAGCGCGGTTGATGTAACATTAACATTAATCATTTTGTAAGTAGCATGTATTCGTATTCAGTGTTCAACACGAATTTTAGATTTTGCTAATCAGCATCATAAATAAGTACTACGTATAACAACAGCTGAAGAAATAAAATAAGATAATACAATTAATAGTCTGAAAAGAATAAACTACTAAATGTTTTAAATATAATTAAAATCTTTAAAATGTTTTAAATATAATTAAATCTTTAAAATGTTTTAAATATAATTAAATCTTTAAAATGTTTTAAATATAATTAAAACCTTTAAAATGTTTTAAATACCATTTAATAACACACATTAGCTAAATGTTTCAATCATCATTCCTATTGATCATGTATAACAAATACAAAAGATTGTTCGTATTCTTCCAGATGATCCCATCATTATTAAAAGCGTTGTGGAATGCTGTATTGACGATATTCCATGTGACGAGAGAGCTCATCGTCTTGAGTGCTCTTCTTACTTCCAGTAGGTATTCGTTTAACTTCTAAGTACGTTTGTTTTATTAAGTGCTAAGCTATTTTATCGCGCTAATTTTAACAGAGAATTTTTGGCACTATTTCAATGCCCATCAAAATCGCAAAGTCCCATCAAAAAAAATTAAGCAGTTCAGTCGTGGAAGCGTAACATTAATAATATAATTCCTGCCTAATCCATCGCATGAATATTAACAATCATTAAATAAATAATAAACTTAAAAATTAAATTGTTGTTAAATCCATTATCATATCGTTCGTAATTTCGAAGGTGGAACCATCGCGGCTGAAACCACGAAGGAAAAACATAAACGTCAAGAACATCTGAAGAAGACAATAGCAAGAGAAAAATTCGATACTTTGTACGATCCTCGGGTTCTAATCAACAAGACGGTGTTCGCAGCTTGCGACCGATCACGCGCCTTTTATCAATTTCAGGTAATTTCTAGAACTACTTTCTCAATAGTAATCGCATACTTAGTGCCACTGAGAACTGAGTAGTGATGTAGGTACCTATTCGTTCGGTTGGAGCAGACGTTTAATATAAGAAATATGTCACATACCATTCAGTTGCAGAAAAATTCCCAATACAAGTATTTGATTACTTACTGGGAAGTCTCGGTGTATACTTACACTGTTATGTGATTTTATTGAATAAACTCATTTTTATTTATTTATTTCCTATTTAACATAACTAACTAGTAACATGTTGGGCGCCACTTTTTTTAATTTTTTGGCGCCCAACTGTTACCATTTAAATGTTAAACCGTTACATATTGGTCGCCAAACATACGTTTGTATGATGCTAAAATCTGATCCTAATACTGAAGTGTATATTTTTATCCGACAAAACCCAAGGAGGAGGTTCTCATTTCAGTGGGTATATTAACTAAGCATATACCATCTAGGGTATAGGCGGGCAGTGTCCGTTACAGCATTAAGTTGCATGACTCTTAATGTAGATGGAATAGACGCCAATTTGCTTTCGAACCATTTTTTTTAATACATAATATTGATACTCACTATACCGATATCTTCGGTGAGACAAGAGGCCTTTTGCTCAGCAGTGGCACATTTCAGGCTAATATATTTGCATACACATAATTTTGATATTAATTAGGTAATAAAGGTTTATTTTTCTGACCCACAGCAAAAGTCAGTAGACTTGTTATCCCGTACGCCAACCGCTGCACAACTGCAGGACTGCAGCTGGCCTGTAGTCGGCGCGTTAGTACCGGACACTAACCTAATACTGCTAGCACTTTACAACTGCGAAGTGCCTTACACTGGAAGAGTGGTGCCGAACCCGTTAGTTAACCAGCCGGTAATGTATTAGTTTGGTTTCACAAGATTTTATGTTAATAGTGGGATAGTAATGTCCAATTTTACCTTCTATAATAGTATTTTTCGATTTCGTCATTTATAACACGTTGGGCGCCAGGAATTTTGAATGGCGCCCAACGTTTGTTTCAATTTCTTAGAAGCTTCAGGCTTTGATAACTTATATCCACCTACCACGTAATACTTATAAGTTACAAGCTATGTCAGAAACTCGGGCTTTTAGAGTGCTATGCTAGGATTTGTGAATACCAGACATAGCATAACAATAATGCATAACTCATTACATAACTCTGGTGGAAATGATTTCTTAACTCTTCTAGTTATTTTGAATTGAAACTAAGTCTACGGATATACTTCGCTTTTATTTTACATTTTTATCGGACGTTTCGGCCTTTAAGTTAACCGTGGTCACAGAAGACAAAAGTAAAATAAATAAATAATAAATAAATAAATATACCTGGACAAATTCACACACGGTTAATTAGACCCAAAGTAAGCTCTAAGCTTGTGTTATGGAATCTAATTAACTGATACTACTACATATACATACACAAATACTTTATGAGAATATATAATTGACATCCAGACGTCGTCGCCAACAACTATGTCTGCACATATTGTTGACTCCGGGCGGGAATCGAACAACCGCAACCCCCGACACAGTAAGCGCTCTCACTGCCACTGTGCCAACGGGCTTGTCATAAAATAAAATAAAATAAAAGCGAAGTGTATCCGTAAATTTAGTTTTAATTCAAAATGAGTAGTGTTCGCTGAAACTGAAGAAACCAGTATCTTCTAGTTATGTTCGTTCATGATACTTAGCAATGTGTATTCAAACAGTAAGGCCATTAACACATAACCAAGCTTTTATCACTTTTGTTTCAGTATTTGGAAGTAGAGAATCCCAAGCAGACTGACGCGAGCAACTTGGCTTGCTGGCGGAACCGCGTGCCGCTGCCGGGGCGACCGCCGAAGACCACGTGCTACCCGCATAACTATGCGCAGGTAATCTTTTAATCGAATCGATTTAGTATCAAATATCCGGTTTCTAATCAAGAAATCGAGCAAAGTAATCGAAAGAAGTTGATAATACCGATATGAACTTATAAATTGACTTGGATCAATTCTCACTTTATTATGGAACTAGCAGCACCCCGCGGTTTTACCCGCATTGTAGCCATTCCCGTATCGGGATGAGAAATAGTCTGTAAACTTCCCGTTGAATGTGGCTATCAATTACACAAAGAATTATTAAAATATGACTGGTAATTCACCAGATTAGCTCAAACATACAAACATACAAATACCTCTTTATAATCTTAGTATAGATGATCAATACAAAAATTATGCATGGCTATGGGCTTCGCTGCAAAAAGAATGGAGATCTAAACGAGGGCCAAGTTCTAGGCAATATCTCAATATGTATTTATAGGAACAAAATAACATATTATGAACAAGTATTAAACTCTATTTCTTCTCTTTATTCGATACCTATGACAATTGCTGTTATTTAAAAATGTGAGATCTTAAAGTGAGTTAGATTTGACTTGACCAGTTTTCATTACAGCAGTCATTTTATAAAGTTATTCAACATATAACAACAAACTGGCCAAGTTAAATCTAACCCATTTTAAGATCTCACATTTTTAAATAACAGCAATTGTCATAGGTATCGAATAAAGAGAAGAAATAGAGTTTAATACTTGTTCATAATATGTTATTTTGTTCCTATAAATACATATTGAGATATTGCCTAGAACTTGGCCCTCGTTTAGATCTCCATTCTTTTTGCAGCGAAGCCCATAGCCATGCATAATTTTTGTATTGAACTTGGCTCTCCTTTTTTACATTTATGTTTTTGGTGGGATATCATTACTTTTTGTAAAGAAAACTAGGTATTGATATTTATTGTTTTTTCTTGCGTTTCCGCTGCATAGGTACTTTGGTTCGTTCGCATTTTAAATTGTATCGTATAGCGCTTGTGAGCCGCGCGCTGCCCCCGCGTACGAGTAAGGACTCACGAAGCGGTTTTCACCCGTGCCCGCCGCGGTTGCGGGCCCGCAGCCTTTGTAGAAAAGTGCAAGGCGCGAGCGAGTTCAACCAGCATTCTTAAATTAGTCAATACATACATTATATCGGTAACAATAATACATCGCTTTACTACCATGCAGGTATAAACCAACCGACCCGCTAAATTTTTACCAAATCGCTACCGCTTATAATTGTGTACTATTCATCAGAGCGTGACGCTGATTGGCTGGGGCGACGGTGGACCGACCGCGTCATAAGTACCTACCGCGCGCCGCCGACGACACACCGTTGGCCGGTTGTTTAGCGCGAAATTTAAGTTTTTTTGAATGGGGACACCACTTATTTTTTTTACTTAACTTTACGTTTATATTGCAGTTAAATAGCAAATATAATAATACATATATTGGGATAGTTTCAAATATCTGCTAGTAACGGTTCCAACGCTACAATTAAAAAATATATTTTTTGTATGGGGACCCCCCCTATTTTTTAACTATTTTATATTTTTAGATTTTTTCTTACGCTTACACACAATTACCGAGCTAGATTCCAAATTTCATCCTTCTAGGTCATCTGGAAGTAGGTTAGGTTTAGGTACTATAGTCAGTCAGTCAGTCAATACTAAAATTTACGACTTTCTGACGTTCATATCTTTATAACCGTTTGAGCTAGCTTCATGAAATTTGGGTTTCTAGATGTCCTAATGGATATAATTAAACACACGAAGTTTCATGTGTTTACGTTAAATAGGTTTTGAGTTATAGAAGGGTCAAAAGTGGCACCAAATGGTTCGTGTAATATTACACTCGGCGCTGGCTAGCCGTTCCTTTGCTTGAACTTGGCTTGACACGCTGCCGCGTGTCTAGATTTGGGTCACAGATGATCGAAGCAGTTAATAGTATTTTTGACTATAGATAGAGGAATGAGGTAATTTGGGAATAGGACGACTCGAATACAAGACAATCCTAAATAACACCATTCTAGAAATCGTAATACCGGCTTGAAACAAGCGGTACCAACCATTAGATAAAATAAATGTAGATACATAGTTATAATAGCATATTATGTATGTATATGTGTATTCCTGCATTTTTCAGGAGATTGGATATAGACAGTGCGGTCCTTGGGTGCCAGACCCCGAGAAAGACGAAACTGATAGTAGTATAGCCTCTACACTACAACTGTCTCAACTATTGCTTCCGCTTGTACTTTTATTGCGCTTTCAAAATGTGCATGTGCTTTGACTATGAGACTTCTAATGTTGCCACCATGTTCCATACATTTGATTAGCAAGCAAATGTATCTACTAACTAACTTAGGGGTCTTGAAAACCTTTGAAACGCATTGTTATAGCCATGTATTTATGAATCTCTGCTTAAACATGGCAAATGTTGTATATTTACTTATAATAAGTTATGAGTTAAGATACTATATTTAATGTAATAATAGCTTTTTAATATTAAATTTAATAAGCTCAATCTAGTAGCATGAAATGTAAATAAATTGCGTCTTGACCCAGCTTTAGAATGCCAAAAATGCCAAAATATTTAATTTAAAAAAAATTTAATTAACGACATTGATCTACCCTCATGAGAATAGACTCGAACTATTAGTAGATCTGACAAATATGTTAAAGAGTGCAATGTTCAAAAAAATAATGAGATTTAGTGAAAAAGAAAACTTGATTTTCATCCAATCAAATTGTGTCATCAAATCAAGTTGCCAAACAACGCACAGTAACGCCATCTACATACGTCACTTCTCTTTTTTAACAAGATTTTAAAATAAAACAATTATCCTCGTTCCCATAACTTGTTTTATTAAATCATTAAGTTTGAATAGACATTTGGTTCGGAATGATCTATTAATACTGATACGGAACATCTACGAGCTGTCTAGTTATTCCAAGTAAATATACTTAACGGAATGTTACACATATTGGTGGATTAAATAACTACAATAAGTACTAAAACTAATATTATACATACGGAATTATATTTGTATGACAAGAACAGCATGGATATTATAAACCTTGAAGCCCATACAAGGATAGTAATGGTTAATATTATACCAACAATCAGAATAAATAATGTAGAGCAAAACCACAGGCCTCAGCTAAAGCTACATCATACATATAATGTCACAAAGTCACAACACTATTATACAAAATGTCGTCAAAATATTCCATTAAGTTCTTAAGTATTACTAGAATAAATAAATTCCAATTAAAAAAACAACAATAACATTTTATTAGTATTCAAAAATAAATTATAACGTTATTACACAATACAACATAAATGTACTAAAAATATAACTTTATTTTATGATAAAAATATATTCGCGCCCTTTTAAAATCCATAGTAGAACATATCGATACTAAGAAAGATCTAGCACTTTAAAGATAAATTCATTATTTTCGAGTTCAATAATGCCAGCTTTACAATATGGCCACTGGTAGCAACCAAAAGCTGTGAGCTGCTTTACTCAAACATTTACACGACTTTGATGCAAACCGTGTCGCAGTTTCCAGTCGGTTCCCCGGAAGAAAAAAAACGTGTTTATGAAAAGTAGTTGCACTTACTGGCCTGGCACCCACTAGTGGCCTAGTGTGCAGCCAGCCTACGGTACTGTACTCAGCCAAACATCAGCACCTACATGTACACACGCCATACACGATTAAGTTCACCGTCAAGTTTGCAACGGGCTTGACGCGGCGTCCAGTAAACTTGATGGTGTAAGTAGACTTGTCATACACACCCATAGCCATAGAACGTCAAGTTTATTGAACGCCGCATCAAGTCCGCTTCAAACTTGACAGTGAACTTAATCGTGTATGGCCCGCATAATTAAACAAGATCAAACTCAATTTACACTCGAAGTGTTCCATTTTCAGCTGAAAACGCTTTGTCGGTGGCAAGACGTTTTACAGAGGCCCCTACTGTATTACCAAAAAATATACAATGTGAAGGCCACAATCATTCGTTCATTCATACGACGGTTTAATATGAAGTGTGAATTTTAAATTACTTACAATAGAATAAATGAAAAGAAATAACTAGACGTAACAGGTATTATTGTCTTATGGGTTAGATTAAAGGCAGTGGCGGGACTGTACGGAGGCCAATTGCATAATAGGGGACCACAGAGAGGATAATAGAAGATAATGCTATAGAAAATATATACGATTAAAATGCTATCGATCTAGCTGCAAGGATCTCTTATTGAAAATCCCCCTAAATAAAAAGGGCCGCAATAAGTTCAAGTAGGTCAGTGGCTAACCCTGGTGTCAGAGATTTTTGACCGCCTAAAGGCCGCAATGAAATTGGTAATCGGGGTCCAATGCGAAAGTATCTCGGATAATTCAATATAGTCACGCCACCGGTCGAAGGATCGTAATGATAAGTTAGCTGTATGGTTAAACATTGAGAGAAGAAAATGTATATTACACTGATTTAGATAACAATCCCTATCTACGAAGCTACGGGCTCTACTCGAAGACAAACTGATTCGCAGCCTCCAACCACAACACAGGTCAAAATGTATTACAAAAGTAAGTAAGTAAGTACAAAATATACAATTATGTAAGTAAAAAAATAAAGTAACAAGTTAAAATAAAAAAGATCACACTATATAATACATAATTTTGTCGAAAATATTGAATGAGTATATTTGAATGGTCATTTTGAAAAATTGTTGAAGGCTGCGATTTTTTTTTATTACATAGCTCAAATCGAATAAAAAAATCGATTTTACATCGATAGTAATGTAACACTGGTCTGTTCATATCGATGTGATGTTAAGTAAGAGCAATGTTTCTTTGCAGTTTGTCATAACTAAGAAGGATTTACAACAATATATGAGAAAAAAGGTTACCGCTAAACATTAAATTACATTCTATTTATAATAACCCTGAAAAGTCAGACTATTAATATACTATTTCCCATCCGAGTTTCATTTTATATCGTGTCATTATTTTTCAAAAATATACTTTACGAGTAAGAAAATAAAAGCGATATTGTTATGAAATCGTATTTTAAAATGCTACCAATAGAACAATTCAAAGAATATTGAGAAAAATACATTGTTTTTGTAAATTGTTTTTATCAATTTATTTTCGTTATGTGGAGAGAAAAGTAGTATAAATGAGAACATCTGACAATTGTATTTAACACGTTTACAACAATTATTTATCTTAACCCTACAATCCGATAATTAGAAAACAATATATTTCCGTTCAATTTTATGAGAAAATCTAAACGAAATTGTATTCTATTTTAAACCTTCATTATTTGTATAGAACACACATCTGGAGGAAAACTACGAGAAAATATTCTACATTTATAGAAACACCATCCAATCTCGCCATTTCCTGCACCTTGCATTTGGTTGGTGCTCACAATTAGAGTATATTTTGACAACACCCAATCAGCATCAACTAATCTGCAACTGTACTTTGATAAACTCTATAGCCGATTAAATGTCATTGAAATATCAAATGAATGGCATTTTAATTTGGTTTGAATAGAAAGTTTAATCTATCAAAATATTGAACATTGAATACAATTTCAAACCTTACCGATTTGGCACCTAACAACTAACTATTATAGATACTTATCACTAGAGAGCAACAATTCAAAGAGAACAAATAACGTAAACCCCTAAGTCTAATCCATATTTTCAAATTCTATTATATAAAATATTTTAATATTAATGTCTACCTACTTAATAGTAACAAACGAAAATCTTTGTCCTTTTAATATTGCAAATCAAATGACTTTGTCATTGTTATGTAGCGTTTAGTAAAAAAATAAAGCTTAATTTTAATATAACGATAACTTAAATTTTTGGTTCTTTTAGAATTTCTCTTTGGTGTATTTTCGAGATAAATGGGAAGACATTTCGTCATACTCATTCAGTAAATGCTTTCATTTGGAAAAAATATAACTGCCAAATTCTACCACCTATCGATATAAGTCCAGCTTATACCAATTTTACATTAAAAAGAACAGAGAAAAAGCTTCATTACAAAAATATAATCCTTGTAAATAAATAGAGAAAAAAGCCTCGTTAAAATGTTAAGTCTTTGATGTTCGCACTTTGAGCGAAATAAAAATATATTCGATAAAAATAATCACTTCCAATGAATCCGAAGTTTGTAAAACAAAAACACTTTGTGCGTTAAATAATTAAAAATAAACATAATAAGTACAAATTAAATTCAGTTTCTTGTGCATCAAGAATCACTTATAATTAATAAAAACTGGAATGCTAATGTCCACAATCGAAACCAACTCAACTTTAACCTTAGAGTACTAAACATGTACACACACCGATAATCGTCCTTATGACTCAAACAATAAGATCTTTTTCAATAACACATATTGCTTGATTGCATATCAACTGACAATATTGACATTTTAATTGACAACCATAAACTTGGCATTTCATTAAATTGTCATATTTGACATAAACAAATGTCACAGTGATAATAAACTAAGTACAATACAACTGGATAAGATGATAAGACTCTATTTTAAAGTGGAACTTCTTGAGGCGCACTGAGAACTTTATTTCGTGAGTTTTGTTTGTAACGCTTGTTCGAGTCAAGTCGAGGAATGGGAGCGACTGTATTCAACGTGTCACTATTGTTCACTTCAGTCACATATACATAGTTTTCACTTTATTATTTCTTGCACAGGACACAAATATTGACGGTAGTTCCATCTTTAAATTAAAATAGAACGATAGCAGTTCTATTTTTAAACTGAGCGACTAAAAAGTCTACATTACCAAGTTTATGATTATTCGTGTTTAACCTTTTTAGATTTAAAATATTTGAGTAAGTACAGGTAATTGAGTCCTTGTCGTACACGCACATTACGTCTGTGCGTGCGCGGGGAGGATCATTCGTCCTCCGACTCGGTGTCAGAGTCCGGGATGGTGTTGAACCAGTTCTCCCAGTTGGAAGGCGGGCCCATCGCGTTCCGGCTACAACAAAAGATGTGCTATTACAAAACTGTGTCTAACTATCGTATGATTTAAGAATATTGGCAATCTTAAACAGCAGGTGAATGTATCGATGTAATGTAAGCGTACTCACGGCTGCTTGGTGACGGGCTGCGGCAGCGTGGCGGTGGCGGGCGGCGGCGGCGCGGGCGGCGGCGCGCGGCGCTGCAGCGTCTGCGTGCCCTCGCCCGCCCAGCCCTCGTCCAGCACCCACCTGCAGCACACCCGGCGCTTCTTAGAGGATGCCTTATATATCACATAGTCGGCGATCAGAACAATTTTAAAAAATCGTTGACAACAATCAATCTAAACTTTTTTTAGTCTAAGAGTCAGTGATTATGTTATTTTACCTGGAGCTACTAGCCGACTTGCAATTCTCGCATTCGCTACGATAATCATCCGTTTCATCAGCGAGCGGCGCGCCCGTGTAGCTACAGACGCACTCGGGCTTGTCCACAGTGAGTGGCAGCGTGGGGGCGGGGGCGGGCGCGAGCGCGGGCGGGGGCGCGGGCGCGGGTGGGGGCGCGGGCGCGGGCGCGGCGGCGGGCGCGGGCCGGTCGTTGGCCATGTTGTCCTCGGAGGCGGCGCGCGCGCGCGGTTGCCGCTCGGGCTCGGCGCGCTGCCGCTCCGCGGGCCCGGCCAGGTCGAGGTGGCGCGGCTCGGGCGCCGCCAGGTCCAGGTGGCGCGGCACGGAGCGGCGCGTGTCGCGGCGCGCGCCGCCGCCCGCGCGGTGGAACGAGCGCCGCACCTCGCCCGCGCCCAGCTCCAGGCACGCGCCCGTCGTCGAGATGCGCGGGATCGTGCGGTGCCTGTACAATGCACACGTTACTTAACGGACTCGTCTTGACGGGTACGCTCTGTAAATACAAAATTAGGGCATACGCCCACGAGCAATGTGATGTACGCTTAATGTACACCTGCGTGCAGTTAAGCTAACAAAAAAAAACTATGAAACTCTGTCGCTGGAGAGTCAACGTTCCATCGGCACAGGCTCACTACACATAGGTAACAGGGAGTACATAATGACGGGTCGGTTGTACCTATAGTATACGTACAGCGCGGGGTGCAGGTGCGAGTAGAAGCCGGGCACGTGCCGCGGGCGCGCGTCGGGCTCGGGCTCGCGCGCCACGCTGAGGCGGCCGCTGATGGCGCCCAGCGAGCCCGTCAGCCGCCCGCACGCGCGCAGCCCCGACACTACACAACGGAACGTCACGCTACGGCTTAGTCTCGCCAACATTTTATATTAAGTAGTTTATGCTAAGCAAAACAGAACATTCCAAGCAATCCAAATTACAAATTATTATTTTTTTGGACGTACTAGACATACCGTGGAGTCAATTCAAATAGATATTTTTAATATAAGGATATAATAGCCAGTAACAGGAAAGTAACAAGCAACTTTATATCTGTAAATTCCTGCTGGGGAAGCAACAACGTAAACTTAACCACAAGCAATGGTCAGATAAAGGTCTTACTGTTAACAGATATGGCGTGGTGCGGCAGCTGGCTGTTGTTGACGTCGGCCGCGTACACCGGCTGCAGCAGCGGCGCGTTGTAGCAGTTCTGAGGGTTGGCTATCTGTGGACACATAACGAGACATTACTATAACAAATCATTGAGAGATTTGCCCATCACAAGGAAAATGAAATAAAAACCACAGGCTAAATATGATTTTATGTAAAATAATTTGTCTTATTATAAACATTTCCTGTGTGTGTGTGTGTGTGTGTGTGATGTGACGGGTCTACCTATCATTGTGTTAGGTAAGGGTAGGGCTTCAAGTTATCAGTAAAGAATTCTGCTAATTTTGATTCTTTCCCATGCTAAAACTCCTCAAGTAAAGATCAATTCGCCATTCAGTTCTGTTTTTAAATTGTTACCCAGACTAGAGGGCTAATTAATGTTGGTGAAGCCGATATACAATGACAACCGCGGGGCGCGGCTAGTACTTAATAATTTATGTATTTTACATACCTGTTGAACAGGCCTAGGTATGTTCACATATCCATGTCCAGTGCACTGCATCCCATCCTCAGGGCGCGCCAGGGCCTCTACTGTTGTGGGGTACGATCGGTGGAAGGCCTCGTTTGATATTCTGAAAACAAATAGTAGTTAATATTATGTATGTATCTTAGCTGCAAAAAACTTCTGATCTGATTTGAATAAAATTTTAGTTTACAGTAATATAGGTTACATCCGAATAAGACATGGGATACATTACATTTCATATAGTTTGTGAGTATGTATGTTTGTGGCAAAAAACTACTGACTGGATTTGGATAAAACTTTTTTTTATTATTACATACAATTTACATAATTTAATTTATAATTCAAACAGTGTTTGCTAACTGAAAATGCTCTTAACTGTTGTTATAACTAACCTTGCGTTATCGGCCCGACACTGCGCGATGACCTCGTCGTACGGTGGCGGCGCTTCGCCTCGCGGCAAATAGTTTCCTGGAGGCTTCCATGCGCCGAGAGAGGTCTCGCAAGTCCCTCCCATATACCCCATGCTGCCGCTGATATATCTAACAATGGATGGACTTATTAAACTAATTAAGATGAGTCTAAAAGTATGTTAATTTAGGACTAGTGCATAACTAGTAAGTACAGTACAGTCTGAGAATAAAAATGATAGGCATACAATACAAGAAACCTCATCATAAGAAAACTTCTATTATAACAACTCAAAAATTAATGGAGAATCTACTTCTATAAAGTCTGTAGACTTTTTATTGTTAAAATTATTTAACTTTTACTTTGACAAATGCCTCTAGTAGCATGTGAACTCGCCTGCCAAAACTGAGGTTCCGGTTTCAATTCGAGCGAAAATTGCAGCATTTCAGTGTGATTACGCCTAACCCTCCTCACTGTACTGATATCCTCAGTGCAACGAGAGGTCCAGCAGTAGGACATTACAGGCTAATAACTCATAATACCTAATAGTATTAGATCGAATCTCACCCAATACTAGTCAAGCTCCTCTGATCGTCGGTGTGCGTGGTCCGCCTTCGCTTCTGCTTCCTGACGCGGTAGACCACGAGCGCGACCGTCACCAGTACGACCGCGGTGGCGCCGCCCGCCGCCACGCGCACGTTGGCCTCCGTCGCGTCCGCCGGCTTCACCACGTCGTCGAGGCATATGAACTCACAGCATGTTGTACCTACGCGGAATGAGCGGCAATCCTGAAATCAAAAATGGAATGGTTAAAAAAAAAAAGTGAACTAGCCGCGCCCCGCCCCGGCGCGTTGTGCCCGTTTCGCCCGAATTTCAAGATGACTAATAACCTTCTTGTTAAATGTGGCTCATAAAGAATTATTCAAATCGCATTGGTGGTTACTGAGATTATTACATTCAAACAAACGAAACATCAAACCTTTCAGCTTTATTATATTAAATTCCCAATTCTTACGGGAATGGGTACAATGGGTACTGCAAGTGTCAAAACATTACAATAAACTGGAACCTTCAGTGAAATAAGAACATTTCTCTCCAGTGAAATGTTAGAAAACTACAAGAAACTCCATAGACAATTCAAACAGTTAGCAAACAAACTCAAAATGCTTTCTAAGGAAAGTTCCTTTGTAAGTACAAGTACCATAATATCATTCATTTTAATAGCATTGATTCCATTCAATGCAGCATTACTTTGCATAATTTACTATAAAGGTACTTAGTAATTGAAAACTCATTGTGTGACATTAACATTTCTAAACAATTTTATGTACTTGAATTTGTATACAATAGATTGTTGAGTCTTCAGGTTAATAATTAATTGTGTTTGTTCTAGATATAGATATTTATCACTGGAAGTTAATTGAAGGTTGAACTATTGAACTTTCATGAACAACTATTTATCTGTTATTATACAATTACATATCCAATTGTTTACTTTGCAAGCCATTTTAAAACAGATTGGTTCAATAACTAAGCAATAAAATGTTCAATGCCCAGTTCACTAACAATGTTCTTAATTATTTAATAAAAATAATAATTCCACCGTAAACCTATTCTTAGACTTGGAACCTATAGTCATATATCTGGTATAGCTAGTTGAAGAGAGCTTTTTCATGTATTCCATAAAACAGAGTGGTTTTATAAATAGTCTGAAATATTGATTGAGTTCTGACATAAATAAACTCCTAAACATGACCTTCAATTGTAATAACACAATAAGTATCCTTGAATTCAAAATAGATTCTAATAAGAAAAAAAGCAGTTATTTTATTTATGAAAAAGACCTTGTTCTGCTATCCGCATCCATCCAAGATAGTACTGACCTGGGGCGGAGAGCAGAGCACTGCTTTGCAGACCTTGGGCAATCCATTGTCACAGACACAGAGCGTGCAGGTATCGGGGCCGGGCACGTAATGCAACCCGTGACTTATGAGCCTGCCTCGCAAGTCCGTACACTCTCCTTGGGCAGTTACACCTGAAATATAACCAACATTTATATTTCAGGACGACACTCGCGACACTCGGCCCTCCCAGAGAAAATGCCATAGTTCACAATTCAACACAAACTTACTGTAAAAGTGTAAGGTCGATAAACATAACACAGCCTTTCCAAACATTGTGATTGTTTTCATTTATTAGATTTATGACTCAAAACATATTTATTCCCATTTTAGATAGCAAACTTTCGCCCTATTTTATAATCGATATTCACTCGTCTACGTCGGGCCGTAGCTCGTTTCGTTTATGTAAAATCTTTTTGATCATGCGTCTTTCGAAGTTTAGCTTTTGCTTTGCGTGCGTCGTTTCGTTTCAAATCGTATAAATTCGCGACTTCTCTGTCAGTCGGTCGGGTCGTCTGACGTCTGCGTCTGTCCTGCTATACTGTCAAATGTCAGGAAAGCTATTTGACAGAAGACAACCCGGTCCACCAGCTGATTTTGTATTGACTTGATGACTTGAAATGACGTTGAAAGTTAAAAAATTAAACAAAATATTACCACAGCCTATACAGAATGCAATGAACGAGCTGTAAAAATTGTTTTCGTTGTGCAATTTTCCAAGAGCCTGCTTTTCATTGGTGAATGTTATATCACATGTTATCATAACAACATTCATTATTGGTCGGTAGCTTTTGAACCGCAGTTATAAAGATAATTTTATAGGTAAAGAAGAACAAATCGCCAATTTTTCATATTTTTTTGTAATTTGTTTAGATAATGAAGTGCTAATAAATAAAATCGTTTACTTATTTGTAAAATAAACTATGCTGTAAAATGGCTGGTTTTGGTGATTATACTGGATATAATAGACCTTATGGTCTAGATCCCAACAGAGAAACTAATGATTTGTATGATACTCGGTATCAGCAAATTTATGGATACCATACTCCAGTTACAGAAGAATTCCAGGGTCCTCCCTTGGTAATGGATGATAATCCGGACGAAGGTATTGCCTCCTCACAATAATACAACATAATAAACCTTAGTACTTACTAAAATGTTGGCATTCATACTTGTTTCGTTGAACTCTTTGGTATCAAAGTATTAAAACCATATCTTAACCATAATATCATTAATTTCAGACAATAATACTTACGTGACGACGGCAATAAGTGTAGCAAGTCTTATAACAGAGAACTTACTAAGTCATCCCTTTATTGTGCTACGCAGACAATGTCAGGTTAGTGTTCTGCATTTCCAACTATAAAACATATCTATACTTTATCCTAAAGCTTTATAAATCTTCACACTAATTGTAATTTTCCACACTATGTACCAAAGCTAATTATTCACTATATAAACATTTAGGTATGTAATTACTGTAAATACTACATCATTGCATCATCTAGGTATTGATTACAATATGTGTGCAACATTTTTTTTTTATAAAATAACTTGAATTGCAGGTCCACAACACTCTCCGCAGTGGCCACATTGTCCCATACACCCTGGTGCCGATAGTGGTGAGACTGCACCGGCGGCAGGACATCACTACACTATGGAAGGGCATTGGCTCCACGTGTATAGTGAAGGGACTCACTATGGCAGTTGAAGATGTCCTCTCCAAAGCTACTTCTTGGCCCAAGTACTTAATAGTTTCATTACATATATATAATGTTTGTGATCTTTAAAGGAAGCAGCGTGGATTAGGCAAAAAACTAAATACACCCTTGGTTTTACCCATGTTGTACCTGTTCTAATATAGAAGTTTTATTTGTTTAATGTTAATGTTAATTGTTTCAGAGAGATTAATAAATGTGACTCAGCATTAAAGTTTATTCAACATGTTTCGTTAAAATGGTAAGTAAGATAATCCCGGCACATATTGCATGAAACTACTGACTTGTAAATAAATTATGCTTTTTAAAGTGACTAAGAATCAATCTACAATGCAGGCTTACATGTACTTAAATGTTTAAACTTTGCAATATTCTTAGTAACAAAATCTGTATTGCAATCAACAGTTTTGTATTTAGTATGTATTTCCTTTGTATTTTGAAAATACATGAAACCTCTATGTTACAGTATAAGTATAGCTGTAGTCACACCATTCTACTCGGCCAGTCTAGTAGAAACTGTGCAGAGTGACATCGCAAGCGACAAGCCGGCCCTTTTCGATGTATTCCGGGAAGGATTCGTCCGGTTGTTGGAGTGGGGTACACCGAGCCGCGGCCGCATGCTACCGATATGGGCAATCGTTATGCCCACTGTGGCACTTGGGGTCACCAAGTATTTGTCTCAGTAAGTTAAATTAAGCTTTAATTCATCAATTTACAAGTCTCAGATTTTCATTGATTATTAAGTTAAACAGATACTTCAATCTTGTAATAGTTTTAGACTGAGCTTAATCTCAATATTGTTAAGCCCTAAGTTCACGGTACTAATGTCTTTGGTGAGATGAGAGGCCTGTCTGGCAGTAGTGGTAGTATTTTTAGTTGCTTAATGTTCCCTGAATGCTATAAAGTACTATTACAAAATATTCTTTCCAGTGTGGCTCTCAGAAGCATAACAGCAAGAATACTCCATTTCCAACAAAGACACAGACATGAATTGAGCGACTCGTACAGCTCCCATAATCTGAAGTCGAACACAAACCCTTTGATTGAGGACATCAACTTGAAAGCGAATATCTTCTCATTTGTCACAATGGAGATCATATTTTACCCGATCGAAACTATTATACATAGACTTCACATACAGGTAAAAATATAGGACTTATTATTCCTGTAGACTCTACAGTGTAGAGGAAACTATGTTTCCAAATCATACAAACTCTTGAATTTTATCTAGAGTCTAGAATGACGTTTAGGTTCTAGATCACAATGTGATTACTACCTCAATGTAAAAATAGAATCTCACATTTAATAAATAAATAAACAATGTTTTAGCAGTTTTAGCAACACTTCTTCACTACATAGTATAAAATAAAGTCGTCTCTTTTTCGTGTCTGTCACACTGTTTGTCTGTCTGTATGCTTAAATCTTTAAAATTACGCAACGGATTTTGATGCGGTTTTTTGTAATAGGTAGAGTGATTCAAGAGGAAGGTTTTTATGTAAAAAAATTCCCGAAATTCCCACGGGAACGGGCACAACGCGGGTAAAACCGCGGGGCGCTGCTAGTACATAATATAACTCATTGTAACTTATTTGTTATGGAATGTATTGATGACAAACTAAAATTATTTCTATTTTTCAGGGCACAAGGACTATAATAGACAACCTAGACACTGGCACCTCAGTTACCCCTATTCTAACTGGCTATGAAGGTTTCTTTGACTGCTACAATACAACCATTGCCCGAGAAGGCATCACAGGCCTTTATAAAGGTTTTGGTGCTCTAGTATTGCAGCTAGCCGCTCACTTAGCTATCATAAAGCTGACAACAATAGTAGTGTCGGAAGTGTCCAACCTTCTAAAACCAGCAAAGTCACCGACTAGTTCCGAGGACTCGGTAGCTTCTCAACAAAAATATTTATTCAATTAGTACAATGAAATCGAGAAGTGTTCAATTTTACCAGTATTTTTAATTTTACATTGTGTTTACTGATTTAATAATGAATTGTTTTTTAATGGTCAATTCCACATTGTCTATGTGCAAGTGTGCGAGACTATTGTTATTAATACAATGAAATATAATCTGTTACACAATGAAATGAGCCACTCATGATATGGTAACTCATGGATAGATAGAGTATTGGGAAACAGCACAAGTCCATAATGAAGATGCTATCATTGATGTTTGTAGTGATTTTTTGTTATTTTTTATAAAGATTGTTGGCTAGGTGTTAAGTAAATGGCATAGCTTTGTTAGTAACAGTAGTAATGCAGTCAGATATATTAAATAGAAAATCAGTTTTGTTTTTAAATAAAATTTGAATTTTACCTTTGTTTCTTTGTTATCCTACCTAATGTTGATTTCAAAACATATGAATGGAGTGTCATTCGAGGGAAATTTAGTGTTTGTTATGACTATGACACTCTCTTTCCTTCTAATTATTATGAGAAAAACAGTTGTTGTGGTCAAAATCGGCTAGGATGTGGATATAAATAACAAAAAAAATGTGTAAAATCTACATTGTTTTATTTACATTATAAATTAAAACTAAAGACTTGCATAGCTAAGTACAACAATTAATGAGATAGGACGAATCTTCCTTTCAATAATCTCCTCATTATTATCTTCCGGCCGTTTGGTGTGGAGATCCTTGTTTGCCATCCATGACGACGTACCCTCCGAACTTCATTCGGACGAGGGAAATAGCATCTCACTTTAGTCCGTATAGACGATATTAAACTGGTTTCAGGTTGTACCAAAGTAGCTGGTGATGAAATAGCCGAAATACTATGAAAACTCTGTCTTAATAATCTGAAACCAACGAATAAATTGAATAAATAAAGTTAAATTACTCCAATAATATTAAAATTTTATTAGATCCCACCTAATTGGTTGAAAAACTGAAGATAAAAATCCGGACATGATTCTTCAGTATCTTTGAAATGTTTATTTTACTATTATCTCTTTAGGTTTGGTTGTATTATTGTGATTTTAGTAAATTAAGTAATGGATGGAACTAATGGATTTATGATCCTAAGCTAGATTTTTTTTATTGTAGGTTATATTTTATGCTTGTTTAGGAATAAGAAACAAGTTTTTCGATTGACATTGACAGTCTACAAACCTACAAACAGTGGTCTCGAACGTCAAAGAGCGAAATAAACTAAAAATCGGTATATTTGTACCCAAAATCGGTATATGACAAAAAAAAATACAATATTCAATCAAACACGTTTATTTATCAAAAAAACAAACGAAGCCTAATTATTAACATAAAAACAAACTTAAATATAATTATTTTTTACTATCTTTAGGATCATACCAATATTCTTTGGCCATAGCCACGGTCATATTTGAATTAATTTCCAAATCATAACAATTTTTTAATATTATTATTTAATTTTTGTAGGCACTTCACATCTAAAAACTTTCTCTTCGAAGTTAAGAAAATTAATGAAAAAATAAAACCCGAATTACTGTTTATATAGACAAGTGTATTTCCGAACGAAAAACGGGAAATCCCATATAACATCAAGTTGAAGGACTCAACTCAAGGGTATTCCCCAATATATATGGAACATTCCGTAATTTGCAATAACTAACTATTCACCCATTCTTACTATTGAGGGATTCCCCGTATCCAAAAACATAAATTAAAAGGGTGGCCAACTTAGAAATGTAAAATCGGTAGAAAAATCGGGATAATTTCCTTGTATTCTCTGAAATCGTGGAGAAATCGTTGCATTTCGGTATTTCGGTAGGACAGACCCCATATCGGTAGAAATACCGAAAAATCGAAAGGTTCGAGACCACTGCCTACAAACTACAAATGTCTGCCACTGGTAGGCTGGTAGTTTCTTGCTGTGGTTTCGTCTGTGCTGGTAGTAGGTACAGACCACGAAACAAGCTGGCTGGTAGGACCAGACCAGCAATTTTTTATTTTGGTGTTGCCACTAACATTTCCAGTCCACAGACGGCTGTTTCAACTTGAAAGCACACTTGAAACCACAGCTTGAAACTTTCAAGAGTGAATTTATTCAAAAATTTCACAGATAACAAAAAAGTATAAAATTTTATTCCTTTTTACCCGACTGCGACAGAAGGAGGGTTTTATTTTTCGAGTGTATGTATGTATGTCCATTTCTTTGGCACGCCCTATAGCCCAAACGGCTGGACGGGTTATGACATATGAGGTGCCGTTGGATTTGTCTACATTGAAATTGTAGTAGTGATTGCTACATACATTTTCAAAATGACGCCCGCAAATGGCGGAATGGGCGGGGGGTTTGAATTTTTTCTAACCGTAGCACTACGGGTATCAAATGAAAGCTAGTAAAAATACCAGTTCAATAAAAGTACTGAAAAGTCTGAAATAAAAAAACATTAAGTAATTTAAAAAAATAAAAAAACTTGACTGCGTAAAATACTCTTATTATAAACTAAAAAGAAAAAACAAGTCTGGTTGATCTGAACTGGAGGAAAAATGCGTAGAAAGTAATTGACCTAAAATAAAACAAATATAATATTTAAATACGGGATATAGCAACTTCGACACTCGCTTGGTGGTATTTTGGTGTTTTGGTGGTTTTTGGTTCGTTTGGTGGTTTGGCCGTTTGGTGTGGAGATCCTTGTTTGCCATCCATGACGACGTACCCTCCGAACTTCATTCGGACGAGGGAAATAGCATCTCACTTTAGTCCGTATAGACGTTATTAAACTGGTTTCAGGTTGCACCAAAGTAGCTGGTGATGAAATAGCCGAAATACTATGAAAACTCTGTCTTAATAATCTGAAACCAACGAATAAATTGAATTTAAAAAGTTAAATTACTCCAATAACATTACAATTTTATTATTTCCCACCTAATTGGTTGAAAAACTGAAGATAAAAATCCAGACATGATTCTTCAGTATCAGAAATGTTTATTTAATTATTATCTCTTTTGGTTTCGTTGTATTATTGTGTTTTTAGTAAATTTGGTATAGATTTATGATTTTTTAAGTTTTAGTTGGATTTTTTGTTGCAGGTTTTTCGATTGACATTGACTTGACAGTCTACATTACATGTAGTGTAGGACCTGCACATGCATTTAATATTTATATTACAGTCCGGCAAGTATAAATTGGCGCGGCTGTGCGCCACTGTGTTCAATGTCAATGTACTTTTATATTATAACTGCTTCTCTTGTACCAATTTTTATCACTTTAGGCATGATGATAGCACAGTAGTTAGCAAAATATTCGCAATGATGTTTACTATGAATGAACTCGGAAGTTTCAAAGTGGATTTTCAAGAAAACTGTTTTAGTTCCTCAAATCGCCACCGCCAACTTATACTTGCCGGACTGTATACCTATCCATTGATATAATTTATATTTAATAGTCCATGGACCACCAATTTTTAATTTTGGTGTTGCCACTAACATTTCCACAGACGAAAAACGTATACATTTTTATTCCTTTTTGTCTATGCCATGCGATACTCTACAATAGACAAGTGAAGTGATAAATAAAATAATTAATTCTAACATGGCGGACCAAAATAACAAGGGCGCTAAAAGAATTATTATCAATTAATTGTGATCTTTCTGCTAAGTGATTAAACAAAATTTGCATGCATCTCACTTGTTATGATTGAACGAAAGTTTACCTAAGAAGTTATATATCTGAGTAAGTCAATTTGTTGATATAGATTTGGAGTGATATTTTTGTTTCATGTACCTATGTATTCTGAATAACAGTTTCTCCTATTTTATTTTGGTTGCAGTTCAGAATGACGTCGATTAAAGTTAATTTTGAGATCGGACACAAAGCTTCTCTTCGTTCGAAGAAAACACCTGAAGGCTTTACTCATGATTGGGAAGTTTTCGTGCGCGGTCTGGAAGGTGCAGATATAAGTCATTTTGTGGATAAAGTCGTGTTTCACTTGCACGAAACTTTTCCGAAGCCAGACAGAGGTAAAAACGCATTCATATATTCTAATCTGATACTTATACTCAAATGAGACCTAAACCTGAACATCTCTACTCAAATATGAATACATATCATATCTATTTACAAACAGTTTTGTGTTGTTTTGCTGACCCACTAGTGACCTACTCTGCATAAACTGCCCACTCAAACCAAAAAAAGCAACAACAAAGTACTGACCTTGAAAATTATAATTTATTAGTAATATTATGTTCTTGCATCATTTTATGCATGATCTAATTATATTCATAAAACATTACCTATTACATGTTGAATAAATGACTTGTTTATTTTTTTCAGTGGTCAAGGAATTACCTTTTTCTGTGAAAGAATCTGGCTATGCTGGGTTCATACTTCCTATTGATATTTACTTGAAAAACAAAAATGAGCCAAAGAAGATTCATTTCTCATATGATTTCAACCTGCAACAAAGTGGGATACTAAAGGATCGTTACGTGTTTCACAATCCAAATGATGACTTCAAAAAGAAACTACTGCGCGGTGGAGGATTGCTTGTCACAAACAATGCCTACTATACCAACCCAGACCAAGAAAGTAGGAGCAGAGATTCAGTCTCTGAAGAAAAACAACTTGTCAGCAAACCAAAACTTTCCTCAGATAATGTCAAAAAACACAAGTCTAAAGAACATAAGGAGGAAGTCCCTCTTAGGACCAGCAGTTTTGAAAACTTATTTGGACCTCCCATACAGAAACCTCCTAAAATTTCACCAGATCTTAAAAAGACAGAAAAAAGTAATCCCAAATCTGATAAGAAAGATAGAGAAAGGTCTAGTTCTGAGAAAAAATCCAAACACAATGATAATGATGAAGTGAAGGAAAAGAAACCCAAAAAAGATAAAGAAAAGAAAGTTGAGAAAATAAAATCTCAAAATAAAGAGCCTGATAAATCTAAAGATAAACCAAGTAAAAGACCAAGTGAAACATTGATTTCACCAGTTGCATCAAAGAAAAGATGTGAGAGTCCAGTTAAGAGACCACCCAGTCCCCCAGTGCGGTCGAGCAGTGCTTCCAGCATGAAAGAGGACTTCAGACCCCAGAAACAAGTTGAAGTGGAAAAGAAATCAAAACAAGAGGAGAAACCTCCAGAACAACGGCCAGAGAAAGAAGGCAAAGAAAAGAAAAAGAAAGAAAAGAAAAGCCATGACAGAGACAAAGAGAGGAAAGAGAAGAAGGAACATAAGAAGGAAAATCAAAGAATAAAAGAGTCTCCTGTTGTCAATAAAGAAATACAGAAGGAAGTGCCCAAAGAAATACCCAAGGTCAGAGACCCACCTCCAAAAGAAAGAGAAAATAAAGAACCTCCTCCTGTCAAAGAAAAATCAAAACCTGATAAGCCTATAAACAAGTTTTCAATTGAAAACCTCCAAAAAACACCCACCCAAGAAGAGGACAAAGTAAATCAACATAAAAAAGATAAATCGGATTCAGATAAGAAACACAAGCACAAGAAAAAAGATAAAAAACGTGATGAATCCAGAGAAAAACATAAAGAATCAAACAAAGAGAAGAAACACAAACATGACAAGAACCGTGAAGTGCCTGTTGAGAAACCAGAAGTTGTTGAACACAGAGAGACACCGGTCCCGAAAGAAAGACCTCCACTAGAACTGGCATCGCCAATATCAATAGACACAGCATCTCAGTGCAGCTCAAAGAGTGGTCTCGCCAAAATATCACATATCAATGACGACATCAACAGCAGCCATTCAGATTCTGAAGGCTCTATAGTCGGTGAGGATGATGACAAATCCAAACATTTAAATCCATCACCTGATCCAGAGCCTCCTAAACACGATTCACCAGATCCTGAGTTGGATATTGAAGAACCTGAGTTACCTATTGAGCCAGAATTAGAACCAATAGTTGAAGAACCAGTTGCGCCTAAAGAGAAATCAAAAAAACATAAAGAAAAGTCAAAGAAGGAGGACAAAAAACGAAAACGCAAAGCTGAAGAAGAGGAGGACTCTGAGAATAGGAAGATAGCTAAACTTGCAGAGAATCCATTGACATTTAATGAGCCAGAGAGAGGTGAGAGCAGTGGCTCAGTCGCAACAGAGACCAAGGTACAAGACAATGGTGTCTCGAGTAGCCTAGGCGAGGATGCGGAGCCTGGCGACATCTCACCAGACTACATGGTGCAGCTGAGGGACTTGCAGCAAAGGATCATGAAGATCAAAAATAATGAAGATCTCGAGCGTGTGGTAAACCTAATAGCCGAGACAGGCCGCTACGAAATCACCACACAAACCTTTGACTTTGACCTGTGCTCGTTGGACCGGTCCACTGTGCAACAACTCATACAGCTAGTGGGTTGCTAGCTGTGGTTTTGTTATGATAACGAACCATACTATTGGGACTACTTGTGATTGTCAGTTGCTGTGTAAATGCCTGCCTTTATAATTTCTATAGAATTGATAAAAATGTAGGAAAACATGATATCAGTGAGTTACATTTAATTGTAGATAATATTATACTATTATGTTTTAATCTCATTATAAGTGTTAATTTTATTAATGTCTTCACATTACTTATTGACACTTGAGTTGTTTGTGCAATAATTATAAGTGTGTAAAATTTATAAGACTGTTGAGATTGTTATAAAGTGTAATGTATATTTTGTACATTATAGTATTGATTATTGTGTAAGTTTACTTGAAGAGTTCTAATAAAAGTCTAGTTAGAGTGGTTACTGGACTAGTTGCATGTATGAAATATAATGTAATGTGAAGTTTTTATTTATATTTATTTAAATAAGGTAACTAAAACACCACTCACGTTAATAAAATGTCTAAACATAAATACATCTTAATAATGTAATTAATTTATAATAATCAGCATATTACTTGTATGGATTCTCAAAGTTTTATAGTGCATATTAAATATTTTTAACATATAAAATAACTTTCTTCAAGCTGTTAGATGTACCTAGTGTAAAAAGAATAATGAGGTAATAAGGTTAAGACATACAGTTTGGTTGGTCATTTATTTTAGTAAGAGCTATATTATGCAACAAGCATTTCCTAGGCTGGATTATCGGAATCTGTACATTATATTGTTATTATTTTAACTTATTTTATTTAAAATAGAGGTTTAGAGCTAAATAAAGATAGTGTATTGTATGTCCATATGCTTTATTTATTTATCTATCACTAGCAGCGCCCCGCGGTTTTACCCGCGTTGTACCCGTTCCCGTGGGAATTTCGGGAATTTTTTTACTTAAAATCCTTCCTCTTGAATCACTCTACCTATTACAAAAAACCGCATCAAAATCCGTTGCGTAATTTTAAAGATTTAAGCATACAGACCGACACGAAACGAAAAAAAGAGACGACTTTATTTTATACTATGTAGTGATGTACATAAAACTATTTTATCTACACTAATGTTGTAACATTCTACTTATGTTTCCAATACTTGACTTATAATTACTACTGTTATAGCGCAGACAACTAAACCACTCAATTTAAGCAATTGCACATGATGTTATAATATCCACATCGATATCGTAAAATCTTATTAAAACATCATTATAACGCGACTAATTAGCCTGGCGAGCCTTATGTCAAAATCCTCATACTAGTTGTATAAAATTTTGATATTAGGCTGGCTTTTGAAAACAGTTGGGTTATACGTGAAAACTTCGTCGAAACTACTAAACTTACAAAACTCTTTGGTAAGATCTCGCTCGCTCCTGATTGGCCCTACGCGCAGCTGCACTCTCATTGGTTAGATTTTAATGGCGGCAAGTTCACTGTGACAATACACGTACGCGTGAAAAACTATTGTCAGCTTTTACTCTTGTTGTTTGATTAATTGCATTAGTGAAGATAAAGTAGTGTATGCAACTGCATATAACACGGGTATTAAAACACTCGTTACTATTATGAAACTCGCTGCGCACTTTATAATAATAAGTCCATGATTATACTATACTAGCTGTCGCGCGCGGTGGTTCCACCCGCGACCCAATTGATGTCGCTAGTATGAATCTAAACCATCCAGGGTAGGTACCACCTAAACGCATACAAAGAAAATCATTCAAATCGGTCGGTCCCATGTCGGTCCACCCTTAAAGGAGTTCGTGTGTGCTGCGTGCTAGCTGTGTGAAGAAGAATGAAGATAGATACGCAGCTATAGTGCTATAGTCGCCTACGATGATTTTCTTACAGAGATGTGCTATTCAATTTATTGGATAAAATGGATCTCTGCTTTGAGTTTTAAGTTTTTGTAGTTTCCTAAATAAAATGCGAAAGTAATTGTCCGCTTCCTTACTAATTAAAATCAAATATTGCTTGACGAATGCTACTAGTTACGAATGTTGATGTTTTGGGCTTTGGCCCAGAGCGCTGTGATATTACAATTACAGACCACCAGCTAATCCTTTGTATATAAATGTATCTGTGGCCCATAATAACAGTCAATGTCAATTGTATTATAAATGCCAATGTTGATTTTGTAATGTCATTGGAATCGATCGATGATTTTGTGTTTTCGTTGAGTTAGCAGCATTTTTAAAATAAAATAATTTTTTCCTACACTTTAATTTGAATAAGATTTTATTTACTTGCTTTGTTACGTTCATTGGATTCGTGAAAGGTAAATATTGCTACTATATAGTAAATTAAAGACAAATTCTCAAAATATTTGAAACAATATGGGTCAACGAGATAATACGGATTCAAAACAATAACAAAATTTTATTTTCCCTTTATTTTCCTAGACTTTGAATATGTATTCTACAATAAATCAATAACACAGTATTCATTGAATTTTAATAAACGAAAGTACCATGAAATATATTGTAGTTTTTAAATTATTTCAGTATATACTTCAGGATAGACTACAAATACTACAATGGATGAACCCTGCATATATTTGGGGATCAAAGTGAAGCCCGGGCCAATAGAGAGGTTCAGAGTGGACAATTTTACTCTGGACAATACTGTGGAGTCTCTCAAGAATGAAGCTGAAAAGAAAACTAATTTACCCTCCTCTTCTTTAGGTAAGAATAAGATTGAATAAAGGATGTACATATTTGAGGAGAAACTTTAATTATTTGAATTTATTCACATGCTCTAAAAAAGTAGTAGGTATATTGAACATGTGAGCATGGGTGTGGGTAAGTACAGAATAGTTCAGTTTATTGGACCAATGGTTAGGTATAAAATGCACAAAGGTTTACCCATTTCATCGCACTAGATATAAAGCCTCAAAATTTTATTCAACTAAGTCTCAAATAAATAGTTTAATTGTTCAAAACAATAGTTTGTAGTACTTAGCTATTGTACTATAACAGCTAGAAGTAAAAGAATATATTCAAAACAATACCTAAAGCAATTAAAAAAATAACTTAAACAACTACATCACTATTAATTTGACAATCACACCAAACCACTACTTGTACCAACCATTCATCATGAACCTTCAGAACTAATTCATCACGGCAAAATACTGAAAGAGACGGCAACACTTCAAGACAGCGGAGTTAAGAACGGCGAGATGGTGCACGTGGTCAAGAAGAAGGTGCAGACGGCGCCGGCGCCCCCGCCGCGGTACAGTGACACGGAGCTCCAGCACGTGAATAACATGCTGAGGTCGCTAGGGTGTACTCCTAATGCTCCGGGGTGGACGAGAGCTATGCAGGTACTGGTTTGTTTGGCTAAAACTGCTTGGCGTTTATTTTAAACATTCTCAGTTGGCTCATACATCTCATTTACTAAATATCATATATCTACAAATAGAGAATACCTTATAATCATCAAAATCCTCATTCCCATTCCAGCTGCTTAACGAAGAATCAGTAATGTCTGAGATCATCGAGCAAGCCCCGACCCTTGGTGAAGACTGCGTAGCTCTGTCCATGTTACATGAAGTGGAACTGCTGGCGGCCCTCGGGGCGAACGTCCAGACGATGAGGCGCGGCGCCGACGCGCACCCCGAACTGCCCGTGGCGCTCAGGCATCTCACCAGGCTGGTACGGTCCAGGGCTAATACGTCCGTGGCTAATGAGAATGGTTTGTATGGATTTTCTTCTGATTGCTTCAAAGTTTTTTAAATTAATAAGTTTCTCAATTTAAGGAGTAAAATTTATGTAGGCATAGAATTTGTCTCGGAAATGAGTAGAAGTAACATTGATTTGGGTATTCTAAACAAAGTCCTTTGGGTACAGGTACAACGCGGGTAAACTACGTGACTATTTTCTTATACCTATTATTACAACCATCTTGCAATCTACATGTCTGATTATCTGCTAACTTAGTACTTCACAATGCATGTGGAAATTGAAACAAAATATGATACTTTATTTTCCAGTGCCCACGTCGGGCTTCGCGTACTCGCTGGAAGCGTTGTCCGAAGATGAAGACGCTGAAGACGAGGAGAGCGACGCCGACGCCGAGCGGAACCCCATCACGCAGGAACAGCTCGCGGCCGCTTTACAGGTTATTTGGAATAATTAATAATAAGTAATACTGATGCCGTTCATAGCGTGGCTATCTATGTTAACCAATTAGCAATGCTTAAGTCTAATTAAACTTGTTATAAAAAAAATATATCTCTCTTGAAATCTTAAGGTTACTGACCATTTGTTTATCATCTCATCACATATGCATCTTCTATGTATTATTATCTAAAACTAGTAGCGCCTCGATTCTTTGGTTTGGGATGACAAGATTTAGCTTGAACATAGTCAGATTTGACAAATATTTTCCTCATCGACCCTCAGCTTGAGGACAAACGACGCAAAGAGGAGAATATTGTAGCCTCAAGAAGAAGGTTAAACCGCAGGGCGCTTCTAGTAATATTCCCGTTTGTTAAGTATCGTGGTGTCCCCAGGCGGCAACGGAGGCCGTATCGTCGTCATCGAGCCGCGGCGGCGGCGCGGGCAGCCAGGAGAGCCTGCTGCGGCTGCTGCGCGGCGCCGGCGAGACGCGCACCGACCAGCCGCCCGCGGCTTCCGGTACTTATCCTTTCTTATCTTTACATAGTACTAGCACCACGCGGTTTTACCCACATTGTCCCCGTTCCCGCGGGTATTTCCGATTTCTCATCCTCTTCTTCTTCAAAAATTCTTGGTTCGAACGCTATACTACCTTAAAACTACTATTTTGGTTTGAAAAGGTCTAAAACCCTCATAAAGTTGTAGGATGGTTCATGTACATTCAAGTACCAGAATTTTTTATTTCTACAATTCAGGAAGTAGCCGCACCGTCATAACGCCCGAGATGTTCAGCGAGGCCATATCGGAGGCTATAAACAGGGCGAGTACTACCAGAAACCCTGCCGGCACTCCTATGGAACAAAGCACAGAAGGTAACCTTAATTCACCACCAAAAAACTAAAAGTTGGACGGACCACAGGCGTTTCACCACTTCCAATGATTTACAAAAAAAAATGTATGCCAAATGTAGCATTATAGCAAAGTTCTAGCGGAGTCACCCTCACTCACCCCTACTTGCATACCAAATATCCCAGAGTAAACGAATTTTGAGCAGTCTTTTCATATCTGTCGAGCGCGAAGCAAACACTGCCGTACCATCCTTTACTGGAACCATTTCGCCGTATTTTCAGGCCCCTATTTGAGAGCCTCTGGATAACAACAGAACGTAGAAATTTTGGTCACTTAGTAAGCTATCACATACTTCACATACATAAAATCCAAAATTTCAAATCTGTAGGTCATTTAATTCCGAAGTTAAGCGAAAGCAAAGTTTCGCATTTATGACACTCACTCACTCATGATCATCAAAATAGAACTAGTACTCCCCATAAACTCAGAGAGCTGAAATTTGGTACAGAGTTAGGGTTTAATGGCCACATAAAGGGAAAATTATAAAAACTAGGATAATCGAAGATCTGGAGTACCTGGTGACCCTGATTAGAAAACACAAGAGCCCAACCAATCTATTAGAGATATCGACATATATACCGCCTTTACAAAAAATATTCAACTTGGTGGGCCTCTTCATTTGATGGCAAAAAACTGTGTCAAATAAGAAAATCTAATAAAATAAATCAATAAGCCCAACTTTCCACAAAAAGAAGTGAAATCCCATCAAAAACATCCTGTAAAAAACTAGCCAAGTCTCGATGGAGCCGCTTGTTTATCTCTAAAAAGTAATGAAATCTAGACAAAGTTGTACCAAGTCTAAGGTTCCTTACTGCGATTTCTTTATATTATTTATAGTTAATGTTGTGTGACTTGGCCGTTGACTTGTACCCTTGTTGTAAATTCAAATATAAAGGTGAATGTTCAACACATTTATACACAGAAGATTACGTAGTATGAATGTTTGTTGAGAATATAATTTGAACATTCTTTATACGTTAGTGGGTATAAGGCGCGTCGCTAACTGAACAAGAGTCGAGGCGGCGGCGGGGCGCGGGCGAAACGCGCGCGCGCCTCTTCTAAAAATCTCTTTGTTTTCCATTGTGTTTTATGTAACTGCGCTAACAGAACAAGAGTCGAGGCGGCGGCGGGGCGCGGGCGCGGCGCGCGCCCGCGCCTCGACGCTTGGTCGCCCGTCCGCCATTTTGTTTCTATCAGAGGAGCGTTTACACCGACTCGCACTCGCCCGGCTTTTTATGAAATTTGGTATTTCGATAGTATACTCTCTCATAACTTGGTAAATAAGTACTTACCATAAGTAGGTAGATTTTATCCGAGTAGGTACTACGCGAGCGAAGCCGTGAACAGAAGATAAAAAGTAGTTAGTTATAACTTTTAATGGTAATCTTAATTGGATATAATTGCAATTCGCGTGTCCATCTAAACGCACAGCCGCTTTTTGTATAAGCGCAAGCACGTCTTCATCTTTCGAAGACGACATGTTGAATACATTCAAACGAGGCATAAACGCCGCTGCCTCGACGCTTCGAAATTCGCCGCTTCGCCCGCGCCGCGCCGCCGCCCCGCCGCCGCCTCGACTTTGCTGTTAGCGACCTGCCTTAGTCAACGGCCAGGTCATACAACATTAACTATAAATAATAAAGAAATCGCAGTAAGGAACCTTAGACTTGGTACAACTTTGTCTAGATTTCATTACTTTTTAGAGATAAACAAGCGGCTCCATCGAGACTTGGCTAGTTTTTTACAGGATGTTTTTGATGGGATAATAGTTACCATTATAGTATGATAGATAGATTGAGCTTGTCAAGACAGTTATGAAATCTTTTTAGCTGATTTGTTTTCATTGTGTTTGTTCACTGTTTTTGTAGCCTCTTCATCACAGAGCCCGGTGGCGAGAGAAGAGGATTTCACCACCCAACTGAATCATATGCATGAGATGGGCTTACTCGACGACGCTGTCAACGTGCGCGCCTTACTTATTTGCGCAGGTAAGAAACTTTCTATTTCATTTTAAGATTTCAAGTCCGGTATTTCTATGATGATTTCAAATGGGAATTTCTAACCTTAGAGTTCAAAATCAAAAAGGGAAACCATATAAAATGGAATTAATCGGAAAGTAATGAACAGGAAGGAGTTCAAATGTGAATGGTACCAATCGGGATTAATATTGTATGATATGGATAGGGAATTAATTGGAGACATATCTATCTAGATAAGAATCAATCCGGAATGAGCTTATGGTCAAATTTTTTGTTACTATTTCTATAAGAAAACTAAATAACTTTTTTTGTTTACAGGTGATGTAAACGCAGCTATTAATTTAGTGTTCAGTGGAGTTATTGGAGATGATTAAAATAGTGATCTTAATATTATTTTTACTTAATATCTGTAAACTTTATATATTTAATAAAGTTCTGATTTTAAAATATAATGATGCATTATTTGTATAAATAAAACAAAGCATTATTTTAAATCCATCAAATGTATTTTAAACTAGTCAAATTTTTAAATATTGCAAGAAAATAATATCATTAAGTTGTCCCTACGGGAAAGTAGTAAAACTATTAATTTTATACATATCACATATAAGTAGGCGCAAGAATGATGTCATTTATAAAATAATGTATAAATGTTCACAATTCTATTTTTTATGCAAATGCACAAACTTAAAAATACTAGAAATCATAAGTATAATTAGATCATGTTCTATTTAAATGTGGTTTACACAAATGGTGTAATTAATACTAATCCAACTACAGATTAAAACCGATATTCTAACATCAAGAATAATTCTACAATTTAAAGAATAGCCCCATTTGAGATCTTAGAAATAAATAGCATGTGGCGATTTGGAGACTAATGTCAATAAATACTGAATTGATAAAGATAATTAAATTCTAAATGCTTAGTGCTTCACCTTGAAGTTCATCTTTTGCTTAAAGAATTTCTTGAAGGTGCTATTGTCCTTCTGGGCGCGGCATTGCTCGCGTTTCTGCATTCGCCGGAAGTACCACGACGCAGCATTTGGGGATGTCTCACCGAAAAGCTCGTGCTCCAACCTCTTTCGTGCTTCATTCCTCATTGCAGACCTCTTTTCATACCATACCAGATCTTTTCCTTTTTTCTCCTTCTTCTCCTTATTACCATGTTTTTCTTTTTCATCATTCTTCTTTTGATTTTGATCAGCATCAGTTTCAGTGAATTTGGTGACATAAATGTCAATATCGGGATTCAACTTTGGACTCTTCGGTACATTACCAAGTGAAGATGTAACTGAAAACTCGTCATAATCTTTCAAATAACCGCCTTTCATTTCCCATTGTTCATATTTATTCCTTCTTTTCTGTTTCTTGTGCAGTTTCTGGCGATCATGTTTTTTTCTTTCTTGCTTCATCCTTGGTGCAGTGTATCTGTCATCTTTCTTGATATCGTCCTCATTGTAAGAGTTATTGAACAATAGACTATCAATCTCTTCCTTGGTTTTCTTTTTGGGAGCTTTTATCTTCACTATTGGTGTTTCAGAGCTCTCTTCACGCTTCACTCGTTTTGCTGGTGGTTCTGATTTCAGAGAGTCAGCATAGGTGACTTTTTTCTCTGTAGTATCTCTGTCGGGGGCAGTAAGAGACTCGGCAATATTAACAGTAGCTGCTTTGGGTTTAGGTCTGTTTACAGGTCCCATTTGTCTGTTTAAGTTGATAGTCCTGCGGGACAATGCTTCTTCGACATCTACATTATTTGCAACAGGTGGAGTATCATCAAGAGTGTCCATCTCAAGTGTATAGATGGGTCCTAGTTGGTCTTTTATGTTTACAGGTTTTCCTGCATTTTCTTTAACATCTGCATTGATTGTCACAGTAGGGTCATCAGAAAATTTTCGTTTAAGCTTATAGGCAGGACCCATTTGTCTGTTCAAGTTAACAGTTTTGCGTGACAACTTTTCTTTTGCATCCTCTCTCTCAATATTCTTCTGTCCCACTTTAAGACGGTTCTCAATTTCAACATTAAGCCAACTTTTGTTTTCATTGTAAATATTTCTCATGTTTTCAATACTTTCCACAAAGTCCTTTTCATGTTCCGGTGATTCTGCAATATTGTCCAACACTTCCGACTTGTCAACATCAATACATTTCAATCCTCTCTCCATCCTTTTGTTGATAGGCTGTTCAAACATTTTCTTGCACCTTGGATGTTTGGTCATTAACTTTTCAGCTGGTTTTTGCTGTGGAAACTGAATGTTGTTGGTGAGTTCCTTTAATTTGCTTCTCAAAAATGCATTTTCTTCTTTTAATTTGTACAGGCTTGATAGTATTTTGTTTACAGATGGAGTGGCGTGCATGTTACACTCGTACTTTGCGCCCCACATGTGTCCGATGGCGACTCCTGCAGCTGTGATGACACTGCCCAGCATGATGATGTTAAGCATAGTACTTAGTCGCTTGTTACGTCTATGCACATATGTTTTATGTTTTCCAGTACTATCATGCATAAAATCATTTTGATTGTGATGTACAAGTTCAATGTTTTGCTTGTCATTAAAAGAGTCTGTCAATAGGTACGAGGTATTAAGTGGTGTGGATGGACGGTTCTCGGAGTATTTCTCATTGTTCAGGTCACATGGAGCTGATTCAGGATCACTATCAGAGATGATAGAGATCCCATCTGTGTCATCGTCATGATGATTCTCAACATGATCTCTGAAAAAAAAAGTGGCAGTGAATGAATAAAAGTATGCTTTTTTTATGCTATCTTTCTAAGATATCATTAGAACACATTCCTAGTTAGCTAACATAATAAAAATTAGTTATGTAATGCATTAAACTTAGTATCATGTAACTTTAACATTCTAGTTCACAACTTAATGACAAAAACCATTAATTTATTATTAGTAACTAATTCAAGTTTAATACAATATAATTTTGATTGTATTCCTAACAAAACATGATAAATGTTATTATCAACAGTTATCAGTTTATTTGATAGATTACAAGTAGAAAATTCGTCACAGCAGGTCAAGGTCGCGATACCATTAATATTGCGCATTTAAGATACCCATCAAATACTTCCCATATTGGACAAATTGCGCACTAAAAAATTACACGTAAAATCACATTGCATGATTGATTCTGGGTATTACTTTTTAATTTATACGTATTCCGGTAGGTACCTGTTCAGCGTTGTATTTTCACCAGCTTCGAAAGCATCCTCTTCATACGAAGAAGAGTTCTCCAGCAAAGTCCAACTCTCCCCTGAATCTGAATCACTGTGTTCCGCCGCGGAACCGTCCATTTTAAGATCGACTGAAGAAAAAAAAAACATACGTTTTTTTTTAGTTTTCGAAAAAATAATCAAAACCTTCGGAAAAGCGCAACAATATTCTCACCTCAAAAAGACAGGATGCACGAAGAATTTAGAGGCCAAATGTTAAATAATGTGTGTCACTAAAAATTTAGTTCATTTGAAAACATATTCATTAATTTTATAAAGTAATTTTCTGTTTTTATAAAAAAATATTTTGCGGATTTTCCACTCTGCGACTGTGTTTTGTTTTCTTTTTGTTTTAATTTCTAGGAAGGAACAACTTGACTAAGATGACAGTTATTAGTAGGCACATTCTGTCAGTGTCACTACGACCGTGGAGGTAGGAAAATAAGCCTACTACTACTACTACTACTTGACTTGAATACTTAACACTTAACTTAATGGCCGGTTTACACTTTGTTAAGTTAACACTGCAGGTGATTAGTGCAGGTGTTTAGTAATCAAGGTGTGAACGGAAGCGTGAAGTGATTAGTGTTAAGTGTAAAGTGCGATTAGTGCTTATTGATTAGTGCGAGTGAATAGAATCAAGCTCTATTTTTGCTGTTAAGTGACCTCCCCCCTTGTACTGTTTCACTCCCCTCTCTCGCAGCTCGCCTGTACTAATCAGTGTGTAAACACGTGTGTTAAGTGCGCAGTGTCAAATTCAAAGCGAAAATGAAGTGGACGGAACAACAAACTTTAAAATTCATACAAGAGTACATAAAGTATGAATGTCTATACAATGTAAAGTGTGAAAACGTCTGGTGATCCATTTTCTTTGCCATAATCTTTTAGGCCTATTGATTTCAAAATTGAGTTCATTTTCTATATCAGATACCACAACAGATACAATCTCTTTTATTATTTGTCTCAATATTAAGTGCTGTTCATCTTCCATTTCTAGAGATTATGCACAACGGACAGTACCACTACTTTGAGCTTCTTCCTAAACACTGTGTAAACGGGGATGGAAAAGACTACTTAACACTTGACACTTATCGCGTTAAGTTAACGCTTAACACTTATCACTTCACACTTCGCAAAGTGTAAACCGGCCTTTACACAACATACACACGTCTATACTCGGAATTTTAATTCGATTCCAGATTTGACAATTTCAGTGTTGCAACATTATGACAAGTACTAAATAGTGACGTTGCGAAATTATTCGATATGGAAATGGAATATTTCTGGATCGATTCTTCTCGCTTATAATTTTACTCTCGTAAACTAAGTATATCAGGAAATTAAATATTTCTGAACCGATAATTTAGATTTGACGATTAATTAACGATCTTAGACTTTTCTTTTATAATTGTGTGTGAAATAAATAAAAAAATGTGATCATGAAGGAACATGACAAATAAAACAGATAGATGTATAATGGTAATAATTTATTTTATAAATTGTCGCCGTCATCGCTATCGCTGTCACTTTCTGTAACATTTATTATCAATGTGTCTGTGATATTGTCAATTAACATATCTAGCCTACTCATTTTTTCCTCTTCATCACATCACTACACTATTATATGTGGTATCATTATTTCACAAAATGACAGTAGCTAATGTCAAATCTGGAATCGAATTAAAATTCCGAGTATAGTTTGTATTTTGTATTACGAGTACAATAAAAAGCTCGGAAAATAGATAGAAAAGTAAGCTGTGGAAGTAAGTAACCTTTGGTTTGGTAACAAAGTAGTTCTTGAGTGATGTTTAAATCAAATAAAATTGTTTTTAAACAAAAATACTTTAATGACTTTCTACTAAATTAATTTTTATAACAGAGATTCATAACACCTAAACAAATAACAGAATGTAAACTGCTGGAATGTAGAACATTTATATAAATAAGAATTATCTAAATAATACTATTTGCTGATTACTCATTAAACTTTTCTGTACTTGGATCTTCTATTGCGTATTCTTTATTACAAGTAAAAGAAATAGTCATTGCATATCTAGTCCCTGATTTAACTTTTTCCACATAGTGCAGATTTTCTTTTCCACTAGTGAACATACTGACGCGGCCTTTTTTGGGCTCTACAGTTTTATTGTAGTTATCATCAACGAATACGAATCTCCCTCCTTCAAAGTCGATGCCATAATCATTAAGATATAGTAATGTTGTGTAATGGAATGATTTGTAAGTTTCCTGAAAAAAATATTGAAAAAGTAAATTAAAATTATGTATAGCATCAGTGGTTTTACCCCTGGTGTACCCACTCTGTTGGGATAATTTTGGATGAAAGAAAAGCAGTTTAAAACCTTCCTCTTGAAAGCTATCATATATAAAAACGTATTTTTCAATCCAATATGTAGTTCTAGAGATTAGAATGTTGAATAAAAAACCTTTGCAATAGTATTATAACTAGCTTTTCAGATAAAAACATTTATTAAATTATAAGGTACTTACATAAAAAAATAGAATGCTTACTTTATCAACATGTGGGTGCCAATACTCATCATGCACAGTTACTGCCTTTTTAGAAGTGATCCGTGAAAAGAAAGTTGGATGAGTTAAGTAAATTCTCTCTGGATTCACCTCGAAGTGTTGTGACACTGCATATTTAATTTTTTCTTTAACAACCTGAAAGAAAATTATTTATTTTATGATATACCTAGATAATGTTCAATAATTAATTAATATTATGATAGTAGAGAAAGTAATATTACTCTATAAATGTTGAAGTCTTCCTCTGTGAAAACATTGTTGCTAATTTTATAAATATTCACAAAGTTTTGACCCATAGATAATGCTCCACTGTGTAGGTCTAAAATAGATGCGCCTCCTGAAGACCCGCCCAATTGAAGACCCTTTTTAGCTATAGCCAGTAGTTCTTCAACCTCTTTTGGAGTCACAACTTTATCAGTTACATATCTTTTACACTCCTTTGGGGCGCATCCATCAAACTTATTTATTTCGTTGAAGAATTCAGCAGAGCACTCCATGATTTGACCTTTCCCAGGAATTACATCCACTTGTCTCGCAAACGGCCTCGTCTTTTCGTTTTTAGATGAAAAGTACACAATAATAAGCAGTGATATGATAACTGATACCCGGGAAAATATTTTCAATGATGTAATAGAAGGTTTTCTTGGTAAAATCCTGAAACTGATAATATTTGCTTTGAATAATAAAATAGAAATTGGATATTTTACGATTAGAGATATCGCGTACGACTGAGTAAATGCAAATTATTGAAACAATCAATACCGCTCAATATTTACAAAAAAATAAAATTGTAAATGCAATTACCCATCATTTGCACCATCTATTATTTCACCCCTATTTTTATTTTCTTGCTGGGGTGTAACTTCATCGATTCTTTCTTTACTTTTATTTTGTCTTTGTCTGATTTCCGACATGATTTATACTTGAAGGAATAAATTAAATCCAATTAAATTAAAATTATTTGAGTTCAAATTAAAATTATGAATTTATTTATCTCTTTATCTATAGCTTTTTTTTCTAGCTTTTTCGGTAATTTTCTGTTCTGTTTTGTTTTGTCAGCCGACTGCCTCCTTGCCGAGCTTTTTACTTTTTTTAATGCTGTCAATTTTGTTTATGTGCCGTATTTCCGCCAATGTCACATAGGGATTCAAACCACAGAATTAAAACGTCTGAGTAAAGCCTCATTTATGCCTCATATACTTACAGCTTGATTTATGCTGTAGCGGCCATGGATGTAGGAATTTTAGTTCTTCCTTCTATTTTTTTGTTTGTTTTGCTGACACCCTGTCTGTATCATATCTGTGGTTTATGGTTTACTATATCTGGCAACTAATAAAAAATAAAAAAAATAACACGGCCGTCCGTTGTATGTTGACTTCGTTTGCAATTTATCAATTTTATTTTCAGTTTAGTGTTTACCTAAAAATTCTCGTGCAATACTTTATTTCTTCATATAGTATGTTAAATACTTTAATCCCGACTTTAGAGGAATTTGTCCTTTTCGTCTGATCAAATATAAATAGCGCCATGTTTTTTGACGAGGCCGTCGATGGTAGATTTCTCAACGCTGGATTATATCACATTGTGAGCCGAGAGCTTTGTAGGTATTTTAATTTATTATCTTATTTAATATTGTACATTTTGACATCAATGTGTTTTGTATCTTCTAGATGCTTTTGGTGCCAGTCCCGATTCAAATGCTTGCGATATCTTGTATGGAACGGTACATACCTCGGTCCCTACTCATACAGAAGATGGGATCCCCATCCGAAAGCTCTATGTGTCAAACCTGCCCCCAAAGGTACGTGTGTGCAAAATTTACAAATAATACATTTTGATAAAGTTGTACCAAGAAGCTGATCAGAATTGATATACTTCTTATCCTCTCAGTTCAAATGTTATAATACACAATAAATTATTTTTCAGACAACTAGAACAGAGTTATTTGGCGTTTTTGCCCAGTACGGATTCATAAAAAGTTGTTGGCTACGTATGGGAGACAAAGGACCCAATAGAAGTCCAATGCCTACTTATGCATTTGTCACATACAGTAATCCTGCTGATGCTCATAAGTAAGAACTTTAATTAATTAATACAGTAGAAACAGTATTATTAAGAGATAGTTGATGCTGTATTGCAAATATATTATAATAATTTAAGTTAAGATGTTGAAATATTTTTTTATTAAATTTTCTATGTAAATACTAATTCACTAGAGCGCTCAAAGCCCCAAGTCACGAAAAGATACTGAGAGGTAGAAACTTGCGGATATCACCGGCTGATAGCTGGCACCAACCTGCACAAGACGACAATGGCCGTGTACGATGGAAGCCGGGAGGTCACCGACAACATGATACACCTTCTACTGCCAGTGCTGGAGGTAACTTAAATTTAACTTCAATGTAACTTCAATATTCAACATATTTTATTTGCAAATTTACTTTTATTGTAATTGTTGGTCACATTAGGAGTTAATTGACAAAATTAAACATGTCTCAAACCTTAATACCATAATAGTAACATTATATTACAATCCAGTAGCTCCTGATATAATTTACTATTACTAGAATATAACTTTTTTCTCCTTTATTGTATACATTATCAACTTTCGGATTTGTGAATAAATATTCTTATTTTTTATTGATTTTATTTGGTGTTTACAGATCCTGCACAACCTGAAAGTTCTTCCACAGATAATACTGAAGTTCCTGAGACATCCATGTCTCAACCCCAACCTGAAGTTCCTAGTGTAAGTTACTTAACAAATAGAAACCTTTTTTTTAAACATTTTATAAATCTTAATAAATGTTATTCATTTTATTTCCAGAGTTCTGAACCAGCAGAACAGATAGAAGTACCAACCCAAATAGAAGAAAGCTATAACATATTGGATGTATTAAATGGAGATTGCCTCACACATATTCTCAGTTACCTTCCCATAACTGATTTGATAAGATCGGAGAGGGTCAGTAAAAGATGGCAGAACATGGTGCAGGAGTATTTACAAGGTTAGTAGTAGGGATACCTACAGGATTGACCACTAATCTACCCGAACTTACGAACTTTTTTTTTGTTACGTGATTTACATCTCGCTGTCCTGCTGCTAGGCAAAGGTCTTTCCCAATTATTTCCATGTATCTCTTTCCAGTGCCACCAGATTATACCAGATCAGTAGTAAAATTTTATTGATCCTTTTTCAATGTCCTATGCCAAAAGAGGCGTGGAATGTCTATGTGTCTAGCATTCTAGTTCCTAAATGATTTTGTTTTAAAGGGTACTATGAAGGGGAGTGTTCCTAACTATGATTGATCTAGTAAGTTTATTTAGGGTATATAACAGTTTGGTTTTATTAGAAGTGCGTTAAATTGTCAGGGTTCCGCACGTTCAAGACGTCGTGGTGGAGCGCGGCGCCGCGCTCGCTGACGACGGCGGTGCTGCGGCGCGTGCTGCAGCGCGCCGGGCCCGCGCTGGCGCGCCTGCACATCGACCACCACTGGAGCACGCTCAACGACCGCACCGCGCACACCGTCGGCAAGTTCTGCCCCAACCTCGAGGAGCTCAAGGTACGCCGTGTCACCACATCACATCACCACATCACCACGCTCAACAACGCCACCTACTAAATAGAGTCACTCTTTCTGTGACCACAAATTATATCTAGACACGCGGCAGCGTGTCAAGCCAAGTTCAAGCAAAGGAACGGCTAGCCAGCGCCGAGTGTAATATTACACGAACCATTTGGTGCCACTTTTGACCCTTCTATAACTCAAAACCTATTTAACGTAAACACATGAAACTTCGTGTGTTTAATTATATCCATTAGGACATCTAGAAACCCAAATTTCATGAAGCTAGCTCAAACGGTTATAAAGATATGAACGTCAGAAAGTCGTAAATTTTAGTATTGACTGACTGACTGACATATAGTACCTAAACCTAACCTACTTCCAGATGACCTAGAAGGATGAAATTTGGAATCTAGCTCGGTAATTGTGTGTAAGCGTAAGAAAAAATCTAAAAATATAAAATAGTTAAAAAATAGGGGGGGTCCCCATACAAAAAATATATTTTTTAATTGTAGCGTTGGAACCGTTACTAGCAGATATTTGAAACTATCCCAATATATGTATTATTAAATTTGCTATTTAACTGCAATATAAACGTAAAGTTAAGTAAAAAAAATAAGTGGTGTCCCCATTCAAAAAAACTTAAATTTCGCGCTAAACAACCGGCCAACGGTGTGTCGTCGGCGGCGCGCGGTAGGTACTTATGACGCGGTCGCCCCAGCCAATCAGCGTCACGCTCTGATGAATAGTACACAATTATAAGCGGTAGCGATTTGGTAAAAATTTAGCGGGTCGGTTGGTTTATACCTGCATGGTAGTAAAGCGATGTATTATTGTTACCGATATAATGTATGTATTGACTAATTTAAGAATGCTGGTTGAACTCGCTCGCGCCTTGCACTTGTAGGCTAAGGACTCACGAAGCGGTTTTCACCCGTGCCCGCCGCGGTTGCGGGCCCGCAGCCTTTGTAGAATACAGATATTTATGTAAAAACTTAAAGCACATTTCACGACGCGTTTTACGTCCGCGGCGTGTGCGATTGTTTGCGGGTCCCGCTGCTCCAGCGGTCATCTTGTACCGGCGGGCGCGGGTCGCGGTCCCGCAGCCGCGGCGGGTTGCACCCGCGCGTTCTGCGGTCGGTTGGCGGGCGACCGCGCGTGGACAGTGGGGGGCGGGGGGGGGGGAGGTTAGAAATCCGACGCCATTTTGCAGTGACTTGTTATTACTCGTTGCGTAGTAGTTTCTGGTGTGTGTCCATGACGGTCTGGAACTCAACTGATCGTTTAACCGCCCGTCTTGCGATTATCAACCGCCAAGTTTGCGGGCGATAATCGCAACCGCGACGGCTGCGTAACCGCACAAAACTCCGGTCTCGTGAGTTTTGAAAATAAAACTCCATTCCGCCACCGCGGCGGGCACGGGTGAAAACCGCTTCGTGAGTCCTTACTCGTACGCGGGGGCAGCGCGCGGCTCACAAGCGCTATACGATACAATTTAAAATGCGAACGAACCAAAGTACCTATGCAGCGGAAACGCAAGAAAAAACAATAAATATCAATACCTAGTTTTCTTTACAAAAAGTAATGATATCCCACCAAAAACATAAATGTAAAAAAGGAGAGCCAAGTTCAATACAAAAATTATGCATGGCTATGGGCTTCGCTGCAAAAAGAATGGAGATCTAAATGAGGGCCAAGTTCTAGGCAATATCTCAATATGTATTTATAGGAACAAAATAACATTATGAACAAGTATTAAACTCTATTTCTTCTCTTTATTCGATACCTATGACAATTGCTGTTATTTAAAAATGTGAGATCTTAAAGTGGGTTAGATTTAACTTGGCCAGTTTGTTGTTATATGTTGAATATTGAATAACTTTATAAAATGACTGCTGTAATGAAAACTGGTCAAGTCAAATCTAACTCACTTTAAGATCTCACATTTTTAAATAACAGCAATTGTCATAGGTATCGAATAAAGAGAAGAAATAGAGTTTAATACTTGTTCATAATGTTATTTTGTTCCTATAAATACATATTGAGATATTGCCTAGAACTTGGCCCTCATTTAGATCTCCATTCTTTTTGCAGCGAAGCCCATAGCCATGCATAATTTTTGTATTGAACTTGGCTCTCCTTTTTTACATTTATGTTTTTGGTGGGATAATTATCACGAAAAGTTGGCTACGTCTTTGATATATACGCGCACTTATACAGAGTATGATCTTACAGAATCGTATGTGTGGTGTTGTACAAATATTTTATGGTAGTTTTTTTATTTTTCCAGGTTGTTGGCATGCACACAAAGAATTGGAATCCCCTAATTTATGGATGTAAACAGTTGAAATCACTATCATTTATATCATGCAATAAGGTAAATACTGAACCAAAACATGTCACATTACTATATTGATTTAAGATTTAAAATTATAATAATTAATTCAATTTTCAGCTGACAGATTCAAGTTTGATACACATAGTCAAGAGTGACTCCTGTATAGAGAGCTTAACGGTTGCCAACAACACACATGTCACGGGTCTCTTCCTGACTAGTTCAAATCCTCCTAAATTGAACTCCTTGGCATTCTACAACTGCTACAGCTTGCAAGGAACAGTGCTGTGCGCTGCTATCGACAAACTGCCCAACTTGACCACACTCCGATTAGATGTTTGTCCCATCTCTATGTGGAAGATAATTCCGTTAATTCTCAACAAGTTACCTAAACTGGAAGAACTTTCTCTGAGCGAGTATAGCACGGCTGATTGCCTCTCCCCACCTACAAATGCGTTTTGCAAGTCACTGTCCAATCTCACTGAACTCAAAGTCCTAAACCTGTGCAGAAATATTTATATCACAGACGAAGTACTTAAACAGGTAGCCCAGTCATGCCCAAAGTTGGAATCCTTGAATATATCCAGTTGTAATGATATCAAAAAGAGAAAGACTTATCCAGGTAAGATTATATCTAAGGTTGAAAAGCTTTTTACTTCATTCTATTATTACTTATTACTTTTGGAAATCTAAAATTATTAAATTTTTACCAATACATCATTTCTTTCGAGAAGAGTTAAAATCTGTTAACTACTTTAAGGCTTATATTCAAACTATAGACGCTTGATTTTATACCTCTATTGAAGCAATTATTATTTGTGGTGGGAAAATCTTCCATTAATAGGTACATTACATTTGAACTTTTAAAATGAAATGAAGGGAGAATAAGGTATAGGTGTGGTGATGTTGTGATGTTGTGATGTTGTGATGTTGCGGTGCGCGGCAGGCGTGGGCGACGCGGGCGTGTGCGCGGTGGTGGCGGCGTGCCGGCGCCTGGCGCGCCTGGACGTGTCGTACCTGGCGGCGCTGTCGGACGCGGGGCTGGCGGCGGCGGCGGCGCACCCGCGCCTGCGCGCGCTCGTGGCGCGCGGCAACCCCGCGCTCTCCGCCACGCCGCTCGCCAACTTGTTGGCCTCTTGTCCTACCTTGCAGGTAGAAGGCTTTTACACTTCTCACTCATTCATGTCGAGTAGGTTAGTGGCCAACCCTAGTGTCGGAGTTCTTGGACCGCCTAAGTGTAGGGCCACATCTGCGGAACGTACGGCGCCGAACCTTCCGCTCTATGACACATCAGTCGAAATTACGCCGCGTACTGATGTGTCATAGATAACTTGAAATACACTACGAGCGTATTTAGCGGAAGGTTCGGCGCCGTACGTTCCGCAGATGTGGCCCTACACTTAAGGCCTCAAACATGGTCGAACAATTGAAACCACCGGGACTGACTGCTTTACGTGCCCTCCGAAGCAAGGAAGCGCTCAGATAGAAATGCCACTATCGACCACCCATCCAAGTAGGGGTCGAACTGCACGATGCGTAACAATCGTGATGAGTAAACATCGTTTAGTCAAACTACGCCACGAGCGCTACTACTACTTACAAAATGAATGAATGAGTTCTCACTATGTAATGCTCGAGGTGTAGTTTTACTAAGCGATTGTTGTGTAACAACCTGAATGGTTTTGCTTGAACTGATTTGTATGATGATACAATGTTGCAAAAATGTCACCGCTATAAGTTGCGTGCAGCTCGGCCCATACTTGGCTGGGGCGACTGATAGTAGCATTTCTAACCACTACCGAGCTTCGGAGAGCACGTTAAATTGTTTTATATAATTAAAAAGTTGTCTCGCAAACAAGAGAGAGGTATATATTTTGGTACAGATTTAGAGAGCCGTCATTAATTCTTGCTCTCATGCTGGCAACGACATTACGCTACGCTCGCTGAAACCATTTTGTTAAGGCCTGAAATACCGTCAGTCATGGAACAGGGCGGTTTTGTCGCTGTGTTACGACAGCACCGTGTTGCGAGGCGGGTCCTCACCGGACGCGTGTTGCAGGAGGTGGACGTGTGCGGCTGCGACGGCGTGTCGGAGGAGCTGGCGTGCGCCGCGCTGCGGGCCGTGGCGCGCAGCCCGCGCCCCGTCACGCTGCGCCTGGCCGGCACGCCCGCCGCGCGGGCCGAGGTGACGCACCACCTACCCAAACAACCACGACAACCCCAAGGGGTTCCCCTACACTCCTCACTGAATAATTCACATATTATTCATACACCAGCTGTGCCCCGCGGTTTTACCCACAGCGCACCCGTTCCCGTAGGAAATACGGGATAAATAGTATCCTATATCCGTCTCCTGGTTCTTAACTACCTTCCCACCAGTTTTCAGCCAAATCGGTTCAGCCGTTCTCGAGTTATAAATAGTGTAACTAACACGAATTTCTTTTATATATATAGATTATTAGTCTCCCTGTCCCACCTGTCCAACCTAGGCACAGCCAACTACTCTATTTATGATTATTATAGAAACAAATGGAAGGGCCTGCATCAATTGCCCCGACGAGAGCTCGGCTCTTATCAACTTATCTTACCGCTCATGTCGGCAATGTTACAGGACCTGCCGAGCCACAAGCTGCTGACGCTGAACACGGAGGAGGACCTCAGCAACCCGCACCTGCGGCCGGACTTCGTCGACCGCCTCTTCGACGACAACTCCGAAGACTCATTCGATGATCTCTATGACCATGAAGATTTCGACAACTTTTTTGTTGAAGGTAAAAATTATACAAGTCAGTCTTCAAAAACTAGCGAAAGTAAATTAATGTGATTTTGCAAATTAGAATGATTATTTTTCTCCTATTATCTCCGTCGTTTATGAATAGATTTCTTAAATTCTTCCAAGGCATGCTTGCAAAATAGTCTATCTTTAACAATTCTGAGTTTAAAAACTAAACATCGGTTCTTCGACTAAAGTAATTAATATGTTGTATTCGTTACAGGACATGACGTGTTTGTCGACGACGAGCTGTACATGGACGACGATCTGGACGACTACGACGGTATCTACGCTCTCCACGGCGACGACATCATCCTGCTGTAGCCTCCACCCACACGCGACCGCGAATGCAACGAATATACTAGTGCTATATAACATTACAGTTACTGCCCGCCAGTATACTACCAATCTCACACATCATTCAATTCGAATAAACAAATAACTTGTGATTATAAAATCATCTCAAAACACGACATACATAATGTGAATTATATGTGATTATTTGCTGTAGGTTGAAGACGGCTGCAGTTATATTATACTCACCCACTGTGTGTACTTACTACTTACTAACGACATTTTAGAAATATTTGTTTTGTTATAGTAATAAAACAGGTTTGTTATTTCTATTATATATTTTCATTATAATTATAAATATTGCATGTTTTGTTTCACCATGTGTCGTTCACTAGAAGGAGATTGATTTTACTATTTTTTCTTCTGATAATTAAAGTACTAATCGTTGATTTGATTAATACGCAGTATGTTCGATGGTATAATAACATTATTTTTTGTTTTTAACACGTGTTAACGAAAAAATCTACTTTAATTAGTCTGTGATGATTTTTCTTTCGTAATTTTCTTTTTTTCTAGTTTCTCATAATATGTATTAAAATATTTTATCATGTGTATATTACGTAACTTATTTGTGCAAGTCTGAAGTAATGTGATAGAAACTATTCATAATACTAGTATGTAACTACTAATCATCATGTTTAATTTAAATTAAATCTCGCATTCCCATTTCAAAATTAGCATTATCTGGACCAATATAAATGATTCTTGCTTGTATATAATTGATTACCATTGAAAATAGGACTATTGTTATAATTAGAGCCTTATTATTATTAATGTTCATCAAAATTAGATCTGTCAGGTTAGTTTTACATTACAACATGTCTATTAATAAACTAGTTAATCCTATATTTGGCGCTACTTACTGTGTGATCATATTAAAATATACATATTGTTAGAGTTAACGGAAACCTTTGTTGCAGTTTGGTAACAGGAGGTATGTTCAATGTTCATGTTATAGTACTTAAGCAGTAATAATATAATATATATTATATCTTCACAACAGTATACCTCATGGACACCAGTAGCCAATAGTATTTTTTATATTTGTACTGAACATAATGGACCGCAATAATTTGTAAAAAAAATAAATGTTTTGCAATATGTTATATATTTTCAAGATGAAAGCTGTAGTGAATATAATAGATAGATGATTTCAATACCAATTTAAAACCTAGCATGCTTGCTATCAAATTACTTATTGAATTATCGGTATTGGCTTATGAAATGTACTCCCATCATGTTATGAATGCATAAAGTTATTACTGTATTGGTTAATTCAAACTTTTAAAAGCTGTTTTTGATTTTGGCAGCTTTGAAACTATTATTGGAGAATATGACTAGTCAGGGAATGCATCCCTTGTGTTTAGAAAACAAAATAATATGTGAAATTAACCATTTTCTAAACTACTAAACCCTAAAACATTATCTTATTTGCATATCTTTTGTTTATAGTTTTTTGTGGAGCTTTACATTAATGTAACATTTTGTTGTCCTTTTTATGAATGTATGTAACATGTAACACATTTAATCAGAGTTTGTTGCTATTTGTTTTGTTAAAGGATGATTTTGTTTTAATCACATTGTCTTAAAATCAATGAGCTTTTACAGTATTTCTTATCTGGGGGAAGATGAGGGTTTTTATATTTTTTAAATATTTTTAATGCTGACATGTGATAGCTTTTTTAATTTACTATTATTGAGAAGGAAACTTTGTGTTGATTGCATACAAATTATAAAATTAGTCATTGTAAACAATAACATCACCAAGAGTTATTACATGCGCAGTTACATTGTTGAAGAAGATTTTTGTGTGAATTATTTTTATTTTGTGCTACATGCATGTTCAATATTCATGGCAAGAGTGCAGTGATTAATTTATTTACTGAATTTATAACCTATATATTTTGTGCTTTTAGTTACAAATAACAATAATAATAAACATGATAAGCAAATTACATTTCGTTTATTATTTTACTGAATTGTCATTAACATCACTACACCTTGAGAATGGCAATTTTGTTACTTATTATGTAATTATCAGCATAATATATGTGGCTCAATAAGTTGTGATTTTTTTAGATTTGCATTTTTCACAGATGGTTTGTGAACAGATCTTAGTTTTATACTCCAAAATGTTTTAGCATTACTAGTAAGAAAAAAAATACAAACATTTCTGCACTTTCTCGTTTTATTTTCAACTAATGTAAACAAAAATAAAATCTAAAATAAATATACAATAAAACAAAACATCAAAAGTTTTCATCAAAATCACTGGTTTTAATATAAAGATTCCACCATCGTCCCATTATACCGACGTCAATTATCTTTCCAGGGTAACTGAAGATTGTAGGTTGCAAGTAGGAACAGTGTGCCTTGTATAGATCACATGACTCTGTTACATCAGAAGTGTACATGAGCGAAACTATTCCGAGGTTCTTGTAGTGGATAACTTGTTGATTGTAGCATGTGTTCAAAAACCTAAGATGGTCAACAGCTCTAGTATTGAGACAAGGTTCACTTACCATTGCAACTTGGTTATCCAATGTCTTGATATTATCTTTGAAATCTAGCTCATTAGGGTTATTCTTGGCCAATGCTACAGTAGCACTTATCAAAGCTGTCCATTTTAACGCCTTCGATGGATCATCTTGCATATCAGTTCTCAAGTCCTTTAACATTTGGCGGTAATCGATGAATAAATTTTTCCAGTAACCCGCCCATTTTTCTACGATAGTTCCTTTGAATTTCTCCGGAAATTTGATATTTCCTCTTAATCTTGAAACTACAGCAGAACCCTTTCTCAGACTATAGGACATTGTTGCAGTTCATGTACATATATCTTGATACCTATCGCATAAATACAATATAATATACTGTTTTGCTTGCTTGTATAACACAACTGTTTATTAACTTTGTTTATTATTGCTTGTATAACGTCTAATAGGTAATTTGAACAGAATTAACATGGAATTTTTCTAATTGGTAAACTTATTTTTATACAATTTTCTATTGAAACATTAGTCAGAAATCACAGAAAAATAGGTACGGATTTTCTGCTGCTGCCTGAAACTAACCTCAACTTGACCAATTATAGAAGGTGAACCCTGAGGGAGGTGAACTAAAGATAAGAAAGACGAGACGAGAAGCGAGAAGTGACAAATGACAAATGGTGACAAACAAACTGAGTGTGGTAACAAATGACTTTTGACAGACTGCCTGATCTGACAGTCTGATTGGGATCGAAACACTGACCTGTATTGTTACTATCTGTTTATATAGTGGATTTTAATATTTGAGAGTCTTAAGATATCCGATATGAATTATTGGTAAATGTAATTAGTATTTCTGAAAATAGACAATTTTTTCGTGCTTTTACCATTCGAATTCAGTATATATGCTAGGGATGCTAGGTTAGGTTAGGTTAGGTTAGCCTTCAAAGTAAATCCTAAAATTTACCATGTGAATGATGGTAAAAGTTCGAATCGCAATCCTCTTTGGACCATTTTGGACATTTACCATTAAGAATTGGTATATCTTAGGTTTTACTCTTAAATCTTAGGATTTACCGTACTTCGAGCTTTCACAGTAACATGGTACACTGGACAGGTATGCAGTCATAATAATTTTGTGCCTATTTGAGTGTCGCCATTTTGGCGATGTAGGCCACTGTAGGCAGATACGAAAGTCCATGGAACTAAAATTAGTTATGACAAGTCGACTGTGACTAAAATTAATTTTGACGTTCACTGCAAGCAAATAGGGGCACTATTTGCTTGCAGTGAACGTCAAAATTAGTTCTCGGGACACTCGCAGGGGCGCTTCAAATTGCCACACAAAATTAGCTGTCATTTGTATGGTAACAGCCAGTCCAGTGTGTACTTAGATAATAGAGGTCAGTGGATCGAAACGTGGATCGAAATCACCTTCGATCAGTGTATTGTTGATCGAAGGAAATCACAATCAAAATCGCTTGCGCTTGTCAAACCCATAGAGGTAACATCTTTGTTTCCTGGTTTGTGAGAGGCAACATTAATGAGGGTAGGTGTAATAAATCCTATCCTACTAATAATACCTACTATTAAAATCTGATATTATGTGAGGATGTATGGATGTTATATCACACATACCAACTAGGTACTAAACTGATTTAGATAAAAATAGCCACAGAGATAGGTTAGAGTCTGGAAAACATAGGCACACAAATGAGCTCTATTTTGTTGCATAACAGTCGAAGTGAATAAATTAAGTTTTAAAGGGTTTCTCAGAAACCCACAGGAAACGTTCTTGTGTATAGACCTATAGTATATGATGATGTGTGTGAAATATAAAGGTTATTTAAATAAAAATACATTATAATATGCCATTAATATTATGATAAATAAATACAATACGAACATTAAATCATGTGTGTTCTGTGCTATTTATGCTGTTAAATAGCAAAACGTGAAAGTCCTCGATTAGTTTATCCTTTTCTGGTAGGCATGGATCCTCCAACACCCCTGGCTTCTCTTTTCATTCGAGCTTCAACTTCCATCATTTCTGGTGGTGGAGGATTCGGTGGTGGCGGAGGCATCTCTTGAGCTCGTCTGACTACCTAAAAATCAATAACTTTTAAGCTTATAAAAAGGTATATTGAGTACCACCGAAATTATTAATATAATTATTATTAAGTTGATAAGGACATAGGTACAAACTTAATTAAAATAGCAGCCGTAATTAAATTTAGTCTCTATAGGTAGGTATCGACAGTGTTCAAAAACTTTAAAATTAACATAATTTGAAAGTTATCGAACATTGCCGATAGGCATATCTTGACTGCCTGGCATTATAGGGTAGCCTTTTTTTCTACTAAGTTAAGCATTTAAACTGACTGTACTTATATATTTTATTTTACCTACTCACCCTATTGAGTTGTGGTAAATTTTCAGTGTCATCATCGCAGTCCGCCTGCTGGTGCGGCAAAGCTTTTCCTAGCCCCAGGCCCACCAAGGTGGAAAAGCACAACAAAAATACAGTTAAGTAGAGCGAATGTTTCATCTTCAATATCAACTTGTTTGTGTGATTTATAAAGTCAAACGATTATTTATAGGCACGGAGTGCGTTGCATGTTACACATGGAACCTTTGACACAAAAATGCAATTAAGTACAGTCAGCTTCAAAACACAAAACAGTTAATAAAATTTATCTTCATTAATTTTTTCAAATGGCTATTAGAAGGTGCATAATATTATATTCTATTATTTCCAAATAATATATCGATATTTTAGAATTTTCATAGGAATACGTAGTTGTCCCCACGGCTTTTCGGATATAATTAAAATTGGTTCCAGGCTTGAATAAGGAACTACCTAAGTCTTGACATAGAAAATTGTAAATGGGAACATTTTATAGCAGACTTATGGAGAGTTTAATTATAAATATTTTACTACGTGGTTTGGGCATAACTGTACTACAATGCATTTCCTGTGAGATCCACGCATAAGATACATACTAAAAATGCGGGGCAATTGTGTTGATTTTTAAGTGGATGATAATTATTTATAGCGTGAAGGCATTTTTTATCTCTAGATTACTATAGATATTGTGGTTCGGTATATTGTGTCACGATATCTTTACTGCCTACTTAATGCTAAAGCTTCTGATGTGTTTCCGTTTGATTGGACGCACTTATCTCTCAAAGTACCAGTCTATTTCATTCTGAAATAATATTTACTCACTTAAAAAAAAAACAAGAGGATACTTTTTATTCTGATATTCCAAAGGGAACGGATGCAAAGCGAATAATAACGCTACGTTTTGTGCCTATACAATACACACTTGTATGATGGCTAATACCTATGCATTATATATAAATAGACGCAGCTGCTGAACATTTCAATATAATAATATTAAATTTAAGCTCGCACTCCGCCCTTTCCCGCTTAATATGCTGTGTGTGCTAGTAGAGGACCGGGACTCTTCATGCAAAATGTATTAATTCTGACTGCTGGCTGCTTTATATAGTATCTACCAGGTACTGCTAGGTAAAAAAGGGGATTCCCAAGGGCATCTCTAGGCCCATGAATTTATTAAATTTCTTGTTTTTAACCAAGAAACGCCAGGTTTATCTAATTTTATCCATTTTATCCCATGGTTGGTGATATAGACTTCTGTTGGCAGAAAGAAATCTGTCCCCCTAGGCTAGGCATCGCCTAGGCACGCCTAGGACCGTACCTAGGACAGATTTCTTTACTAAAAACAGAGAGAATGAATGAATGAATGAATGAGAAACAGAAATGTTGTTTTTGAGTTTCGTTTGAATGTGGTTTGAATCCATGCGTTTGATTGATCATAAAGATTTCTTGGTCTGTGATATAACTTTAATGTTTTGAATACTACCGCCACCATAGAAAAATATTTTGTTTCCCGCATCGCAATATAGTTTTCTCGTTTCTAGATTCAATTCTGCTCTGCTTCTGCTAAATTGCTAATTTATCTATTTGTTTCATTGTTTCACTACTGTGCGATTGCTTTGCACAGCACGATCTGCACGATAACAAATATTATTTGTTAAGTTAAGACTAATATCCGGTTACGAAATTGAACACCTTTTGGCCAGCATTGTCGTTGCTCGTTGCCTCGTTGCCCAGCAGGAATTGAAGGTAAATTTTAATGAGGTCTCTCAGGAACTCGGGTCTTTGATTCGAGTCCGTTTTATGTTTCAATCAGTGCTTCTGAAATCAATGTTTTGATTTACAACAAGGTATGGAAACCAAAACAACACCAGTGGTAGCGGCTGCCGCGGGGAAGATATTGAAAGGCAGTAGCAGCCGCAAGGGACGCGGGATTCCAGAGATCAGAGATGTCTATTCAAAGGACAAAAAATGCTCCTGCCGGAGAGAGAAAACCATCGTGTTCTGTCGAGCTTGCGGCTATTACTGCAATGGAAGGATTCGGCTGCAGTGTGAACAACACCCACGGGTTAGTATAGTTTATCGCTAAAACTACTATTTACAATACAATTTACTTTACTATTTACAATTTGTTTGACTGGCTATTAGGCATGTTAACTCTTCAGAAATTACAAGCAGCACCCCGCGGATTTACCCGCATTTCCGCGGAAATTTCGGGTAAAAAGCTTATAACCTTCCTCTTGAATGTAGGTATACCAGTACAAAATGATTAGTATTAGAATAAGCCTAAACATAACTACAAACGAAATTACAAATTTTACCTTATTTTCACATAGGGAAATTTTATTTAGGGTCTGTTTCTGTTCCTATGAAATTTGATAGAAACTATATGAAGAATATAGAAACAATTTTTTGGTGTGAAATTAAAATAGTCTTTATTTACAGGTTACATTCTTACTGGACATATCCGAGTGCCCGCGGTGCCATTCAGAGACATTCCTTGACGAGTATTTGTCCAACCAATAGAAACTAGCTGATTATGTTCCAGACCTTTATAAGGGTGCCTTTTCACTACAGCTATGCATTTAATGTTATACCAATACCAAATTTAACATAAAAAGCATAGCATAGTTCTGATGAGAAGGCATCTTTAATTTTGTTACTTTGTTTGTGTTATAACTTAACATTACAATCATCGAGAATTAGAATAGTTAGCACTATAAATAAGTGAAAAGTGCTTCTATTCATGACAAATTTATATCTCAATATTATTATAATATTTGAGGGTAAACTTTGTCGTAATCTCAATGATTGTAGTGTATCTAACTAATCTCATGTTGATTATGTCACGTTTATGCATAGATGACAGTATTGTTGTACAGTGTTGAATGCCAAATTTAAAATATATTTTAAGATTATATGTATAGGTAAAACCAGGGTATGCATATTTATAAGTTTAGTTATTTTCTTTAAGAAAATTAATACTTATATGAAATTATGCTTTACCAACATATAATATAGATTAAATGACTGAAAAAACTTTCTTAATTTTTTTAGTAGTTACCTAGCAGTGCTACTAGTAAGTGTAGGGCCACATCTGCGGAACGTACGGCGCCGAACCTTCCGCTCTATGACACATCAGTCGAAATTACGCCGCGTACTGATGTGTCATAGATAACTTGAAATACACTACAAGCGTATTTAGCGGAAGGTTCGGCGCCGTACGTTCCGCAGATGTGGCCCTACACTTAGTAAGGAAGGAAGTATTAGCCTGTACCACAGATTACTTAATAGTTACTACGTCTGTACTGTCTCAATGCTGGGCAAAGGCCTCATAGCTCAAGAGTAGTGCAAAGAGGGCCGAGTAGGAAATTCTTTGCAGTGGTAGGATACAAGCTTAAAATAAGAAATAATCATCATTATGATGGGAAGTATACTATGTTAGAATCACATAACTATCTATACTAATATTATAAAGCTGAAGAGTTTGTTTTGTTTGTTTGTTTAAACGCGCTAATCTCAGAAACTACTGAACCGATTTGAATAATTCTTTCACTGTTAGATAGTCTATTTATCGAGGAAGGCTATAGGCTACATTTTATCCCGGATTTCCTACGGGAACGGGCACAACGCGGGTAAAACCGCGGGGCGCTGCTAGTAATTCATATTTACAAAACCTAACCACATTCACCATTCCTATTCAGTTCCATATTTGAAACATAACTTCAACATATTAGTACTTACCTTTCCTCACATAATTGGGAAGTAACTTCCGTAAAATAAATTTTAAATTGGTCCAAATGAAGAAAATAATAAATCTTTGATAATAAAGACACGGGTCTAAAGAAAATCTATTTTATTACCTATGAACTATCATCTATAGATTAGAATTTATCATTAAATTTATAATAACGATGCATACTACTACACATGTAATAGCAATTATCTAATAATTTACACATTATTGTAACAAGTTTAAATTGAGAACCAGCTTGGAACATCTTTTCTGTGTTTATTTTGATCTATGTACTTTTTAAAGCTTTCTTTGGCATCTTTAAGTGATTTTTCCCCTTCTAAATCATCATCTTTTTTATCAGCAAATAGGTCAGGGAACTCAAACTTTTGATCTTTAGGCTGGAATTTAAAGAAATTAACATATGAGTAAACTTATATACATGCATCAGTAATTTTGCTAATAGTGTAGGGTAGGTACCAAAAATAGAAGGCTTTTGATATGTAATTGGCATTTCATTGACTAATAAAGGTTTGGTTAGGTCACTGTGTGAGTGGGCAATATAAATAAAACTTACCAATGTAACATAAGCAAGTTTTACATCATCATCTTTGATAATATATTGTTTCCCAGTTTCCTTTTTAAATTTCCCCAAAACAATTTTTGTCCTGACATCCACTACAGGTATGTTGTAAATCTTTTGCAAGTAGTTTTTAATATCGAACTTAGTCATTTCCATGGAACATTGGAAGTGTACTATATTTGGTAGCTGTCTTGGGGTAGGGCGAATTAATTTCATCCAAAAGTTTGGTAAGAAAACCCTCAGCTGTGGGTTCCCCCTTTGGTAAATAGGATACCTGTAAACATTGTAACAAGTCATAAGTATTTGGTCAACTATTGGACTTATCGGTAATAAACAAATATTAAATATACATACCATCGAGTGGACATTTTATAAGTATGTAGTTAATAGTTAACTCTCAATATCGCTGCATTAAACTTCACGAAATTTTATTAATATTTCTAATTTCTGTTTAATTTCACATAACCTCAATAAAAGAATGTGTGTGACAGAACTGACAGGACAATGGCACTTGACAGATAAAAACATTGACGTCTGATAGATTTAAGACTGACGTATGTATAGTCAACGTCAGTCAACGTATTGTGAACCTAAAAATAAATTTGAACTGACATGACAATACAACGTGACTGAGCTGGTCCAACCAACTGTCAAAGGGACAGACAGATTGTGAGAAAAATGGCGGTGGCACTGTCACCAGATCAAGAGCAGGTGAGTAAATTTCGATTTAAAATAGTTTTAATTCATTTTTTTTACCATATTTCTGGTTAGTATTATGTATGGGGTATCAAATATGTTAAGGACTATGTTTGGAGGTAGTATTAACCTATATTTTTTACCATGATTTATGCGTCGCTTACATGTCATCAGTGTTTGTTTTGATTTCTTCATTGAAGTGTTTGTGAATGAACAATTCTACGAAGATATGCTATCGAATGCGCCACCAGTGCATCTTTTAGTGGCGTAGATAGTGTAGTTTATAATATAGGTATTGTTGGGGTTAACAACACTTGATACGGAGACATAAACATAAATAAACCGAGTGTGGTGGAGTCGCGTGTAGCCCCTCCTATTTCCGTTCATAATCTTTGTTAGAACTACTTATAAACTGGGTTAGTATGTGCTAGGTACTTTTTGTATATGTATCGTTGAATAGCTTCTGATTACAATCCAAGTTATTATCTAAAAGTACTCTCTTAATATTAAACTCTACTTGAACTCAATAGATATGACTATATCCCAACACTTCACACTTCCTGTAAGGGTACTGAACTTTTCTCACAAACTTTCAAACTATAACTCAACTCTTTTAAACCTTGTACGCCTATTTACTCTAAAAAAACAAGTAATTATGATCATAATAGATGTTAGATATTTTCTTTAAAACATTTTAATTTATAACCAGTTACATTTATAGCTAAAACAAGTATCAATTAATTATTAGAACATACAATCACAATGCCTACTTCAGCTTTTAAACATTTTTCCTGTCAAACCTTTTATACAAACTATATTACAACATGCATTAGTTAGACATGGCATGTGGATATGCAATAACTATTAGCCATGTTTTACTCATTATTACAATAGTCAAATACACATTTTGGCCAGTAAGAATTCTGTACCTCAAATGGAAAAAAACCCCTTCTAGGATCACTTGGGTATTTTTTCTGTCTGTCAGTCACTCACTCGCTCTATTTTCCTCGAAAATCCATACCAATTTAGTTAAAGTTTGATACACACAAATATAAATAGGCAACCCAAGAACTGATATGGGATGTTACTTTACGGTTAGGTCATATAATCAAATTTTTAAGAAATTAATTTTTACTTGGGGTTTTGTTTACGGGTTAAAACACCAAAATAAAAAGATGTCTTTGTTTTTTGACATTATCAAATACATCATCATATATTAAATTTAAGAGCAAGGCTCTTGTTGGTGAGTTTGATGCAGACTAGTTAACATTCCTATTTCATTAGTTTGTCTTATTAATTCGTGATTAGCTTATCTTCAGTTTTGGTTGAAATAATGTTATTGGAACCATCATCCATCAAGGCATAATTTAGAAGATTTACTTACTAAAACTGTCACGCACTATTATTATTATCGAGTTGGGCTCAGACCTAAATCTGAAGACACATTGACCTAACTATCAACCTCATACTCACCTACTGAGTAAAGCCACTGCCCTGGGGTGGCAGCTTTAATTTGCAAAAGCCTTTCATTCTTAGAGATTGAAACTTTAAGCTTTTCATATGTAATTTAATAAACATTTTATAATATCTGAACTTTCGATATAATACTTGCGCATTTATAAACTAACTTGAAATAAAGAGAGGTGTGATTTCCCAAAAGAGAAGTCATGAAATTTTTATTATTGTTATGTTATATCAATTTCGGTACTTAGGTACTGTTAAAAACCACAATGTTAACTGAAAAACTAAAATTTCATTTACATACGATACAAGGCAAATATTAAGCAGACGACCTGCTAAAATACTATGCCTTATTGCCGACTGGACATATAACTTAAAGTATAAATAACGGCCGAATAAAACGGAAATACATATAATAAAACACATAAACAGTCACTTAAATTATTCGTCTCGAATCTTGATAATGGTGAGTCACCTAATAAGTCGGTTGTTCTTAACCATAATACATTTTTCTCTCATGAAATTGGTACAGGGTGTTCAATAAGGATAATTCAATGTTGCCGGCTTAAGTGTGATTGATGTAGAGGCCGGACGTTTGAAGCTCGTTTATATGATCGAGTATAAGGGCTTCATATAAATACGCGTGTAAATATGGAGTACTGTGTCTAGAGATGTGTAGGGTATTGCGGTTTTGATTTGAACGCGTTTTTGTTTATTCTGTAATAGGATCCACGATAGGCTCCACGATTACGCACGTTGGATCCGCTTTGAAATTGCAAATTAATTAAAAATCAGTCAGTCAAAGTGCATTTAACAGTGACTGGTCTAAGAAGAATGTCAACCCTTATCTGGAATCGTCGGGGTCCTATCTTAACAACATTTTCCCTTCAGACCTACCCTCACCAGAATCGAGACTTCAAAATCCTGAATCTGAAACCATTTACTATATTTACTCTATCAAATTACTAGCGGAAAATTACACCCATATCATGAACTATTTTTATTACAATTACGTGAAAAAAACACATTGTAATAACAATATTCCGAGTAGTATCTATTCTAGGTAAATTAAACGTATAAAATTAGTTTTCTATGAAAGATATTTTCTTGAAATAAGATATTAATGATGTTTTTACTTGTAATATACAATGGTATGATCTCTATTTATTATTAATCTTGCAGCATTAAATAAAGTAAGGAAATCCTTATTGGCGTATTAGATCACTGAACATTAACTTTTTCATCTCGGTTTCATGTTACGGAAAAGTTTTTTGTATGTTTTTTTTTTTACTGTACAACGATCATATTACTCAAACTAGTATATTACAGAATACATTACATTTTTATCGGTCCCAGATGGGCAATTTTACGTAATATTTTGTAGTGGCGTCTGGTGCCTTTAGCTACCCTATATCTTTTTATCATTAATTAATATCTATTGCGTTGTAATTTTACATTATTACTAGCTGCGCCCCGCGGTTTCACCCGCGTTGTACCCGTTCCCGCGTGAATTTCGGGATGAAAAATATATGTTGTCCGATTCTCAGCCTACCCGATATGTACACAAAATTTCATGAGAATCGGTCGAGCCGTTTCAGAGGAGTTCAACCACGGTACCCGTTCCCGCGGGAATTTCGGGATGAAAAATAGACGTTGGCCGATTCTCAGACCTACTCAATATGCTCACAAAATTTCATGAGAATCGGTCGAGCCGTTTCGGAGGAGTACGCGAACGAACACTGTGACACGAGAATTTTATATATAAGAAGATGTAAGTGAGATGGGTGACTAGCCATCTCACTTTGCTTCCGTTAATGTTAATCATAATTTTAATGATATTACTTAACATGGCATAAGTGGTGGAAAGGCACCCAAGTGTCAATTTATTTTAGATAAACCAGCATTACTAAAGACTTCAATGAATGAATCTTTCTGCTATATAGTTCTGTTTGTGATCTATGTCATCTGAGATTTTTCTGGAAAGTAGTCGTTGTAATTTGAGTGTTCATTGTGGTGTGCGATGTGATGTGACAGTGTAACAATGTAGCTACGGAGGCATATCCCTTGACCGCGATGGGTTCTCGGCTGCGGCGGACTCGTCTCGCGGGTGATTTTAGATTTTTGTGTCACTTCCTTAAGTTTTCTATTACAATGTTGTTCTTAATTTGTACTTAGGTATATACTTTTGAGCACATGATTACCCGATGTGACCTGTTGGAATAGTTGGGAACGAATAAAGAATCCTACATACCAAAACACGAAAATAGGGGAATTATAAGTTACACTTATCTCTAAGTCAAAATAACACCCCTCTCAACTCCTACCTTCGAGGTATATTAAACCTTAACCTAACCTTATTCAATAGAACAAGGGCATAGCAACCGCGATTACCATACGATGTTCACTCTATATCAAATCGTTTCCATATTACAAAAGGAATGTTAGATTTTAAAATATATATCCACACCTAGTGATTACCATTATACCAATCAAACAACTAACTAAGCGTGAAGTCTAATTCAGAACTATTATGTATTATGCAATTTAGTTTTTTAGCAGGACCAATGTGTTGTTTACATGATTCGGTATTTTGATGAATATTTTTTGTTGACCGACACTTGATCGCGTGACTGTCTGTCCGTTCGTATTTATGGATTGTAGACATTAAACAAGCATGCACTATAACTATAATACATTCGTTTTCCAGCCGCACCTACATATGTACACGTACGTACTGATATATTACCACTTTGATTGAAGTATAAATCTCTTCCTTTATTACGTTTTTTACTATTCTAGAAAATATTTTCAATATTTCCCTTAATTTGAGTATTCTAAAGTCATGTTGAAGCATGTTTCTAATTTATTTTTCAAACATGGCTCGGTTTTGAGATTACCAACTCAAAATCGTATCACTGATCACTGTGCTGAATGATATCTTCACTTCTTCAGTGACCGTCAAGGTCATTGTAAGTCGATATTACCGGTGTTATTAATACTAATTTGTCATTTTAAAGATGCAGAAAACACTATACACAATATTAAATACATGGTAGCGTCGTGTAAGTCAATGTTTAACAGTTAAAGTAACTGGATAGGTCTATAATACGAGTATAGTCACATTTTTCTTTACGAAACATTACTAAATTCAAATTCAAAATATTTTATTTTTGCAATTTAGTCACATATGTGATAAATGAAGCAGGCAACTAGGTACTTATTTACTAACTATAACTTATTCTAAAGTTGATTTTTGCGTTTGATTGTCATGGGTAATATTATTTTTGAGTAATTTTCAATGAGTTGCAAATAAATGAGAATATTATTGTGCTGTGATAGTGGTGGGCAGGGTCTGGCCAACTTACCTGTCTTGTAACAGTATACCGTCGAGCTCGACTTGGTACGATCGTGCGTGCCATTGTTACACCGACTTATTGTAACCTCTGTAACTTTATTAATATACGCGATATATTATATTGAAGTTATGAAACATATCCCTGTTGTTGTTGTGGGGTAAACAAACAGTGAAAGTGTTAGTTGTTGAGTGTTGGTTGCAGTGTGCTTTTTATGTATTGATTGATTAGTTTTACCGGTACAAACGCTCGCTAAATTAAGTACTACAGGTTTAGTGTTTTTATAGTTTTTGCTTCCAGAATTAATTGATGGCAATGCTCGTAGTTACGGTGGAAATCATAGAATGCTTGATTTTTGTAGTTTTTTCAAACCTGCAACCGTTTTGGCTAATGCGTATTTTTGTAGCTAAGCAATATTGAGAGATGTTTTAGGTCGAAAAAATCAAAGTAGATTTAAAGCGTAGTTTTTACAGGACTTAGGAATATTAAACTGTGATACGGGAACCAATATCTTACGATCGTTCGTTGAGTTTGTGTACATTCTCTATATTAAGTGCTGTGAAGACTGATTCATAATACAGATTTATGGAAATCCGGGATTTCCTCATACATCAAAGCTTCAGAAGTACCGACATACGCACTTTGCGTACTTTAATCTATCCTTTGGGATTTGTTGGTTGGCAACGGTTCCTTCTGCGGTTTTGTACGTCATCTCTTTGGATATTTTATCCTTGTTAGGGTTTTTGGATGAAGCTCCATTCATTTATAGGTATTAGTAGAGCGTTATGCCCATTCATGTTTAGTTTTCCTTAATGTGACAATGCACATTATCTTTATACTGAGCTAATAATATTGGGGTTAGGTATCCTATTAGTAATATTAATCCATTACAACAAACATCTTTATAATATGGCCTCTACGCGTTGGATCTGTATCTCCTTGGAAGCCTCTCAAAAATACCGGACTGACACCCAGGAGAAACATTATAATACTAATAAAGCTAATTTGTTCTGAGAGAAACACCGCAATAAAAAATCATACTCGTATGTTCCAATTAAGGTCAGAACGAACGAAAGCAAAAACCGCTAGTGTAATTCAAGCGTATCGATCATGATGTTAAAAATGTCCTGTACGTGTGTATCGTGTGAGATGTAGCACGTGCCCGCACATACAAATAGCACAATAGGTTGTGAGCGCGCCCGGCCGCCGGATACACATCCCGGAAGAATTAACCCGCCCGCGTCACGCCATGATTTGCATCCATATACATATGCAACGGTCGCGCCAGTCCCAGCCCGCATCTTTTTCACCGACCGCACTTTGCATCCCTACCAAATACCTATTTAAAAAATAACCACTTCCTTACTTTTCAATGTGGAATATGAATAACTTTTTTAAGCACAGTTCAGACTGTATTGATAGCAGTTCTTATTTAATCGAGTAATTGCCAAAATTAATTTAGCGATTGTTTGTTCAAACAGATAAATTAAATGGATTAGGGTACGCTGTAGTCCCTCTGTCAGTTGTTAGGCAGTAATCGCGAATTTAATCGTCGTTTAGGATTCAGCGCGACTCGCCACCTGTGCTTCGGGTCGATTCGTTCGCGATGAAAGTGTGACGAAATTGTGAAATCCAGTGCGTTTGTCGTTCGGAAATAAATCGTGCGTATTACCGAACGCGAAACAACTGGTATGGAGAAGGAGTTCCTGTTGAAATTGGAGATGATATACTTTAGGAAACTACTCAAACTGTTACGGGTACTACTAACCTACTTCTCTATGTACTAACATTTTATCATACCCAATTTTTAACTAGCGAAAAGAGGTGCCAAATAATTAACTGCTAACCTTCGCTTGTAGGAGAGGGATCTTTCGAAGATAAATAGTGGTTATAATTATGAAAATATGTATGTAACTATAGTAGGATGTTTATAATTCTTTAATCGCAAAGTTTGATGAACGGATATCAATGTACTTTGTATAAATAAAAAAAGGCGCAGCATACTCAGTTTTCATGTTTTATGTATGTCTCTCAGATATGTGCGCAGATAATCAAAGTATGTACTGTGGTGTTACGTCTGAGGGAACGCGATGGTTATTATTAGGCATAGGACTAGAACTTGAGTCAGATCTAGACGGTGACCTATTAATTATTTATTAGTCATTCCAATAATGTGTACTGCACTTCAGTTTTTACAATCTATACTAATATGTATTATATAGAGGTAACATTTCTAAGTTTGTTTGTTTGGATGTTTGAGCTAATCTCGAGAATTACCAGTCCAATTTGGATAATTCTTTGTGTAATAGATAGCTATATTTGTCGGGAAGGTTATTTTTCATCCCGAAATGAGCATGAAAACCGGCTTAACGCGGATAAACCCGCGGGGCTGTGCAAGCTATATATAAATGGAAATTGGGATTTAATATCAATTGAAATATTCTTCTTCTTCTTCATCGAGTGGAAGGTCAACCTGACCAATCCTGGTGTCGAGTTATTGAGCCGCCAAAGGCCTCTGACATGGCTCATGTAACGACTACTATCCGTAGAAAGTAATCGGGACCGACGGCTTAACGTGCCCTCCGAAGCACGGAAATTTAAATATTGTAACGTTAGGAACTTAAGTTGAAATAGGAAATAAAAATCTGCTGCAGGATGGATAAAAATCAAAACGGTCCAATACCCAGTCAAAGCGCTGAGATATCAGTTCCACAATCAGTACATTGACTATGGCACAATCCATATCTGTTCATAGCCATATTAATTATAAACATGTACTCATACTTAATCCCATAATTACATTTACAGGCGACGAAGACGTTTCTTGGCGCGCTCAGTGAATCGGGCGCGACTTGCGTCTCGCGCGCCACTGCTATAAAGTTTCTGCTCGCGCGCAAGTTTGACGTGGCGCGCGCGCACGCCCTCTGGCGGCAACACGAGGCTACGAGGCGGCGGGAAGGACTCACCAAGTTCAAACCCTTCGAGGACCCCTTGAAATCAGAGTTGGAAACTGGAAAATTTACTATATTGGTACGTGTAGCAATGTCTTGAAATAAATTGGAACTACGCTTACGAACTTCGCTTCTATTTTACATTTTTATCTGACGTTTCGGCTCCTATACAGGAACCGTGGTCACAGAAGTCTGGACGGAAACGTAGTTTCAATTAAAAATGAGTAGTGTGAGCTGAACCCTAAGAAACAAGTATGTCTTAAAACGCCCTTAAAGAGTGAAACTAAAACATTTATTTTGAATTGAAACTTCAGTTGCTGATCGGTCGTCTTCTATGACCTGTGACCACGGTCGTGAATAATCGCTGAAATTTGTTTCAATTCAAAATGTGTTGACTTAAACTAAAATAATATGTAATGTATTGCCAGAAACTCTAATTTGGACCTAATTCTGTGTAAAAGTTATTTAAATTGGTTAAAGAGTAATGTATTTGCGTGGCGCTACTTGTTACATTATACAATTATTCGTGAAATGTATACTGCCAGTGATACACGAGTTGCGATAACGTAACAAAAGTAAACCTGTATTTAAACAAGTACTCGTATCTAAAGGCTGAAGTAATTGTACTAACAATGCCATTGTAATCTTGTGAACTTATTTTTATTGGGAGTTCAATAAAGTCACTTTTTATTCGTAATCGCGGTTTTGTGGTTAGCAATAAATAGGAACGGGATATTAATTCACGAATTTACAGCACAATTGTTATTGTTGAAGAACGCTGGAGTATGTTTTGTGTTTGAAATTTACATAAAGGTTTATCGATGATCTGTCAAGCCATGTTATACATGTTATGATATGTTTTTGATAGGCACGGTTAACGTTATCTTTATTTTCTTTTTGGCTTCTTTTTCTATTACTAAAGACATCTCTCTCAATCTCTCTTCCCTCTCTCTATTTCTATATAAAGAATAAAGATTAAATAGACACAAACATTTTGTCCAAAATCATATTAGACCTTCAGGTTAATTTTGGCCACTACTCTGAAAACAATTCCCTTTAACATAATTATCCTAAAAACGTTGATTTACTTACACCAATATTATGGATTATGATATAATGTATGTCGGGAACACCGATAATCATCCCACTTCTGATGTCGGGGAACAGCGATATTTACCCCACTTTTGATATTGGGGACATGTCACATCAAGATAAGCACGAGCATTATACTGTCAATCCAACATCTTAGGATTTCTAAGTCTTGATCTTGAAATAATAACTCACAGGACTTCATTACAATGACATTGCTTGTATTTTACACACGATCATCATGGATTACACATTACAGTTAGGATACGTCTAGATTCAATTAATTGATGGAACCTAAACGACCTCCCTACACCCCATAGTCGTCCTGTCCACGCCATAGAATCTTTTCCTAATCCTATACTCGATTCGCAATACGATCGTGATGTCGTCAACACATCCTTCCTCCAATCTACGTTCCAGTCTAATCCGCCATCCAACCCTCTCCATTCGTCCCATAACGTCTAATGTACGCCATCTTTACTTATCATAGACTCACTCACTCACTCACTGCCGCAGACTACTAAACCAGCTCACATCCCTCTATCGAACAACTGTCATCTGTCATAGTGCGTAACACCACAGACTTAACATAGTCTATTCTCATACCACAGACTACACCACGAAGGTAGAACTCACGTCACGGAATAACAACACTACCAATTCCATCAATCAACTGAATTTACAAACTACTCTTTAACTTCTATAGCTTGATTATACGTCCATCTCCGACACGGCCATCCTGCTAGCACACGTCCTCGTGTGTTATTCTGTAACAATAAAAACATAGCACAGTACATACCGTTCGGCTACTCCTGACACCCAACTTTAGTATTAACTCAACTTTGAGAAGGTAAATTGAAATAAACTTCTCGGCAAAACTATTGTTTTCTTTTGACTTTAAAAAAGACTTACAAAGAAAGAACAGAAAAAAAAACACTTTAAAGAAGTTACAATAACCGAAGAAAATGCTAGAGCAGCAAAGTACCACTTTCATCCACTATTTACAATCATTAAAGCAACATAGAGATACTTAAGCATACGGCAGGAATCTTATTCGTGGCCTGTGGCTTTTCACTAAGCCCCTCCATCGAACCTCATGTTCGTTTCCTTGCATTCCACGAATGCCGATCCCCTCGGAATCTATGGTCTCTACCAGACCCAACCTCCACCAGAGCCATCCGCTACCGCGCATCCACGGACTACTCAAAGCAGATACCGACTTCTAACGGACTACGGCTACGAAATGGCTACTGGTACTGACCAGCCGAACTAAGATTCCCCACCATCAAAGCATACGGCAGGAATCTTATTCGTGGCCTGTGGCTTTTCACTAAGCCCCTCCATCGAACCTCATGTTCGTTTCCTTGCATTCCACGAATGCCGATTCCCTCGGAATCTATGGTCTCTACAAGACCCGACCTCCACCAGAGCCACCCGCTACCGCGCATCCACGGTCTACTCAAAGCAGATACCGACTTCTAACGGACTACGGCTACGAAATGGCTACTGGTATTGTCTGACCAGCCGAACTAAGATTCCCCACCATCCTCCCCAGATTCAGTCTCTTCTACCTCAAGTGGTACTTCGCCCTCGGGCATCCGTCTTAACCTATTATGCGCGTACTTGTAAGTACGTTTAGAGTTCAAAGCTTTCAACGTGTAACGATCACCATCGTTCGGTCACTCCTGACCTAATTAACTACTTCAACGAAAGACTTAGTAAAGCTCAAACTATTATTCTTTACCAATGAACAAATTTAACTATCTCAATATTCATGATCACATTGCTTATCTAAACATTAGAACTAGAACATCGTCAGGCGCAAATACCCATTAAAATTAAATTAATCTCAAATCAAAGTAAAAGTCAAGTGTGTGTGTCTCTATTGTCCGGCTATCCCCGTAGCCCTAATACGCAGTCATCCCTGTGACTAGCTGTCATCCCAGTGATCACCCATAACCCCGATCATCCCTGTGATCAGCCACTCCCGTGATCATCCCAGTGATCCCCCATAGCCCTGATCATCCCTGTGATCAGTCACTCCGGTGATCATCCCAGTGATCACCCATGACCCTGATCATCCCTGTGATCAGTCACTCCCGTGATCATCCCAGTGATCACCCATAGCCCTGATCATCCCTGTGATCAGTCACTCCCGTGATCATCCCAGTGATCACCCATAGCCCTGATCATCCCTGTGATCAGCCACTCCCGTGATCATCCCAGTGATCACGCCTAGCCCTGATCATCCCTGTGATCAGCCGCTCCTGTGGTCATCCCAGTGACCACCCGTGATCATCCCCGTGACCACCCAGACTCAAGAGGACACGCACAACTAGTTACCACACAGTCAAAAGTGACTACATTTCATCCTCACAAGGTTCAGAATCACTAACAATGGGTACTTGCCCTTCAGGCATTTTCCTATACCAGTCAATGACATTAGATTGTGTACTCGTTTTCCTTTAAACCTCGCGGCCACAGTAATTTGCACTCGCTCGGACAACCTGACTATTAAGAAGCTTGTTCTTTCTTAAATTCTTGATTTCAATCAAAAATTAATTACAATTATTATCAATCGGGAATCATCAATGCTATGTAACACATGAATACTAGGTACCCCGTCATTTTCAACTTTAACTTCAATAGACTATTAATCTCAAATGCACATTACAATATGAGCCATGAGTAAGTAACAGTAAGCTTGTCTAGTCACGTCTAGTCACGGCAACCAGCCGACGAGCAATCACATTGCTCAACAACACACGGTCTCAGCAGACCACTCCACAGTACGTTCAATCCAGACCACGATCATCGCCGACTTCGAACATTGAACTCAATAAGTCACATAGTCACATAGAAACCCTTACTCATACTCTCATATTTTACAACGGGATAAACATCCAAAATATTTTCAATAAGCTTTCTACTTTATCAAGTGGTACGAAGATTCACTACAAAACTCTCAATGTTAACTGACTCAAATATCACAAAATAGCTCACCGGATATTTCCCAACTAAGATACTTCAATACGCCAATTCATGCCAATCATTACCGCAATCCCCCATATTCCTCAGGTAACAGGAATGAGAAGAGAACCACGTTCTTCCCTGGACGAGGTTTATCAATGCTCACAATAATTACCAGCATTGCACCAACATGAAAATAAGAAAACATATTAGAACATATCACATTACGTACAAGTTTAACGGAAGCTCATAATTACCTTCTTAACTCCACAATAGAGTAGAAAACTAACTAACTGTACTCACAGAACATTCCAAGTTTTATAACCAATTGCAAAATAAACATTACGTAAAGCGCATGACAGTAGCGCTTTTGGCGGGATGATGATTCAGACATATCTCCGAATACTACGAGCTTCATAATCCAGGGGAAGGTACATGAATTTCAATCTCGTCGTCGTCGTCGTCGTCACCGTCGTCGTCGCCGTCGTCGTCGATAACATGCACTAACGAGCTCAGCTTGCAGCTCTCAATATTCTTTCATCTTATCATAAACCTAGCTCCGTGGTTGATCTTAAACACAATCCATGGCGATATGATATTCAGCACAGTGGGCAATCCAGGCTCAGTGGGCAATAGCGATCTTTATCATTCTCTGCTAGATGCACGGTGGGCAATAGCGATCTTTATCGTTCTCTGCTGAACGCTCGGTGGGCAATAGCGATCTTTATCATTCTCTGCTAGATGCACGGTGGGCAATAGCGATCTTGATCCCACTTCTGATGTCGGGAACACCGATAATCATCCCACTTCTGATGTCGGGGAACAGCGATATTTACCCCACTTTTGATATTGGGGACATGTCACATCAAGATAAGCACGAGCATTATACTGTCAATCCAACATCTTAGGATTTCTAAGTCTTGATCTTGAAATAATAACTCACAGGACTTCATTACAATGACATTGCTTGTATTTTACACACGATCATCATGGATTACACATTACAGTTAGGATACGTCTAGATTCAATTAATTGATGGAACCTAAACGACCTCCCTACACCCCATAGTCGTCCTGTCCACGCCATAGAATCTTTTCCTAATCCTATACTCGATTCGCAATACGATCGTGATGTCGTCAACACATCCTTCCTCCAATCTACGTTCCAGTCTAATCCGCCATCCAACCCTCTCCATTCGTCCCATAACGTCTAATGTACGCCATCTTTACTTATCATAGACTCACTCACTCACTCACTGCCGCAGACTACTAAACCAGCTCACATCCCTCTATCGAACAACTGTCATCTGTCATAGTGCGTAACACCACAGACTTAACATAGTCTATTCTCATACCACAGACTACACCACGAAGGTAGAACTCACGTCACGGAATAACAACACTACCAATTCCATCAATCAACTGAATTTACAAACTACTCTTTAACTTCTATAGCTTGATTATACGTCCATCTCCGACATGTAAATGATATATTGTGTCTCTTGCAGTCGACGCGAGATGCGACGGGGGCAGCCATCGCGGTGTTCACGGCGAACAAACACTTCCCGAGCGAGACTACGCATCAAACTACTTTACAGGTAACAAACAATAAACAAACAGATATATAAAATAATCTCAAATATGAGAGACGAGATCCTACTGGCTAAACTGAAGAAAGAGTAAATAAGGACGACACTAGGATAATGCGTAATCTCCACGCTTATCGAATTAAAAAAAACATCGGAAATATGGTTAGTAACGGGATTTGAACTTATGATATCGGACATGGCACGCGGGTGCATATGCCACTAAAGTCACGTATCCAAATTTATAAAAGTATTTTGGCATAATTGACTTAAAAATCAAAATAACTCTCGCCCTTGTCTAAAAATCACGATAAATCACATCAATTATTTCGGGAAACAATGCCGCGCACTTAGTTACAAAATACCTACGTCAAACTAAAAAACATTATCTATTTGCTTCAGGCCTTAAACAATTCTGTAGTCTACACTATTCACTATCAACCAGTTAGTCGATATAGCATGAAGTTACGTACTTATTCTGTAACGAGTGAAAATTTCCTACTTGCTCTAAATATAGCTAGAACATTACATGTACGCCTAATTATGATAGAACGATGAAAGATTTAACATGCATGCGGAATGGGCGAATGTTTTATTCATGGACAGTGTATGTACGTACTTAGTGGATGTCGATTCATGTTTGCAATGATTTACACTTGACACCCACACTTGGCAGGTTGATATGCGTGGCTTATAAGTTTGGTAGCGGGTGTGGTTGGAACTAATCTTATGCTAATCTTACATAGAGCAGAGCTGGCTTTATTGGGATTTGAACGCAAAGAGTGCGAATGCTTTGTTGCAAGTCTTCTGTCCGTTGGTATGTTTGTCTGAGGGTTTATAGGGTCAATGTGTATTTTGAGTCTTCTAAAGCCCTAAAGACTGCTATATGGTCGAATTATGTTTTTTGGCGAAAGCGCTATTTCCAATAGAGAGTCTTTTAATTAGTATTTTTTGTCGTTCACTTCTGGAAGGTGTGGCTAAGTGGCTAACCCGGGTTTCAAAGTTTTTAGACAACCTAAAGTCCTCCAACAACCAAAATTATTCTTGCTTCAAGCTGCGACAGTGGCGCCCTTGCGTCCTAGTTATCTGTCCTGCACTGTACGTACATAGTTGACGCCGCTATAACTTGGCTCACTTCAATTTGCATGCGTCCCGGTGTCGGCTTAGCCTTGCATGTTTTTATTCGCCGCGATACGGGATTACCTTGCAAATGAGAGATGTATTTACGGACCACGGGAGTGATAGCGATCGCTCGGTATTATGAGCTAACCTGCTTTACCCCTGAAGCAAAAGTGTGATGTTTGACGTGGTTTGACGTTTAACTCGTATATTCGTGGCATTGTAGTTTATAAACGATTTATATTCAGATTTTTTATTGGAATGGTGACATTCTCAAGCTTATTCTTAGCTGTGTCGTAAATGGGTAAAATGTGGGTTTTAAAAACTTACTATCATATAAGTCCTCTACAGTTTTATTTGAATCTAATGGCTGGGTGTTGGCTAAAACTTTACATCTAAATCAACAATAAATTTTAATATGAGAAACGTTTATCATTTGTGTGTCAATAGCACAAAGCCATTGCTATATAATTTTCTTTCAATAGCTATAGATAAATCAAGATTGGTTTCACTTTAGGTGTGATCGTTTCGTAGAGCGTGAAAGTGGCAATTACATTAGCCAAGGTCATGTCATCTCGCGGTCGGAATATAAACTACCTGTAATGAGTTTGAGACTCGCACTCTGGCTAATTCGCCCATATTTTATGCACTAGTGGGGCCCTGTGTTACTATCCAGCGTTAACGGTGTTCATGTCCGAAGGGATAAAAGGTTTCCTGTATGTAGTATATTTAGTCCTATTTTTCTTTAGCTTAGAGCTCAGTCCTGGAGTTTAAACGCTATAGGTACAGCCGACTTAAACGACATCAATTTTAGAAGCACAACATTGTACGATTTTTTTTTAAGCAGACAAAAATCTTTCATAACTGTTTCATATTTTTAGCTAATTTTGCAAGAAAAGCTTTGAAGCTTATCTAAATCTAGTTGAAAAAGAGATCTAGGCGATTTTATCGATTTTCAAAAATTCACTGAAGATATCAGTACAGTGTAATAACTAATCTAAAATCTGATTTGTTCTCCCAGGGTGTAGTATACCAGCTGGACGTGGCGCTGCAGTCGCCGGACACGCAGCGCGCCGGCCTCGTGTTCATATACGACATGACCGACTCCAAGTACACCAACTTCGACTACCAGCTCTCCAAGAAAATACTTACTATGCTCAAGGTAGGTGTTGGCATGATTTTGATCTTTATATTATAAATATTTACTAAGTACAAATTCACTTACGGTTAATCCCAAACTAAGCTCTTGTATTATGGAATGTAACAGATAGGTGGAACAGGAATACGGTTAGCGCCTGAATTTTTGAGTAGATAATCTGAAATCGACTACAGTTTCAGTTGTAGTAGTACTGTTACAATGGTTCCAAACGTCAAGAGATTTTTAAGAGAGCGAAGCACCCAGCCTTTGGCTTAAGACAGCCGTTGTTTCTAACATTTATGCTGACAACTTTGAAATGCAGGGGGCTTTAGTCACCTGCATAAATAGCCTTTGACTAACAATTCGCCGGCTAACCGAATAGCTAGCCGTAGTGTGGCTATCGGACGACTAGCTGTATTGCGGCTAATCGGCTAACTGTGCTCAAAAGTTGTTTGATTAACTGTATCTTATTTAGATTTAAAGAAATAAGTAACATTTACAGCTTGACATTACTATGCTTGATGTCAATTTATCTGACTAGAAGGCTAGACCATAAAAGTAATCAGTACCGTTTGGAGGATTAGCCGATATCTCTGTTTTATTAAGCGGAACAGTTTCTCTTTTGCTAAGATAAATCTCTTGTAGATTGTTTTTGCTATACGATACTTTCCAGATTGGTTAAGTGTATCATAAAGTTGTCAAGTTACTGAAAGTGGCGATAAAGTTACTTTTAGAAATCTTAATAACTAAACTGTCTGTGTTTTATTCCGATAAGTCGTGTGTAATTCGGATAATGAAGTAATGAAGTTCATGGATGGGAATGACATTATTATTTATAAGTGGGTAATTTATACAAATACATACGTTATCAATGAAAGAGCTGATTACGTCCTTCTTAATATTATTGATGCGAAAGTTTGTGAGGATGGATGTATGGATGGATGTATGTTTATTACTCTTTCATGCAAAAACTACTGAACAGATTTGAATGAAACTTTACAGTTATATAGGTGGAAACATATGGAATACATTTTATCCCGAAATTCCCACGGGAACGGTTACTACGCGGGTATCACAGCGGGGCACGGCTAGCACTATATATATCTATTTTATACATATAATCAAATAACAAGGCTCTATTCCTAAAAACGTCAAAACCGTTGTAACCAACAAAGTTAGATTGGATAAAAAACAATATAATTTAACATGACAAGCCCAATTTCATCAAAACTTATACCATACACCGGTCAATTTAAACCAAAAAATGAGGGTGAGAGTGCATAAAGTCCCAACAAGCTGAAAATCAGGAAAATTGTTCAAAACATAATTATAAACAATGTGTAAAAGTTCCCCATCATTCCCGTGTATGGAATTTTTTTTATTCAAGGTCAAATGTCAAAAAAAACTGTTTTTCGCGAATATCTGAAAAACGGTGCAATCTAGCAAAAAAAAGTGTATGATGAAATGAAAGCTTATAAAATTCTCTATAACTTTAATTCTATCCACTTTTTGCATATTCCAAACCGTTATTGAACTACACGCTCCAGAAATGTCAAAATTAAGGACCTCGGGCAGGTAACTATGGAGCCTGCCCCAATGCTCAACAGTGACATGACCCATGTCATTTGAAAGGTCTTGAAGAGTTGTACAAGTTACTCCTAGACAGTTATATCGAATTCGATGGCCAACTCGGTGTTTTCGACCACCGAAGAATTACCACTGGAGGTGCTGTGGAGCCTGGACGGTATGCTCAACAGTGACATGACTTACGCATTTGAAAGCTCTTACAAGTCACTTTTTGATAGTTATGTCGAAATTGACGCCAAACTCGGTGTTTTCGACCACCGAAGAAAAAACACTAGGTGTATGTGCAATAATGTGAAGTTGACCCTGATCGTATTGCTCAACAGTGACATGACTAATGTCATTTGAAAGCTCTTACAAGTCACTCCTTGACAGTAATATCGAAATCGACGACCAACTCGGTGTTTTCGACCACCGAAGTATCGACACTGATCGTATTGCTCAACAGTGACATGACACATATCATTTGAAAGCTCATAAAGAGTTGTATAAGTCACTCTTTGATAGTTATATCGAAATCGCCGTCCAACTTACTGTTTTCGACCACCGAAGAATGGAGTTGGGCTATGCCATACCGAAGTGTCGACGCTGATGCTAATGCTCAAAAGTGACATGACCTATGTCATTTGAAAGCTCTTGAAGAGTTGTACAAGTCACTCTTTGACACTTATATCGAAATCGACCGCCAACGCGGTGTTTTCGACCATCGAAATATCGACACTGGGTGTATATGCAGTTGACCCTGATGGTATTGCTCAACAGTGACATGACCTATGTCATTTGAAAGCTCTTGAAGAGTTGTACAAGTCACTCTTTGACAGTTATATTGAAATCGACCGCCAACGCGGTGTTTTCGACCACCGAAGAATCGAAACTGGGTGTATGTGCAGTTGACCCTGATGGTATTGCTCAACAGTGACATAACTTATGTCATTTGAAAGCCCTTGAAGAGTTGTCCAAGTCACTCCTTGATAATCCAGTCAATTTAGACCAAAAAATGAGAGTGAAGTCATATATTTTTTTTTGTCAAATTGAAAACACCGAGTTAACCGTCGAATTCGACATAAATGTCTAGGAGTGACTTGGACAACTCTTCAAGGGCTTTCAAATGACATAAGTTATGTCACTGTTGAGCAATACCATCAGGGTCAACTGCACATACACCCAGTGTCGATTCTTCGGTGGTCGAAAACACCGCGTTGGCGGTCGATTTCGATATAACTGTCAAAGAGTGACTTGTACAACTCTTCAAGAGCTTTCAAATGACATAGGTCATGTCACTGTTGAGCAATACCATCAGGGTCAACTGCATATACACCCAGTGTCGATATTTCGATGGTCGAAAACACCGCGTTGGCGGTCGATTTCGATATAAGTGTCAAAGAGTGACTTGTACAACTCTTCAAGAGCTTTCAAATGACATAGGTCATGTCACTTTTGAGCATTAGCATCAGCGTCGATACTTCGGTATGGCATAGCCCAACTCCATTCTTCGGTGGTCGAAAACAGTAAGTTGGACGGCGATTTCGATATAACTATCAAAGAGTGACTTATCCAACTCTTTATGAGCTTTCAAATGATATGTGTCATGTCACTGTTGAGCAATACGATCAGTGTCGATACTTCGGTGGTCGAAAACACTGAGTTGGTCGTCGATTTCGATATTACTGTCAAGGAGTGACTTGTAAGAGCTTTCAAATGACATTAGTCATGTCACTGTTGAGCAATACGATCAGGGTCAACTTCACATTATTGCACACACACCTAGTGTTTTTTCTTCGGTGGTCGAAAACACCGAGTTTGGCGTCAATTTCGACATAACTATCAAAAAGTGACTTGTAAGAGCTTTCAAATGCGTAAGTCATGTCACTGTTGAGCATACCGTCCAGGCTCCACAGCACCTCCAGTGGTAATTCTTCGGTGGTCGAAAACACCGAGTTGGCCATCGAATTCGATATAACTGTCTAGGAGTAACTTGTACAACTCTTCAAGACCTTTCAAATGACATGGGTCATGTCACTGTTGAGCATTGGGGCAGGCTCCATAGTTACCTGCCCGAGGTCCTTAATTTTGACATTTCTGGAGCGTGTAGTTCAATAACGGTTTGGAATATGGAAAAAGTGGATAGAATTAAAGTTATAGAGAATTTTATAAGCTTTCATTTCATCATACACTTTTTTTTGCTACATTGCACCGTTTTTCAGATATTCGCGAAAAACAGTTTTTTTTGACATTTGACCTTGAATAAAAAAAAATCCATACACGGGAATGATGGGGAACTTTTACACATTGTTTATAATTATGTTTTGAACAATTTTCCTGATTTTCAGCTTGTTGGGACTTTATGCACTCTCGAATGTCTAAATTGTCCGGGGTACCAGACATGCAAACTTTGAGCCTAATCTATTCACTGAATTGTATGAAAAAAGATCGTGAATAAAACTTGTTAAAATGACCGCAATATGTAATAGCATTCGTTACCGTTGAGATACCGTCCACATTTACACCGTCATCGCGTTACTATGAAATTATAAGGATTACTAACCGTTGTTAATTGTTAAGTTAATAACATGTCGTAGGTTAATTAGAAAGAATACATACAAGCGCTAAGCCAGCCAGCCTAATATGACGGCATATTTGAGTAAACACGATAAATAGGTACAGTCATAAGTATAGGTCTAGCTCTTCCCTGTGATTTAACCCGTAGCCAACCCGTTCTCGTGGGAAATCGGGATAAAATTACCCTGTGTTATTTTTCAAGGTCTAATCTGTCTAATTTACTCCAAAATATGTTTAGTGGTTAAGGAGTGAATGCGTAACAACAAACAGATTTACTTGGCCTTTTATGTAGGTATACTGTTGGTTTTTTTTTCAATAATTAGAAGAAGTTGTTATTTCATTTTATATTTTTCGATTTTTTCTGGTCTTCGATGTCCCAGTAACGGAGTACAATATGCTTTTTCAACCGTTTATTTAGTTTACATTGTAACGCAACGCACTTGTACAATCCTTGTACCACTCAGTGCTAAGAGGAAATCTCCGCTCCCATTCTCCCCTGTATAACATGCTTACGACACCACGACTTCGCTACGCTCCGATGGCAGGCAGCAAAGTTGTATTGCAAAAGTATACGAAGCTAGCGAATGTTGTGCTCCTCGGTATTAGTCTCCGTCGCACTACTGTTGTGAAGTATGACTTTCTGATACAACCGCTGACAAACTGACAACTAACTTCTCGCTCGTTGTGTCAACGTTGTGCCGAGCAACGATCAACAACGAGCCGAGTGAGAATATCTCACTTTTGATGACGAGAACATGACATATTCAACTTGAAACTGTATTCTAATTTTAAGTACTGGAACGAAATTACTCACTTTTTCATTGTATTTTAATTTTACCTAGTATGGACAATATTGCAAAGGTGATGTAAGTGACATAATATGACACATGAGTTCTCAGACGAATATTCTAACATAATTATTTTACCTTGTATTACTGCTTCGAAACACTCAAGTTACGTAGAAATATTGATTAAACAGAAATAGGTGCAGTTCTCTCCAAACGCCTACGGTGAAACACTCGTCTCATATTATAGACGGTGTGAAAACAAACACACTCCCACTCTGCACGCTAAACTTAGCTAAATATTCGGTGTACAATATTTGCCTCGGTCAGCTATTGAATCCCGGTAATGCAACTTTAAAATTTGCAAGCACAAAGTTTTACTTGTTAAAACTAGGTTTGAGCTAGGTAGAATATATGACCTAGGTTTAACCTAGCTTACTAACGAGGAAAGCAATAAACTGAGGTCTAAGATTCGTGACATGAAATACTTTGACATGTCTCCATGACGTTTATTGATCCATACAAAATTAACAGATGCACGAGGACGATGGCTATGGAGAACAATATTTATTATTAGGTTTCTCAATTTCCGTAAAAGATATCAGCGCAGATAAAATCGCGCAACAACGGAAAATTCATATTACTCTACCGCAGCCAAATCCCTAAGGATGAATTGAACGGATTTTTTAATTGAAAAATAAATTATCTTTATTTCTCACGGGATAAAACATCGGGGAGGTAGATGCGGGTCACAGTGTAGTCTTCATTTGTTTTGTTACCTTTTGTTTATCCCGCACATAATTTTTGTGTACAATATCCGCTATGGAACGGTTGTCATTGTTTTGTTACCGGACTCGGGAAGATTAACTTGCTCCCGTTATACGAGTAGGCGTGGGTGAACGTATTTACTTGAGGTTTTAGGTTCGTTTCTTTACTCAACAAGTATTATAGAAACAATATTGTCTTACCCCATCAAAAAGCATATCAAATTAAAATGGTTGGATATTCATTTATTCTGTAACTGAAGTAAAAACATTACTACATTCAAAAACAGATAAGTATTCATTATTGCCTACGATAATTAACAATTAACTTAATTATATGTGCAAATGAATGTATAAATTACAGAGAGTAAGCGAATGTTTTTTACTGACATACTTGTAGGGTAGGTGTGTGTGTTGTGTTGAACGGATTCAAGTTTCGCATTGAATTTGGTTCGTAGCGTGAGTTTGCCGTAGCGCGGTGGGCGGATTGCGGGCCGTAGCCGGCCGTAGCCGCCCGCGCCCGCCCGCCCTGTGGCACGCGCGCGTCCGACCGACCTGCCTGACGTCAGTTGAGCTCGCGACTTAGCATCGAACGCTCGTGCCGCGCGCGCTCCTCGCGACCGCTACTCTACGACCCTACACAATATTACGATAACCACACATCACAGTGATAATAACACTAACAATCGGTCGTTATAGACGCCGGTCGATCAGTGACAGTGTATCGAGTCCGTTAATTAGTGTCGTCAAACAGGTGGCGATTGTAAATCAGCGCTATATCGGTTGTTGTTGGCGCGTCGGGGTCGCGTGTCGTGTCCGACCGCCGCTCACCCGTGCTGGAAGTGCATCCGATTGTGTTCGGTTAGAGCCCACACACTCGCCGGATCGATACTAACAGCTGAGTCGAAGTGAAGACGCTGCCCGCATTGCCAGCCTAAGGTACGCTCAAAGTGCTGCCCGATTGACCTATATATTGTACGAATGAACGCACGCCAGCCACATTCATTACCAAGTGACATTTAGTTGATTTGTATAAACACTGCGCAGAATAATTTCATTAGCCACTTTATTTATGTCCGTGTTGTGTTTACTTTTAGATCTTCTAGTTTACATTTTCTTATCTTAGCCAATTTATATAATTCATTACGATTCCATCCATTGATTCACTAATCATTAGTAAATCAATACTTAAACAGTGTAGTAACTGAAAACTAATTGCCAATTTATGTAGAAGTTATAACTATATTTCATTGTTATGTCTGGTAATCATTAATATCTTTGTCTAAACATTATTATTCTCTTAAAACACTATCTTCTAATAGAATAGATGCGGAAGTATGTTAATTTGTTTCGTCATGCAGCTGTAGAGACGATTATTTTGCGTATTATATTAAAGGGTAAAACGGATATAGTAGGCTTTTTATTCCGGAAATGTACACAGTTCCTGGGCCAAACCTCAAGGATAAATTCGCAGACAGACAGATGTCTTTATATAGTCATTGTTTACTTTCTTAACTAGAGGTTAAATCGAACATTCCAACAATTGTACGTACATACGTGGTAAAGGTACTTCCATGAGAAGGTTTCATTAACGTTTGAATAACAAGTGGTTACGTGTTTATTATACCTACTCGCAAATTGTATTATTACACTACAGGTATAATTATGAGCACTTAGTACATTTAGTGGCTCTTGAAAATATTACGCAACTGTGCAAAATAATACATGCTTACGGAGTCGCAAATAATTCGGTAACATAGATTGAAACACGGTAGAGGTAAGAGGTAAATTCTTAACGAGTAACATTACCGAGTGAAATGTTAACATGTAATAATTGTACATTATGTAATTCCAACCTTGATAAATTTTGAGTAACAGCTGTGTGTGCCGTGGTTTCATCCGCATCGCACAGTTTTTATACGAAGCTTTTGTTAGCCGTCAAGTTACGATGTTTTTATCTCCTCACTGAGATTGATCAAGAGCCAGAAATATGGGGACAAATAAAAGGCGAACACATAACATTTTTATGGATAAAATGATAAGTTTTATACTTATCCAATCCGAACACCATTCAGACGAATGTCACTTGTATATATATACAAGTGACATATATTCCGTACATCACTCAAACAAAATAAAATATCTCGTCACATCAGAGATGCTTAGCTTTTTATGACCGACATAGCAAACATAACATTATAAAATTAGCGTGGATGGTATGTCGTAAAAGCGATGGTATCAATCGATGAGTTTATGTCATCGAGGGGAGCCGACCCGGCGCGTTGGAAACGCACGTCACCGACGACTGCCTTGCTACCTACACGACGTTAATTAAATTATAATTTGTTAAAACAATCCTCCCTCATGGTGGAATAGCATCCACTCGCCTCGAGGGTTGAATCCCAGAAAAGGGTCAAGGGGAAGCCCTTAATGGTTAAACAAATTCTATCGTTCAAAAGTTCTCTGCTATTGAATGTGTGATGTTGAATAGGTATACTACTGATATTATGTTCTCACTACAGAAGCGAGCGATGTGGAGGTGTTAGAATGAACTGCTAAAAACATAAATCGTTCACGCGTCATAAACCCCGCAACGTATAACAGATTATCAACAAAATAGCGGCTTTACGATCACCCCTTGAAGGTCACAAAAATATTGTTTCATAAATCTCTTGTTCCCAAATTACGGTCAGGGTATAAATATTCCTCGTCCACGGCTTTTAAGGACTAAACAAAATTAATTACTTTGGGGCGTAAAGCGAATTCTATAATCCGGTTAACTGGCTATACCAAAACATCACGAGATATTAACTATTGTTCTTATCGTTGCTATAAATTATCAACTTGATACTGTATTTATGGAATCATCTGCGACTCTCTGCGTGGGTAACACGATCGCAATTTCCTTTATTTTATATCTTGTGAACTATCCGATGCAATAATTACGTGTCGATCGAATTACTCCCTTGATACACGGAAGAAAGTTAGATACGACAACTTTCCGAATTTTTATCGACATTGACATACACGACCTGATAATTTGTAAAGCGTAACGTAAGGTATAAAAACAATGTTTGCAAAAAACATTCTCTGTTCTTTTCAGAATATTTTTCTTAGAGTCACTTAGATCTCGTTTAGATTCGAATATTTTATTCTCTGAAAAAATGCTTCAAACAGTATTGTATCTCTATAGAGGTCTATACGGGGAAAAATGGCGATTCAAATCATTTACTAACGAATACCGTCGACTTTTTCCTGTGAATTTATTTTACTCTGTCACCAATTTAGGACTTGAGCTTTAAATAATCTTCGATTTATCAGTGTGTTGATTGTCAGTCACGCTTACACTTTTTTAAAGCAGATTAAATTCCGATAATATCCGTTCCAAGTGTTATCTTCCATCATGCGTAAGGCGGGCAGCATATACGCATTAGATCGATAAAATATTTAATTATATCAAAACTCCGTGGCTCATTGTGTGAAGTCAACTTTGATACAAGTTGTGGATTCGTGGAGGCCGTTCGTGGGCGAGCCGAGTCTTCAATGGCAAGGTCATCGGGCGACGAATCGACGCGATATGAGACCGCCTCACCAACCTCACTTTATAAGGCACTTTTGATCCAATATGAATCAGTTCTTTTAAACAGAATTGTGTCGCAGAATTCTATTTGTTTTTGAGAATAATCCTTTAAAAATAACTTCGTAAAAAATGTTTTTCCAAGAATCCTACGCAGAATTAGTTTGTAGAAAAAAAGAACACTGCTTTATTTTTAGATACTTATACTGCGTAAATAAATTTTCCGCTGGGGGTGTGGCGTTTGTGATTCATTTGGACACAGTTTGAGTAAAGCATGAATTTAAATCGATGTTTCTGTGAATCGATTGCGTTGTCTGGAGGTGAATGTGAGGAAAGGTGTGAAGTGTGAGATGTGGTTTGATCTTCACCTTGAAGTCACGTGGTGCCCCTGCGCCCGCGCACTGACTCACCGCACTACCGCCGGCACGCCGCGCGCCGCGCCGCCATTCGCTAGTAGCTCGCCACACCATCCTTTAATAATACCATTCTAATGCGCAGTTTTCTCGCGGTACTATCAGATTGTTTTGCATCCATCTGACGTTTTGCACTTGATTCATTGTTTTGTTTACTTTTTACTTATGATGTTCAACAATATTTATCAGTAAACTATTGTACTCAACATACTTATTTTCAAATGACACTCAATACAACTAATAATAAAGCTAAGCATTATGACTCGATGTGATCCGCGTCATACTCAAATTATTCCATTAGTATCATGAGGCTCTGTGATTGACAATCGGTGGTGATAATATGGTCCTTATGTTTAGTCAACTGAGACCTCATGCGGGTCGTTAATTAGAATTTAATCCGATTTCGAGGAGCCAATTAAGTGATTGATAAATCGATAAAGTTATGTTCAATTTTTGACGTTGATCTAGTTAGTAAGTTGATTATTAGTTAGGCGTCCAGTTTTCAATTAGGCGGTCGGGTGACGATGTAGGTTGGACGGAGCCTCGTACCGTGCCGGGATGATTAATATCCGCCGGGAAGGTCGCTCCGCCGTCGCACCGTCGCGTCGCGTCGCACCGCGCACGGTGGTGTGGCGCTGACGTCACCTCCGCTACTAGTCTACTTCCGTTCTACTCTACACTTAATTGCAAACCTTGATGTATTACTTACACCTACACACATTATACACTTTCTCTTTCGCAACTTTAATTGCATGTAATCCTCTAGTTCACACTCTTATCTTATTTACTTCGAATGGTGAGCCTGATAATGATGTATGACGTCACTCTAAATCAATACGGATAAAGTTTTATTTAGAATGTAATCGATATGAGCCTATATTGATATCAAGGAAACATTGCCTCGGATTACAAAGCGCACTAGATTAGTGCGTATTAGTGTTGTTTACATAAACATGGACTGATGACTGTAGGAATACATAGATCGAAGTGAATGCGGCGCAGTTAAACAATAAACAGGATTAGGTTATTTATTGAGTGCAGCTTTGTTGGCGGACGAGTGTGCGCTTTTCATCGCTCGACCGGCATAATGAGATCAGCGCAGCGTCATCATACGGTTATGCAAGCGGAGCATTGTGTTTACCACATGTGTCCATCCCGGTGTGCGATTAACCTGATTTTTTGTTGCATCTACTTTATACATTATGCTTTTGATGATTTTTTTGTTATGAAAAGGACAGAAGCAACGTATTTCAAAGCGTTTTTGAGATTAGTTATATCAATAGTTCTAACAATCCATTTGACCCAATAATGTTCATGTAATGTTTGAGAACAATCTCAGAATAGCCTTGATTGCACAAAAAAAAAATGTTACATATATGTAACATATTTTTTTTTTGCAATCATTGCGTTTCTGACATCAATGTTACGACCCAGTACTCAATCTTCTAAGTCAGATATGAATATCCGCACACCTAGCCGCACGTGTGACAGATATCACGACTTAAAAAACAGTGTTTGCATTCAGTCGGTGTTCTGTTCGGGATATTTGCGGAAGTGGAATACCGGCCCGCTTCCGGGCTCTTGTAACAATCGGCAACATTCGATCGAGTATTTATATTTGGAGGCTCGTTAATACATATAACGCGTTGAGAGCGTTTAGGACGCGATGCTTCCTCCCTTTGTTCGGCTTCGTGGTGTAACGGTAGTATAAAATACTTTTACCGATTGCGGATTGACAGTAGGGAGTGGTACCGGGGTGTGAGCACCTGGCGTCTGTCTGACGAATGACAGCTGCAAGGGAATGCGTGTGTTTATTTTTATACAAATATCGAAAGTAATTCGTGACTGTGGACTGCGTTCATATTTTGTGTATTTGTGTACTAACAGTGCTCCCCAAGCTTTAACCGTGTGATGTTTTACTCGTGGGAATTGAGATTTTCTCTTAAATATTTTATTATATAAGGTAAACATTTTGTAGTCTTAATAAATACTTGTTTAGACCAACTTTTTATTAGAAGCTTAGTTCAACTTTATAAAAGATTCGAAACTAAAAGTTTTCATCATTATAACACAATTTATAACTGTTGGTTAGTGGATGTGATATGAGTCGTGTTAAATTGGTTCATAGTGAATGCATCCTATGCTCAGTTCCGTGTTCCAGTAGGACGGTCATGGAGTCAGCCGGGCCGGGTCGCCGCATCTAGACGTCACCGTTGACCTATATCACGACAAACAAGAGGCCCTGGGACATCGCCAACTCAATACCACTAATACTACACTCACAATCACACAATATCTACCAATCACTAAAATGACTGCTATCAGGGCTAATCAAGGATTAACTGTTGACATTGTCAATTTTTCATGGACATAAAGTACTGCAGGTACAATAATTTTTTAGAACACTTGTGGCTATTTTTTTATCCAGATTTCAGCTCAACATAAATGTCAACGCCGGTATAAAGCTGCGAGGGAAAATAAATATGCAATAACTACACTTTATTATGCCGAATACCCATTACGCTTTCCTTGAAAAATTGCCGCACAGAAATCGTGGAACTAGGTCGGAAAAATAACAACTCTAGAGAAATTGCTGCAACTATTTGTGGTGATACCTAAATATAAACTGTGTCAGCAATTAACATCGTATTGTGTGTGCCATAAGTGTCCCCTTTTAAGAAAATGGGGTAGAGTAGGGTAGGAATGCGGCAATAGGTTTAATTTCCCCGTTTAGAAATACCGGAACAGTTTATGCTCAGCAGTTTAATGTTGTTTCAATTTGTCTTTGAAGTTTTGTTTACGATACTAATGAATACGTTATTTATGTTTAAAGTTTGAACAATTCTCATTAATAACAGCTTCGTTCAGACTTCTTATCTTTGTTAGTATTCACATAAATCTCGAAATGTTTTTCTTGTTGATTACTCCCTACTCCAACTGCGAACACAACAAATAAAATAGGATTATTATTATCTGGGCTAGGCTATTATCAAATAAGAATAATTAATTACGTTGATTTTCAAGATATTCGAAACTTGGATTATAATAATTTAATTAGTATTATGCTGATAAACGTTTTTGTACACACATTTTGTTTGTTACTTATTTGGTAACAGATATTAAAGTGAAGGGTTTATGTGATATTCGCCTGATTGAATGTAATAAAACGTATTGAATTCTTTTTAATATTGTGCACAACGCCAATATTTAATTTTATCTAGTGATAGCTGTGCACATATTGAATGTTCTCGATAATCAACAAGCTCAAAAAGCTTTGAGCTCTGTAACGTTTACATACTGCCTTTATGTCTACTCAACTATTAACTAATTTGGTTAAAATGCTTTTTGAAACCAGTGAGCTTGCGGTTGTACGTTTAGCGCTCGTATTCGGTTGAAGCTTTCGCTGCTGACCGTAAAACCATTTGAAGTAGGTATGTATTTCGGGATGCAATGTCCAACCAAAATGTTTCATCGAAAACATATAATGGGTAACTTTAAATATTGTAATTTTGGTCTGTGACATCGTTATTTGGTATATCGTTTGAAGAGTATGATGTTTGTTATTGTGTGTTGTGCGGTCGCCATGCGTGTTGCATATGGGTGCTGTTGTCGGAGCTCGTGTTCACGCGAGTAGGACCCGCGCTCGTTCAGGCTCAGCCTTCAATGCGCCGACACGACTCGCTGCCCGCGACCATTATGTTACTATTGACGATATAATTACCTCTGTTTATGTCACATAGTTTTGTAGCTGCGCCCATTCATCGCTCCTATCTATTGTATGCTAATCTCGTCTAATTACGTAGGAATATAGATCACGAGTTAAGTATTAACCACTAAATAGGCTTTCATGACTATTATATCAGAATAACAACAACTTATAATAAATGCAAACATAAAATACCAAGTACAAAATATTATAACAGACGAGGTTTACATGTGATACTCCAGGGACTTCCAAGTAATAAAGCTGGGTACAGGTATCTGTATACAACTGGTTTGATATTTATGATTTGTGGAAAGCTCCAGAGGAAAGTAATTTTAAAATGACATTTATGCAAAGGTCAACGAGCGTACACGTGCCGGGAGCGAGTCGCCATGTAAGTGCAGAAATTGTGTTACCTATATTAGACCCGCTCACTACCCGCCTGATATAAACTGGTCAATTGATTATTAAAGGTCACCTCTGTGTGTCTACGCCCACAACCTAAGCAAACAATATTAACTGAAGCTTAGTTTAACTTATTCTCAGACTATATTCTAATTCACACAATAGAACGTTCTAGTGAAAGGATTAACTTTTTTATTGTATGTGAAAGTGTGATGTTATTTATCGGTTTATAAACATTGTCTCCGGGTTAGTGTGAATACATGTCTAGTTATGATTGATTCTTCATTGGTCGGTGTAACAGCGCAATATAAACATCGATGTACTGAGCCTAGTAGACGGCTCGGTAGGTCCATGTCTGCTCGGAGACGTCTTGGAGTTGCGGTTGATGATCAGTGTTATTTACATCTGGCGGGGAGCCAAACACCCACGCGACACAAGCGCTTGCAAAACATTTCCATCAACTCTGGGTACTTACTTAACCACCACTCAGCCAGTCCCAGTATAAAACAAATATAACCCAATATTGACTCTAAAAGTCCAATATCGTGGGTTCCTGTCTTTATATTGACAAGAAGAATGTAGCAAGGTGTTGGTATTCAGACTCCTTAGCTTCAGACGTCGCACCTTTGTTCGAGCCAAGACCCACGTTTTCTCATTTACAGCATGAATACGGTCAATTTTCTTGGTTGATGCAGAACAGGACAGCTCCTTTGAGTCTTCGGCGGCTCTCAAAGCGAGTAGCGGTTGTTTACATAGTACAGTACATTACTCTATGTAAGAGCGTTTCTGATTTGGTCGTATAGGCGCGCCGTGTACCGGTATACCTATGAAATGTTAATGTAATAACTCGCCGCTTTTCCACATTAAAATTCGTAGTCACACTCTGAGCTTGCTTTTTACTGTTGCGTGAGTGGTTTTAGTAAAATATCGGGTGGTATCCGTGGCAACGGTGCTTCTATTTGGGGTAGACGGTAGATGTAGTACACACTATACAGTGAGTGACAAATGGATTGCTAGACAGGAGCTAGACAGGAACAGGAGCATCATGTTTGGTCTAAAGAAAAAAACATTTGTAAAAGCAATCCCTTATTTTGATTTATATTGAAGGTGATAAGATTTATTTACAAGACCTTATTATTTATACAATTACATTGTTTATTGTTTATTTTCTGTACACCTTTTCATGTCATGAGTTTATTTGTTGTTATTTGTTTTAAGAGAAGGTAATGCAAGAATGAATAGATGTATTGATTGTATCGTACCTTATTCTATAGAACAATTTCCAATGTTGGTTCAGTTTCTTATGAAGTAGGTGCACTATCTTGGAGGAGAAACTTGTTTTATATATTTTCTGGAATGTAGAGTTCTTTGAAATGGTTAAACTATGTGGAGTGCGCGGTGCTGAGACATGTTTCTCTGAATATCGACAGGGAAAGCCTTTCTAGTAAATGAACGTCTGATGAAAGTAGCGCAATTTTCATAAAGAACTACCACCTGCTAGAAAAATTGAAAAGTCTAAATCTTCATTTACTTAATTAAAATAGTTTCGAGATAAAGCTCAGCCCAATATGATATTAAATCATTTACGAACAATAGAATACATACAAAATACGCATTATGGCAGCTTTGCCAGTATACAAATTCAGGCCATGAAACATTCATAAATAATTGCTCTCTATTGTGATATTTCTACAGAGGTGATGTTTAATTTTTTATTAGGTATATTAATTTTGCTAATTTGAATTGTTTGCAGAATGTGTCATTAATCAGTTAAAATGGCTTCATTCGATAATTAAAGGGGTTTAATTATATCGAACGTGTTTATTTCGTGTTGAAATGTGATTTGCGAACCATGTTACAAAACAGATCCTACGGATAAGTTTGCGGAACGTTATCGGATTTCCGTAAATGAGATCAAATAATCGAAGGTTAGCATCGTAGTGTCTTTCTCATTCTATTCGGTGTCACTGTAATACTAAATTGTGTTCACAGTGAAAGTGACAATATAATAAATATACATTTTATAAAATTGGTTTCCCTTCAGGCGATACATTTTCTCCAATACATTCATAGAAATTGAACTGCCTCTTGAGAAATCGTTGCAAATGTGGAGGATATAACGTATTAGGCTAAAGGTGCTATATTTATTTGTCAAGGGGTTTACGTTTGCGATATCCTTCTTGTTGCTACTTGTAGAACATTATTAGTTTTTGTATTTGTTTGAAATGTTGGATTCAAATATTTAAGCAAATAATTTATTATATGTAGTAAGTAAGTTATGCTGAGGACACACGGCGACACTTGACATTAGACACTCAATGTATACATCGAATGTCTGTGTGTGTCCACTGCCGCGACACTTAGTTGCAGTTGTTGTGGCAATGACTGTCGGTGTCTGTGTTGCAGCCGTGGAGACAGGTCGTGCACAGTGTCCGACACAAGTGTCGCGAATTTCGAACTTGCGCGAAATTTTTAGCTAGACCAATAACCGACCAAATGTTCATGGCGAGGAAATGTACCACACTGAATTGCAGTGTCTCCGTGTAGACAGCTAACCACACATAACCGGGACATTAAAATGTTTACACCGATGTCGACACAAAAAATTGCTTACCATGAGGACGCAATCTACACTAGTGTCGACATTTGTGATGAGTGTCAGTGTCGCCGTGTGTCCTAAGCATAAGTTCTAGTGGAGGAGTAAGCGCGAGCGATGTCTCGGAGTCGTTCTCAAAGGTTTATCTCGGCCGGGCCGCAGCTCGCGCCCTACTTCCCTCTGAATGCCTCGCTTAAGTTGACGTCTCATTGTTCAACTTTAACCCGACGACGCTGTCGCCTCTTCCACCGGATAACTTTCACAAATAGAGCTCTAAATTCATTACTCAAACAACAACTTGATTATGCCTAAAATAAATGACACAATGTTCTGACAAGATGGAGCTTAACCTTTCGGTTAGACGTTTACATCAATTGCAAACAAATATCCTCCACCTTTGAAGCTCTAACGAATCAAACTCATAAATAACCCCTTCAAACAAAGGTCAATAATGTCCTCGGGACAAATTTTACTTACGCAGGGAATGTTTAATCATGGCCCTCCCTCTATTTAGCGGGAGTACGTACATAATCGAATAAAAAGTAATAAATTCCTCGCTCAAACTTCTAATTATATTAATCGGAACGATTGTTGACATTTGATGGTGGTTTTGAAATATCCTGCCATTTTACGAGAATTTGTTCTGCACTATTAAATTATTTCACAAAGGAATTAAATAAACATCGAATAACAAATTGGTATTATTTGTATTTAGTCTAGCCAAAGGTAAAGTTATTAAGTATTCAATCCAGTTAATTTATATTTGTTGTTGGTAAAGAAATGCTATTAGTTATTGAAAGGCGAAGTTCATGTTTAGCTAAGTGAAGTTCGGCAGGGCCTGACGTCAGGGCCCGTCTAGACACCAGACACCAGACTATAAGGAAGACCGGGGGGCGGGACAATGCACTTTGTCCCTAGGACTCGTACTCAGATGTTTTGGTGGTAAATAATAATAATAATGACTCATAGAAAGAGAGCTCCAAATGGCATAGACATTTTAATTTATTTTAAAACGTGTTTTGTCGTCGAGACGGCTACCGATCGTTTAAATTGAAAAGAATATGCGTTTCGCCGAGGGGGTTCGCAGGCAGGTATAATCATTTCAGACCCGAAGGGAGCTTATATTAGGGGGCAATGACCCCTCACCCTTAGCTTTCTTAACGTATCTGAGCCTCTGCGCAGCTCTCCCCAATTTACTTGTCCTTGAAGTAGCCATATTTTATGCTCCTTAATGTATGTATAAGTCTATAAAACTTATTGCATAGGGTATTAAATATATATACCTATATATATATACAATGTGTAACATAATACCCCTATAAGTACCGAGGCAGGGCATTCTACTCGTCATGGCAAACTACGTTTATTCTACCCTAATTGATATTTCCAAGTTTTTCATTCATGTATTTACTTTTAAAGTTTCCTTCAGAAATACACTATCACAAGGATGAGGCAACCCTACAACAGCTGTTTATTTGACCTTTCACTTTGAACTCTAGACCAAAAAACCAGAAATCAAAAATAGACAAAACATAGGTAGAAAAGTAAAATATTGACATTTCAAAGAGTATTATTTAAAGAGGCCGTCATCAACAGTAGCTCTTAAGAGGCCCATACACGGTGAGATTTATCTGTACGATCCGTCGCGTCAAACCGATCGAAACGACGAATCGATGGTGTATGTCAAGATCGTTAACGATTTACTTAATCGAAAATGATGTCGGAAATCGCAACCAAAACATTAATTTGAACACGTCCTTAACATTCAGCTTCAAACAAGTAAATGATCGATCGTTACGACGAGTCGTTTCGAGTATGAGCGACATTTTTGATGCAATCAATCGTCACGATTTTCATCAGATCGATCGTATAGACGAATCGTGCCGTGTATGGGGCCCTTTAGATACGCTATGAAATGAGGTTGGCAATCGACATATGATTATTTATGGGTAAAGTTTATAACCTTATTATTGCTCAGCTCTTGACAGCTCTTGAAAGCTGCCAATATGTAAACAACTATTTTTAAGCTGATAAATATTTTTGTAGGATTTAAATACATATTGTCTTCTTATGAAGTGATGTGTGGAGACTGTGGAGTGTCTTGTCTGTTGTGTACCTAGTGTTGTGTAAACTTAATCAATGATAACAAAATCGTGTCAATATTCAGTTGTTAAACCAGTGATACAATCGTACCTACCTAGTTGTTTTTTTATGTGTGAAAACTAGTGTTATTTTTTACGATAGTGGCACACACATCAAAGCGCACGTCTTTCCTAAAGGCTTGTGCTGGTTTAGGGTGCGTCCAGATCTAGCGAATGCGTCGCAGTCCGTAAATAAAGGTTCGTAAATAAAGGCATTTAGGGTTGTCGCAAATTTCTAAGATTAAAATAATTTTACTTTTGTATGGGAATTTTAAATACGATGTATTCTACCTTTGCACACGTAAAACAATTTACATGCTTTATCGAAACAAACCGGCTGAGTACTTATAGGGCCATACATATACTCCTTGTATATATATACAATTTTCGTTTTATTATTATTCTCTTGAATTAATTACTTGGTACAAAGTACTATTGTACCTAATATTGAAGCCAAACGGAAAAGGGAAGTTTGCATATAAATACTTCTCCTGGGAACCGTAACAGAACGTTAAAAGAATTTAATAGTGGTCGTAACTCTTTGTGAAAAGCGTGATAAGTTAAAACATTGACAGTGACGTAGGGCCTCTGTTAACCTAAGATTTTCGCGTCATGCCTTCCGAAAGAAGACCTCATTTTACCCCCGTGCGCCCCATTCACTCCAATAGTGAATATTTATAAGGCTAACTCTTGTCCCAAACACTGATACAGATTTATTATCAAGTGAAAAAGCTTCGTACTGAATTTTTAACATCTATTTTTGTATACATGGTACGAAAATATTGGGATGTATTTCGATTTTGTGAAGCTTTTATACAAGCCTAAAGTGGAACACAAAAGGATGTGGTATTTTGGCTTTAATTATATTTGCAGACTATTTCAATGGTTTTTTTCTACAACGTAGATCACATCAAAGCGTGTCCCATTTGAATTTGTCGGTCCTTTCAGTGTTGCTTCATTTAATTATTACACAAAGAGGGTTGACCTTTCAAACGTGCTAATGGTTTGGTGACATTCAGCGGAAAAGTGCTGAGTTATAGCGAACCATAAGGTTTCATAGCGTTTATCGAGCTTTCGTTTCATGAGCCCTAAATAGCGTCATTTAGGAAAGTGGCTGAGTAATATACCCCGATGCCGTCACTCATCTAAGCCTCGCAATCTTTTCGTTCGTGAGAACGAGCAAAATAATAAATAACCTAAATACTTGGAACTAAAACTACGTAGGGCAATAAAGATTTTAATAAACGTTACGCCTGTAATATATGGCGCTGCATGTACTTAGACTGTCGTTTCATTCATATTCATATTAGGTACAGTTTTCATATCGTCCTTGCATTAGTTTTTATCGCTAGCTAGTAGTTTACTACGCAGTTATTTCTATCTCATAACCTCGTCATTAGCAGTAAAATGTAGTTTCAAAATGTATTTGTGTATAAATAAATAAACACCGGTTCCATATGTGTTTCCGATGGTTCTATTTCAGTAGTCTTGGGAACTGCTATTCTTGTGGTAACGGCACGCCATGTTATATTTTAGACTTGGCACGAATTACACAATAGGAAATGTGTATTTAGTTGGAAAGTATCCGTTTTCGCTATTTCTCATTTTTATATGCAAATTAGCGTAAACATTATTGTGAGAAATGCCAGATATTTTTTTTTACTTTTCTTACTTTCATTCGGAAAGATTAAAGTTGTCTAAGACCCTAAATATTTCAATGTCAATATCCTAATCCTGTTTATTGGTAAACCATTAACACTATTCATCATACCAGCCGTCTACACTGCCAAGTCTGGCTACGCCTTCTTTCACTGAACACCACATTTCTTCCAGGGAGGCTACCCGGCCAAGTTGAAGAAGGTGCTGATAGTGACCGCGCCGCTGTGGTTCAACGCGCCCTTCCAGATCCTGCGGCTGTTCGTGCGCGAGAAGCTGCGCGAGCGCGTGCACACGGTGAACGCGCCTCAGCTGAGCCTTCACGTGCCGCACGCCAGCCTGCCCAAACAGCTGGGCGGCCAGTACCATTTGGATCACGCTGCATGGTAAATACAACTAACTGTAAAACACTAGCAGCACCGAGCGGGTTCACCCGCGTTGTGGACGATCCCGTGGGAATTTTGGGATACAAAATAGCCTATAACCTTCCCGTTGAATGAGGCTTTCCATTACAAAAAGAATTATGCAAATCGGATTAGTAGTTTCTGAGATTAGCCCTTACAAAGTTAAGAAAGTTAGAAACTTTACCTCTATATAATATTAGTATATACTTTGAATATGTAGTTTGAATTACATAATTTTGCATTCTGACATAACACGGTTTTTTGCTGCAAAAAGTTTATAAAAACATTAATATTTTTAGCATGTTTGTTAGAAGGGCTGGAAGGATGTGTTTGAAACTTGCCATTCAGCTATATTTAAGATAATGGATGTCCGTGTATACGAGAGTAAAACGGCTGACTATATGTCGAACGTACCTTTTTTGTTTACCCTGGTTTACCGCATAAGAACTTTTTTCGTGAAGCTTTCTCGGTAAAACTGCGGAAAGCTGCTACTAACATTGTATATTTATTAAAACCGTGAGTACAGGCTAATGAGCTGGGCATTGCTCTCAGCTCCAGCTTACTATCCAAAAGACAAATATTGTGGAATTGGAGGACGCTTTCCTTTATTTGAAGGCTCTAGACTCCTGACACAGTTCGGTCGGTTGTACGTTTTGTTCTTATTTGCGTTACCATAGCTTATTTTGAAAAGAAAAACTTTACAGTCACTACTGTCTCGTATTTTCATAACGATGTTAATGGAAAAAATTAGAGCACATTTTCCCAATCCTCAAGATATTGTACCAAACAAAATTGACATTCAAATCTGTAGTATTGGAGATAACCCCCCCAAATCAATTTGGATTCTTCCTAACATTTCTATAGTTGGCGGTAAAACTTATTCGTATGTCGTCTGCGGGTTTAAGTAAAAATCGTGGTTTATTTACGTTCATCATATTTGGCTGTCTTTTTATGACGAAGGAGGGCCTTGGGTACACAATGTTGATGTATTATTGACATACCCTTCCGATGTATGTAGGTTAGTTATGATAAAAAATGTCGATATCGAAAATATGAACCGTAAAAAATAATATTTGAGACCTACGTAGGCGGTGATTTCGTACGGTTAATCCTTGCTGTATCTACTGAGTACTTTGGTCCTTACGATCTTAAAGGTACTTTACTAATTTACTTCTTATGTAACATGTTGGAGTCATTAGCAGACTTTGGGCAGGATTTTCCTACCTTAAGCACGGTAATTAAGAACAATCTAAGGGACTTGTACAAATCACCGTACTTACGATAAGGAACTTGTCGCTGCTGTTACTAAAAGGGAGCTGGCGAAGTGTATTTTATTAATAAAGGTGAAGTTGAGAACCTTTGAAACCTTTAGGCTTTCTAAATATAAATGATATAAATGTTGCCCCTAATCTTTACGAGATGGCAATAATGAGTATTACAGTTTGAAAATGGTCTTTGTACTATAAGCCTTAAGTTTGAATTTCGTATTGATTGTATTCTGTCCTCTATGCCATGTCCTCTACAATAAAGTGAAGATAGAAGTAGTGCCGCTGATAAAAGAATTGTCGATCGATGTAAACGCGATTGAACGGTCCGAGTCGACTAGAGCGACGTGACTTGGTGCCTAATGCCGTGTCCGACACTTGAATTACATAATATAGGTGAAATAAGTACAAAAGTAGGTAAGATGCTAATTTGAAACCGTTTGAAGGCCATTTTGCTTGGCGTTCATTTTGTTTATCGGTCGTAAAACACGATATGGCTTTTTATTTTCACTGTTTATTGAATGAGTCGTCTTTCTGTCGCCTTTTAAGTTGTCTATGTTTACTTTTGAAGCGTAGTATAATGGCTATTTCGCATTCTATAGATAGGTTGCAAACTTCGTGTAAGTTAGTAACTAACCCCGGTGTTTAGGAGTATATCGACCGCCTATAGGGTCCGTAAATGACAGCCAGCCAACCTCTGTTACAGCTGCGACCTACAATTCTACGTATCTTCCGGAACGTGGTAGGTTCAGATATAACTCCCAATAGAAATGATTGAAACAATCGATATCGACGTTTTAACGCATCCCAAAGTTCGATAGTGCTAAAAACCAAAAACATGTATATCACACATGAAAAGCTGTACATCTGTATATTTGATTGCAATTTTAACTACACCATTCGTTGTCCTATCGATCGAAACAGCGCTCGGCAACTACAAATGTTAGTCCGGATTGTCACGCCGAAACATTGTTGTAGATAAACCAAACTAAACATTGTAGCTTAGTGACTAAACCTGGTATTGGAATTATTGGACCGCCTGAAGGCTGCTGAAACGGTGTGACGATTGGACGACAATTTAACTGAATTCAAGTGGTATAGCGAGTGGGCAACCCCGGTCGAGTGTTATTGGATCGTCTAAAAGCTTCCGATATAGGCCTGGCAATTGAAACAACGGATGACCAAGATTGTATATTCGAGTAGATTAGAGAATTACTAAACTTGGTGTCATGTAATTACAGTACCTAATGACCTGTCCTGTAGTCTGACAATTCAGTCATAGGGAAAATAATTCAACACTAAATTATAACTATCAATAATGGCTTCTCGATCACCTCCGACATGTCCTAACGATTGAAATTCCGGGGTCTTAACAATACACTGTAGCAATCATCAATCCTGGTTTCGGTAGTTATTTGACAGGACTAAAGGCTTCGTATGTAACGACCAGATGATTGAAACAACCTCCATCGACGGTTTAGCTGTTGTATTAACTTTTATATAACTAGCTGTTCTCCGCGGATGAATTATTTCTACGGTTATTCTGCTTTTCGGAACTAAAATAAATCCTAATTATATCACGACAATCGGGCCAGCCGTACTCGCTATAAATGGTGTAACTACTAAATGATACGATATGCGACATTGTTTCATATTACAGATCTATTTTTTCTGATAACTGTCTTTGATAAATCCTCTTAAATAAGATCCGGGACCAACAATTCACTAAGTACAAACTATCATTATAATATATTATTACTTAAATAAGTAAGTAAGTATTAGTCTGTAATGTCCCTACGCTGGGCAAAGGCCTCTCATCTCACTGAAGATATCAGTACAGTGAGGAGGATTAGGCATAATTACCACGCTATAATGAACGGAAAAATACATAAGTGTGTCCATACGATGTAATCGACAGTTACGGCCTCCTACGGTGACCTTCTTCAGGAGGTGTAGTTGTATAATGTGTTCCACGCACGTATCATTTAATGACATAATATCATGATACTAGCAGCGCATCGCGGTTTAACCCGTTGTGGTCCCGTAGAAATTTCGGGATGAAAATAGCCTGTTACCTTCCCGTTGAATGTGGCTATCCGTTACAAAAAAATATATATTTAAATCGGATTGGTAGTTTGTGAGGTTAACGTTTTAAAACAAACTCTTAGAATTAAAACTACGTTCACGGATACACTTCGCTTTTATTTTACATGTTTATCAGTCGTTTCGGCCTCATCGCAGGAACAGTGGTCACGGAAAACGTGAAATGTTATGAAACCAGTAACAAATTTTCTAAAATCTTTATTTTTTTATTATTATCTTTATTAATAATAACTGGCCCACAATAGCTCAGGATAGAGATCAGTGGAAGGAGGGTAGGGATGCCTTTGCCCTGCAGTGGGACATTTATGGCTAATTAATATAAATCTTATATATAAAATTCTCGTGTCACAGTGTTCGTTCGCGTACTCCTCCGAAACGGCTCGACCGATTCTCATGAAATTTTGTGAGCATATTGAGTAGGTCTGAGAATCGGCCAACGTCTATTTTTCATCCCGAAATTCCCGCGGGAACGGGTACAACGCGGGTGAAACCGCGGGGCGCAGCTAGTAATATATATAATCTTTATTAAAAGCTTCATTATATTAGTATAGACAATCTGTGTGTGTTTGGTTTCAGGTTAGAGTACTGTAAAAACTGTTACACGAACAACTTGCAGAACAACAAGCTAGAGGGCGCCATCGACGAATATGTGATCAGCAATCACATACCGCCGGCGAAACCTCAAAATGGTAAGTCGGTATACGTTGTGTTAATTGGGATCGCGCTCTCGAAAACAATTACAACAAAGCTAATTATTTTAATGATTGTATGATTAGGCTGAAGAGTTATTATGTTTGAACGTCTATGGAAATAACCAGACGGATTATATAAAGTACTAGCCGCGCCTGCGGTGTTACCCGCGTTGTGTCCGTTCCCGCGGGAATTAAAGTAGCCTAAGTTACTCCTTGTTACATCAGTTATCTGCTAGTGAAAGTCAAAATCGGTCCTGGCCATATCAAAGATTAGCCGGAAGACAGACAGACAAAAATTAAAAAAAGAAATGTTTTAGTATATGTATCATGTGTATGTGTATATGCACTTAGAAAAAAGCGGTTATTTTAATATTACAAACAGACACTTCAACTTTATTTATTTGTATGTATGTATGTTTTGTATGTATAGATTTATTGTCTAGTCACTTTCATGACGAAAGTCTTTTTGCTAAATTTTCCGCGGGGTTATTATTAACACGCTTTTTTTTTGTTTACGAATACTATAAATAAACCCGATAACATGTTTTGTAATAGTAATCTACATCTTTTATTTAGTCCATTAAAGTTATTTCCAATAGAAATGCATCCTATGAATAAAAAAAAAACTTAACTATTACATTCTTCGATCAACAATGCACAACTAGATGTCGGGTCGGCGCAAAAAATACGTCTCGGTGAATAACGCCTCATTTGAAAAGTGAGGCGTTATTGTCACTTATGTTACTCATAAGATTTGCTACTTTATTGCTAGGTGTCATGGTTGTAATTAGGTTGAACTTCGAACTGTTTTAAAACTCTTTTTAGGGTTCCGTAGCCAAATGGCAAAAACGGAACCCTTATAGATTCGTCATGTCTGTCTGTCTGTCTGTCCGTCCGTCTGTCCGTATGTCACAGCCTTTTTTCTCCGAAACTATAAGAGCTATGTTGTTGAAACTTAGTGTGTAGATGTATTCTGTGAACCGCATTAATATTTTCACACTAAAATAGAAAAAAAAAAATTTTTAGGGGGGTCTCCCATACTTAGAAATGAAAAAAATATTTTTTTTTTTCATCAAACCCATACGTGTGGGGTATCTATGGATAGGTCTTCAAAAATGGTATTGAGGTTTCTAATATCATTTTTTTCTAAACTGAATAGTTTGCGCGAGAGACTCTTCCAAAGTGGTAAAATGTGTGTCCCCCCCCCCTGTAACTTCTAAAATAAGAGAATGATAAAACTAAAAAAAATATATGATGTACATAACAATGTAATCTAACACCGAAAATTGGTTTGAACGAGGTCTAGTTAGTAGTTTTTTTTTTACGACATAAATCGTAAACCGCAAAAAAATACTGATTATTCATTCAATAACTCAAATGTAAATAAAAAAACAAGTACAACGAACTTCAAGAACTTCTTTATTATGTTACTCGCTGCTACGGAACCCTTCATGGGCGAGTCCGACTCGCACTTGGCCGCTTTTTTTCAGTTCGGTAGTAAACAAAATAAGCTGTCACACGTCATCCACGCGGACAGTATTTAGCTTTGATTTTGTACGTGACCCGATATCTAGTTGTGTATTGTTGATCGAAGATTACATTAGCTCGATTTCAACCTAGAACCGTTCATCGGTTATTATTGTTTATCGTTGTAATGAGTTTTTACTGCACAAGGCTACATTTATAGCTAAGTACGGAAAACACATTACTGTACTGTACTAAAGCATAATAGATCTTTACTATAATACATGTGAAACTAAATAATAACATTATAAATATAATTCTGTATTATAATACCACACTTGCTTCGGCAGTACATATACTAAAATTGGAACGATGGCCCCTGCGCAAGGATGACACGCAAAATCGTGAAGCGTTTATTTCGTTATGTCCAATAGCACCACTCACTGGTCCAGACAGTATCCACCCAAGAGTGGTGTATTGTGCCAATGGAGTACCCATAGGGCCCCGTATAAGACCTTCCTTTAATATTTTGCAATAAACCTCTGCGCCCAACAGAATATCAATTTTATTAGGTATATTGAAATGAGGATCAGCTAGGGCAACCTGTGACAATTCAACCCATTTATCCAACGACACCCTCTCTGATGGTAAGTATGTAGTAATATTACTAAGAACATAAGCCTTTACCTCTATCTCAAAATTTGGATCTATTTTAGATTTTAATGAAAGTAATACCATTGACCTAGACACCATGCTACTATTCTCCCCACCTACACCTGACACTACGTTTCTTACAGCAATTCTTTTTAATCCTAAACCTTGGACTGTGGCTTCGGTCACAAACGATGCTTGAGAGCCCTGATCTATTAAAGCTCTATACACCTGATATTGGCCTGTTCTAGCCTGAACGTCAACTATCGCAGTTGCTAATAACACGTGACTTGTCTTAGACTTTGCACAATATGTCATATGATTAGACGTTACAACCGATGAACATTCACCCCGACTCCCAGACCCACCGTTTGCTGAAATAGCCCGTGTGTCTGACTGACCTTCCGAACCAGAACCAACCGTTGAAATGGAGTTATCGCTTGGATGAAGTAAAGAATGATGCCTTTTCTTACAAATCCGACAGTTAATGGGTATTTGGCAAAATTTTACACCGTGGTTGCTTCCAAGACAATTAAAACATATTCTGTTTTTCATAACAAATTCGCGTCGACTCTTAACATCTGTATTAGCAAACCTTTTACAAAAACACAACTTATGTGCTTCGCCACAAAACTCACAATCAATCTTTTTATGGTCAAAAGTATGTAAAGCCTTAGAATAATTTACATTTTGTACTGCACAGGAACGCACATTAGACCCTGATGGCTTCCTGCCATGTTTCACTTCAATAGCTTCTAATGCACGGAATCTGTCTCTTATAAATTCGCTAAACTCTATATAAGTTGGTAATGAATTTGACTCTACAGTTTTTGATACATGTAATTCCCATTCCTTAAGGGTTTCCTGATCTAACTTTAAACTCAACAAATGTATTATTATAGCATCCCAAGTGGATATATCTATACCTAAATTAGTTAATGCTGTTAAACAATCTGTGGTGGTATCCACTAACTCTTTCAAAATACTAGCTGATGCAGAGGTTGCATTTTTTTGACTTAAGAAACGTTTAAGTATATTGTGAACTAAGAATTGTTTGTTATTGTACCTCTGCTCAATGATTTTCCAACAACTTTCGTAATTTGCGGCAGTAACTGGTGTATTTCGTACTAGTTGTTCAGCTTCTCCCGTCAAATAGCTTTTTAAATATTGCAATCGCTGAACATCGTCTAGCGAATGATTTTTGTGTATCATTGATATAAACAAATCTCTGAACGTGATCCACTCGGTATATTTTCCCGAAAACTTGGGTATACAAATTTCTGGTAGTTTTACATGTTTAATTTTAACCTCAGAACCTTGATTGTGTACAGACTCTTTCGACAATCCTAACTCCCTAGGTAAAGTTGACACCGACCTTTGTAATTCACTCTTATAATCTAAAAACTCTGTTTCTGTTTTTTCATACATATCGTGAACAATATAGGTTTCAGCTTGTAATATTTTAGGATCAATATCGGACAATATTTTCCTATGAGTATCTTTGAAGTTACTCCACATTTCTTCTAATGCTTCTAATCTATTTTGTATATAATCTCTACTCATACGTTCCTTAGGGGATTTCTTGAAATTTGCTCTAGCTTTCATAATACGGTTCGACGTATCATTTTGTAAGTTAATTAATGATATAGAAGCCATTCTGAATATTAATTACAAATGTAATAAATAAACAAGATAATTAATAACTTTAACGACTACAAACTCCAAATTAAAACTTGAAATTTTACAAGTTAATGACTCTTAATACTAAGTCCAACTTACAACTCAAAATTTTACAAGTGTTTGGGAATTCTGAGGGAAAACGGGCGTGGATTCCCCGTACCTTCGTTTTTACACTTATAATTCTAAGTCCTAACCCAGTGTTAAATTATTCTAAGTTCTTATAACTAATATTAATCTTCAAAATTTTCTAAGTTTCAAATCACAAATTATTTTCTAAGTTCCAAAACTCGTTTCAACGTTGTACTAATAATCCAAATGAAAGTCCAAACCTCCAATCTTCTGTTGTTTACCAAGCCGATGTTCTCCAAAAGGCAGGTCGCGCGCTCCACCCAGCTCCGTCCAGCAGCCACCCAGCTCCGCCAGCCAGCCACCCAGCTTGTGATCACAAGTTGTGTTCTCCTTCCTTCCTTGTACTCGGTTTGTTGCAGCAATCCACTGCGAGTACAGGTCCAGCGGCAAATTCCACCACTGTGCGCACTTCAAAATTCGCTCAATACTATCCAAGCCAAGATCCGGCTCGAAGGACCAAAATGAAACTAGTCCGGATAGTGTTCTAAAAACCCTGAGCGTATTGTGATAAGGTTTTAAAATGAAACCACCAAAGATTGGAATAGAAAAACATGTATTCCCGCGAGAACGGGTACAACGCGGATGAAAAACGCGGGGCGCGACCATAAAGTAACTTATATTTCTATATTCCTAATAAAGTATCCATTGTTTTATTGGTGATTGATAATTCCATAGATGTAAGATAGATATATACACCACAGACCAAGAAAACTAAAGAATAGACCGATAACTAATTTTGACGTTCCTTGCAAGCAAATACCACAGGCCACTAGCGCCATCTTTTGGCACGAATTTGAACTTATCATTGTTTACATTTTGTATCGATCTGGACATTCCGCCCACCAAGGACAAAATGTCCTTCACAAGCCAAAAAAAACCCTTCACCAATAAAACAAAAACAAAAAAACTTAAAATTTGCAAACACAGAAACCAAGTTGAACTACAAAAATTAACAAAATAAACCATTTTAACTAAATAAACAAGATTACATTGTTACCCTTTAACATCATTTACGGGCAATACACAAAGCTTTGATGTAGGGCGTTTTATAATAGCATTTTTACATCTTAATGATACAACTCTGGTAAGCCCATCAGGTCCAGGATATTTTTCCATAACTCTGCCAAATAGCCATCTACTCGGAGGCAAATCATCCTCCTTGACTAAAACCACATCTCCAACTGATGGCTCTGGGATTTTATAACACCATTTATACCTATGCATGAGCTGGGTTAAATATTCGTTGGACCACCTACGCCAAAAGCTCTGAAACATCGCCTGTGTTAACTGCCAGCGTCTCAAGGATGTGAAATTAGAATTGCTATAGTTAAATTCAGGCACAGTTATTAATGGTTCTCCTATTAGAAAATGACCAGGTGACAAAGGAATAGGTTCTTCCGGATCATTATTAATAACCGTCAAAGGCCTCGAATTTAAGCTAGCTTCTATTTGAGCTAAAAGTGTTGACATTTCCTCATACGTCAACGTTGAGTCTCCTATGACACGTTTTATATGAAATTTTGTCGATTTTATACCCGCTTCCCATAACCCACCAAAATTGGGTGCCCTCGGAGGATTAAAATGCCATTTAGTACCTTGCTGTGCTAACTCATCCACAAGTTCCTGAACTATATTGGAAGTCTCAATGTTAAAAAGATCCTTCAATTCCTTAGAGGCGCCTACAAAATTTGTGCCATTGTCGCTATATAAATTTGCACAACGACCACGCCTGGCGACAAACCGCTTGAACGCCTCTAAAAATCCCCGGGATGTCAACTCGCTTACTACCTCAATGTGTATAGCTTTGGTAGCCATACACACGAATAGGCATATGTAACCCTTATAGGCCTTGTGTCCTCTACCCTTAGCTGTCCTTAACATAATCGGACCTGCATAATCAACGCCACTATTTATAAACGCTCTTGCTGGCGTGACCCTCACTGCAGGTAACGTACCCATTAGCTGGGTTTGCATCTTAGCTTTATTACGTACGCAAACAACACACTTACGTACGTGCTGTTTTATCAAATTCTTACATCCTGTAATCCAGTAGGCAGAACGTACGTAATTCAACATTAACTGTATATCACCATGCAATGTTTTCACGTGGGCATCTTCTATTATTAGCCTTGCTAGTGGTGACTCATGCGAAAGTATTATTGGGTGTTTGACTCCTTCTGCCTCTTGTGATTGCGCAAGTCTACCACCTACTCTAAGCAAACCTTCATCATCGACAAATGGGGTTAGAGACAATAGTTTTGAATGCTTTGTTTTGATCTGTCCTAATATCTTAATATCTTCTAATTCTTGTCCATATACTGCAACTTGCGCCAGTTTAATACACGTCCTCAAAGCCTCTTCCAACTCGTATGCACTCAAACCAACCATCCTGGACGTATCGTTCCTTTTGGTTATAAATCGTCTGCAGTATGCTACGACACGAATTAATTTGGTCAATGATGAATACCTTTCTAATATTGACTGATCTATTGTACCTACATGAACTCTCAAAGATTCTTCTTCGTGAGTATCGTTGTCCTTTAACCTATTATAAATGATTTCTTTCTCCTTTAAGAACTCTGGACCAAATTTCCACATGTCCAAATTAGCTAAATCAGCAGGATGAACACCCCGTGATGCACAGTCTGCTGGATTGTTATGTGTGGACACATGTGACCATTGGGAGGAGTGTAGAGTTGATTGAATCTCTGCCACCCTATTGGCGACAAATGTCTTCCAATTGCTAGCATGCTTTCCCAACCAGGCCAGTACAATAGTAGAGTCAGTCCAGGCTCTTATAAAATCTCTGGAAATATTTAAAACGTCTGCCATCTCCACTAACAATTTCGAAACTAAAACGGCTCCGCACAATTCAAGACGCGGTATGCTGACTTGCTTTACTGGTGCAACTCTTGTTTTGGCACCTAGTAATGCTACATGAACGTCACCCGAGGCATTTATAACGCGTAAATAAACCACAGCCGCATAAGCCACGTTGGATGCGTCTGAAAATCCGTGTAATTCTACGCTTTGATCATTTGAATTTGTGAACAACCACCTGGGGATACGAAATTCAGTCAACTGTGTCAGCGCATCGCGGTAAGTATACCAATCCTTTACTATATCAGTTGGTGGCTCTTCATCCCACCCGGTTCCTGATATCCACAATCGTTGTATAAATATTTTTGCTAGTATGACACTAGGCGCTATCCAACCTAGTGGGTCAAATAGACGCGAGACATCAGATATAATCTTTCTTTTTGTTACAGGTGCGGACAGCGGCGGTAATTTCACTAAATACTGGAAATCATCATCGCTCCGGTTCCAGGTAAGTCCTAAAATTTTAACTATATTATCCAATTTGAACTCCAATTCCCTATTTTCTTTCCCTACGTTATCTCCTTTGCTCTTTATTTCCCTTTGATCTATCATCCTTAATAACTCTTCATTGTTACTTGACCATTTCTGTAGTATAAAACCACCTTCTTTCAAAAGTCCATTCATTTCATTAACTAGTTTTACTCCTTCCTCCACGGTTTGACCTCCACTCATAAGGTCGTCCATGTAAAATTCTTTTGCAACTCTTTCAGCTGCTATTGGGTATTTATCTTTGCCATCCTTCGCGACTTGATTAAGTACCTTTACAGCCAGATAAGGAGCTGAAGCCGTACCGAAAGTGACTGTAAGTAGTTTGTAATCTTCAATTGGATCATCGCTGTTATCTCTCCAAACTATGCGCTGATAATCGCAATCCTCGTCCGCTACTTTTACCATCCGATACATCTTGATTATGTCCGCGACTATGCAAACTGGAAACTTCCTCCAGTTTGTAATCAGATGACGCAAATCCGGTTGCAACGTAGGTCCAACCATCAAAGTATCATTAAGTGAAACACCATTTTTGTTTTTGCAGGAAGCGTCAAAAACCACCCGTACCTTGGTTGTAGATTTATCGTCTCTTATAACAGCATGATGCGGTAAATATACTGCTTGATCTTTGTTTTCCTCTGGCCCTTTGATTAACCTCATGTGATCCATCTGTAAGTATTCCTTTACTACTTCTGTATATTTTTCCTTTAACACAGGATCTAAAGCAAACTTTCTTTCTAAATTAATAAATCTTCTGATTGCTATTTCACGTGACTCTCCGTTTTTACAGGATGGTGGCTCTTCACGAAATGGCAACCTGACTACATATCTGCCATCGTGAAGTCGACGAGTAGTTTCATCGAAAAATTCTTCACATCTTTGTTCTTCTGGTGTTAATATTTTAGACCCTAATAAACTATCTGACTCTATCTCCCAAAAGCGTTTTAAATCAAATTCTTCCACGCAAGTATGTGACACCGTTATTTCGATTCGACCATTCATCCTAGCATCACCCCAAATAGACGTCAAAAATACACAAGTTATCAACAGAATCAAATTCAAGTCAGATCATAGACCAGTTCGCACAAAAATATGTTTACACACCAAAATAAATAGACAAACAATCGTTAGGAGTAACATCAAAAGAATTAATAAAGAAATACTAATAGCCGACAAAGATAAATTTAACATAGACTTAAGAAACAGTTTTAGTATGTTAGACGTAGACACAGAAGACGTAGATAAACAATTGGAAAATATAGAAAAGTCGATTAAAATAGCCAGTAATAGAATAAAATGCACTAAAAATAAACATAAAAAAACTAACACAAAGTACCATCACATTGATAGAAGAACGACTCGAAACCAACAGAACACATCCAGACTACAATAGTAAAGATAAAATCGTTAAAAGGAACATCAGAAAAGACATCAGACGCTACAACATTAAATTACTTCAAAATGCATTAGAGAAGAACACTTCATTACGAATAGCAAAACAAGGTACATCAACCGGCAAGTTATGGATCACTAGCTTAAAAGACGATCAAGGTAAAAAACACCAATGTAGAGAGAAAATATTAGAAATATGCACAAACTTTTATAAAGATTTATATACACCACCCACTCACGTACAAGCAACAGAAACAAATATTATGCCTAACTACACTTGCCCAGATACAATTCCACCCATAACGCCGACCGAGGTACATTTTGCTATTGGCAAACTAAGATATAACAAATCACCCGGTAGCGACGGCATCACAACCGAAACGCTTAAAGTAGGCGAACTCACCCTCCTTCCGTACATAACCAACCTTTTCAATACCATATTAAAATCGGGTAAGCTACCCACAAACTTTTGCCATTCGAACATAATTTTACTGCATAAAAAAGGTGATAAATCCGATATAAACAACTACCGTCCCATTAGTCTTATCTCTCATCTATATAAAACATTCATAAAAATTATAGAAAACCGTATTGGTCCCCAGTTGGATAGTGAACAACCCCCCGACCAGGCAGGTTTCCGCCGTGGACTATCAACAACCGACCATCTTCACACCGTCAACCAAATAATAGAAAAATGTTCCGAATTCAATATCCCCCTTTACCTCGCCTTCATAGATTTCACAAAAGCCTTTGACAGTATATACCATTCCGCCATTTTTCAAGCTCTCGAAGACCAACACATAGATCCCACTTACATAAACCTTTTACGCATAATTTACATTTTTAGTACAGCATCTATTCAACTCAATGCAAATGGCCCGGTATTCTTTATTAAAAACGGTGTGAAGCAAGGAGATCCACTATCACCAAAACTGTTCACCAGTGTCCTTGAGAAAGTCTTCCGCAAGCTCGCAGCACGCTGGAAAGCCAAAGGAATCCTCATCGGTGGAGCAAGGTTAACTAACCTACGTTTCGCCGATGATGTCACCCTGTTCGCTTCCTCAGCCTCAGACCTACAGATGATGCTACAAGACCTTAGCGATGCATGCCTTGAGGTTGGTCTGAAGATGAATATGTCAAAGACCAAGCTTATGACCAATTGCCAACAACATCCGGTGACAGTGAGTGCAGAAGTTATGCAGTATGTCCAGGAGTACATTTACCTGGGCCAAATAGTTTTCCTTTCAGTCCAGACAAGATAAGGAGGTCGCAAGACGTACCGAAAACGCCTGGAGGAGCTATTGGGCCCTAGGAGAACTCATGAAGGGCAACCTTCCCATCTCGCTCAAGCGAAAATTAATGGACATGTGCATACTTCCTGTACTCACATATGGCGCTCAGGTTTGGTCTTTGACAGATTCTCAAAAGTCCAGTCTCAAGGTTTGCCAAAGGGCGATGGAACGAAGTATCTTGGGTGTCAAGTTAACGGACAAAATCCGAAACACCGAACTACGTTCCCGCACCAAAATCGCCGACGTAGGTCTTAAAGCTGCTGAGCTCAAATGGAGCTGGGCAGGACATGTCTGCCGCAGGCCTGATGAGTCTTGGGCAAAAATTGCCACCACGTGGAACCCAGACTCTAGCAGAAGATGCCGCGGCAGACCAAAACGGAGATGGCGAGACGAGCTTGACGTGTACTTGTCCGGTTGGTGTCAGGAAGCTCTTGACAGAGCTGAATGGAAGAAATGGGGGGAGGCCTTTGCCCAACAATGGGACACTTAGGGCTTTAATAATTAAATAATAATAATAATAATACCACACAATACCATAGGAAATACAACATTTTTGTTGTACATACGGAAATAATCCTTATTGTATGCTGTATAATGCACAATAAGGCATGTAGTGTATATGTCGTAGCCAACTAGCTTAATCAGCCGTTCAATCAACAGCCTAGCCTCTTTATATCTCCTGTTGGCTGCGACTTATAAAAGATGTGTGATGTTTGTGCAGGTATAATCGAGAGAGAAGGTGACATGAGCAGTGAGCACTCGCCGAGACTCGCAGACAACGGCGCCGACATGCACATCACGTGCGACCCGAGCCCCCTGAGGTGTTTATATTATAATATTATTATTTACTTATTAATCTGTTCATTTATCATGTATTACGCAACGCGATTTTGGGGAGGAAGTTCAGTCATGTCTTATCGTATTTCTACGAACATCCGAGGTGAGTCAATTTTTTTTAGAATTGTTCTAACATTGAGTCTGGCAGAAGCTTTACGTAATAGATGCACCGAACCCTAACCCTAATAGAAAGGCAGAAAGTTTTACTCGTCTTTTAGAGGATGGTCGGCTAGTTTTGGTCTGCAGAGAGTTGATGACTGACGTAGTGTTTGTCGCACTGTCAACTGAGGACTAACGACTAACTTCACATCAGTTGTTCAGAGTTACCTGGCCAACCATCTCCTAACGGTCCTATGGTAATGCATCCTGCCGTATTGTTAGGATTCATGCATTGCGTAAAGATTTTTGCTATTAATTAACCCTCTCTCCTCCTGTACAAGTTAACAGCTTTGTTTTTGGTCTAACAACCGTGTGAGAATTAGTATTAGTACAGTCCGGCAAGTATAACTTGGCGCGGCTGTGCGCCACTGTGTTCAATGTCAATGTACTTTTATAACTGCTTCTCTTGTACCAATTTTTATCACTTTAGGCATGATGATAGCACAGTAGTTAGCAAAATATTCGCAACGATGTTTACTATGAACTCGGAAGTTTCAAAGTGAATTTTCAAGAAAACCTTTTTAGTTCCTCAAATCGCCACTGCCAACTTATACTTGCCGGACTGTAATTATGTTTGTGTCTAACACTGACATGGTCATTTACAAACGTTTAATTCGTTTCACGTTTTGAATCGAAACTACGTTTCCGGATACACTTCGCTGTTATTTGACATTTTTATCTGACGTTTCGGCTCCTTTTGAGGAACCGTGGTTATAGAAAACTGAGGTGTTAGGCTTCTAGGTGCTTAAGGCTGCGGCTCCATTGAGGCGGAGACGAGCGGAGCTGAGAGGAGCAGAGCTGTGAAAAGAGGTATGTGATTCCACTGAGGCGGAGACGAGCGGAGCTGAGAGGAGACGTGTGGGGATCGACCAATCGTATTACATGAAATCCACATCTCGTCTCCGCTTGACTGTTTCCATTGAAGCGGAGCGGAGACGAGATGTGGATTTCATGTAATACGATTGGTCGATCCCCACACGTCTCCTCTCAGCTCCGCTCGTCTCCGCTTGACTGTTTCCATTGAAGCGGAGCGGAGACGAGATGTGGATTTCATGTAATACGATTGGTCAATCCCCACACGTCTCCTCTCAGCTCCGCTCGTCTCCGCCTCAATGGAGCCGCACCCTTAGGTGTTGCAAGAAAAAGTTTCTTTGTTGTCTTCTAAAAAGTATTTTTCTTGTATATAATCAAGTAAAGCGAAGTGTATCCGTAACCGTGTTTCGATTCTAAATGAGCAGTGTTCCCTTAGACCTATCAAATCGTTTCACGTTGTCTGTCTCTCGTCCTTTAAGTTTAATTTGACCCACTTCCTTTTCGATTGGCCTAGAATTTGCTACGAGTTTAGTTTGAGTGTCAATTTGTGATATTTAAAAGCTTATTTTTGAAGACCTTTTTGCGAATTTCAGCTTGTTTAAGTTGAAGTAATGATGTTATGCGTCTCTTACTACGAAGTTTATAGAAACAAATGAAAAAACGTCAATGTATCTTTCATTTCATAAAATTAACACATTTCCGATATAAAAAGTTAATATTTTACAATATTTCACAGTTAAAAATATTAATATTATGAGACCTGTCTGTTTTGTCCCGTGTTAATAAATATTGGGACAAAACCCCTTGAACTGTGTTTGTGAGTTTTCAATAAAACATTTTGAACAAACTTTAACATTGTTTGCGGTTTATTCAAACTTATGCCTAAACAATAAGAGTCCCGTCCCGATCCTGCAATACAAAAGTGTCGTATTTCAAAAACATTTTCTTGATGTAGTCAAACTTATAATACCAAAATCGTCCACCTGATAAAATCAGTGCCAATAAAACCGCAGTGCAGATCGCATATAAGACAATGCGCACTAAAACAAAGGAGGCTACATTACAAGCCGAAAACCCATAAAAGTGAAGCATAAAAGATGTCCTTTGAAGGCAACTTGTTGATGATTCAAATGCGACTCGCTCGCGTGGAAACGCTCGGCCAACCGTGGATTAATCCGAACAATAACTTATGCGATTCATGAGATGACTCTTTATTGTTGGATTATTAATAATGGTAAGAGTTTGGAAAGATTAGAGTTGTATAATTTGGCGGTTTTACGGCGAGAGTTATGTGATATTCATATCCACACATTGTCAAAGTTTTAGGGACTTAATAGTTGTATCATTCCGTTTTTTCGTCAAACCGTGTTTTGAGCATTTATGGAAATATGTACTTTTGTTTGTATTTTCGACGCTCTTTACTCGTTCGTGTGACTATTGTGACCTTGGTGTGACATGGCACATTTAAGTGTAATTTTCTTCATTACTATATTAATATAAACAATAGAATTTTGTGTGTAGGGGAAATCAGAAATATCCTGTCAAGTCACATTTTGTATACTACGATAGACACATTAGTGCTTAACATTTTGGTTACTTTAAATCATGAATTTCGTATCACCACGGAATCGGGTATAGCAAGGGTACAACCGCAAAGCACTGCTAGTAGTTTATAAACTGGATTAACGCATATTGTTTTAGCCCGAATTCCCACGGGAATTAAGTTCACGCGGATGTATCAACGGGACACAGCTTTTAATTAACAGTTATATTACTTATCTAAATCTAAGAAATGTAATGTCCTTGTTAATATGAAATACCTAATTGTATTGTGTTTGTTCGCAGGCATTCACACGGATACAATGGAGATATGAAGAGTAGACATTTAAATTCAGGAGATGAAGACGACTTAGATTTAAGCAGTGAGTATTAAATTTTATATGTAGATAGTTATTTTATAAATAAGATAAGGCTTTGAGATTCATCTGCAAGGCCTTTAGTTCATTAACGCTTCACGCATTATACCGCTCGTGAAAATTTAAAATACGTTTTAGTCTCTATTCCAAATGCATAGAGTTGAAAACTGCTAAAAAGCACTGCGTTTTATACACGCTTATATGTACTTGGCAATGCGTTTGTTCTATTTTAATAACAATACATAGTTACAACTCAAGTGTTTACGACATGATAAGAAAAATTGTTTTGATTTTAATAGTCACATTTATGAGAAAAACAAGGTCGTAATAATTTAAAAACGAAGAAAACGTTTTCTTATAGTAATAAGTTCCTTCCTTCCATGGGGTTGCTGGTTGGGTTCACCTTGTAGGCTACTTTTATTAATCTTAGCAGTTAATAAAACTATGTGAAATCTGTAATCACGTTTTGTTAAATTTATAAAAACTGCGAGCGCGTTTAACATGGAAATATATTTTAATACCGTCATCAAATATAATGAGCAATTTTAAGGAAACTCGAAAGACCTAATGAACAAAAGCCAGTTAAATAGCCACGACTGTAGAATAATAGTCTTGTTCTGTTCATTGTTCGACTCGTAATTTTCATTTTACACTGATTACTGCATAATGAATCGTATTTATGACTCGATATTTTACGGCTATTGATGGAATATTACACGGAAAATTGTACATTTGTTTTATGGGTTAAACGTGTTAGCGCATTGTAACGATACAGCACAAGTCTGTTATATCCCACTAGTGGGTAATGGCCTCTCATCTCACTGTACAGAGATAAGGATTAAGCGTTCTATTAATACACCGGTCAATTTAAACCAAAAAATGAGGGTGACAGTGCATAAAGTCCCAACAAGCTGAAAATCAGGAAAATTGTTCAAAACATAATTATAAACAATGTGTAAAAGTTCCCCATCATTCCCGTGTATGGAAATTTTTTTATTCAAGGTCAAATGTCAAAAAAAAGTGTTTTTCGCGAATATCTGAAAAACGGTGCAATGTAGCAAAAAAAAGTGTATGATGAAATGAAAGCTTATAAAATTCTCTATAACTTTAATTCTATCCTTTTTTTGCATATTCCAAACCGTTATTGAACTACACGCTCCAGAAATGTCAAAATTAAGGACCTCGGGCAGGTAACTATGGAGCCTGCCCCAATGCTCAACAGTGACATGACCCATGCCATTTGAAAGGTCTTGAAGAGTTGTACAAGTTACTCCTAGACAGTAATATCGAATTCGATGGCCAACTCGGTGTTTTCGACCACCGAAGAATTACCACTGGAGGTGCTGTGGAGCCTGGACGGTATGCTCAACAGTGACATGACTTACGCATTTGAAAGCTCTTACAAGTCACTTTTTGATAGTTATGTCGAAATTGACGCCAAACTCGGTGTTTTCGACCACCGAAGAAAAAACACTAGATGTATGTGCAATAATGTGCAGTTGACCCTGATCGTATTGCTCAACAGTGACATGACTAATGTCATTTGAAAGCTCTTACAAGTCACTCCTTGACAGTAATATCGAAATCGACGACCAACTCGGTGTTTCCGACCACCGAAGTATCGACACTGATCGTATTGCTCAACAGTGACATGACACATATCATTTGAAAGCTCATAAAGAGTTGTATAAGTCACTCTTTGATAGTTATATCGAAATCGCCGTCCAACTTACTGTTTTCGACCACCGAAGAATGGAGTTGGGCTATGCCATACCGAAGTGTCGACGCTGATGCTAATGCTCAAAAGTGACATGACCTATGTAATTTGAAAGCTCTTGAAGAGTTGTACAAGTCACTCTTTGACACTTATATCGAAATCGACCGCCAACGCGGTGTTTTCGACCATCGAAATATCGACACTGGGTGTATATGCAGTTGACCCTGATGGTATTGCTCAACAGTGACATGACCTATGTCATTTGAAAGCTCTTGAAGAGTTGTACAAGTCACTCTTTGACAGTTATATCGAAATCGACCGCCAACGCGGTGTTTTCGACCACCGAAGAATCGAAACTGGGTGTATGTGCAGTTGACCCTGATGGTATTGCTCAACAGTGACATAACTTATGTCATTTGAAAGCCCTTGAAGAGTTGTCCAAGTCACTCCTTGATAATCCAGTCAATTTAGACCAAAAAATGAGAGTGAAGTTATATATTTTTTTTTGTCAAATTGAAAACACCGAGTTAACCGTCGAATTCGACATAAATGTCTAGGAGTGACTTGGACAACTCTTCAAGGGCTTTCAAATGACATAAGTTATGTCACTGTTGAGCAATACCATCAGGGTCAACTGCATATACACCCAGTGTCGATATTTCGATGGTCGAAAACACCGCGTTGGCGGTCGATTTCGATATAAGTGTCAAAGAGTGACTTGTACAACTCTTCAAGAGCTTTCAAATGACATAGGTCATGTCACTTTTGAGCATTAGCATCAGCGTCGATACTTCGGTATGGCATAGCCCAACTCCATTCTTCGGTGGTCGAAAACAGTAAGTTGGACGGCGATTTCGATATAACTATCAAAGAGTGACTTATCAACTCTTTATGAGCTTTCAAATGATATGTGTCATGTCACTGTTGAGCAATACGATCAGTGTCGATACTTCGGTGGTCGAAAACACCGAGTTGGTCGTCGATTTCGATATTACTGTCAAGGAGTGACTTGTAAGAGCTTTCAAATGACATTAGTCATGTCACTGTTGAGCAATACGATCAGGGTCAACTTCACATTATTGCACATACACCTAGTGTTTTTTCTTCGGTGGTCGAAAACACCGAGTTTGGCGTCAATTTCGACATAACTATCAAAAAGTGACTTGTAAGAGCTTTCAAATGCGTAAGTCATGTCACTGTTGAGCATACCGTCCAGGCTCCACAGCACCTCCAGTGGTAATTCTTCGGTGGTCGAAAACACCGAGTTGGCCATCGAATTCGATATAACTGTCTAGGAGTAACTCGTACAACTCTTCAAGACCTTTCAAATGACATGGGTCATGTCACTGTTGAGCATTGGGGCAGGCTCCATAGTTACCTGCCCGAGGTCCTTAATTTTGACATTTCTGGAGCGTGTAGTTCAATAACGGTTTGGAATATGGAAAAATTGGATAGAATTAAAGTTATAGAGAATTTTATAAGCTTTCATTTCATCATACACTTTTTTTTGCTACATTGCACCGTTTTTCAGATATTCGCGAAAAACACTTTTTTTTGACATTTGACCTTGAATAAAAAAAATTCCATACACGGGAATGATGGGGAACTTTTACACATTGTTTATAATTATGTTTTGAACAATTTTCCTGATTTTCAGCTTGTTGGGACTTTATGCACTCTCGAATGTCTAAATTGTCCGGGGTATAAGTTATTAAAACTATGAAGTAAACATAAACAAAAAAAAAAAGACGTGTGGCACTCGGGGACTGCCGCGGTAAAGCTATTGCATAGTTATTTTTTGTATCACTAGATGGCGTTAGTGGGGAGCGTGAGGTTTTTTCACGTGAGGTTTTTTCATTACGGAATTTCTGGATTCGGTCCCCGCGCTCAAGGCCCGCGATAGAAGCTATGCAATAGCTTAAAAATTACGTTTATTCAATCTTTGATAAGATGAGGTCTTTTTTTTAATAAACATAAACTTTCCACACTCCCTTTTGTCAAGTTAGTTAAAGTTTAACAAACTTGTAAGATTTTGTTGGGCGCTCATCAAAGGATCAATATGTTTAGGCGGTTCTACCTGAAAACTAGGCTTACGTAACTTACGTTGCCTTTGTATGTTTAGGCACCATTAGTTAGTGTCCAAAACTCGTAAGTTTCTCAAGGTTTGACCTTTATTTACCAATCCCTTCTGGCAACAAGTTCTCAAACCTTTATTTATCCAGCTCAAACGATGGACCACTCATTATACAAACTCACGATAATAATCCTCCTCTGACAAACCTTCGCCGTGACTATAAAGGTTTTAATGTTCATCCGTCATTATCTTTGACACTTTACGTCAAATTTGTTTATAGTTACCGGTATTGTTTACCGTTAATCGTCGCTAATGTTTATTTGAGAAGGGTTGTTTGTTCTAAATTAGGGAACTGACGATGACAAGCCAATGCAAAATTCAGGGTATGTGTACATTATAGAATATGTCGGGGGGTAATGAAAATGAAAACAGTAATAAATTAGAGCTGGGTCTTGGACTGTTCCAACATAAACGGCGACGCACCGGTTAGTTGTGTAGCCACCGTTCAACTGTAATTAATATGTGTGTATTCAATTAGTCATCGTAACTGATTTCGACTTGGACGCCTACTGGGTTTGAGAAACCCTGTGTTTTCTCATCTGGTTAATATTATTTTAGCTTAGCTGTAACATATCTGAAAAGATGATTAATATATCTCGTAATACAGAGACAAGCTGAGTCCCTGGTTTAACAGAAAACCATGATACATTTGGAATCGAATACAAAAAAAGTCATGAAACTCGATTTCTCGCATAAACCTGCACGGCCATCATGTTTCAAAGTTTATTAACATGATCTTTTTAGTAACATTACGATTTTTTAATCAACATTTAAAATGTACCAAACATATCTAAATTCAGTTTCGATTTAAAAACTTGAACAATATTAGTACAGGTCCTTAACTCAGGAAATTAATATCCACGAATGAAACGGGTACGGGTATCATTTTAATAATAAATAAAGGTTTCTTATTTCAATTTTCCACAAAACCTGTCCGACACAGCGGCCGCAGTCTTGTAAATTGTGAAATTTGTGAAAGGAGTTACCAACTTCACAAGAAACTTGCAAATAATATTTTTGAACACACAAAGGGCAACCTGTACGGAGTTTTCAACAATTGCAGCCGCACAAATGAAAGTTTACAATGTTTCAACACTTCTTTAAGCATTTATAAATATACATTTTCGTTTGGTAAAATAAACAATTGATACGAATTTTGTAAAGTTCGACTTAAAAGTTTTGGAGTAAGATTCGGAAGGGGCGATTTTCTTAATATCTTTCCATAGCTTGTGAAATGCATGTAGCGCTAATTCATTGTTGTTTGGATCTTTCATTGTGTACTTTACTTTTTACCAATTATTTATGTTGATTGGAATTTAAAGAACGGCCCATTGTGTTGTTGTTGATTCGGTTCAGTTCAGTTATCGGCGCCGCGCGACTGTGAACGTGTGAAATGGAAGCCTGCCTGATAACGATCCTATTACTCTGTGAGTTTTCAGATATTATGTCGATGACACACGCGGAAATTCTCGTTCGTTATACAACCAGTTTGGTGAATATAAACGTCTTGTTTTTATATAAATGTATTGGGAAATGCTTTATATGTTTTTGGCAGTCTCTACTTATAGGCAGCGTATCTACCTTATTTATCTAACTGTAAACTCTATAGTAGAGTCTTTAGAATAGTTTTTACTATGCATTACACTGAAATGTTATGGACTATGTCCACTCCACTATATGAAGCTATAGAGCATAGTTACCGGAACAAACTAATGCATTTTAACCATAGATTGACTGATTTTACACACATGTGTGTTTGTCATATCGTATTGCGTACATATTTAATTCCCATGTTGATAATCCTTGGACATTACCAATAGATTACGTTGACAATGGATATTAGAGCTTAGGCACATCGCTGGGTCCTACCCGCATTAAAAGCTGACAAATCTGTTTCATCTCGTCTAATCTAATGTACTGATATTACTTGATGAGCAGTTACTATCGGGACCGTTGAACATTGTATATTACACTACAATAGCTTAACTGTTCAGATTACATTAGAACTACTGTGTGCGTCACAAACTATACTTCTTTTTTGCGCCGGGGGTTATAAAGTGTAGCTAAGATGTAGACGAAGTATGTACGTACACTTATGATGAGTTCTTTTGTGCCATATTGATCTAAATGCTACTATTTACGTCTAGCTTATCAATTTATCACACACAAGCTCTTCGATAAAATATTTTCCTTATTGCTGGTAGTAACGATAAAACCATTTCGCGTAAAAATATTACGCAAATACGCTTCCACGATACTTTCAATTATGTACAAGAAAATTCTATTAATACCAACCACTTATTAGAATTCTGCGTTTTATTTATTATTTCCAATCGAGACGTGTTTCGAATGTGGTTTATAAATAAGTGCGAGCACCGCGACGGCTAATTCGATTTCGAATATATCGTATACTAGCAGCGCCCCGCGGTTTTACCCGCGTTGTGCCCGTTCCCGTAGGAAATCCGGGATAAAATGTAGCCTATAGCCTTCCTCGATAAATAGACTATCTAACAGTGAAAGAATTATTCAAATCGGTTCAGTAGTTTCTGAGATTAGCGCGTTTAAACAAACAAACAAACAAACAAACAAACAAAACAAACTCTTCAGCTTTATAATATTAGTATAGATATTTCTAGCATTGATAAACAACTAATGTATATTTAGTACGCGTGTGAATTGCGTGTTTATTTCGACTTATTAGCGATCTTTACACGTTTGAATTATAATTTTAATAGGTCGTATAACTGTTATTTCACGGAATACTGTTTTATTGTGATTAGTTGTCGATTCGGTTTCGTTTATATTTCATGTTTGGGAGTTGAAGTGTTTTTTGCAAAACTGTAAATTTTCTTTGAATAAAAAATAAAATCTTTTGTTGATGTTGTAATCCGTGTAACTTGAAATGGATATGACTGTTAGTAAATACTTGTTTCTATCGATGATTTTTTCGACCGTCGTCTTCGGCATGCTATTACAGTTACAAGGTAACATGTGCGCTGTTTGAAATGCAATATTAGGTGGTCATAATGCAATTCTTAAAATATAAATAACATTTAAAATACTAAATACAAACATCGAATGTAAAGCGTGTCACATTAATTTGTAGCGCTCATGGCGTAATTTAGCTGATCGATGTTAACTCATTGCTGTTGTCATACAACTTGCATTTTGACTCCTACTAGGATAGCCGATAAATAGTGGCCTTTACCTGAGCGCCACTGTGCTTGGGGATCGATAGATCATATACGAAGTCTTAGGCGGTCTGAAAAACTCCGACACTAACGTCCATTAACGTACTCCAACTAACTTAAAAAAAATTAAACTACGTTTACGGATATACTCAGCTTTAATTTTATATTTTTATCGGCCCACGGTTCCTGTAAAGGGGCCGTAAAATGTAAAATGAATAGTGTTCGCTTAAACTTTAGTTACTTTTTTTGACTGTTTGCCGGCTATGTCGCGAGTGAGTTGTGTTGTTACCCGCAGCCCGCGGCACGTGGTCGTCGGGCGAGGTGTCGCCGGGCCTGTCGGACGAGGAGTGCGGCGGCGGCGGCGCGGCGGCGGAGAGCGCGCACGCGCTGCTCGAGCGGGTGCGCGCGCTCGGCCGCCGCGGGCTCGTGCGCGAGTACGACGAGATCCGCTCCAAGCCGCCGCAGGGCACCTTCCATAATGCTGAGTGAGTATACTTAACTAAGTGGCCGATAGTGGCATTTCTATCCGAGCGCTACCGTGCTTCGGAGGGCAAGTTAAATCGTCGGTCCCGGTTGTATCAGTCGTCAGACCTTGTCGGGGGCCATAGGTAGTCTTAAAAACTCCGAGGGTTGATCACTAAACTACTCGAAGATACTTTTACTAAACTAAACTATGGGGTAACTATGTCATCTGAATTCCATGACAAATTTTATTGGTATCCATTGGCTCTTGGGAGCCCTTAGAAAATAGCGATATCCTTCTTTTTTGACTCAGCCTTAATTGGATTGGCTGATACTGACGTTTCTGCCTGATTGCAACCGTTAAACTGAAAATCTAGGTTGTTCGTCGGTTAATAATTTAATATTAGAAGGTAATGAAAGAGAAGAGTTTAATGTTAATTAATACCTAAAATGTTAATTTGCGAACATCTTGGTTGTTACGGTGGTAATTTTAAGGTGGTAAAGTCTCTGGAAAAACATTGTAACCAGGGACAGATATATCAAGCGCACTCTCCTGAAACGTTACGGTTATAATTATGATCAAGAAGAAAGTACCCTTATAAAGCTCGGCGATCCATTAAAATCCATCGAACCAGACGTTGAATATAATATTTTGTTGCTATATATAATCTTCAAAGTGATTTGAATTCATCTCGCACATTTTCAAAATGCCATTTAATATCTTGGATCTTTCAAATATAATTAACAGAAAAGTTAAATATGTAAATACGTTCCTATCGAAATTGCACTAGTAGTTAGTTATAAATACCAAAATTAGCCATCCAAATAGTCTTAGAGACAACTCGTTTACCTTGGCTTTGCAAAAATCCACTACCCAGCCGGTGCCTCTCTTAGTAGTCACTAATATTTTATCCCTTCCCCATTGACACCGGTCTCCCAGTCTCCCCTCTTTGGCCAAGCCATAGCTACGCTCGTCCCCACAAAATACTAAGATCATTGGTCTAATGATTTCTATTTTGTTTTGTCCTTTGCAATCTGAGTCCCGAGTCCGAGTCCTGTGTCAGAGATTTTAGATAGTCTAAAAGCCTCTGACATGGTCTGACGATTGCAATAAACGGGACTGACAATTTTACGTGTCCTCCAAAGCACGGTAGCACTCAGATAGAAATGCCACTAGCGGCCACCCATCGAAGTAGGAGCTGCACGTTGCTTAACAATCGCAGCTTTCTCAAATACCCGACTAACCTACACGAACTTGTTTCTTTTTTTCACCACAATTCAACGTTATCTCCCCTTCCAGACTACCAAACAATATAGCTAAGAACCGCTACAAGGACGTGCTGTGCTACGACCACTCGCGCGTGCGGCTCACGCAGGCCGACCCCGACGACCCCACCTCCGACTACATCAACGCCAACTACGTCGACGGGTACAAGCAGAAGAACGCCTACATTTGTACGCAAGGTGAGAATATCTGCTGCTTTTTTGGTAGAGATAAGGTTTTTGAAAAGAGTGGTCTCTTTCTAGGGGGTTTCAAAGAAGACATTTTACGTTGATTTTTGGTACTAGAAAAGTTTTTGAAAAGAGTGTGGTCTCTTTCTAGGGGGTTTAAGAAGGTAACTTTACCTGTACAGATGTTTCGTTATAGAAGATAAAGGGTGCCTGTCATTCAAGCGGAGCGGAGAAACAGAAATATAACCCATAGGATTACATTTAATTGGAGACTGGAGATTTTAATGCAATATTTATTCTTTAACTTTATATGTAGTGTGTTATATTACGAAACTTCACTTTCTACAGATAATTGCAAGATTCCTAGGTCGATGGAACAGTAATAATAAATTTAATTATTAAATAAGCGTTAATGTTCCACTGCTGGGTAAATAACTCTCATCTCACTGAAGATATCATCGCTTGTGTACTGCGGGTTGATGATCTCAAACCCGAGCCATAATACAATTATTATCTATGCAAAATTAATTTACGTCCTCAGATAAATTTATTATTAGTAATATAGTAATTATTATTGTCAGACAAACAAAGCAATTCTCTTTTCCATTTACCAATCAGCCACAACTACCGCAAATGAATTACGTGGAAATATCATTATAACTCGTTAATAGAACGTAACGTGAGGATCGATAACTAAATGGTACGTTGCGATATATTACATATGCATGCCGGTTATTCAGCTTGTAATTGGCTCCATTCCCGTTTTACACCGAAATCGTTTCGTGACGTCAACGGGACACGTTTCCCCGGCAAATTGTGGAATATTGAAGTACTGAAATACCGAAAACTCGTTATTTGGCTGGCACTGAATAATGTACACACTTCCTCGAACATTACGAATACGCTTCTAATAATGTACCGGTACCGCAGACCAAATAAAAAGTTTAGATTCTGTAAACTATTTAGCGAAGCATGGAAATTTACACCCTGTGTCTAGGTCTTCGACCGAACGCTTTTGTTACGGTTTCGGTCACCTTCGGTCAAAGCATCATCTTCGACATACAGTGTTTCAAATGTGAGCTAAACTATATGCCTCATTCTACCATGGACATCACATATTCTACGTATAGACATCACACGCATTTTACTCCTGAATATGTTTACTTAGAAGTCGCCAATGACGTAATGCCACATTGCACATCGCAAACATGTTTACATAACTTCACTTGACTGTCGACAACCCTCTTTTACTTTTTGTTCGGTCTGAGTACTCTTGTAATAATGTGCCGTTATTCGCGTATTCTCGCGGCTCTGCAGCTGTAATTTAATAGATATCTGAATCGATTCTGACAATTCTTCAGATTGATTTATCCATGAATAATGTTTACGGAATAAGTGTTGACTGTTGGTCGATTGATATAGAAATTGGTGTTGATTATTTTGTGGCAATAAGAATTTGGCACTTTATGTCCTCTACTATTTTACTTCAGGAAATATCTCGTATCAATTGTAATGTGAATGTTACTTTGTTTGACTAATTTCAATGTTTAAATGTGGTTTTCAATGCAGAAAATATTATAAATGGATAAAAATTGCATTTAAAAAATCAACCACATCCAATGAACCTAGTTGAGATTACCATGAGTTATAGCAACCCCAATACTGAAAAATAAACAGAAATTTGAAGTATGACCTGGAGTGGAAACACATATATTTCAATTAGTCTAATATGGTTTCTTAAAACGTATTCCAATAGCAAATATAATCTAAATTAGTACTATTGAAATGCCGCATCGACATTGAGTGGTTCTGAAAATTCTTTGAGTTGCTCCGATATCGGCCGTGAGACCCGCAGCTGGGTCAAGGCTAATGTTCTCATAATACGAAGAATTCCTTGCCGCTATATTGAGTGTAATACTTTCAGGTTATTTGTGGATTATGATTTTAATTGGCAGCTATAATATCAGAAGCCGGGTTAGGTAATCATTTATTCTGTAGTCTATCTACAGTTACACTAATTAGTAAGACACCTTTGTACGGATGTGAGACGTGGACGATGACTCAGCGGGATAGAGAGAGGTTAGAAGCATTTGAGATGTGGTGTTGGCGTAGGATGGAAAGGATTAGTTGGACCGAAAGGGTGACAAATGAAGAAGTATTAGAATTGGTGAGAGAGAGTAGAACATTACTTGAGACAATAGAAAATAGGAGAGGGAAGATGATAGGACATCTCATACGACATGACAGATACATTAATAATATCATGGAAGGAAAAATTGAAGGAAAGCGAGGTAGGGGAAGGCCTAGAATCAGTTACATGAGTCAGATTAAAGAAAAAGTGTCTGTCATGTCGTATAGAGACGTGAAGGAACTTGCACTGAATAGGAATAGATGGAGAAGTCTGCATCGGACTCACCGACAAGAGCCTTGCTCTTAAATTTATGATGAACAATTGAAGATAGAAGAAGAATTATAATTTATTCCAATATATTATTTAGAGCATTTATAGTAATCATTTTCTTCACGTATTATGGTATGTTATAAATCGAATCTACTTTACCCTTTTGATGTAATCATAATATTCTTATTGTTGGCGAGTCGTTGGCTATCAGCTAGATGTTCCATTTGTCCATTTCAGGTCCCCTCCCCAAAACATACGGCGACTTCTGGCGTATGGTGTGGGAGCAAGGGTCGCTGGTGATCGTGATGACGACGCGCACGGTGGAGCGCGGGCACGTGAAGTGCGGCCAGTACTGGCCGGCGGCGGCGGGCGCGCGCGCCGTGCACGGCGGCCACGCCGTGCTGGCGGAGCGGGTCGAGCACGACGACGACTACACCGTGACGCACCTGCTGCTCACCGAGCTGGGCTCCGGCCAGTCCGTGCGCGTGTGGCACGGCCAGTACAAGCGCTGGCCCGACTACGGCGTGCCCGGCGGCGGCGGCGCCGCGCCGCTGCTGCGCTTCATGGCGGCCGTGCGCCGCGCGCAGCAGCATGCCCTGCACGAGTACGTATTCAACACTCGCACTATACATTTAACAGACTTACATTATGGACCTTTAATGGTATGTTTCCGGTTATTTTCCAGACTGGGCGACGCGTGGGCCGGACACAGTAGAGGGCCGCCGATCGTAGTTCATTGTTCAGCCGGCATCGGTCGGACAGGTATATATACATTATTTACATGTAAGATGTCCAATCAAATGACATAATCGTGCACACTTTGCTAAATTAAATTCAGTCTTTATTTCATGCAATATTTAAGTTTTATATTTGCACGGAAATATTTGCAAACTTTTTCATTAACTCTGCTCTACCGTGCTTCGGAGGGCACGTCATGTTATCGTAACGTCGTCAGACCATGTCGGACGCCTAAAAACTCCGACGCTAGGGTTGGGCACACTCCCGCCGCGTGTGAGGTGACGCCGTGCGTGCTGCGTGTTGCAGGCACGTTCCTGACGCTGGACATCTGCGCGTGGCGGCTGGCGGCCGAGCGCGCCGTGGACGTGCGCGGCACCGTGGAGCGCATCCGCGCGCAGCGAGCCTTCTCCATACAGATGCCCGACCAGTACGTGTTCTGTCACCGCGCCGTGCTGCAGTACGCGGTCAGTACACTACACACTACACTACTAGCACCGTGGAGCGCATCCGCGCGCAGCGAGCCTTCTCCATACAGATGCCCGACCAGTACGTGTTCTGTCACCGCGCCGTGCTGCAGTACGCGGTCAGTACACTACACACTACACTACTAGCACCGTGGAGCGCATCCGCGCGCAGCGAGCCTTCTCCATACAGATGCCCGACCAGTACGTGTTCTGTCACCGCGCCGTGCTGCAGTACGCGGTCAGTACACTACACACTACACTACTAGCACCGTGGAGCGCATCCGCGCGCAGCGAGCCTTCTCCATACAGATGCCCGACCAGTACGTGTTCTGTCACCGCGCCGTGCTGCAGTACGCGGTCAGTACACTACACACTACACTACTAGCACCGTGGAGCGCATCCGCGCGCAGCGAGCCTTCTCCATACAGATGCCCGACCAGTACGTGTTCTGTCACCGCGCCGTGCTGCAGTACGCGGTCAGTACACTACACACTACACTACTAGCACCGTGGAGCGCATCCGCGCGCAGCGAGCCTTCTCCATACAGATGCCCGACCAGTACGTGTTCTGTCACCGCGCCGTGCTGCAGTACGCGGTCAGTACACTACACACTACACTACTAGCACCGTGGAGCGCATCCGCGCGCAGCGAGCCTTCTCCATACAGATGCCCGACCAGTACGTGTTCTGTCACCGCGCCGTGCTGCAGTACGCGGTCAGTACACTACACACTACACTACTAGCACCGTGGAGCGCATCCGCGCGCAGCGAGCCTTCTCCATACAGATGCCCGACCAGTACGTGTTCTGTCACCGCGCCGTGCTGCAGTACGCGGTCAGTACACTACACACTACACTACTAGCACCGTGGAGCGCATCCGCGCGCAGCGAGCCTTCTCCATACAGATGCCCGACCAGTACGTGTTCTGTCACCGCGCCGTGCTGCAGTACGCGGTCAGTACACTACACACTACACTACTAGCACCGTGGAGCGCATCCGCGCGCAGCGAGCCTTCTCCATACAGATGCCCGACCAGTACGTGTTCTGTCACCGCGCCGTGCTGCAGTACGCGGTCAGTACACTACACACTACACTACTAGCACCGTGGAGCGCATCCGCGCGCAGCGAGCCTTCTCCATACAGATGCCCGACCAGTACGTGTTCTGTCACCGCGCCGTGCTGCAGTACGCGGTCAGTACACTACACACTACACTACTAGCACCGTGGAGCGCATCCGCGCGCAGCGAGCCTTCTCCATACAGATGCCCGACCAGTACGTGTTCTGTCACCGCGCCGTGCTGCAGTACGCGGTCAGTACACTACACACTACACTACTAGCACCGTGGAGCGCATCCGCGCGCAGCGAGCCTTCTCCATACAGATGCCCGACCAGTACGTGTTCTGTCACCGCGCCGTGCTGCAGTACGCGGTCAGTACACTACACACTACACTACTAGCACCGTGGAGCGCATCCGCGCGCAGCGAGCCTTCTCCATACAGATGCCCGACCAGTACGTGTTCTGTCACCGCGCCGTGCTGCAGTACGCGGTCAGTACACTACACACTACACTACTAGCACCGTGGAGCGCATCCGCGCGCAGCGAGCCTTCTCCATACAGATGCCCGACCAGTACGTGTTCTGTCACCGCGCCGTGCTGCAGTACGCGGTCAGTACACTACACACTACACTACTAGCACCGTGGAGCGCATCCGCGCGCAGCGAGCCTTCTCCATACAGATGCCCGACCAGTACGTGTTCTGTCACCGCGCCGTGCTGCAGTACGCGGTCAGTACACTACACACTACACTACTAGCACCGTGGAGCGCATCCGCGCGCAGCGAGCCTTCTCCATACAGATGCCCGACCAGTACGTGTTCTGTCACCGCGCCGTGCTGCAGTACGCGGTCAGTACACTACACACTACACTACTAGCACCGTGGAGCGCATCCGCGCGCAGCGAGCCTTCTCCATACAGATGCCCGACCAGTACGTGTTCTGTCACCGCGCCGTGCTGCAGTACGCGGTCAGTACACTACACACTACACTACTAGCACCGTGGAGCGCATCCGCGCGCAGCGAGCCTTCTCCATACAGATGCCCGACCAGTACGTGTTCTGTCACCGCGCCGTGCTGCAGTACGCGGTCAGTACACTACACACTACACTACTAGCACCGTGGAGCGCATCCGCGCGCAGCGAGCCTTCTCCATACAGATGCCCGACCAGTACGTGTTCTGTCACCGCGCCGTGCTGCAGTACGCGGTCAGTACACTACACACTACACTACTAGCACCGTGGAGCGCATCCGCGCGCAGCGAGCCTTCTCCATACAGATGCCCGACCAGTACGTGTTCTGTCACCGCGCCGTGCTGCAGTACGCGGTCAGTACACTACACACTACACTACTAGCACCGTGGAGCGCATCCGCGCGCAGCGAGCCTTCTCCATACAGATGCCCGACCAGTACGTGTTCTGTCACCGCGCCGTGCTGCAGTACGCGGTCAGTACACTACACACTACACTACTAGCACCGTGGAGCGCATCCGCGCGCAGCGAGCCTTCTCCATACAGATGCCCGACCAGTACGTGTTCTGTCACCGCGCCGTGCTGCAGTACGCGGTCAGTACACTACACACTACACTACTAGCACCGTGGAGCGCATCCGCGCGCAGCGAGCCTTCTCCATACAGATGCCCGACCAGTACGTGTTCTGTCACCGCGCCGTGCTGCAGTACGCGGTCAGTACACTACACACTACACTACTAGCACCGTGGAGCGCATCCGCGCGCAGCGAGCCTTCTCCATACAGATGCCCGACCAGTACGTGTTCTGTCACCGCGCCGTGCTGCAGTACGCGGTCAGTACACTACACACTACACTACTAGCACCGTGGAGCGCATCCGCGCGCAGCGAGCCTTCTCCATACAGATGCCCGACCAGTACGTGTTCTGTCACCGCGCCGTGCTGCAGTACGCGGTCAGTACACTACACACTACACTACTAGCACCGTGGAGCGCATCCGCGCGCAGCGAGCCTTCTCCATACAGATGCCCGACCAGTACGTGTTCTGTCACCGCGCCGTGCTGCAGTACGCGGTCAGTACACTACACACTACACTACTAGCACCGTGGAGCGCATCCGCGCGCAGCGAGCCTTCTCCATACAGATGCCCGACCAGTACGTGTTCTGTCACCGCGCCGTGCTGCAGTACGCGGTCAGTACACTACACACTACACTACTAGCACCGTGGAGCGCATCCGCGCGCAGCGAGCCTTCTCCATACAGATGCCCGACCAGTACGTGTTCTGTCACCGCGCCGTGCTGCAGTACGCGGTCAGTACACGACTACATACTACGGGTCTAAGCAACCGATTCCATATAATGTTGACAATTAATGTGGCGTTTGAGTATTTTTTCCCTTCTCTGGCTGGCACGGTATTAGTTGAGCTTAGTCGCTGGTCGAAGTCAATGATCTCAATCAAGTATATTTATTTCAGTGTATCGCCTAATAGAGATCTAATAATTTTCATAGTAGCGCCATCTAGTGGAATAGCGAGTAAATAAGTAAATAATACATTGCAGGCGATGAACGGGTACCTGGGCGAGGCGGATGACCTGAGCGTGTTGGCGGACGAGCGCGACGACGACTCCGACTGAGGCCGCGGGGCGGCGGGCGCCGGCGCCGCTGTGGCATAGATTAGTCCACCTAGATGGGTTTATGAATCGACTAATCGGTTTCACTGTTCAAAGTATTGATTGTGAAATAAATTAGACGTGGTATAGACTATCGATTGACTAATCTATTCTATCGTCCATTGTGCTACCGATCGAATTAAGTGCATACAAATAAGAAAATGTCGCTACAACATGTACGAGCAGGACTCGCATCGCGTGTGTAAATGTGTCTTAAATTAGTTCGAAGTATTGGGTTAGAACAATCAAATTGAGCGAATGTATGCTAAGCTCAGCATAGAAGATCAGAAACAGTGATTATCTACGGCGCCTACCTACGTAGTACAAGTGACATATACTGCGACGGCCGTATTCTTGTTCGTAGTTCCCTGCTCATATTAGACTGTGCCATAGTGTTCCAAGTGCTGCCCGAACAAATATATAACGCTACAAACTGATGAATAAGACTGTCATAGAACGGTGAAGGAAACGGAAGTCCCCGCGCTCGGAGCGACGGCGCAGTGCATCAGGCGTGCGCTCAGGACTGCCCGCACTCATCGGACCCTCGTGACGTAATGATTAAATCTTTGTAACCAAAAAAGTTTCCATAATTATTTAGGATTTATTATTATTTATTTATACATTTAAGAAGTATGGCTGTGTGAAGATTTTGTCTGTAATTTATGTAGTTGTATTTTATTTCAATGATGATCGATCCGCATATAAAGTTTGTTAAATGATAAATTGTAATGAATTGAATACGATAATGAATAGGAGAGGTGCTGGTAGGTTAGATCATTCATGTCACGGTACACGAGTACGGTTGGTTCGAATATATTATGTCTAATTATAAATATACAATTTTATATAAATAAATTATGCTAAAGCCCATCTCAAGCCATTATTATTAACTAAGACAATTAGGCGTCGTTACGAATTAAAAATTAATATTTTACGTAAATAGACTGAATAATATTATACGCTCCAAATTGTCCCATATGTAATTGTTAGGGGATTGATATGTCGATGTTTTTAATTTTAACGGAGAGTCGGAATGTTGTCATATTAAATGTAATATTTTTAAATGATCAAGTAATTTATTTTCAAATGAATTTTAGTAACATATCTAACAGAGAAATATTGTATTTTGAATCGCCGTCCTTTGCAACTGACATATCGCTGTAGACATGTTCTGTTATTGTTTCTCCGCACAAGAATCTCTTAACGTTCGCTCGGCTTGTCTAGTGCACCAGTTGTGAGGATCACATAGCCCGTACAATGTTTATATCTTCCAATTGTTCGTTGCAAATTGATATGTTAATATACGGCGGCTTCCCTGCTTCCACACCCCTGGCTACTACATACATGAGGCGCTGCACAGACGTATACACTTTTTGTTGCCGGCACGGCATACCGACCTAAGTGTTGGTGTGTTGTATCTGACACAAGACGCCTGAGCAGCGCCCAAGCTTCACAAAGTATACTTACTAACAATAAACTTGTCTTAGACTAATGAAGTTTACGGATCGTTTGTATATTACGAGAGTTTGTTTATAAACATGTATTAATATATCAATTTGAATGTAGACTAATAATAGCAAATTAACTAGTTTCTTATTATAATTTAAGTATAATGATGTTGTTAATCTGAAGCATCTGTTGGTTCTTGTATATGTAAATATTTTAATACTTCTGTTTTAAATCTAAATTTAAAAAACATGTGACATATGTGTGAAATAAAATAAACTTGTAATATATTTAGGTTGTTTATTTTATTACCAATCAAGTATTGATGAAGTCGAGAAGGCCAGCGCACATCATAAGCATAACGCAGCGGAGGAGATTTTTTGAGAAAAAGAATAAGCGTCTATTATGTATGTCCCACAGAAAACGTTGTGGTGAATTTTTTGTGTGAGTCGGAATTAGCTTACGGTCGATGACACTTCGCTTCCATTCCGATTAAACTACCCTATCCCAACTTCAAACGCATTGCTATTTACACTTATACGATGACTTGAAATATGCCACTGCTAGACAACAGCACCTCAAAGATATCTGCACTTCAATGATATTTGTCAGTTTGGTGTGAAAACTGTATCGAGGGTGAGACTTCTGGGTACAGCTGGTTGCAGATGCAATTGGGGTAGCTTAAGGGTAGCTAACTAGTAGTAGGTACCTTGATTAGCGATTTTGGGCCGGGAGTTCCCATAAATCAGTGACTAATCAGTTTATCACCCTGTATCTACCTACTTATTCCTTTGGTTAGGCTTTTAATTTTTTTTTATTAAAACGCTAGTATTCCCTCGGGATTTGATTCAAAATAAATAGAAGCATCTGATAATGGTACTATAATTATTTACTTACTAGCCGCGCCCGCGGTGTTACCCGCGTTGTACCCGTTCCTGCGGGAATGTGGGGATAAAAGTAGCCTAAGTTACTCCTTGTTACATCAGTTATCTGCCAGTGAAAGTCTCGCACAAAACAGATTTCAAAGATTAGCCGGAACAAACAGACAGACAGACAATAAATTAAAAAAATGTGGTTTTGGTACATGTATCGAGTGCACTGTGTACTCGTATATGCACTTAGTAAAAAGCGATTATTTTAAAATTAAAAACAGATAAATAATTTCCTTTCCTACTTTAGGGTCCGTTCACACAGACCGGCTCGGAGAGCATCGGCGCGCATTTTTCTTTTCACACAGACCGGATCGTATGCGCTTGGAGTTGGTCGGAGCGGAGCCGCCAACTATTTCACACAGACCGGCTGGAAGCGACCTGAAAGCGGATGCGCTCGGAGCCGGTTGGATGCGCTCGCAGCCGGTCGGAATCGCTCGCAGCCGGTCGGATGCGCTCGCAGCCGGTCGGATGCGCTCGGAGCCGTTCGGATGTGCTCGGAGCCGGATGGGTACACTACAAAGGCAGTACCAGTCTTCCGATCCAGCACGCAATCGGAGCCGATCGGCTGCGCGAGCGAGAAAGAGCACGCAATCGGAGCCGATCGGCTGTGCGAGCAAGAAAGAGCACGCAATCGGAGCCGATCGGCTGCGCGAGCGAGAAAGAGCACGCAATCGGAACCGATCGGCTGTGCGAGCATTAAAGAGCATGCGATCGGAGCCGGTAAGCTCCTCTTATTATTTCACACCAAGCGCCTTCAAGCATTCTTAATCACAAAAGCAGTGCATATGCAAAAATAAACCTTAATACAAATACTAAAAACTCTGTTTTCAACGTGATAAGAATCTGCTCTCCTCTCCGAGCCGGTCTGTGTGAACGGACCCTTAATCGAAACTTAATGCAGAGTGCAGTAGTTTTCCAACAGATGGCGCTACTAGTCACATTCTGATTCTGTCTTCGATCAACAATACACAACTCTGTACAAAAGTGGAATGTTTGAAATAATAAGTATAGTTGTTAATTCGACTGTAGATTAATTAACACCTAATGCAGTAAAGTAATTACTATGATATCTATCATATACATAACTATTAGGGAACCACCTAAAACTAAATTAAGTACTCTTGATATTAGGCTTAGCATTTTTTGGTTAAACTAGTGCTTAGATATTACCTACTTTTTATTTTACTTGGAAACTATTCTTCTTCAGACTCAAACCTAATAATCAACTGATTAATAACTGATCTACTAACATCAGTAACAGAGCTGTTGCTAATTATTTGTGTCGCGGGGTTAACGGAATTGCGTTAGCCATCGTAAGTATTACCATTACGAGCGGCGGCCGGTGGTGTATCGTGTCGCCGCACGCAGATTGAACCGGTGCGATCTGGCCGCCGCTGGTTCAGCCCGCCGACCGCGCTACTGCGATGTGTGTTTGTAAATCGACCCTTTTTTGTCTTGCAACCATCTCTATACATGGACACACGAATTGATAAAGCAATTTTAGGATACAATAAAACGAAATATTTGACGTAAGTGTTGGATAATAATAAATATTGTAATTTATAGGTAAGTATGTACTAATTTGGAATTATAATTCCCTTAATTCTGGTAAGTTAGGATAAAAGGAAAACTCATACATAAGTGCGTAAGTGGGTTCATTCACTACCTAGCTGTGGATCAAACGATTTAGGACTAATTACCTACCTATTTACTTAAACTTAGGTCATCTAGCTAGACGGCCTTATATTAAAAGCTGCCGAGGTGTGAAGGCATCTTTGAATAAATGTAAGAGGTAAACGATGGTGGAAACAATATTGTAATCGGTATTTATTTACTACGATACTTTGGAGGTCGTTCATCGTTTCATTACGTACTCCAACTCAACACTTGGGGAAAGGCAGTGTTGTTAACGGCTAATCCCTTATTGCAAGCAGTTATCTACAGTATGAGAGGCCTATCTCCTGCAGTGAGATATTAGAGTATTTTTTATTCATCTGTTAATTATGTACTTGATAGTACCTAACCCAATGAGCATAGTACCTTACTGATAATGAATGATGTCTTCTGAGAACCTCACTAACGTAGCTATATTTGTGCATAATTCCTATTAATCACTCTAAGAAAACAAAAGGTGTAGGTACCTATACCTACGTAAACCCTGTTACCTGTCTATGCGTAACCTATAACGTTTTATTATATAAGTGATTAGGTTGAAAGTTTGCTAAGTAATGCTTAAGTTACTTATTCTCAATCATTGAGCAGTTACAAAACAGGAAATAAGGAAGACAAGTTTCAACTTAGAATTCTTTTACACCAGACCTATGATATACTCCGTTGCTATGCTATGTTTGATATACTCGTAATGTTGCATATCGAACGTAGCACAGCATAGCATAACGTAACTGGAAATGCACGCGCAAATTCATCTTCTGGGATTCAGAGCGATTCAGAGGAAGCAACAATTCTTATCTTAGGAACTACTTCATACCCTAGGCCTTAAATATATTACCTAACACTAGCAGTCACTCGCTGATGCCTACATATCTACCTATAGCAATCCGCGTTCCCCTGGATGTTTTTCCAACTATGCAAATCATCAATCTTCTGTTAATTCCTTCTCTGAAATCAGAGATGATGAATCAAGTAACAATGGAAATGCGTACTTGGAAACCACTTTTGTCTTAAACGTGGTTAAAGGTTGTCAATATTCGTGCTTCATTGATGACGTCATTGCTATGACGTTTTCAACTACTGAATTACTCATTACTCACAGTACTGGCACAGAAGTACTGGGTTGTAAGATGCAGAATGATTTTGACTTTGAATTGACTTTTATTCAAATTAATGATAAGTTTCAAACCTTCTAATCAACACATTACGCATCTCTATTAACACTACAGTGGAGCCAGTCGTTGCAATTAGATTCCAGCTCCCAGCAGATTCGTCGGGACCACTGACTTCATCCCAAAAGCACGCTGGAAACATCTAGATTATTATTAGGTCATTAGAGTTAAGACTAATTAAAGCTTAATTATCGAACTGGATTTCGGAATGAAATTTACCGTTGTTTGAATTCAGAATGTTTGTTTATAATCAGAGATTAACCGCGTGAAATTTAGAAATAAGCTTTTGGGGAGCTAATTACTTTCTATTATCTACTGAGTTAGATACCAATTCTTGATACTGAGGTAGACATGTTTTCTGCCTGGTTTGTTTTCAACTTAAGTAATAAGCAATGTTTTTTAACCAATTATTGTATCTATATGTTATAAGTAGTAAAGTATTAGCCTGTAATGTCCCACTGTTGGGCAAAGGCCTCTCGTCTCACTGAAGATGTCAGTACAGTGAGGGAGGAGGTTTCAGGCGTAATGTATGTTATATCTATATGTTATATCTATCTATTTTAAACTAGGTACTTATTTTATGTATATCTAACTACGTATGAAGATGCTGCAACTATATTTTTGGGGTAACATATATCTGTTTTGTACAAATCATTCCTAGGTGTCTTCCCTTGTTACGAAGTTATTAATTTAAAAATTATTATCATTTATGAAGGCATTTATCCCCAAATAGATACCACCTCAAATATACGCCGACACCAACGATAGTTAAATGTGGTATCAACACATTTTATAGCCAATACTCTCGGTTTGATCCAAAGTAAATATGCGGTATTGACTAAAAATAAACAACGATATTCGTAAACAGAGCAGAGTGTACGCAGCTAATAATCCTAAGTCGGTATACCAGAATACTGCTTACCTTGTGCTAACGTTTGCGGGGAGTCGCTGAAACTGGCTGAAATCTCGTCCTAACTAGAACGAGTAATTACTGAGCTCGAAGATAATTAAACTGTTTGGAGTAAGGGCGCTTAGTTTAATATAAAGAGTGTGACCGAGGCTTCGCAGGCTTTGACCGAATGGCTATGCGGTCGGACGCACGCAATTTACCACGCAAATTCACTGCACGTCGCGAATATTGGACATTAAATGAACTGAGCATTTAAAACAATAATCATTAAGAACAAACAATTTAAAAATACAAATAAATCGGTTAAAATAAACGCTATTATTTTGGAACTATTAATTAAATAGTTGGTGATTAAAAAGTGATTCCGTTAAGTGTTTTTTGTGAAGTGCGCCCGTTTCTCGGTGAGTTTAATTTACCTTATATTTTTTACTTTTATTTACCTTCTTGTCGTAATAATGGAGGTAGCTCAGGTTTTATTTCAAAATCATGAAGACACTTGTTATTTTTATCGCATGAGGTAAATAAATACGACTGATAGGTACTTATCTACATTAAATTAAATAAAAATGTTATAAAATTTCGTATAACAGAGATCTAAATACTTTCTCTTCAAGTTAGTTACAGTGTATTTTCATTAGTCAACTCAGCAATATGAATATTTATGTTTTCTCTTTATTAGATATACTTTAATAATCTATTAAATTATGTTATTACCCCACTTCTACCTAAATATTATCTAAACACATTATCCGTACGCAATTAATTTGAGGTAAATATAATAATAAATAATGTCTAAATAATATTAATATTAAATTGATGATTGAATTGGTTAGAAGAAAACTTTTAATTTAAAATCGTGATGACTATATAATCGGTATGTTGTAATGTAAATACTTGGACACCACCTACATAAACAAGGAACTATGGTATATTTTTATAAAATGATATTAAAATAAAACCACTTGTTAGAATGAGTTATTCCTTCTTCCGTAATGAACACCGAAACCGCAGAACAAATGTGATACTCAAAGCACGCTCAAAGTCCACCTAGCTTCGCTTATAATATGTTTTTCCTACTAGTTAAACAGATAGCATAGACAGATAGCTCAGTTCCTATAGTCCTATAACTAACTAATACTTAGAACAATATAATATAGGCCTACCCATTTGTAGGCTCGTGGCGTAGTATGACTGTATGCAACGAGAAGTGGCTGAGCTTCTCGTTGCTTAATAATCGCTACTTGGTGCTTCGGAGGGCACGTTAAATAATCGGTCCCGGTTTCATGTCGGAGGCCTTATACTCGAGTTGACGATTTCCCCATTTGAGAGCTACGAATTTACGATTCCTTAGGTATGCTTGAATACGGTTCATCTTTTACGCCTTGTACTGCAGATGATAAATTCAATGTTTTTTTAAATATTTTATCACTAGTCTGGTTCAAATATAATATTGTGAGTATTATTTCAATATTTCTCCTGTGTCATATAGTTTCGTAATTCTGTTGTCGGAAATTTCAGTCCAATCGCTAGAACACATAAATTTTCGCGTTTAAACAAACAAAAAAACCTAAAATGAAATCGAGCACTTCAGCTCTATTATATTTCCATGGACCAACATATATTAGAATAGATTAAAATCTTGCTAAGGATAGTATGAGGCACTTGTCGTAACGCTCAAGTATTTACCTCTGTCAGTACTTATTGATATTCTAGTTCTATTACTACTAAGAAATGAATGTGTTAATCTGTCTTGCAATGTAGTTCAATGTTAAATCAATCGAGAGAATACATGATAGTATGACTGATAAGGGCTATAATTTTAATGTTGTATTTATATAATGTAAAGTAACGTTAGACATAGAATAATAAGAATGGGTGGCCGTTTTAGTCGCAGTCTTTATAAAAGACTAGCAGCGCTCCTCGGTTTTACCTACGTTGTGCCCGTTCCCGTGGAAATTTCGGGATGAAACATAGCCTATAACCTTTCTTTGGAATATAGCTACCCATTTCAAAAAGAATTACTCGATTCAGACCGGTGATTCCCGATATTAGCCCAAACATATAAACAAAATTACAATTTTACCTCTTTATGATATCACTATAAATATTTGTATGTACCTACAAATTACAACTTTGACTGTCTACTGGGAAATCCACACGATAAGTACCAAATAAATATTGACGGTTGCTGCGGACGTCGTTATACGTAGTACAGTTAGTATCGTCACCCTCCACGCCTAAAAAATGCCGCCCGCCCTCCAACTACGTTTCATTCATTCTGATTTTTTAAACTGAACATTATCGGTAGTGGTCGCGAAAGTTTCCACACGCGTCAACGTAACAGACGACATGTAATGTACCAAGAAAGCCGTAGTTAGTCGTATGGACGTGGGAGGGGGGAGCCCACCTTATCATCACTATTACTTGATTAAACTGACACTCCCCGCGGCCGTCACGACACAACCCTCGTACACAAGCCAATTAACTTACTTTACACTTCTTCTGTAGGTCGTATTGTAATATTAAGTACTTGTTTAGTCAATTATTGTAGCGTGGTGTTAAGCAACGGTCGTCTCAGATATAATTTTCAAGGGTGACCGATAGTGGCATCACTACATAGTATAAAACAAAGTCGCGTTTCACTTCGATGCTTAGATCTTTAAAACTACGCAACAGAATTAAATAGATAGAGCAAGTCAAGGGGAAGGTTTATATTTGTAAAAAATCCCACGGGAACGGGCACAACCTGGCTAAAACCGCGGGGCGCTGCTAGTTCTAACTGCTACCAAGCTTCAAAGATCACGTTTTATTGCCGGTCCGAATTGTTTAACGCATCGCTACAATTCGGCTACTTTCAGGCGATATAAAACTACCTAAATTAAAACAACACCTAGCTCGATCATTAACCTCCTATAGCTGTTCAAAACATTGTTCTGTAATCATCATTAAATCCATTATTAATAGTCATTAACTTCGAGCAAAGGCGAGGAAACCACAAGTAAACCAAAGCGGTGTAATTCCATTAAATTCACGCCGCCCGCCCTGCGCCCTATAACCGCCCTAATAATTAGTAGCGAGTACACACCAGCAACAAGTAGGTACGTCAACTAGTGGTTGAATGTTTAGATGAATAGAAAACATATTCAAGGAAATAAATATGAAAAGTCCTTTAATACATACTACTCGCTTTCTTTTGACAAAGCCTACGAATGACGTCGAACTACGTCACACCATAACTTAAAGATTATCATTTATTTTCTAGGCCACCATATTACTACTATAAGGACTATGATTTTAGATCATTCTTTCAATAGTTCAACTATATTATAGTAAAACATTATACTTCCCTAAAGACAAATAATTTCCAAATTGGTCATCATTATTATTCTGTGAATCTTCCGTTTGAAATCACAAGGTGAATTGTTGTTTGATCGTTGTTTCTCTAATGTCCAAATATTACTGTGATAGTTTATGTAAATAAGTATTTAAGGGGTATTTATATAGGTATTGGAATTAAAGTAATTTGAAGACGCCGAAGATGAAAAAAATCCTATGTGTTATTTCTTGGACAATATTTGACTCATTTCATTTAACCAGAGTTACTTTTACAGAGGAGATTAGAGAAGAATTTTCAGAACACACGTACATTTATTTACATTTATTAAGTAAATCATAAAGTACCATTCCACCCCAGTTATTCATAGTCAGCGTCTGAACGCAACACTGTACACTTTAAGTTATCTCAATGCTATACTAGTCAAGTGCCAGTCTCCTTCTTCAAATTATAATTATTATCTCTTGAGTATGCTACATTTGCCTGGACACTTGTGTAACAGGTTGACGGGATTAGTGTCGGTCTTCTTCTTCATCGAGTGGATGGTCAACCTGACCAATCCTGGTGTCAGAGTTATTGAGCCGCCAAAGGCCTCTGACATGGCTCATGTCAGAGGCCGTACTCACTACTATCCGTAGAAAGTCGGTTTACTCTATACATCTATTATCACGATAGCTTTCATAGCGTCATCTAATAGTTCCCATCGATTTAGTGCTGAATGCTCTTTTTGCATTTAAGCCGCAGAGCAGAAAGTTTAAAATTTATTCAGAAATAGCCATATCCCGCGGTGTTTTTCCAATTCCCGAAGGAATTTGGAATCGGAATGCTAATTCTCGAAATTAACCCGAACATACAAACAAACAAAATTTCAAATTTTGCCTGTTTGTAATATTAGTATAAATTGGGCAAAAGTTACCGCAAAGGCTAAAACCCTAGGTTAGGTTTACGGCCTAAAATATCTTCATGGGTTCACTCCCATTCTATTACAAACGTGGACCCCACAGTTTCTATCATATTGAAACCACCTAGTAATTTACTTTAACCTTGTGATACAATAACACGAACAGACAAACACTTCGAACTTGTAACACCCTTGTTTTGTTATTGTGTTAATAGTTAGGTCATTTTCATAAGAAATTACGTAGCGACAACCACGCTAGAGCCACATTAAACTTTTCCTACTGTGCCACAACTTTATCAATATTCTCATGGAACAAAAGTACATGGAAATGGTTTAAACAAACTATAATTCAGTATAGAGTCGTAACCGTCAGGCGTATCCAGAATTATCCCTTACAACATCTCTAGTTCGTGACGTTTGTTTTGATTAGTCCCGAATGCAGAGGTAAGTACACATACGAAGCTTTAGTGACGTCACTAAGTCATAAACAAAACTATGACGTTTAGTGATGTAATCTTTTGAGCTTAGTTAGCTGTTAAGTGAGCTATTCAATTTTAGGGCAAAAAGTAGTCTGTGACATTTCATAACTAGGCAAAGAGTATTTTTTTTCCAATCGGGGCTTTCCAGACTTAAAGGTCGGTGCGCATTTACGGGAAATTCGTAGTTAATTACGTAGTTAATACACTAGAGGAAAGCCCGTTGGATGTGAAAGGTTCAACGTTTTTTTACATTCTGTTTCAGCGTTACGCAACAGATAATACGCAGTGTATTTTCAGTAAAGTGTGTAACAACCTTTAGTCTAGTTTATGGAATAGATCCTAGGGGATTTAAATCATTACTCATTACTTTCCACTATGTTTTTACATACATCCTACGTTCTTTGGGGTCATGTTATTTTTTTATTTGGATTTTCGTTCGTTTTTTAGTTTTTCATAAGTTTATCTCGTATGTGTCGATAAGTTTATTTACATATACTTACTACATATTGAACTACCTACTGTAAGAAGTGTAACAAATCAATTGTAACACTCTTGACATTGTTGCTAAGAAATACACTAGAAATTCATTGCGAATTGTGAAAACCTTTTGTGACGAGAACTATTTTAAATATATTTTTATGCGAGCCATTCGAATGATGACAATTTTCTTTCAGTCTGTTCGCAACTTCTTCAAGTATGGATGTGCGATGCTTCTTTCTGCAAGTTCAATCCACTAGATAGTAAATTCCGTTACAAAATTATCAGTTGTAGAATATAGACATAGATAATATAGATACTAGAAGCGCCCCGCGGCTTTACACGCGTTGTACTCGTTCCTGTAAGAATTTCTTGATGAAAAATAGCTTATAACCTTCCTGTTGAATGTGGCTATCCATTACAAAAATAATTATTTGGATCAGATTGGCAGTTTCTGAGATAAGCGCGTTCAAACACACTCTTCATCTTTATTATTGTAGTATATCTGTAATTTATATCAGTACCTCAATATATAAGTATGTACTAATACTTGGATATATAAGCACGTTCGTTTACTAATAGATAAGGTACTTAAAGTCACAAACAAGTGAGTCTACTGTTAGTTCGTAGGTGTGAAATGCTTCTGCGGTTGTGGAAACAATCCATCCCTTTTATGTACACAAAGTCAATACGATCCATAGGTCACATCTCGGTAATGCGGCATTATGTACACTCCATCCATATGCGATTTTTGAATACCTAAACTAATTCAAAATGACGAAATCGACTTTTGAAATATATTTATCTAAGGCCTTGAAGTTCATAAGAACTAATTTACTTACATCAATCAACTCCGTGGTCTTATGGTCTGAGCGCTCGGCTCACGATCCGGAGGTTCGGGGTTCGATTCCCGGTGGGGGCAATATCTCATAAAAAAAACTCTTTGTGAGACTGTCCGCAGTTTGGTTAGGGCATTGCAGGCTGAATCACCTGATTGCCCGAAAAGTAAGACGATTCCGTGCTTCGGAGGGCACGTTAAGCAGTCGGCCCCGGTTACTTTCTACGGATAGTAGTCGTTACATGAGCCATGTCAGAGGCCTTTGGCGGCTCAATAACTCTGACACCAGGATTGGTCAGGTTGACCATCTACTCGATAAAGAAGAAGAATCAACTAATTTAAAGAAACAAACCGAAATTACTTATATTAAATATATAAGACGAGGCTTGTCCCGCGTTTCTTAGGGAGAAACGCTATACCTAATGCAAAAATCATTTGTTGCTTTTAAAGTAGGTACCTACATAAAACTACATAAGGTATGTAATGCGAAATAATGCGCTTGAAAATATTTCAGTTAAACACCAAAAGAAATAAAATTTCATCATAATTATCAGATCATCGCAAAAACACAACCAACCTACATTCATAAAAAATGGAGGCGGTACATAAAGTACATGAGGAAAGTGTCATTACCACGCAACACGCAGTACAGACCCAACAACGAGTTTGTACTAACTATTATATAAAGCTGTGTTCGTATTAGTCACGTGGTTTGACGACTGCCGCCGGTCCTCAACATCCACTTTGAACCGGATATAACCGGCTGTTACCGTGTGTAGGAAAGCCCCGAGCGAGCTTTCAACTCACGTTTGGATCCGACGCAGAACGAAACGGATAAGAGCGACGTTCGCGGGGGCACAGAAATTGCCAGCTACGGTTTTTAAAAGGGTTTTTTATTTCGTGCCAATACCTCACATAGAAACTCGATTTTTTATATACTTGCTTCTTTAACTTAAGAGCTGGCTTGTCGATAGAGTTATTTCCAGTTTAGACTTATTTTTAAACTTGTTTATAAAAATGGTAATAAATATTGTATTATTAAGTTATTTTAGTTAATAAACAGTATGGTAAAGTGGGAGAGGTGGAGATAGAGATGGCCTGATGTATTATTAGGCAAATTAGTATCTTTAGGTGGTAATTGTATGGTAAAGTGGGAGAGGTGGAGATAGAGATGGCCTGATGTATTATTAGGCAAATTAGTATCTTTAGGTGGTAATTGTATCATGTCATGGCCACTGTTACCACAGTACAAAAGAGAGCAAAATAACGATTATAAAAAAAGAGATTAATAACGGTATTATTAATACACTTTTAATGCGTAATAATAAAAAAATGTGCATTTTCTTATCAATGTATATAATAAAATGCATACCAATAATTAATGTATGAGATACCTCACATCACATGGATCTTTACATAACTGGTTTAAAAAACACGTTTTTTAATTGAATGACCTAAAATAAAAAGTAAATAAGTATTTTGCAAATTGAAATTATCATTTTGGATTCTATTGCAATTGATAGAAGTTTGATAATAGAAACTGTTTTATATTAGAGAAGTATTTAAAGCTGTTTGAGTATCTTTATAGCTTTTGACTTAAGTAAAGTTGTAAATCCGGTTATTTTTTGTCTTCAAAACTGATGTTCTTCCGTATCTTCGAGTTTTTATGCCGTTATTAGAAGCCAAACAAGACTCACCAAATACGTGCAAGGTTTTACTTTACCACGGATTGATGGCAAATTACGTAACTGATAAAAAAAAAACTTTTGAGTAGGTTAGTGGCCAAACCTGGTGTCGGAGTTTTTAGACCGCCCTTAGGCCTCCGACATGGTCTAACGATTGAAACAACCGGGACCGACAATTTCACGTGCCCTCCGAAGCACGGTAGCGCTCAGATAGAAATGCCAATATCAACTACCCATCGAAGTAGGCACCGGGCTGCACGTTGCTTAACAATCGCGACGAGTTAACAATGCTTAATCAAACTAAGCCACGAGCGCCCCTACGTAACTGGTGTCTTGTGGTTATTCTTCGTTTCTTTACGAGTGAACTGATTAAACGTAAATGCATATTAAATATTATAAGCCATATTAAATGGAATTAATCGAGACAGCTAACATAATCGCGGGTCACGTGCGCGATCGTCACGTAAATAACAAGTAACGTGGAATAATGTATTGCTCATCAAACATGCTCCATTGATCGCCACTGAAACATTAATAAATATACCCGGACAAATTCACACACGGTTAATTAGACCCATACTAAGCTTGTATAATAGAATCTAAAAAAATAATACTAATACACAAATACTTTTTATGGATATACAGTATTAATTTCAAAAAGTATTTTCATGTTTGAATAAGGTTATTTACAACTTGTACGTAAAGCTGTGGATGGAGAGTTGAAATTAATATGGAGGCACCTTTCATAGATCCCTATCTACCTACCTTCTTATCAGTATATTTACTGAAACTGCATTGAACCCGAGAAAGATCCATGGTATGGGCAGGCATTGAACTTACCAAAGAAATTGTTAATTAGTTAGCACGCATTACAGTAAACAAACAACTCTATAGTTGTGTGATCTTCCCACGGAAGAGCGAAGCACACTTCTTTATTTCGTGGTTCTTCCTAATCCAAGGCTTGGTTCGAGATATACTCGTAATACCCATTTCAGTAAATTACCTAAAGACAAGCAACACGCAATAGACAGACGGTTAATTCCTCTTCACTGCGCTGAGATTCAGTGAGGTTACAAGCTACAACTCAAGGCATGCTGAAGGCGGTTATTGACCGACATTACTACGTGTAATGTAATATGTTACACTACACAGTGAGCGTTCGTACAGTTAGTACAGAGAAACATGGCGCTCGTAGCGAGCAACAAGCGGCTCTTGGCTGAGGGAAACTGCTCGGTGCTTGCCGTGAATGTTACATTAACATAACGTAACGACACTTAGGCCATTCATTTGTTGTTTGCAGTATGTAAACATGATCAACTGACCATGTAACCCTAGCGCCTTTTTGTTTTGGTGCAGTTAGCAGCGCGTTGAAATCGCTTTATGCTATCTACAGATTATCAATCCTTCTGTAGCGCAAATGCGACTAATGCATGTTAGTAGCTATGCTGTCGCGCGTTTCGTGGGCGAGTTCTTTAAGTACTAAGTATTTGTAGTAGGTTCTTTGTCCTGCCGGTCTGAACAGGCTGTCGCCCTGATATCTTTGAACTACTTAAACTTTGGATTTAAAAGAGACAGAACAAAGTTCAATAAGCGTTTGTTTCCAGGTTTTCCAATTACGAAAAGTATGAGGTTACGAGCCACGACTCCTCTATCAAACTACATCTCGGCTCAGAGACAGCACCTGTCCTATAAGACCAGTCTGCGGTAGTCCACCGACTCACAATGGACGACAACAGGTAAACAACAACGGTTAATTTATATCTAACGCCCGTACACAGAGACGTCTAAGGCTTGTTTGTAACAAGTAATGACATGTCATGTATGCAAAGTTATGTCAATTAGTTAAGTGTCTTTTGGACGTCTCTGAGTGTTGCAGTAAGTCTCGTGATAAGCGATTTATTGTGAAAATGGAACAGAAGAGAAGCATAATAACTTTGGCAAGTCGTTTTGTCGAGACAGTATAAGCTTGTAATCTCATATCGACAACCCATAAGTTTTTCACCCATACGTCCAGTCTGTCAGTAGAAGAAAAGCATTTCCTTTGCAGTAACGTTCACTATTTACGTTACCTATTTAATTATTAACAAATCCTCGAAGACCTCGAATACCAGCATACTTGAGTACAAGTACCAAACAAACAGTTATCTTTACGAGTTATAAACGGTAAGTGAGGGAAATAAAACATTCAAAGTCAAGCAGCTGATAACATGAGGTTGAGATTAGACCTTCTCATGGTTGTCAATTTTCAAAAATAAATAAATTATCTAGATGATCAAAGGGCAAAAATCAATCTAACCTGTGCAAAGCGTTTTAGCAAAATTAGTAGTCAACAGTTTTTAGGTAATAAGGTTAATTACCTCATTATCATGTACCTTAGTATTAGCTGGTATAATGACAAAATCATCCCAATAGTAAATATGTAGTTATACAAGCACAACCAAACTAAACAAGTTATCTAACAAGCCATTTCTCTGACCAGGTTCACAGTATCCTCCGTAGACGGAGAGAAGAAGAATGGCATCCACATGGGAGCCAGCATCATATCACGACCGCTCCGGTCTTCCGCGGAGACGGTGGAGCGCGGAGTCACCAGCCCCACCTCACAACCAGACACCTGGCTCCACGACGCTGGCTGGAGGAGGAAGAGGTCCCTGGCCCAGCTGACGAGAGAAGCCCTGCCTAGAATGGAGAACTATAGGAATTCGAAGCGGGCATTGAAAAGACCGAGTTTGGGAGAGTTGCATGGAGACCATCTTATTACGGAAGAGGTTAGTTTTATAACAGATTTAGGTTTTATCTGTGAAATAGGTTTTACAGTTCACTCGCTGTCGTATTGATTTTACTGTTTTAATCGATTTCAAATTAATAGGTTATTGTAAAGGTTTTCAAATATATGTATTTCTAAAATTTCTAAAAACTACTTCACTGTACTGCACTGTACAGACAAGACGTGTCACCAAATCTATAAATGGATTTACTACTTTTAATTAAATTGTGTTCTTTCTTTCTCTCTTGAATGGCAAAATTGACTAAATACCTAACCATTATTGGTATACAGGTTCTTCATCTACTATGTTACCTACGTAATAATGAGTACACAATATCATCCTAAATCGGCATATAATATGCATAGTACATTATTATTATATAGGTACGCATTACAATTAAGTTCTAGTGGATTTGTAGAATTTACCAAAAAAATATATGTAAACATGTAAAATACATATTTTTGTTGTACTTCATACACTGTATAGTGGATAAATTATAATTAGGTACCGACCGTGAACATGATTACCTATGGTTCCATGCAGCTCATATTGTTATTCGTTAGGATATTTAAGTATCTATTGAACTAGCAGCGCTCTACAAATTCACCCGTATAACTGATACTGATACCTTCTTCACGCCAGTGGTTATTTTACAGAAAAATATTTTAAAATCATAATCCAAACATAATTTTGAAGTAAAGTTTCTATTATAATTAGTTTCGAATTAGTTACAATGAATACGTAGATTTAATGTCCTAATTATTATTCCGTTTCATGTAAAAGTGGAATAATACACTCTGAAAAAAAAAAACGATTTCTATAATCTCTCTTTCAAAAGACCAGAAACTGGAACCAAATCTCGTTCTACTTTAAAGTTTTTTATCAACAACTAGCAGAGCTCCGCGGTTTTACCCGCGTTGTGCCCGTTCCCGTAGGAATTTCGGGATGAAAAATAGCCTGTAACCTGCCCGTTGAATGTGGCATTACAAAAATAATTATTCGTATCGGATGGGTAGTTTCTGAGATCAACGCGTTCAAACAAAAAAAACTCAACTTTATTACTAGTATATAAAATCGGTAAATACGTAATAGGTAAGTATATGCATTGCAATAAAAATGAAATAAACTAAAAATGGACTCAACTACTTAACGTTTCTAACCCTTGATTTTCTTCAATTAACTGGTTAGTTTTAACTCAGTATATGTATGTCAATTTTCTTTCCCTGCATCAGATGTGACAATATTATCTTAGTGTCGCCGCACACGGGCCACCGGCCACAACGACAAAACGCCGCCACCGGCATATTTCCTATAGTTTTCATACGTTTTACATGGACTCGCCGCACACGGTGCGCCGGTGGCCGCCACACGCTACACGCCACACGCTAAAGGAAAGAAGGGAAAGAAGCCGGTGGCCGCGTTTTGTGGCTGTGGCCGGTAGCCCGTGTGCGGCGACACTTACTAGCCGCGCCCGCGGTGTCACCCGCGTTGTACCCGTTCCCGCGGGAATTTCGGGATAAAATGTGTCCTATGTGTTATTCTGATGTATAACCTATATTACTGTAAAGTTTCATCTAAATCCGTTCTGTAGTTTTGCGTGAAAGAGCAACAAACATACATCCATACATACATCCTCACAAACTTTCGAATTTATAATATTAGTAGGATCACATGGGCAAATCATGAAAATAAACAATCAACTTGTAGATTATTAGAAAACTAGTTAAAATGTTGACTTTATAGTCGAACTCCTTGTTTACGGTTGAGTGAGACAAAGCAATACAAGCAATAATTTTCATAATTTTATGATAACATTAGATTTGTATGAGTATTAAACTTAGAATGTTTTTGAAACAATTTGAAACAATTGATAAGAAAAAAAATGAGTTTATATTTTTATAACTAAAAATAACTCGACGATGTACGTTATAATAGGTGCCACGGAGCAGACGATCGATATTTTAAAGAACAACAGAAGTTCTAGTGATATACATAATCATTGCAAAGATGTTGATATGTTGATATTAATAAAACGTCTTTGAGTCACTGCTATTTTAATAGTTACTGTCATTTGATAGTAACTGTCACTTGAAGTGTCTTGGTTTCATGACAGATTTAAAATGTTCGAAGTTCTCACTACCTTTGTTATTTCTCCAGGGTGGATTGCGTTGGCGTAAACTGGATAAAACTGCTTCTAGCTTCTTCGGATGCCAAACGTAAAGGATTACAGCATCACAAAGATAAGCGTGTTACTTTGATGTGTCCATGTATTTCAGTCTCGCATTTTAACCAGTCGCGTTTAAACTGTGTTGCTCATTTCAAGTATCTTAGTAAATCTATGTAATAAGTAATATTTCAGTCAAGAGTTTGGTAATTAAGCTTTAGCCTCCCTGTACCTCTATCTTTAGGGAGATGAGGCCCTTACCCATCACCGAGTCATTTCTTAAATATGTTTTTTAAGACAAGCAATTTTTTAATTTAAAATGTTTTTGATGGAATTTGATTTTAAAAGACATGTATACATTTTCAACTGACTCCAAAAAATAGGGGATTTTGAATTCCTTCGTGTTTTTGTGTATTTTTCTTAAAATCGCCATCATATCAACCGCATCCAAAATTCTTTCGACGAAGGAAGTTACTTCCGATGATTACCAAAATATCTCCCAATAGATTTATTAGTATCAGTTGCTGACCTGGTCCTACTCAAAGTCTAACAGGAAAACCTCAGAAGTTTCCATTGAATAAATATCCAGAGACAACGACTAGACAATGAAAAGTATTAAATTACCGCCACACATTCTGTGTCTATCACACGGCGGTGATGTCCGTCTGTCAGTCATTTGTCGCACATTTGTTGATAATAATTTACCAACATCACGTTTATGACTACTTGCTTAGATAATAAACTGGTGTTTGCGTTAACATCAGCTCGGTGCGATAATCCTTGTTTGTATAAGTATTACAGTGTTCCGTTCATTGTTGTAGGGCGAGAAGGAGCTAAGACAACGAGACACTAAGTCACCGACTCCTGCGCATGGGATTAAGTTAGGATGGATACAGGTAAGATAGGTGAAATTTTTTCAAAGATTTCACTGCAGCTGGTCTGTAAAATAAATACAAATGATGTTGCTGTTAATTGGCTATGAAAACACATAGTACCCAGCAAATCTTTCCATTGAATTATGATAGATGACCGATAAGATTCAGATTTGTGACTATTATAGTTTGATACTTTGTGAGGCAGACTTGGACATTGGTACTTGACGCCCTGCAAAACCAAAACTAACCGATCATTGTTTACAGCTCGCTGGATAACAGTTCTTTCATATTATGAGTTTTAAGACCTCCTGCTCGTGCGTTTTGTATGAAAAACAAAAGAACATCAGTGCGCGCGAATGCCTGTGCACTACGGCGCGTAGCCGGACGACTAAATATGCTCAAAATTGAAAGAGGCTCTACCTATCTTTAGTTCTCAAAAATCTCAACCCTAATTTGGTAGTATTATTCTAACAGTCAAATATATTTGTCCAATGTTGATTGTATCCTAGAAATTGAGCGTCATTTAGACTAGGAGCATTATAATCCATTAAATATTGAAGACCGAAAATAGACAAAGATATTATTAGACTTGACTCGACTAACACCCCATTATCCGAAAACGCTTATCAAGTTAGAAGATTGTCTAAGCTGAAATGACGCGCCCCACTACTTAATTACTTTATTTAGATGTGTGAGTGTAAATATTAATAGCGGCACTTCATCTGTGTGGGAGCGCCAATTATTGATTTCTATGTGCACATGTCGGTCGACTAGTCGGGTGATAAATCCGAAAACGCTCGCTCTATGGAGCAGCGCCGTCACTTTGTATGAAACAAGACGTCCTCTCCTCTCGCGCGTTCACGATCAACTAAACTAGTTGGACAACAAATCCGAGAATTGCACTTCTTAGCGAGTACGGCGAGTACGGCAACTGAACGACCAATTATAATTGCATGTTTATGTGTATTGCGTCCATATTTAAAATTTGCTAGTGTGCGTAAATGCGGAGGTGGGGCGTGCCATTTCAGCTTGGACAATCTCTACGAGTATCTAAGTTGACTTATCAATTTATGGTTCTTTTATTTTACGAGTGCCCTATTGCGATACTTGTGATTGTAATATTTGACACGAGTCTTTATGTGCGAACTATTGGTTCATTGTTTATGTGCATGTGACATAACTCACTGCGAATAATTTAAAGACAATTTTGACACGAAACAGGCAATGTGCATGTATATTTTAGATAAATGTACATGCACATTGTCTATTTCGCACACACACTAGTATGGCAGAAGGGCACTCTTGACATAAAACAACTGTACTAAGGGTGCGTTTGCATTGAAGCGGAGGTGTGCGGAACTCACTCAACCAATCATAACACATTAAAATTGTCAAACGAGGCATCGACATTGTCCATTGATTGGTCCATTGAGCCTTACTTCATCCCCCAGGGGGTGCTAATACCATGTCTGCTGAACATATGGGGCGTGATGCTGTTCCTGCGCATCTCGTGGGTGGTGGCGCAGGCCGGGGTGGGCATGTCGCTGATCATCATCCTCATATCGGCCGTGGTCTGCATCATCACCACGCTGTCTATGAGCGCCATCTGCACCAATGGGGAGGTGAAAGGAGGTAAGTTGTTTAGGTTAGTTGTTGTATAGTTGCAGGAGTTCCTGGCGCCTTGCCTATACTTCTGTGATGTTCTTTCGAATGGGTGTACGTTTGAAAGAACCTCTTAGGTGCCAAAATTTAATGCCATTTAAGTATGTATTCCGGAATTATCTTAGATAGTAAGTACTTTGATTTTTTTATGGTAGTAGGATAATTGTAAAATACCTACTCCCCTCCACGTATAGCCACTCCCACTTTTCGGTTATCGGATCAGGCGTGTAGGCGCCCCTTTTCTTTCTTATGGGAGCCGACTTAAAATCGGAGTCCGACTATTATGAATGGATTTATACTTGTCGTAAATAATGCGATATAGCAAAATGTTATGTCACATTAAAATTCGACAACCGACAAGTGAGTACAGACCTACCTAAACAATGAAGTCGACAGCCTACCTGTTAACTCATGCTACCTATAATGTGGTTTACAATTAAACCATAATGTGTAACGGTCGCAGAGGGTCATGTGATTTCCAGATAGTAGCAGTTTGATAAATATTATGAGCTTATACATTTATTGCACCAACGAGATAATAAATGTAGCGCTAATGGATGTGCGAGAAACTACACAATAGTGGAGATATGTACATCGCAATTTATTGTTGCTACCTACTGGATCGGCAGGCGGGGGCACGTGAAGTACAAAATGATCTCTACTGAATGGAAAGTCAGATATCAATTGTTTAATGACATAATATAACAAATATATCTCATCTTTATCCGAAGCTTTGCGCTATAAACTATTGAAAATAGTTAAATGCAAACCTAGCACCTAGGCTTTGAACATGGCGGAAGGATATGTCTACATCTAGTTAGAGTGGATGCCATAACAAATCTAAATAAAAGTTCTTAAAGTGTCTGCTGATTAGTTTCCAATTGAACCAATATTCCGCTATCCAATTTATTCTAAAAAAAGAACAATACTTGTATATAACGATAGGGTCATTAGTAGTCATAGTCTGTCGACGATTTTATGTAAGCTCAACTTTTGTTCCAGGTGGAATCTACTACATAATATCGCGGTCATTAGGCCCCGAGATGGGCGCGTCAGTTGGCATCATATTCGCGTTCGCCAACGCCGTCGCCGCGAGTATGAATACTATTGGGTTCTGTGACTCCATGAACGATCTGCTGCGACATCATGGGCTGAAGATTACGGAGTACGCCATCAATGACACGAGGATCGTGGGCGCCATCGCGTTGATCGTCATGTGCCTGGTCTGCGCTGTGGGCATGGACTGGGAGAGCAAAGCGCAGGTTTGTTTGATTCCTTTGCCCTGCAGTGGGATAATTCAGGCTGAAAATAAATAAGTAATATCGCATTAAGTAGCATTTTCCTTTAATGAGAAAAGTAAGATATTAGTAATCGGTTATATTGTAGAGTTTACATTAGGTATCATCACTACAAAACTACAAACGAATTTTCCTTTAATGATGTGGAAACGTAAATTCCAGAATCAACAGAATTCCAGATTACTGGATATGATTTATGGCGTGCGGACGGAAATCTTCGTTCAGCAAAACTTTGGTGCCGCTGCGGTCATTTCTATTTTTGAACGTCGGTTATGTACTTTACACTAGTATATCAATCAACAATCATGTTTTGGGTGAATAAAATATCGAAGTTGCTATTGTACATATTTTTACCAAGAAATAGTGATGCACAACGCTACAATCTTGTTTTACTACCAATATTATAAACGGGATAGTTAGTGAGGATTTGTGGATGTTCTTCTATAAGTTTACGAGTACTGTTACGTCACGCCAAAATGAATTGATCGATCTGGATGTAATTTTGCACACAGTTCGTATATGACCTCGTAAGAAGTAATCCCAAAGTTTCTATGGGAAAAGATACATTGTGGCTGGAACCACAAGACGCTGGGAGTCAATTTATACATTATAGTACTTAGGTATTTAATTATGCTCAAATTGTGGTGTCAGTTCATTGCAATTGTTAAACATGCTCGGCCCCCACTTGGATGGGTGACCGATAGTGGCATTTTTATCTGAGCGCTACCGTGCTTTGGAGAGCACGTTAAATTGTCGGTTTCGGTTGTTTCATTGTCAGACTAGAATTTACTTTCTTCATATTATATAAAAAGTAACAGCTTGTAAAAATCCTCTGCGAGGGCAAAGCCTGATGAAATGAAATGCACTTCCATTTCCATGAGTTAGTCGCCTTGAAATAATTAATGTGTATCGTCTGTGTATCGAGTTACACAGGGCGGAGCCCAATTGACTGTCGTCAAGTACACTTGGCGACGAAATCACATTTATACAATTTCTATACTTACTTGTTTTGTAAGTAAAAAAAGTAAACTCGTCAGTCAGTTGTCAACCCTGATGTCAGAGTGGCCTCCGACATAGTCTAACGGTGAAATAATCGGAACCGACAATGTATCGTGTCTTCCGAAGCACGGTAGCGCACAGATAGAAATGCCACTATAATGAACCTCAGAACCTCAGAACCCCCTCTTTTTGTTTGAAGGCTTTGAAAAATAAAACAGAGGGAAAATTTATATCTTTCTACGTTTATTTTCTTTATCACATTGAACACAACTGTACCTATTGTCCTTCAGCCGGCTATCAATATAAAGTCAATTTGATGTATTCTTTACAAGAAAATTAGACGAAATGGTTGGCAGGAATAGATAGAATAAAAACTGTTGCTGAATAGATAGACGAGGTACCCTAAGCCTTGTTTGCACTACTCATAGTATCTTTGTCGAGTAGCGAGTATTTTAATTTCTGGAATACTCACCAGAGAGTACTCACTAACTTACTCGACTCTTGACCAATTACAACGCAGTACCAAAAGACATTGACAATGTCAATGCGTTCTGATTGGTCGATTCAGCTCCTTACAGCTCTGCTCCGTTTCGACATACGACATATAGGTAGTTACAGTCATTTATCATTTTATAATTCGAATCATCTACGGAGCGATTTATTCATTTAAAATGCCATTTATTGCCGTCGTAGATGTAGCTACTACTTCTACAATCAATTACTATATATTATAAAACAATAAATCAATCCACTTAGATGTATGTATGTAGGAGTAATCAAGAAACATTAGGCTTTAAACATTAGGCTATGTTGCTATTATTTTCATGTATACACTAGCCGCGCCCCGCGGTTTTACCCGCGACCTTAAAACTTGACATTTGGTACAAGGGTTCCTTTCATAATGTAAGTGAGCACTAAGAAAGATTTTGAGAAATTCAACCTCTAACAGGGAGTGGCCCTGTTAGGCCCTGTCGTGCACTTCAGTGTACGATTCAAAGAAAATTGAATAAGCTGATGTTGTGGCTGACCACGTCAAAATCACAAAAGCGATGTGGTCAACGCCAAATTTTGGCTCTTTTGATCACGAAACCAGATACCAAAGTTATTGCCAATAACTTTCAGGTAATAGGCATTTGAAGATGATGTCAATGTTTGTAATCCATTCAACCTTAAAATTTTAATCCCTTTGATAAAGCCGGTAGTAAACATTTTAATGAAAAGGTTCATCCGCTTATGTTTCAAGTTTTTCACGACAGCGCGTCAACTCGCCAGTTTTCATGGAGCATAAATGTAGTTATTAAAATGATTAGGAAGTTAATTCGAACATTTATTTACGCTACGAGCAGTTTTCTGCCATTATACCTACCACACGTGCTAATGACGTCACTTTCCGGGCTCTATTCATTTTCAAAATGACATTCAGTCCTTCTTAATCCATATCTATAAAGTACGTAATAGCTGATCCCCGAGGTCTCACTCGCTGCGTACCCATTCCCATTTCAAATAGCATTTTAATAAGAGTTTTATCGCTGATTGCTTGTGTGTGACATTGGGCTGGCTACTTCTTGAATTAAATACAACGGCGACGTAATACAACATCCTAGGTCAACACTGGAACTATAAAGCCAATTGTAGAATCAACCACAAGGATATTGAGATTGAGTGTTGAAGCACTTATAATGACTAACTATTCTGATTGATGCAGAACTTCCTGGTGGCCATCATAGTGGGCGCGATGGTGGACTTCGTGGTGGGCACCTTCATGGGGCCCAGCAGCGCCGAGCAGGTCGCGGAGGGCTTCGTCGGGTTCAGCGGTTAGTGTACAACCTCTTTTACAATCAAGACTATGTGTAGCAAACCATTGAAAGGAAATCAGTATTAGCCTGATATCTTATGGCAAATAAAACAATATTATTAATGATAGCAAAAGCACTGACAATGTTTGAGTTATTAATTAGTTCAGTAAGGAAGATTAAGCTCATTAGAGCCATCCGACGCCGGACCAACATCGCTTCGACTCGAGTGGTCATTCTTTGTATGGAGTGACTTCGGAGCGCTTCGGCTGCGGGTTGATGTAGTGAACTCAGTAATAAGCATATATTATACCCTACTCTCTTCTCCATACAACGTGTGCGAACCGTCCGAGGAAGGCGGTACTGGCATCCTTTATCTTGGCCTTTTTATCTTTACGAGTAATCACCAATACTAATTATGGGTATAGAACATGTTGGAGGACTTTAGGCCGTCTAAAAATATCAACACCTGGACTGGCCACTAGCCTACTCGACCTTACTTACTAATTGTGGGTTGAAAACGGGAATTTGATATGAATTTGGATTTCAGGTGAGACTCTCAAACAGAACTTCTATCCTGACTTCCGATTCAGCGAAGACGTAAATCAAGATTTCTTCAGCGTGTTCGCGATATTCTTTCCATCCGTGACTGGAATCCAAGCTGGTGCCAACATTTCTGGAGATCTTAAGGTAATCCAAACTAGTCTCAGTTAATAAAGACGACGAATTATTCTTGCTTTACAAAATATATAGGCACGACATTAAATCAGGAAAAAAAACGTAATCGCGTACAAAATCTTCATACTAGCGCCATCGATTGGATCGAGGGAACACCACCGCGCGGAACAGCTAGTCCATTAATTAAATGGCTTCTAGAGTTTGCAACGGATAAGAAAGCTGAACTCTATTTGAAAAGCAGCTAAGATGGCTTTCCACCAGAGTTATTCCCTTTTGGTATCCACTTATCTTATTAAACGTAGCATAGCAGCGTTACATTATAACACGGCTAGGTGGCATAGTCTAATCAAATCAAACGGAGCATACCTGGCATAGCTCTGGACGCGCACCCGGTTAACAAAACAACCGATTTATAGAACTTTGTCACGGCTATAAGATTTTTGACTTTTTATGTCTATTGTTAATGCTATCACAAAGTTATTATATCATATTTATCATAAACAAATTTTGAACAGATATACTTTCAATGAAACACACAAACGTTTAATTTTAAATTGCCTTCAGCAGTTTGTTACAGTTCTATGAATTTCCGGTCTTCAAACGAGTACATTTTAGTTTGTTTATATAATATTTATTAAAATAACATTTTATGGCATTCGTAAATTTGTTTTTACCCGATTGCGAGACATCAAGTAGGGTAATGTGATCATCAGTCTATGTAAGTATGTATTTGTTTAGATAAGCTTAAATGTATGTATGAACTTTTCAGCTAGGGACCTTATTATTTTAGTACAGATACATTCTATAAACACAGTCTATATTTGAACTACAACAAAACGACTGAACTCTATAATAATTGGAACACTGGAAACACTCCTAGGAACCTACACTTAGGTAACACGAATCTAAATTGATAAACAATCTAAAATTAGTCGCCTCTACACGTGGTATTGCAATCAATAGTGATGTGTGTACAGCCACAGATGATATATTAGTTGCTACGGGTAGCTGGTGACCGGGGCTATATGTGACGTCATCGGTGACGTAAACAATCACCTCTCATGATGGGGAATTAACATGTGACCTTTTGGTTCAACTAATTTTGGTTCAACTAGGTAGCATTCGGTCGTTTGTAATAAGTAATAACTCAGTAACCTAAATTCTGTAATAAAGTAGTTTATGGTGGTATCTTAACTTTATTTATGTTTATCAGTAGTAGATACTTATAGGAAAATACTTCGATTCGGTCACTCAGTGCTTGTTACCATTAAATCAAAAGCTATAAAACTTACAATACGTACAACGATAAAACATTAATTGCTTTTAGACAACATGTTATTGAATGTCGTGTCCGAAGACATGAACAAAGCAATAAATTAATATCAAGAGTTGACTAAACCTTTTCTCATAAAATCTAATTGGTTGAGTTTGAGCAAAACAAATCGAATCACATATTACACTCGTACAGATGCCGGTTCATTTAACCCCTGAATTCGGGTAGAATTGTTCCATGGAACGGTCACTCGATCGATTAAGCTCAATTGAGCTGTATCGTTATTAGTATGAGTCACCTCTATTCGCACATTATTGACAAAACCAACTGAAACAAGATGCAATTGAAGGAACGGCTCAAGTTTCATTCTCGGAACGAAATTGAGATGTTACTCGAATTTTAGTGGGTCAATCTCATTGAAAAACAATATTTTATTGATGAGCTATGAATAGCAACAAAAACTTCAATCACAGCGGGTTGATGCCTATTTCCGGATCATAACAATGATTGAGACAAGATCTTTTATAGTTTAAACGTACTCACACGGGTTTTTTCGCGTTAGAAAGTTAATAAAGCAAGTAATAACTTATTATACTAAATGAAACGGGTCTGTATCGCGTTAGATTAATTAAACTAACTTTATTGCGCTCGTGGTCACGGGATAACTAACTTTATCCCGTGACCACGAGCGGTGTAATCCGCTCGAAACGTCGGGTAGGTACGTATTTTAGTAAATACGTGTAATTATCTAACGCGATACAGACCCGTTTCATTTAGTATAATGAGTGCAAATCGTGTGAGTTTAAAAAGTATGTAAGTAATAACTTACTTTTTATTTCCCGAAGTTTCGAGGGGATTGCACCTCTCGTGGTCGCGGGTGAACTGAAAACATTGGAGTTACCGCTGTGATGGGAGGGTAGGCGTTCCAAGTGTTGGAAGTACCCTCACATGGTCAATATTAGAGTTTAACGGTGCGCTCACATTAGACTGACACACAACACTGACAGTATCCTGGCGCTTGGTCTTTTGAGCACGTCTCGAACACTTATAAGTTATTACCGGATTCCAAGCCGCGGAGAGTTTAAGATTAAGATCTTTTATCAAAACAGTAAATCACCCTTTTTCTTTAATGACTAGGCATATGCGTATTCATCTGTCTATAATGCGTTTTCCATATACCGATATCAAAGGTTCTAACGATATTACAATATCGGGAAAACTTTCAGTTGACAATTATTAACTTTTCTCGCAATTTCCTCTCCCACATTCTTCTTGCAGTAACTACAAAACGGAACTAATATTCCAGGATCCTGCATCAGCGATTCCTAAAGGCACAATGCTAGCTCTCCTCATTTCCATGGTGAGCTACGCAGCGATGGTGCTCCTTGCCGGCGGCGGCGCGCTCAGGGACGCCAGTGGGAACATCACCGACCTGATCATGAGCAATGGAACCGTGGTCGACTATACTAACCTATCTCACTGCGCCTTGAACGCTACAAACGCCTATTGCAAATTTGGTCTTCATAACAGCTACTCGGTAAGTGATTAAATGTTTAGCTAAGTTTAGAATTAATTTAATAACTAAGTTACTGTCGTTAGTTTTATCACCTAGTTCTACACTCTAGTAGAGCAAGAAATGTGTATGTAATACCAGCAATTTTATGACCGGACTATTTCATTTACACAGTAGCAGTACGATATTTTATATACCATCATACTCTTAAATCTTAAATTATGAATGGAACATCTTCGATGTATGAGACAGGCAGTGGCTAATTAGGACAATTAAAAAAGATTTTGAATAACTTTTTATAATTTTTACCATTATGCATTGCATTGTCATTCAAACCAAACGTGTATGCAACAGATTTGATTATTGCCTAACAGACTATAGGAATGTATAGAGACAAATTAAATTAATCCGGGACACGTACAACTAAACAAAACCTTATTAACACTACTTTTAACATTCCAAATCATCTAATTAACGAAAGGTCCTTCTCCACACAGGTGATGCAGCTAATGTCCGCATGGGGTCCGTTCATCTACGGCGGGTGCTGGGCGGCGACGCTCTCCACCGCTCTGACCAACCTGCTGTCAGTTCCTCGTCTCATCCAGGCACTGGGAGTAGACCGCATCTACCCGGGACTAATCTTCTTCTCAAAACCTTACGGGAAGCACGGGGAACCCTACAGAGGATATGTGCTTACGTTTTTCGTATCACTTATCTTCTTGCTTATTGGTAAGTAAGATCGAGTTTGTCAGCCGGTCAATGCTTATGTTGGTTTTAAGACTATCTAAAGGCCTCTACCTAAAGGGTTTTCTTATTTCTTGTTCGGTAATTCTTGTTAATTTTCTTTAATCGATTTCTTGATCAGGAAATTAAATGGAATTGTTGATGCGTTAAAAACCTTGTAAGGTATCGAAGGTAAATTGTAGTAGTACTTATATTTGCTATCTGCGACTGGGCGACTTTTCAAAATGAAAAACCGAGTCGCCAATAAAATTTATTCGTTAAAAAGAAGTTGACAAGAATCTACGTTTGGTCGCCTATAAGCTGCAAATGACAATCACACGTGTCTTCAAACTATGCTTGAGGATTAGCCAGCTCGTTCAATGTAAACTTTGGCGACGCCAATATTTAAAGTTTGACAAATGAAGTTTAAATTTTGTTCGTCATTGCAGCCGACCTGAACACGATAGCGCCGCTGATATCCAACTTCTACCTGGCGTCGTACGCGCTCATCAACTTCTGCACATTCCACGCGGCCCTCGTCCGGCCTCTGGGCTGGAGGCCTACATTCAGAGTAAGTACAAAACATTATTTAGACAGTTACTATTATTTGTGTTTAATTTTTCTGAAGAAAATTTTCATCTTCTGTACAAAGCATCTGTATCCAGGCAATAATCAGTCTCTTTGCCAAATATCAAATACCGTTCCGTTATTTTTGAGCAAGTTATGTTATGCAAACATTCTATCTTTAGGAACATTTTCGGTTATAATAGTTTTAAGATTAGCTAAACCCAATGATCTAACACATGATACGGTAGCCTATGATCCCGAGGGAATTTTATCAGCCTATACACATCTAGCTATAATTATCTTTTACCAAAGTGCATCATAATTGCTTAGCTGCAGATAATAAAAAAGTTTAGGGCGTGAAAACAGATAAACGTTGCATTCTTAATGAGGTCAAATTCTCGGTACGATTGTGCATTACTCATTATAATAAGCTATTACTTATCTACTCGACATTTAGTACTTTTGTACAATACACTTTACGTAGGAAGGTGATAGTTAACGGCTTAATTGCATCTGAAACTAGCGGTAAGTTCTCACGTGGCTTACGTCAGTGATTCACAATGTAAGCATTTGCAAATATGAAAATGGAACCTTAACCTTGTATTTAATATTTTATGTCTTTTTTACCGACTTCAAAAAGGAGGATGTTTTCTGATTTCACTGTTTTTTTTGGATTGTATCTTCAGTCGATTATACTGCTATTTATTATCCGATTATGATAAATCTTTCAGTATTGTGTTTAGTTTCGTATTATGGTGTTCCTGAAGTCTCGAGGTCAATGAATTTGGCTAACGATTTTTTAAGTGCGTGTTTTGTTGTTACAGTACTACAATGTTTGGGTCTCACTGATGGGTTTCCTGATGTGTGTGGCGATCATGTTACTCATCAGCTGGGAGATGTCCCTCATTACCTTCGGGATCTTCTTCACTTTGTACCTGATCGTTCATTATAGGAAACCTGGTAAGTTCATTTTGAAACATATGATTGCTATAAAATTCAGCACGCATTTTGCCCACAGACCTTTTGAGGATGGTTATAGAAATCGGTACTTTTATAATAGTAGTTATAGATAGTGCATTAATTTCTTAACACTACATGTAGGGTTGCTTATTTTGGCCAGCTAGTACAGTATTTTGCATGATCGACTTCACATTGGTTATGAAAGCTCGGCATAACTGAAACTAGCCAATCGCTCGTAAAGATCGATGAACTAAACTTTCTTCCGTTCGGGGTACTTTCCTATTATTCTATTCTAATGAATGGTGTGTGTCGGTTTATACTCGTAGTACGAATACTCCGATATTATTCTGATTCATGCTCCAAGTATTTCGTGTTTGTTATCCAATATCCGTAAGTTATTAATATTACTTACTGAAATAGTACTCTCAAAACTGGCACATTTATTGAGCTGATTCATCGGCGTTGCGATATTGTTATTTATGAATTTGTTTTTTTAACCGACTTCTAAAAGGAATTGGTAATGAATTTGATTAAGATATTTATGTGTAAGTACGTTCAGCCGATATTTCTGTCAGTTATAAACCTATTTCAAAAATTATTTTAATATTGTGTTTGGTGTAACTTCATGGTGGTCCCATATAAATATATTCAAGCCGATCGTTTTTTTTTAAAGTGTGTGTTTTCAATCAATTTTCAAAACCGATGTAGGATTCTTCTTAACTAGTTCTTAATTCAACTGAACAACTTATGTCTATATTCACCAATAATGTTCCCTCTTTCTTTAGATGTAAACTGGGGTAGCAGTACTCAGGCCCAGATTTACAAGACAGCTTTATCCAGTGCTCACAACTTGGCGAGGACCGGGGAGCATGTGAAGAACTACTGGCCTCAACTCCTGGTGCTGGCTGGAAGGCCTCAGGCCAGACCGGCTTTAGTAGACCTTGGGAACCTCATCACCAAGGCTGGCTCTTTGATGATAGTCGGTGACATAATACAGGTAACATGGTGACAACCATCATTCTATGTCTAAATGTTAAACAACTAGTTCAGACTTTAGACTGATTCGGTCGGATTTGAAATAATAAGATTTGAGTCAAAAAAATAAGGCTGACTTTGCCAATTGACTCTTTTTTAAAGGAGAATTTTAAAGCACCTCACGTGCTCAGTGTAAAATATAACCTTATTTCAATGAGCCAAAACTCTTTTTTAAACGCAATGAAAATTATACTCTCAGTCTGAAGTTGATCTGATTGAACGGAAGATTAGGATGCCTTCTACGCTAAGTTACGTTTAAGTTTCGTTGTTACGTTTGACGCGATTGGTGAATACACATCACTATTTTATGTTGTTATTTTTAGTTGAGCTACCAAACATAGCATAGCATAGCTTAACTGTGGTGGAAAAGCATCTTCCTACTTCATACAAAGTTTAAAACACAAACTGTTTGTTCGGTCCGATAACGTCAACAGTTAAAAATAAATATTAGTTCAAAGCATTTGGAACTGATAAAAGTAGCATGTTGATAACAGATGTAAACATGGCGTTTAGGCACAAGTACTTCGAATAAGTAGCTTCAAGGAGCTAACAATTTACTTAAATTAGTAACCGAGCTTGTAGTAATGGATAGAAATCCTGCTAGTCGCCTTACACATAAACACTTTATATGGGTTAAAAAGAGTTTTGTACCTTTGAGGAATAGCGTACCTATGTCGGAAAGGGACAAACCATTTAATAGCTAAAATACGCGTTTGTCAATAAGGCACTAGGGCTTACATAGTAAAACACTAGATTTACCTACCTAGAACCTTTCAAATATCCTAAAATAACAAGAAAAGGCCCAGGAGAAAGGCGAGATAGTAAATAGGGAGATAGTAACTATTCCCTTTTATCCCATAGGAAAAACTAAGCTACCGGGAGCGTTCAATCCAAGGCCGTGCGGACGACGAGTGGCTGCGATGCCGCAAGGTGAAGGCGTTCTGTTCGCGCGTGCACGGGTTCCCGTTCGAGGCGGGCGCGCGAGCCATGATGCAGGTGGCTGGCGTGGGCCGCCTCGCGCCCAACGTGCTCGTCATGGGCTACAAGTCCGACTGGGCCAGTGTGTCTGCGGACGAGCTGACGGCGTACTTCAATGTGTTACAGTGAGTATTTGGTAGCCAGTTTTTTGTGTTATGTATTTGCAAAGCATTGTATGACATTTTGTGTGTAATGCATTACAAGAGACTTTTGAGGGGTTCCGGTCTCACAGTACAATAATACAAAAGTCTACGGATCATTTTTTTTACTATGTTGATGGGTTCCACTACTGGGCAAGGATATTTCCCATCCAGTTCCGGTCATTTTCAATTTCAGATGAGTTCAAAGATTTGATACTCAACTCTCTTAAGTTTTTACGATTTTCTTCTCTTACGATTTGATTTTTATTATACCATCTATACTTTATATCTATACTAATATTATAATTATTCATATTATCTTTAATTACTTTTACGGAACAACGAAAATGCTACAGCTAACGCCAACGATTATCCTCAGCGCGGCGTTCGAGAACCGTCTAGCTGTAGCCATCGTGCGCGTGGCGGGCGGGCTGGACTACGGCGCCGTGTCGGAGGGCGAGGGCGGCGGCTCGCTCACCGCCACGTCCAGCGGCAGCGCCGAGCTGCGCGTGCGCGCGCCCACCAACATCATGCACGCCGACTCCGACCTCGACATCCGCTCCACCGACTCGCAGCCCTCGGGCAAACATAACCTGTCTAGTGAGTTGGGACATGGTCTTTTGTGATAAATACAATGAAATGACAATATACAATGAACGCTAGTAGGTACCAGTTTAAAATTTTATCCACAACTGTTTTAAATGTACCAAAAAGAACTCTGACTTGGCATATTGTTAAATTCACTGGTTATTTTAAGTTAAGTATGCGACCCACTGTCAAAGGTTCCATAAATCCTAAATCCAGGGATCAACAGGAAATATATTCCTGTGTAAGATATAATGTTGAATATAAGACCAAACTATCAGACATCCAAAAACTGTTTAGGGAACAGTCAACCATAGGTTTTGGAAGATTCAAAATCTGTTACACAAGAATCCTAACTCGATTGACCTTTCCTTCAGGTATCCTAACCCTAACAACGTCACGTTCCTTCACGATATCGGAGGGCAAGGAGCCGAGCGACAAGAAGCGGCACCGCAAGAACAACGACATGCACCGCCAGATCATCTACAACGCCTCCAACGGACTCGAGATCTCCAAGGACCAGCTCACGCAGATGTCCATATTCCAGACTAAGCAGGTATACTATCCATATCTAATACAAATATGTAGTATTTTTTTTGCTACACAATAAATAAAAAATGCAATCACAAAGTTGTGTTTGGTTTACACGGCTTCTTCTTCTTCTTATCGAGTGGATGGTCAACCTGGCCAATCCTGGTGTCAGAGTTATCAAGCCGCCAAAGGCCTCTGACATGGCTAAAACTGCCGAAATGGATTTTGACGAAAACACCATGTAGGTACCATGGAAAATTATGGTGGTAATTCTGATACCATTTATAAAAGCTTTTAGGTTCATTAAAATCTACTTTCCGACAGCCATATTGTCAACATATTGAAATGCAGAGACATGAGGTTTTTGATCACTGAAGAATTGAATTAGGAATTGCTATGGCATTTGATTTGTATGCCTTCATCCTATCAGTTTATGCCAACCTTTCTATACTGCGCCATACCTTAAATTTAATTAAACAATTTTACTTAAAATGGATTGGTGGTGCGTAAGTTCCCCATAAAGTAAGTTCCCCACTCGGGCGCAGGGCTCGGGCACGCTGGACGTGTGGTGGCTGTACGACGACGGCGGGCTCACCATCCTGCTGCCCTACATCATCTCGCAGCGCTCCGCCTGGAGCAACTGCAAGCTGCGCGTGTTCGCGCTCGCCAACCGCCGCCACGAGATGGAGCTCGAGGAGAGGAAGTGAGACCATCCTATACATAGTCCTCCTTTTCCTTAAAACAGACTATTTGTTTTATCTCGCTGGAGTTCTAAAACTTGAAAGAAACATGGTAGTCCGCGGCAAGGCAAATGAAATTGATTCATGTTTATTGTATGTACTACCTGAAATTCTGCTTACTGCTACGGACCAATAGTGAGCCGCATTACAAATCCTCCCTTTTTCAAGTTGGTTAAAAAGCTGTTAAATTAAATGTCTACAAATCTCAATCCAAGGGCTTACGATGACTGAGGCAGAAATGGGTACCTACGCTATTTTGTAATGTATGGTCTGGTGATACTGAAATAAAATCGTATTAGGTAATCAAATAGCTCGAAGTCAGTTAAATCCATCCTTCTTGTTCCAGCATGGCCAACCTGCTCTCTAAGTTCCGCATCGACTACTCGTCGCTGACCATGGTGCAGGACATCACGGAGGCGCCGCAGCCGGAGACCAAGGCCATGTTCGACGACATCATTCAGAAGTTCAGAGAGAACTCTGCGGATCCCGGTAAGAATTGTTTTGGAAATAATGTTTATAATAACTTTACTTACAGCTATTTTTTTTTAGTTTTGCTGTTTTGCTGTTTTTTGTTTGTTTGAACGTGCTTATCTCAGAAACTTCAAATCCGATTTGAATAATTATTTTTGTAATGGATAGCGCCACATTCAACGGCAATGGGCACAACGTGGATAAATATTCCAGTCCCGTCCGAGCTGGACCGCAGGTTGCTACCGCGGACGGTTCAGAAATATTATCATTAGATTAGCACATACCTACATCCCAGCATTTTTTAAAGATTAAATCCTAAATTACTTCTGCCAAATCCATAAGTTATTATATTTTATTTTAAACAACGATTATGAATAAGCAATTGTAAACAACACTTTAAGCCGCGATTAGGATTTTTAAATGAATAAGACAGTTAATACCTAAATATTGTATCCAGATTGTTGCATCAACGAGACGGAGCTGCTGACCCTGGCGGAGAAGACCAACCGGCAGCTGCGGCTGCGCGAGCTGTTGCTGGCCAACTCCAAGGACGCTAGGCTGGTCGTCATGTCGCTGCCCATGCCGAGGAAGGTAATGCGATACTCCTTTTATTAGTACTAAGTAGTAGTCTTATGATAGACTGATGTTAGTGTCTGTTTATTGTAGGAAAACGCCCAATTTTCAGAGATTTTTCACGATTCTCAAGATTTTTCATCATCCCAATCGTTAATAAGTCATCCTCGGATATTCTGTATATTTGCCTAGCAAGACTTAAGTCCAGAACTCCCATTCTCTTACGTCAATCATTCGTGGATAAGATATCAATCCACACTTTCTTATTTTCAAGTTGTATCCTAAAGGCTAAAGGAAGCAGAGCGGACCGTACGGAGTACCAATTGATCAAACACAACACAACGCATTACGAAGAGATTTAGACAATTTCAATGCGCTGTGATTGGTCGGTTGGACTCTGCACCTGTCCGCTCCGCTTTTATGGAAACGCACCCTAAAACTGTGATCCTCATTAGATACCTTATATCATCACCTATATTTGCTCCAGGGGTCGGTGTCGGCGGCGCTGTACATGGCGTGGCTAGAGGTGATGAGTCGCGACCTCCCGCCGATGCTCTTCGTCAGAGGAAACCATACATCAGTGCTCACCTTCTACTCTTAACTTTATTATAGTTACCTACTGTAGGTACATCACTAGTGCTCTACTTAAAATAGCCACTCACTATTATCACAGTCAACAGTCGGCCGATGGAAATGTTGAAAGAACTGTCTAAAAATTTTTTAGACAGTTCTTTCTACTGAGTAAAAATCTAAACGTCTTAAAGTGCTTGTACGTAGCATCAAAATTGTTATACATATTATAATTAAGTTCCTACTGAACACGTTGCACCATGAAAAAAGAAAAGGCCAATGTAGTGTCGCATAAGGAGTTTAAGAAGACAGCAGAAACTGAGAAATGGAAAGACTACTTCTTCACTTCAGATGGCTATCTATATCATCAAATGCCTACCAACTGAGCAGTCACAAGTCAAAGTAGCTACACCCGCTACACTTTAATAAAGTAAAGGCCTAAATAAAAATGCATCGTTCAAAAAACATATTTCATGCAATACCTAGCTAGAGCATTCATAGGAACAACTTAAAATAAGTAGTTAAATATTTTAGTTCATAAGTATTTTGAGACATAATTACTATACTTAAAATCTTAGTATAATTAGATTAAGCAAAAATTTCATGAACAAAATCATAAATGGATAATATTTGATATTGAAATTTTCAACAAAATTTAGGTAAGGATACTGTCGGTGTTTACTTTAATATTGATTATTTGCCAAATGTTTAAGATAAAACGGAGAAATAATTTGGCGTCGACAAGAAATCTTCGCCATTTTTTCCATTATCCAATGCAATTCATTTCCAAAGAACAATTTAGATTTACTTATTTTTATTTAATTTATTAATTTTATTTATTGGACGTGCCATTGACAAAATAATTCAAGGTACTTACTTATTTCAAGATATTAGAAATAATTGATATTCATTTTAAATACGATAAGTTTTGATTTTACATACCTGCTTAAGTTTTACAAATATTGTTGTCAACAGTATTATTTAATAAATAAAGTTTATTTTAAGAAGGAATTATATTTCCAGCTTGAATCATTGTTAAAGGAATACCTTAATTTGTTCCTGAGAGCTTTTACACTTTTTTTATTTAATTAAATGTACCTACTTATTTTAATTTTACTCACCAGTATTCAATGCTTTTAAGTTTTATGAACATATTTCAATAGTGTTAAGTTTAATTACATATTTATTTTAAGCTATATGTTATTTGAACTGTGTACGTACCTACGTAGATCGTAATAAATTAATAATGAATGAAGCGTAATTGAAGCGTAAACGTAAATGAATAATTTGTAAATTAACCTGTTCCGTAAAAGGTAAAACGAAGCTTTAAAAAAAAGGACCAACTACTCACGTATTAATTGCCACACGCAACGCAAGTAATTTTTGCCTTAAAAGTAAAAGTTCGACCGCCGATTTCCCTAACTGTACATGTTACTTTTCGTATCAATAATGCTTCAAAACTATATATTTTAACATAATGCGAATAGTAATCTCATACATGTCATGTGATATTATGACCAGTGTTATTAATCTAATATTAGTCTTAATTAAGTTAATGCATATTTAAATACAATTTAAATGTAGTTTTAAGTTTAAATTAAAAGATCTTGGTGTAATGAACAAAGACAATCATTAAAATAGTAAAACAATTTTCACTGGATTTTTGATTTATAATTTAGCACACCAGTCACCAACACACCAACCACAAAGAACCAAGAGGATTCTGCAAGTGAACTACACAACACAACTACAAATAATGTTGGTACCTAATAAATAACCAATAATGAATACCCATAAACCAGTCGCTATTTAAAGAACATGTTTGATGTAATGTTACAGTAAACTGGTGAGATTCGGTTTAGGGGCGGTTATGGCGAGCCTGCGCCGGTAATGGCTATTAATTACTCTTTCTGATTACGAGTTGAAATTGAATTGCGTTCTTAGCGTTCCACTTGTTGGTTGTCTCTACACATAACTATAGGCATCATAGACATAGAAACCTCTTCGCTGCGCTATGAATTGGCAGTTTTTGTTTTATACCTACATTTTTTTAACTAGTCGGGAACAATCCTTCAGTTAGTTCATTATAGGATATTCTACTGTGGCGATTAGTTATTTTATCTACACTAATGTTGTAACATTCTACTTATGTTTCCAATACTTGACTTATAATTACTACTGTTATAGCGCAGACAACTAAAACACTCAATTTAAGCAATTGCACATGATGTTATAATATCCACATCGATATCGTAAAATCTCATTATAACATCATTATAACGCGACCAATTAACCTGGCGAGCCTTATGTCAAAATCCTCATACTAGTTGTATAAAATTTTGATATTAGGCTGGCTTTTGAAAACAGTTGGGTTATACGTGAAAACTTCGTCGAAACTACTAAACTTACATACACAAAACTCTTTGGTAAGATCTCGCTCGCTCCTGATTGGCCCTACGCGCAGCTGCGCTCTCATTGGTTAGATTTTAATGGCGGCAAGTTCACTGTGACAATACACGTACGCGTGAAAAAACTATTGTCAGCTTTTACTCTTGTTGTTTGATTAATTGCATTAGTGAAGATAAAGTAGTGTATGCAACTGCATATAACACGGGTATTAAAACACGAGTGTGAGTTTATGAAACGAGCGCAGCGAGTTTCATAATAGTAACTTCCTTATATGACAGTTGCATAAACTACTATTATGAAATACTAGCTGCGCCCCGCGGTTTCACCCGCGTTGTACCCGTTCCCGCGGGAATTTCGGGATGAAAAATAGACGTTGGCCGATTCTCAGACCTACTCAATATGCTCACAAAATTTCATGAGAATCGGTCGAGCCGTTTCGGAGGAGTACGCGAACGAACACTGTGACACGAGAATTTTATATATAAGATTAATTAAAATGATGGTTTACCTCCTATTCCTCCATTAAATATGACAACTACTTTTGTCAGTATACATTCCAATACCAACTACAGTGTAGTCCGTTTAGTACGACTTCGCATATAGCAACCAACCGTTTTTAGCGACGAAAGTTTAGGCATTTGTTTGGTTTTAGTATAAACTTGAATAAATAAACATTCGTTTATTACGACTCCGCTTACAACGACCATCCGCTTTTAACGACCGAATTCACACATAATTGTCCGGTTACAACGACACAACGACGAGCGTTGCCGTGTTTACAAATACAATACAATAGAAAAGAATGAAATAAATGAATAGCTATCTCAGCTATCGCCCCGCACGGCGCCTCTGATTGGAAATTGACTGTTTAGGTATTTTATGGCAGTACGAATTCGTAGGTAATGAATGAGTGACGCGTAAGAAATGGCTTCCGCTAACTAAACGAAAATGTTTCTATAATGCAGTTCGTACTTCCTACTATACAAATAAAACCAGAAAACGAACAAAAATTACAGACTTTTTGCATTAAATGTAAAGTTGTTAGAATAGATTTATACTTACCTACATATAAGAAAGCGGTACATTATGTACGTACATTACACATCCCTACATAATTTGAATAATTAATAAATAGGTAACTATTTTGATTAAAATGAGTTTTTTTTATCTGCTCATCACCTAAACGGACATTTAACTGTAATATCTGTTATGTAAAAATCAAACTTTTTTCTGTTCGTTTAATACGACTTCCGGTTAGTACGACGTAATGTCACCGGTCCCTTGGCAGTCGTTATAACCGGATTCTACTGTACTATTAAAAATGGAAGTGTGAAGTTTCATGAATTAATATTGATCAATTTTAATATAGAAATAAATAAGGTAGTGAAGTTTTACACAGGTCCTTTTTTATATTCTGAAAGATCCCTTACCACACTGTGGGTAAAACCACAGAGAACAATCTTTTCACAAGTGTCTTATTTACTCCTTATTGAATCTCAACCCTGATCTACCATTTCAAAATAAAACACATATTGTTAACACAAGATACATTTATTGTATTCCCATGTTATTTTTTTTACGCTTATCCTAAGAAACCACTCTACTTGAGCGGGATGAAACGAGAACTGTGGGTGGCACCAATACCGGGCCTACCGTGCTTCACAGGCTTGTATGTGACTGAGAACTCGCCGAGGTAGTGGCCGATCATCTCTGGCTTGATTTCAACCTGGAATGGGCAAAATATGAATTTAAATAATCACAAATTAGATTTAGTTCATTGATTTAATTAGAGTATAATCCAATGATTTAGAGTAAAGCATTAGCCCGTAACACACTGTTGGGCAAAGATCTTTAATCTCACTGACAAAATATTAGTACAATGAGGAGGATTACGCATAATCACCACACTTGATGATTTAATTAAGTATAATATTGATATGTCCCATAATGCTTATTTCATAGTCAGTTGATTTCAAAAGTTGTATGGTGCCAAAAACAAGCAACCACAGCCGGAATAATATTCAAAACATGGAATAACATGTATGGGACACCATTATAAACTTAAAAGTTCAGCATTTTTATTTATTACTGTTTGTAATGTAATGAGAGATCTGCTTTATAAACCAGAACACAAAGTTTATAATAATTATACAATCTAGAGTAATAAGTTACTCAAGTATATATCTTTTTTAACAAAATCAATTCAGTAGTATTTTGAGTTTAATCATTGCTAATTCAAGTCACCTCTGTTGTGCTTTCACAGAAAAACTGTTTCACTCATTGTTGAATAGCAGAATTAGCAGATTATATGGGATATTTAAATATCCTAGGTGAAAGATAGGGCCTCTTGAATCCCAAAATTCCTGAGAAAATGCATAATAAGGATAGTGAAACTGGGAGGGGGAAATAACCCCCTATTATTAATATAATTAATCCCCTAGTATTAATATAACAAAAGTAAGTAATATCACTTCTGCCACTGATTGGTAAAGGCCTCTCCCATAGTGAAAGGATTGGTACAATCAACAACAAAACTGTTTACACTTGATTAGAATGTGTTGCTGTTAGTCCTTATTTTCATTTTATATACAGTAGGTATATTCGAGAACTATTTTTTGTTCTTACCTGGTTGAAGGTCTTGCCGTTGTAGATACCAACAATGGATCCAACCATCTCAGGGACAATGATCATGTTTCTAAGGTGGGTCTTGACGATCTCGGGCTTCTCATTTGGGGGAGCCTCCTTCTTAGCACGACGCAGTTTCTTGACGAGAGCCATAGGCTTGCGCTTGAGGCCACGGGCGAATCGCCGGCGGGCGCGAGCATGCATCAGCTCCATGAGCTGCTCACTGGAATAACGTCAATCGAGATTTTAGCATCTTATTAATGATCCACAATACAGATTGATTGTTAAAGGAGAAATCAGGATGTTACCCGGCAACACTGGACAAGGAGTCTTTGAGGTTATAAACTTCATGAAAAGTGGTATTATTTTAGTTCCTATTTATCACAATATTTGTGTACTCACTTGGGCATGTCCAAAAGTTGGTCCAAGTCGACACCACGGAAGGTAAACTTCCTGAAGGTACGCTTTTTCTTGATTTCTTCGACCTGCAAAACGTAAACATTGTTTCCCACTTATCAAAAATATCACTTCGGTACAAATCTTCAATAACTTTTATACACATCACTGCATCACTGATCGTGTAATTCCACGGGATCAATTTGATAAACTTGGATGACTATTTCGAAATAAATTTCTACAAACCTCAGCCATGTTTCCGATTTGTTTGACAGACAAACAGAAAAGAGAAAAATGGCAGACCTACACTTGGCGAGGATACTTTTTGACAATGACATTGTTGACAGCTGTGGTTGGAAGTTTGAAAGTCATGTTACTGACACCTGTCAAGTTGACAAAACCTAGTTGAAGAAGTTGATACCACAGACTATAAATACGTCTTCTCATTATTTTTATGATCTGGTTTCTAGACTTTTAGCCAAACTTTATTCCAGCTTTACTGATAATCCTGATACCTATTGATATCAACGGTAAACATTTGCGCATAGAATGGAGCAAACATAATTTAAATTTATTCCACTTATACTCAATCAGCTTCTTAAAGCCTGTAAGCATTTGAGCATTAATATCAAAAATGACCATTACTTAAGAGGTTTTTATTTATTATGTTGAATTTTCATCTTTAGGTTCAATAAAAGAAGTCTTATTGGTCTCTTTCCAACAAAAACAATAGCTTTAAAAGCAATGATGGACATCAATTTAAAAAAAATGATGTATTTTTGTGATAATCATTTATTCATTATTTGTTTCATTATCAGTAGATCTTAGCAACCTAGACAATCTTTTACCAATTAACTTGGGATACATTTTGGTTTTTATCAAAAATTCCTTTGACTGGTGTGTTACTGCTCCATTTTCTAACTGATATTTACATAGTGTGTGTAGAGGCTGTATCAACTGTTCTCTATAAATAGGATCTTTTTCAAGTTGTGATAAAGCCTCAGCTGCAGTTTCAAGGGTGCTCAAACATCCCTCAGTTGGCTGTGTTCTTATAATGTAACTACTTGTTGTGCTTGTCATGAGTTTCACTTGTCTCAATGTGTGTAATATAGGACTTGAGGCATAGATAGCTTTAGCTTGCGGCCATGTCCCATCTATTAACACTAAGTTGTAGTTTTCGCTGTCATTCTCTAAATCCTTGATATCTATGGAGGTTTTGCTTGGATACAACAGTATAGTATTAGGCTGTGTGAGATATTGTTCTAATTGTTCATGTCTGGGTTGTGGAAACTTTTTTCCCTTATAAATAAGGCACTTGTTCTCTTCAAGTCCTAGTTGAAGCATTGGTGCTGTGCGCAGGCATCTCTTCTCCTCAGCAGGGTGTTGTAATAGGATCACAGTGCTGCGGGGTTGGAGTCTTTGAGGGGGCAGGGCAGGGCACCAACAAACCGCAGCTGGTCTTCTATAAACAAATGAGAATAAATTTAACATACCGTTATACACACTACTTTATAGTCTTAAGTTAAAATATATAAAATAAAATAAAATAATAATTATTGCCACAATTATAAGCAAAATAAAAAATCTAAATTAAAACTTAAATTATGCAGCAAAATAAAAATGAAACTTTCCAGATAATAAGCCAATACCTACTTGCATTTTCCGCACAGATCCCTCATTACAGGTGGATCAGCTGGAATATTTGACAAGTCTTCCCAAACATTGTCTTCGTCCATTTCAGGTGTGTAAATAATGCTGACTAGATTTTGACTCGTCTTGTTATGACGTTAATTTAATTCATAATTAGCTTACGACAAAACATGTGCGACATTACGGCAAAGTAGAAGATGGAATCAAAACATGAAAACGGTGAGATTAATCAATCAAATGCAAAGGAACAATTTTTTTTAAAGACACATTTAGTAGATAACTTAAATAAGATTTGACACGGATTGAATAGGTAGCGAAAGATATTAATTTTATTTTTGTTTGTAAATTTGTTGCTTCTAAGCTTTAAGCTTTTTTATTGAGCACAGTTGATGAGATTCTTTGATTACAATATTTTTTTAAAAATAAGCAGTTGACAGTTTTCCTTTTTGACAGATGAATTTGATAGAAACTAGGTAGGTATGACAGATGACACTGATAGATATTAGATCCGATCCACAGATGCTTTGGTACTTAATTATGTACAAAATAGTAGTAGTACAGAATACAAACCTTGATCCAAACTACATTATATTATATTTATTCCTTAAAATTAATAATTTGGGATTTCCTTCAGAATTACTTTTCTTTGATTTATCATCCATCACATTTCATGTGAGTTGAGTGAGTAAAATAGTTACAAGTATGTCTAAGTACTAAAAAAACTTAAATAATTATATACTCACCTATCTTTCACTGAATGTATTTTCTATGAGTAAATAATAATTGTTTTCGTAGTAAACTTTCTGCACTTTCATCGCAGAAAGAAACTAATTAAATAGACAGGGGTACCAAATACCAATCATTATTCCTCTTGATTGCAAGTAGTGACGCCATTTTGCGTCCCGGCCTCGATTCCCATCTCTACAAACAAACAAATTATATTAATGTAGCTATCTCATCTGTCTAGGTGTCATGGGTAACGAGAAAAAGAGAAAACGATTATTTTCTTGATTTGGTGTTTGCTTTCACATGCATGTCAATCGGTTTGTTCGGCACAAGTACCTACCTTCCTCCTACCTACACGCAACCGCAACATAGAAAATATTTTTACTTACAAAATGATTTGTAAACATGGAGGCCAAGTGTTATGCTATACTGTGAATTAACAATATTACCAATTTATGGAGTTATATTGAGATTTTGGTTACATATGAATGGTAAGTTTTTATATCTCAATCAAGTGAATATATTTGTGTTGTATAGTACAAACAATTTCTTGTTATAATGCCGAAATTACTGTAAACGTATGCACTTATTTGGCGCCAATGTCGCAAAAGACCGTTAATTACTGATATCTGAAGATTTTATTACGTTAAACTAGTTGAATTCAGCTATTTGTGAAGTGAGTTTGAGCCCCGTAGGAAATATTATATGTCCGCTATCTCTAACCAGCCAAGCAACCAAGTTTCTGAATAAACTGGTCTTGGAATAAACGAGTCGTCAGAACTGTCATTCCAATCCAACACATCTTACGCGAAGATACTTCCAAAAATATTGCGTCTATATCATCACAATATCGAGTTTCGTCACGTTTATTGTTGTTATTGTGTTTCAGATATTAGCACAAAACTTGGTGTTCTATGTTTGAAATGTGGAAGATGATACTTTTCTATGTGGGAACATCTTGACCAGCCTTGAAGTGAGTACCTAAATAACATACCTACTAACAATTTGGTGCATAGTTTTGCAAAGAATTTCTAATAGAAATACTAGCATAGATAGTTTTGGTGTGTATGTGTTTAATTTTCACATCTAGTAAGGTTACAACTGCAAATAGATGTGTACATATTATTCAATCTATTTACATGACAACAAAAACAAACCTGTGTTAAGGGTGTTACAGATGTTATTACTGTTGCATTATAGTGATTATGTACTACTTGTTTTTAACAAAGAAGTTCAAGGCCAATACTCAAGATTAATGTTTAGAATATAGCAATTATTTGCAATAGTGTTATTAACTATTTAATTCCTTAATAATATATTTGCCTTACCATAAACTGTTCCATGATTTCGTTTTTATTTATTTCAGAAATGGGCACAGAGTTGCCAAAAACACAAGAGTCAAGCGGTGATACGGATACTAACAGTGATTCTGAGGTACTTGTACTAATAATATATCAAATTATAAGATAAATGAGGTGTTAAGCGTAATTCTTCTCACTGTATTGTTGCAAGTCCTGTAACATCAGTGAGTGTTACAGCCTTTACACAATATTGAGACATTGCAGACTTATCCTACTAATATTATAAATGCGAAAGTTTGTGAGGATGGATGTATGTATGTATGGATGGATGTATGGATGTATGTTTGTTGCTCTTTCACGCAAAAACTACTGAATGGATTTGGATGAAACTTTACATTAATATAGGTTACACATCAGAATAACACATGGGATACATTTTATCCCGAAATTCCCGCGGGAACGGGTACAACGTGGGTGAAACCGCGGGGCGCAGCTAGTACGTAATATATGCATTGCAATAAAAATAAAATAAACTGAAAATGGACTCAACTACTTAACGTTTCTAACCCTTGATTTTCTTCAATTAACTGGTTAGTTTTAACTCAGTATATGTGTCAATTTTCTTTCCCTGCATCAGATGTGATAATATTATCTTACTAGCCGCGCCCGCGGTGTCACCCGCGTTGTACCCGTTCCCGTGGGAATTTCGGGATAAAATGTGTCCTATGTGTTATTCTGATGAATAACCTATATTACTGTAAAGTTTCATCTAAATCCAATCAGTAGTTTTTGCGTGAAAGAGCAACAAACATACATCCATACATCCATCCTCACAAACTTTCGAATTTATAATATTAGTAAAAGCCGGATAGTTGCCTCGGACGGATAGTTGCCTCAGTTTCAAATATTCTATGTTAGACGTATTGACGGCGTTTCTTTTTGATCATAATTAAAAGCGTCCCCCACGCAGGCCTCAGTGCCGCATAAGCCGTTGAAGTAGGCGCACTTGTCTCTAATAATATAATAAGGCTAAAGAGGTTATTTTTTGTTTGTTTGAACTCACTAATCTCAGAAACTGCCAATCTGATTTGAATTTTGGTGAGGGATTGCCACATTCATTGGGAAAGTTAAAGGCTATTTTTCATCCAGATATTCTGATGGGTTTTATTGATTTTTAATTTTTGTACCCTGGTAAAAGCCATAGCGCCCAATTAGTGTATAAAGCTTAGAGTCAGATAAGATGGCATGAGGCTGACAAGCATTAAATAGGGAAGGTCTTTCACTTGCTATTGTAGTTAGCCCTTTATTAGATGTAGACTTAGCAGTGGGTGAAGGGCATATGGTATACCAATGCCAAAACAGTGAATTGATGTGGTTAAAACATGTACTTAAGCTGTAAAAAATATTATCACGTAATATTCGATACCAATCCTCATCCTCACCTGTTTTTTTCTACTGGGAAGAGAAGCAGAAGCCAATAACAAAAATTTAATTGAATTGAATTCTTTATCTTTTGTAAATTCATGATCATCAGGACATTTACGCAACAAAAGTATAAGCCTGCAATATCACACAGCCGTACAGCCTCTCAACTCATGGAAGAAAGTTATACAAGATAATCATTTATCCGATTAGGTATAAATTATGAATGATAGTATATCTGCTTAACTATGTGATAATTTTAGTGTGCCTAGACTCCTAGAGGCTCTGTACTATGAAATCCCAGTTTAATTTACTTTTATGTAGGCTATGGTATGTTAAAACCAAATTGGCGAGGACCTATGGTGGTCCTAACTCTCAACCTATGGAGGTTAAATCATACAATATAATAATGTATTAATAGGATTGATAGTTATGTTTTAGAAAATCTTTTTGTATATATGTAATATGTGATAGATTGAAGAGAAGGAAGAACGTAACATCCCAAAATTCCTGCTGAAATGGGAATTTACAGAATTAGTGGTGCATGTATACATATTGTTTGACATAAATTTGTAAATTAATATTGGTTCAGCCAGTCTTCTTCCCTTCCCTGCTCACTTTGGCTGAATGTTAACGTAGTATAAACCATTGTAGCACTTGAGATGCTATATTTTAGTGTTTCTGTCTCACTACGACTGCAGTCTGCTGCAGGTGTCAAGTTATTGAGACTTTGACACTTGTCTGACATGACATGAATATCTCATTAAAGCTGGTAACTCACTGTGGTTGTTTGTTTACAGCATTCATGTACCAGCAACACGTCGGCAAGTGACTGGGAGTGTTCCGGCGCCAAACAGGGCGCTGACCGCAAACCGCACTTCTCAGTCACCTCCTGTGACACCGGACTCAAGCTCAAAATAGCTGCCATTCCCAGGAAAGGCACCACCAAGAAGAGCGCCAAACCAACTGTCAAAAAGAAAACGGAAACAAAGTCGTTAAAGACTTTAAAAGACAAAGTGCAAAAGAAGAAGCAGTTGCAGCTATCTGACAGCAGTTCCAGTTCAGAATCATGTAGTAAATGTTCATCGGAGTCGTCCAGTGAAGACGATCTCCCTCTCAAAGCAGTGTCAAAAACTTTACCATCAAAATGTTCACCTCAAAAGACTAAAGGGAAGTGTAAAAGTGACAGTGAGGAGGAAAAGATATGTAGTGAGGAGAAAGACAGTACCAGGGTGAAGGAGAAGCCTTGTGCGTCAAGGAGTGGCTCAGCAGTGAAGAAGAAAGAAGAGGGTGACATGGCGGCGAAGAGGGGGAGAGGCCGGCCCAGGGCTAAGGTAGGATTACAATTATATTTATATTAATTCATTTTTCCTTAGAACCAAGGGTCATACACGGTATTTGGAAGCCTTACAAACTGATTTAGAAACAGCCCTCTGTGATTATTAATCCCAGGGGTCAAGGCCCAAAACAGATGAACCTAGTGGTGAATCTAGAAATTTAGTGAGAGATTGTTTCAATTCAGACTCACATTGGAACTGCCATTACCTCTAACGGTCGGTCACTATTGCCTCGCCGGAAATGGCAAGCTTAAGCCAAGAATTTTGCTTTCAAGGATCCACTTTAACTGACAAAAGTTTCGTCAGTGATGAAGAATGACTCTGGAGCACCATGTAATTGCATGTAATTGGTGTTTTCATGGGCAACATGTTCTACTCACAATTTACATTTTTATACAAAGTTACATTTTAATTTTAGTTTCAATAATTGCAGATTTTTCATTATAGGTATTTCTTGTATATTCTAAGAAAATATTTCGTAGATAAATGACCATTCGACTAATCTATTTGGTACTGTAAAAGTATGACACATGCCATAGCTAATGTCATGGGCCACAAAAAGTGGTTCTATCTCGAAATTGCAACTCATGGTTCTAAATATAGTAATGTAACTTTTTGTCGCTTAGTTACAACTCTAAAAACTGAAGTTGAACTCGTATTTTAGAATGCTTTATCGAATTCGTTTGTATATTTATGATCAAATAGCTTACTCATAAAACTAATAAATCTATCATGTTGCGATATGTATTAGCATTTAACCCGTTTTCGTAAAATATAATTTAGGATTAATTTTACTATTCGGGTTACATAATTGAGGAAATTTAATGTAAGTACCAAACATCCATCGCCAAAAACCATTAGGTTAGGGTCTACCCTAAGTTATCGTAGGCAATTTAATAATAACAACCTTATGTTATTCAACAATAACATTCGGTAATTAAGTAATAACATCCTTTAAAACAGTCATTTAGAAAGTTCCCCTGTCTGGTCAAGTGGCCAAAAAGTGGCTTAGTAATTTTCCTTTCACATAATTTTCTAGAAAATCCCGTCCGATTTCATATAGTAAGTCGTATCAAAGATCAGCCCGGACAAACAAACTCTCAAACAAAGACATTCGAGCGCGTGCTCTTGTGTTGTTAGACGAGCATTTTCCGCAATTAGACATATCCAATGGATCCTTTGTGTGCACAAGGTTTCGGTAACTCAACACTTAACTCAATAACAACCTCAATAATTTAACTGACAACATTCAAAATATTTTCATGCTATCATTGCTCATTACTAGTCATCGTTTCGGCGCACTTTATGAATATACTTTGCATAACTATAATGCGACCCCATAAAGATGTTTCGTTTTGGAATACTTAAACACCAGATGGGGGAACAATAATATACTGGTCTTTGAATGAACCCTAAGTTTATCGTCTTAACCTGATTCAGTGGACAAAGAATGAGGATTGTATTCACGTTACCGCACACCCCTCGAACTTCAGAGATTCCTTTCTATTGAGCTGTAATTCCCCATAATTTATTAATTGTGTCAATGGCGACGCAGATGTATCGTGTGACGATGTGTACATTTTACAGTTGGTAACATGGGAAGAGTGTCTTTTTGAGTTGGTGATTATTATCTGCGGTTATTGAAGTTACTTAGGCGCTGATTATTAACCCTGTTCTTGGTGTTGACCATTATGCAGGTTTCTTAAGCATCTATTTGTTATGGATAGATTGCGGAGCAGTTACTGGCAAAAACAATTATATCGTACGTAGCACATGGCACGGAATATGAAGTTCATTAAGTCATCCCCGTGACTGTATTGTCTAGCATTGTCATCGTAATGAATATGAAATAGTTAAATATTGTTTACGTGTATTGTGTAAAGGTGTATGTGTCGTGTGGGGGCGAGGGGTGCTTTTAATTAAGGTGGTGTGTGCGCTTGCTCGCGTGCCGTCCGCGGTGCACTTCCGGGGGCGCTGCGCTTTTTCCTAGAGGGAGGCGCGAGGAAAGCGCGGCCGGTACAAATATTTTTTTTTCACGTAAACTGGTTTGATAGCGTGCTCGAAGGAGTGGGGATCGCGAATACGCGCCTCGCCGGTCATTAGCTAGCCAGACGCGCGCGCGCCCGCTCACGGCTCCGTCGCGGCATCTCTTTCCAACGCACCTTCCCCGCGCGATTGCCCGATGCGATCATGTGCAATACAGTGAAACAAGTGAACATACGCTCCTGTACAACCGTGCAATAACAAGTGATTACATTACCTCGTGTTTTTATATGAAACGTCTAATGTAAATAATTGTGTTTTTGTTTATTGGTATTTAAGTTAATACAAATTATTCATAAACAACAATAAAATTCAAGTGAAATTAAAGTGTCGTGTACCCAAATGGTAGATAACGCGTCAAGGGTTCATTAATTCGTGATCATGTCACCTCATTATGTGGCGTTATTAATTTCGTGCAAGACAAACAATTTGTCGCGATAACCGTCTGTGATGAGGCGAGGTGGGAGGCGGTAGGGGGGGTGGTACCGCCGAAATTCCCTTATCATTACGCTTAGCGCAGCTGAAGGTCGCGTCTTATCACTCGCTCCGAAGCTGGACTGGTTGTGATTACGGACGATGCATAATAGTAATCGCAATAATTATGTATTTTAAAGAATCTATGCACTTGAAATAATATTGATTTAAATTAAGAATACATTTCGATTTTATTTAATCTCCCTCCGTACAGTCTACAGTTGTATACAATTCTATTTCACATGTAATCTTTCTTTTAATGATGCGCTTGATAAAATAATTTGTTTTGAATATAAATGGTTCGTCCTCAAAAGAAATTATTTCAACATTAAGTTAGGCTAGACAGAAATTAATTTAAAATTGTAAACCGTTCTTTGTTACTGAACACATTTTCAAGTAATAATTCAAAGTATTTTTTTATTTGAACTTTAACCAGGTCAATTTTAAATTTACTGTCTTTTGGCATTTGAGTAAATACATTTTTGATTATTTTCTTCATTATTTGAAGCAAAATTTTTTTTAATATTTTTCGGCCTCATTTCGTATAGATCGCCTCAACCGAGAAAGACACCTAGTTTGTTATTTTCTATAATGAATACCTTATTACGACCTCCCTAATATGTTAAATATGTTCATGTTTTATCTACCCAAATCATCAGAACCCAAAAACTTTCCTTAAAATATCATACCTACCAATATTTATAATAGCCACGCCTAATTACAATCCAACAACAAAAACACAAGATTTTGTTTACATTACCGCCTTATAATACCGGTGTGAATCTGTTTTAGCGTGTTATGTAGTGCACGACCTAGTTGTGAGTGATTGAGGATAAAACAATATAAATAGACTAGGCGAAGCTAACTAGAGCGAGTGTTGTGAATTTGTGGGGTGGTGTGAGATGTTGGCATGATGAGACATGCTGCCAATGCTGCCGCGGCCTGGACTGCCCCCGGCGAGGTTTGGGAGTACGTCAGCCAGCTGGTCTCCTCCTACCATGACCAGCACGATTGCCAGGTGCTTATAACAATCTTCATCTTCTTTTTCTTCTTCTTCTTCTTTTTCTTCATCGTCATCTTCTTCGTCTTCTTATAACAAAAAGAAACATTTATTATGACACAACCTGCATTAGGCAAGACTACGCCTAATCCTCACTGTACTGATGTCTTCGGTGAGACGAGACCTTTGCTCAGCAGTGGGACATTACATGCTATTACTTTATTTTTTACTAGCTGTGCCCCGCGGTTTTACCCGCAGCGCCCCCGTTCCCGTGGGAATTTTGATATTAATTTATTGAATTCTTTGTATTCAAATAGTTTATTCATTCAATATCTTGTTGTATTACGTGCGTTACACTGTGTCTTCTTCAGTGAGATGAGACACTGTTGTGTCATAACATTACAGGCTGATACTACGAGTGTCGAGTGTTACTATACTATGTCAGGTCAGATATCTTTAGTACTTGGTTAGATCGAATCACGACTGTCACAATTACCAGGTGCTTACATTCAATGTCTTAATTTCTTCGATGTTGCACTGTACTGATATCTTAGCGCTGCATTAGAACAAATTTGACTGACAATAATACTACTTTGTTGGATATCCTTACATATAAGAAGGTTGAAGATTTATAATAGGGCTGAAGTAGTGGTGGCCACATGGGAATGCTCCATTATCCTTTTCCCGAAATTCCTACGGTATTTGTACTGAGTGCTGCTATAGTGTTCATTCTCCAGTGACAGTTCTACTTTGTTTAAGCATTACACTGAAACCTAAACCAAGCTTTAGATTAATGTTTAATGGTATCCTGTATTAGGTATTATAATAGTATCCATATTTCTGTAAGAATAAATTCAGAATGCAATAACAACTACCGTCTTACTAAACTATACTAAACTTCGAGACCACCCATTGTTAATCGTCTTGTTATGCTTAATCTAGTAGGAAACGGCTTTAAATATCGATAGCAGATGATATACAGATCAAAGAGACGAGCATTGTCTACATTCTGATAGAGATAAGTTATAGATCGGCATCGAACCGTGTCATAATAACCGCACACATGTGACTCATACTCATAGAGAGCCTATTAACGCCTCTTGTAATTCACATGTTAGCATTATTCATGCACAAGACCCAGTTAACGTCGACTGATAGATAATTTGCTACATGCCTTCCCTCAAATGGGATAGAATAAAATTACTCACGTTAAACGTTATTTATAACTATCACGTTTTCATGTTTTTGCGAATGAATGATTGCCAAGAACGTTTGGAGAGGTATTCGATGATCAATTAGTAATGTTAGTAAATTGGCGATTGTTTGCTCAAATCGCGGTTATTTATATACTCTTTGTGTAGTTGTTGTTATGTATTAATTATGTATTCAGTTTATATAAAAAGCGTCTTTGTTAAGCATGTTGATAAGGCTTCTAATTGAATGTACAGTTACGCCTCCGCGCCGATAAGAGGTGATAACGTAGAGACTGTTTACTTTGCTCCATTTTTTTTACAATTTCGCTTATCAATTTAGATTTCTTTTGTTGATAGATATTTAAATGATGGCTATACGAAAGATGATGAAAATATTGCATTGTAAATTTTATTCGAAGGTGAATTTTTGCCATCTACATAATATCAAGGAAGTTAAAATGTACTGCAATATGTGATTACGTCCAACTCCTTACAGTGTACAATTTGGTAATATTTTTGTATAGGTATCCTAGCCACCTTCAAGAGTAACTTTATGGGCTACTTCCCATTCCTAAATTCCCACAGGAAGGGCTACAACGCGAATAAAACCTGCTACTCATAGAATATTAAAACTAACGTTTTATTCACCGTAAAATCTTTAGTAGTCAAACTAAACAAACAATAGTTTGCTTTGACGTTTGTCGTTGAACCTATCTGTTGAAATAACGAGCTATAAGTGGCATGTAATAGACAGATCCAAGTTAGTTTGTTTGACCGTGAAATTGTGGCCGATGGAGCGTGGCGGCTTGGCGTGCCTCGGCGGAATGTACCATCTATGTTACTAATCAAATCATTAGCTTCTATTACGACGCGATAGTGTTATTGGCTATTCTCATGATTTTAATTATTATTGATCTTTTTAGAGTTCCGCTTTTAAATAGCGGTGATTGAAACTTCTTAGGACTTCTTCTTAGGACTTCTTCTTAGGACTATCAGGTCTCCTTTAGCCGTTTTAAGGTGCTTCTCTGATGGTGTGAACTGACGTAAGTTGACAGCCGCTGTGAAAACTTGTAATGATTTTTGTATTTTCAAATATCTTCAGAAAAGGATTAAGGACTTATTATAGCCTAATTGGTCGGTTACGTCTCTTCCTCACATCATCGATATCTTCTATTTTCTACCTATTATCTCAACCTTAGCAAAGGTTCTTCATAGCCTCTCATTAGTTTTCAGAAAGGCACCATCATTCTACAACGTATATCTGTATGGCCCTATAAGTACTCAGCCGGTTTGTTTCGATAAAGCATGTAAATTGTTTTACGTGTGCAAAGGTAGAATACATCGTATTTAAAATTCCCATACAAAAGTAAAAATATTTTAATCTTAGAAATTTGCGACAACCCTAAATGTTTATTACCTACTATCGTACTGCACGTGTGTACGCAGAAATGTTAGATGGTTTATGAAACTCCCTCTAGGTAGGTACGTACCATTTTATCCTTGGTAGCACTAGTAGGTAAGTAGAACCACGGCCAATCCATTGTTAGATTTCCTATTTCAATCACATACCTAAACTTTGACATTACCAATTGTATCACTGGTTTAACAACTGAATATTGACACGATTTGGTTATCATTGATTAAGTTTACACAACACTAGGTACACAACAGACAAGACACTCCACAGTCTCCACACATCGCTTCATATGAAGACAATATTTAAATCCTACAAACAAATTTATCAGCTTAAAAATAGTTGTTTACATATTGACAGCTTTCAAGACGTAGATTTCAAGAGAATAATAAGGTTATAAACTCTACCCATAAATAATCATAAATATGTCGATTGCCAACCGTATCTTTTTTTACCGTATTTCACAGCGTATCTAAAGGGCCCCATATACGGTACGATTCGTCTATACGATCGATCTGATGAAAATCGTGACGATTGATCGCATCAAAAATGTCGCTCATACTCGAAACGACTGGTCGTAACGATCGATCATTTACTTGTTTGAAGCTTGTTAAGGACGTGTTCAAATAAATGTTTTGGTTGCGATTTCCGACATCATTTTCGATTAAGTAAATCGTTAACGATCTTGACTTACACCATCGATTCGTCGTTTCGATCGGTTTAACGCGACGGATCGTACATCTACCGTGTATGGATAAATCTTACCGTGTATGGGCCTCTTAAGAGCTACTGTTGATGACGGCCTCTTTAAATAATACTCTTTGAAATGTCAATATTTTACTTTTCTTCCTATGTTTTGTCTATTTTTGATTTATGGTTTTTTGGTCTAGAGTTCAAAGTGAAAGGTCAAATAAACAGCTGTTGTAGGGTTGCCTCATCCTTTTGATAGTGTATTTCTAAGGGAAACTTTAAAAGTAAATACATGAATGAAAAACTTCGAAATATCAATTAAGGTATAAAAAACGTAGTTCGCCATGACGAGTAGAATGCCCTGCCCCGATACTTATAGGGGTATTATGTTACAGATTGTATAAACCTAGATTCTACTCTCATTATAATCCACAAGAATTAAGTTATGTTTAATTCACAACTCATAAGTACTTATATAGAACTCTAAAAAATATGATAGTCTAGTCTTTAAATTTATTACGTAAGTCTATAAATTTGCATTTGATATAAATACTTTATGTTATCTATTTTAGTATAATTTGAATAATTAAATACTCGTTAATACATTGAAATATAACTCTTAATGACTTAATTATTAGAATAACGATTGGCATTGTTGAGACGCGAGCTATAAAAACAGAACGATATAAAAGTTGGCTGTTGAATCAAATAATATATTTTATTAATGTCATGATATGTGTATTAGGTATATATTTTATTCGGAGATCGTTTATGACTACTTTTTATTTGTTATAAAAACAGATTATAATGTCGATGATCGGTTCAAGGACGGTTGATAAAAGGAACGCCCAGCATCGAGTTATTGAATTAACCATTTATTTCTCATCATTTTCCCGCGGTTTTCCCGGAACTGTATTTGTCTATGGGAATATGTCGGACGTGTAGGCTTTATTAAAAGAGGATTCTCAAGACACTTTATATATTCATGGAAAACACAGTTTGAAAAATTGGATGAGCTTATTCACTTGATTCTTAACGTCTTCTTAATCTTTGTTTTTTTTACAATCAGGAGTTACAAATAAGATTACGTTTTATTTAATTTTAATCTCTAAAAATCTGATAGATACAAGACGAGTAACCACAAGGCCTTGTTTATAATGATACAATTATGCCACGGCAATAAGATCAACAAGTAACATGTCAAAAGAAGTTAATATTACCATCACATAATGGCTACTTGAGATTATTTTTTAAGACGGGTAGCTTAAAGGTCTAATAATACTTACATTAAAACGAGGCCCGCCGACGTGATTGATGCCCGATCGCCGTTAGTTCAGACAGATCTTATCCTCCCGATCTAATACGTACTTCTACGTCTAACGAGATTACGGTACATTCAGGGGATTTGCATCGCACTTGATAATTCCGATATAAAACTTGATTCATTGGTAAATCAAATTTACTTATTTATGTCAAATCTATGATGTTTTATGTTTTATCGTATTTCTTTTGAGTGTTAGTATAATTTATGAGTGGTTAAATCTAAATAACACTTAAGTTAGATCTATCTCCTAGACCTTACAATTATTGAGAAGATAGTTTCTGAGTATATACAGGCTACAGCGATGGCAGGAAATGTTTGGTTTTTGCGTAACAATTTGTATTTTGTAACTACATAAAGGAACTTTTGGATTTAAAAAAGTATGAGCTATGTTTCGTTAAATTAAACTTTAAAGACGTCATATTACTGGATAAAGCGGCACTAAAATAAATGCTAAACAAACATCCTTATAGTAGAGACAGAAGCGTGTCTGTTGTTACACATTGGTCCAGTAATAACTATAGGTACTAACAACAATCAAGCATAATGAGTGAGGTTACGCAACGAGTTCGGTTTCATCTAATGTCGGTGATGATTCAATGCACTTTATTTATGTACACGCGGTAATTATAATGCATTATTACAGATACTAGGACCGTTGGACACTTGTGTGTTTGAATTGTAACTTGAATAATTGTTGTGTCTACTACTTATAACAAGGAAAGTTGGATACTGGGGTAGATTAATAAATATAATAAGATAGATAAACCCTTGTGTCAATCTCTTCAAGATCTCTATTGACTTATTGATTCTCTTGACTCTCTATCTCTTCTATTGAATCTCTATTACTAAGTATTTAATCACGGAGTTCCGAAGCACGATATCGTACAGTAATACCACTATCGGCCACCCAGCCTATTGATGATCGAGCGACACGTTGCTTAACAATCCCATTCTCGACTAATCCAGACTATCTTTCTCTTTGAAACTGTGAATCGACCAGCGCCTCGATTTTAGGTAACATACGATTATGTGGACTGAAACTGTACTATGTACCTATTCGTAAAGTAATGATGTAATCGAATGGATTAGTTTCAATACGTATTATCTTTTGTACGATCGACGTCAAAGATATGATATCCATTTTCACCTTATGTAATTGTAATAAAGTGACGCCAATTGTACCTATAGGTGTTGTTGCATGGGAATAATGTCCATCGGCGAAAATCAAATGAATTCAACGTTTAAAAAAACTTGTTCACACTTTCGCAGTTATTAGTACCAATAAAAACGGAATAATTCACATGACGAACATTTTGATTGCAATCTCTGCACTCGAATGCGATCGTGTAATATCTTACATTTTCAATCATCAATTACTTTAATGCGACCATAAATATGATTGGGCGAGTATGGCGACATTTCGTCGAAGCATTAATGCAGGTACCGACCATGTGTACTTATACTGTATTGCATTTTGCGGTATTTGACGGGTGTTGAATTTGCAGACGCGCTTATGACGAGGAAGGCGGTGTAAGGGAGGCGGTGTAACTAAAACCGGTTGGACGCCTTTGTCGCTGCGCAACCGCCGGCTTTTGGTGATATCCGCAAAAAGTGCGCAATGCCATCCCATGTGACTTTGGAAGCGTCTTAACCGATCTCATTCGAATTGGTCACCCGATACTTGATTACGAAACTTTACATCACCTAATTATCCCACGATATAATCGGTCTGGTAACAATAACCTAGAGGCTGTTACCATGATGCAGTGTGAAAAACATGCTTCTTCCAAAACATGGTAGCTAACGAAAATAGTGCTATGAACTAACAATGCTTGCCCCTCTTCCATGATTACTATCGATCAGTGAAGCTACGTCACGAGCGCTTCTTACCGATTTGTATTGATAGATGATAAAGTTAACGACCAGTCTCTTGATAAACTCGATCTCATTATACGAGCCATTGATTTGCTGGAATAGCTATTTGAACCGGTTGCGTTGTCTATTCCATGTACGTCCACGTCTATGGTTCCCACTTTCCATCACGCTGCGTATGGCACACGGCGCAGGATAACGATTCCTTTCAACACATTTATCTATCCATTGAATTGTATTTAATTAAAATTCTTTAACTGTCCTGTGTTGTTATTACTCTTACTGTCACTTGGTAATTGTAGTCATTAAACACGTAACGGTGCGGAATACAGTTACATCATATTTAACTGCGTATTTAAACAGTCCTAATGGCCTCGCACCTTTATTATGAAAACTAAGTATAAATCTTTGAACGTATGTAAGAGGCACATTTTAAAATATTGATTATATGCTCGCGAATGCGAATATGAACATCACCAAAAATAATTGTATACGTACAAAGTATATGGCTCCAGCACTTAAATATTTGCGTCATAATAAATAGAGGAAATGAAGCGACATAAAATTATGTTATGACATAATAATGGAGTTGCATAGTAACGAAATTATTGTAATCAAACACGCCAGATTGAATGGTAACTGTTTTGTAATGACAAACAATACTCTGGTGGATAAATGGTTGCATTTTATTGGTTAGATGCACCTGCGGTTTCAGTTAAACTTTGACATACATTAGATCTGCGTATTACAGTTTCTTCAATTTTGGTTGAGTCCATTATACCTTTACTGCTATTTTCTTGTTTCACTCCGCCTCTCTTCCTAGCCTTGTATCCCGCATGGTGGTCAATCTTTCTTATTTTACTTTCCACTTTGCTCTGTCGTTGAAATCTTCACCATAGATCTTGCCTTCAGTATACCTTCGACTCTTTTTCTCTTTACCTTGTTTTAGGTTTGGCTACATCTTCCTTTTAGTTCAATTTGATTTGTTATGATTTCATATGGATAGATACAAATAATGTCAAAGTTGATATTGCATATATTTGTACATAGAGCCCTTGCGATATAAAAATATTGCTTACACGATGTCTTAGCATTAGCATACCTACCTCATAGACAGCCAATATCCATATACATAATAATATTTGTATGTAAATACACTCTGGGATATTAAGTCGTGACATCAAACTGGTTGAAAGGTGTATTCATAGAAATAAAGAGAGGAATACACACGAGGAATCTTTGCTCTCACCCTGTGTGATTATTACTATCATAAATATGCACTAAGCTGTCTACAACTTATAGCAGATTTCAGATTTGTGTCTGTTTTTATGGTAGAACACGCAGCAAAAACGATTTCACCTGTTGATACGGAATTTGCAATAGGTTGTTATCTGGAAAAGTATTAATTTACATATTGATCGTAGCATATCTTGTTCCATTTTTTATCATTGTGATTTATGATGGATGATTTGGTCAATGCTTCTCTGAACATTAGCTTTTTATGACCAGCTTACGTCATGGTTATAACCACGAGACACAGCTAGTAACCAAAAATATCTATTATAAATCCTTCCACCAAGGAGTAATACGAGTATAAATGAACCAATTAAATTGCTATTTTGAATTAATATCGGCCAATTAAAATTAGAATCAGGTTTAATTCAATATCAACTTTTTATCTATGATCGAATAATTTTACGACCGCTCTGTATTCATATTTGTCGGTTTTACGATTTTAACGTTTAACACGTAAGGTGTCGACTCGCGAGACAAGTCCGACTCCCAATAGGTTCGTTGTAAGTTCGTTGAATTCAAATTATGTAAACGGTTGTGTTTAATAACTGGATTTACGTTCGCGCTCGTTCTCCGCGTGCTTCGAACCTCGCGCAATGGAATAAAATGTAGCTTTATGTCACTCTAGCTCATAAACTTATGTATGCAAATGTCTCGATCCTTGGACGAAGGAATAATTAATATACAGTCTTTGATTTTTTATAGTCCTATGAATTAGTTATAGGACGGATATGTTCAGGACTAATTCTCACATAAATATCGTAAATACAATAGTTCTTTATGGGCAGATATTTCTTGTTCATTCATGCCAGAAGTATTAAAACGACATTAAGCGAAGAGCATTTCAGTATATAAAATAACATATACAGGCGTATTTTTATTCTAAAATTCCTACGAAAACTGGTTCAATAGGGGTCAGACTGCGAAACAATATTATGGTGAAAAGGTAATGCATATTTTTAACGACAGTCATGGCGTTTTAAATTGAAATAATATTGAAAAGTTTCTATAAATATTCATACCTTATGCCAGTCAATTAATGCGTTATCGTTAACATTTACTGAGTAAGATGATGATGTTATCTGAAGTTAATCTCTCGATACGACATTAAGTCATTATAACGACAGTTAGTTTCAAAATGGACATTTTGATGCACTCGCGGTTAATTGATTGGACTTCATTATCGTTATGTTTTTTGAGATGAAGTATTTTTAATTACGTAAAATGCGTACGTTCGTAGATAGTTTTTTCTTCTTTTCCATTTATAAATAAAAGCTAATTTCATGTTTTATCTCACGCTCATGACACACTCGTGAATCTATACTAATATTATAAAGCTGAAGAGTTTGTTTTGTTTGTTTGTTTAAACGCGCTAATCTCAGAAACTACTGAACCGATTTGAATAATTCTTTCACTGTTAGATAGTCTATTTATCGAGGAAGGCTATAGGCTACATTTTATCCCGAAATTCCCACGGGAACGGGCACAACGCGGGTAAAACCGCGGGGCGCTGCTAGTCCTGTATGAAGGATAACCAAGGAGTTCAGTTCACCAACATAATAACATAGATATACATGTCTCTTGTGTGTGGAGTTTAACTTGTTAATAATAGGGATACTTTAATCCAGTTTAACAGGCCCGTTTGTTTGTTATTGTTTGATGTCCCCACGAGAACTAAAGCGCCAAGTGTTGAAAGTTGAAACGTATGAATGAATATGTGTTGTGGCTTTTAATACATAGTGGTTACTGTCTTGAAGAAATAACGTACAGACTAGCTAGACAAATATTCATTTACTGGCAAACTAAGATAAAGTGATTTAAATGAAAAAATAAAACCTGGAATCATGATTCTTGATTTATATAAAAGCAAGCAAAGAAACAAGTAAAAAAAAAAGTGTCGGTCGGTACAGCAAAACCATATTTGTAAAATCGAAAACCTCCGATATTAAATAACTCTATCTGCCTCCGAACTCTCAACAATGTATATTTTATTAATTATTTATTATATGCGGCAACATGTACGTTGATGGGAACCGTGCCTGGTTACTGATCGGTTAAGGCAAAACGAGAATCGGGAATAAATCGTTTACATGGTTGTCGGCGTAAACTGGTCTTAGTATAGCGGCTGAAGGAACGAGCTTCACTCACATGGGTTATCATTGCTCGGCTATCCAGGATTGGCCGACCGGTGTGTTGTATTGAAATCGTACTTACTAATTATAAGCGTGTTGTATGCAACTGGCGTCATATAGATAGGTGCAGAAAGTATCAAGCTTTCTTTGTAAGTTAAGACGCTGTTGTAATTGTATTCCAATAATTCATAGTTCGTTGAAAGCAGACTGATTATTTCTTCTTAAAGCAGTTTGTAACCACGGGTTAAACTAGCAAATACATTTCGATCGCGATACGTTCAAATATTTATTCGATGATGTTAGTGGTGAATTATCGTAGTAGTATTATCCGAATATCGAGTGAATACGATATTCGCGCCATCGTGCATCGCAGCAGTAGTTGGTGGGTCGTGTATCCGCCGCGGTGGCGGTCTTATCTCGCCATTAGAGTTATTACCGGCCGGTATCTCGCTCATCGCACCGCTTCGATTGTTTCTGAGCGCGCCACAAAGCCCCGCGCTACCACAGTAATTGACCACTGTTTACTTCTCAGACGAGCTCTTATTTATACATAATTCTGCGGTTTTTCTAAACTGACCACGTTGTAACTAAAAGGAATTTATGTTATATCTCACTCCCTCGAAAGCTTTATACTAACATTACTACACGTCGGATGTTGCGGTCGGTCCTAATCATTGTTTTAAAATGTGGAAGCCGTCTTCATTGTTCACAAATTACTTTAGCACACCTCGATCAATTAGCTAGTCTAAGATTGTTAAGTTTTGATTCGCATTTTTAAATAGATATTAAACCAGTTTATTATTCATTCATCGAATCAATTAGAGGCGTCCTATTATTTAAAAGCTTGTTGTCTGACAGTGACATGACTGTGCAGTGAATCTGCTATGTCAAGACGACTCAGCTTAGGGCATTCAGTAGATAACATCGGATAAAATCGTCGCCCACGCCACGACATTTTGCCGATTGCTGCTGTCTCGTTACTTATTACAAGAATTTATTTTAACACGTCCTTTGTATAATAAGTATTCGGATGATATATCGTCGAAACTACAGGAGTTTTGAATGTGTTTGAATGTTTTGTTCCCCTAATATAATAATGGATGTAGTTAATTAATATACATTCGGTGCATGAATATAGATGTTTATCGGGTAAAAGCAGATGGGAGTGTAGTGTAGACGGCGCGGGCGCATGGTGTGCATCGTACGTCCTTGGTCTCGGTTCGCGCATACCAGCGTCTAGTCAATTAGCGAGGGCGGTGATCGGAACCACCGTATCCGCGTGTCGGCTCCGCGTGGGAATACTTTAACACTCGAAACAACGCACTCAATTGGCTAAACGATACCACATCATCAAATGCGTAAGATATACGTTCGACCACCCATTGGAACGTTTTAGAAACACTTTGAACAGTTTCTTTTTATTTCCTAACTGGCATTTTTTCCGCAGATTATCAGCGGGAATTTAGGGATGAAAGTAGCCTATTTCCCCCGTCTCCAAGGTCTACGAGTATATCAAAACGAATCTAAATCGGTTATCGACGTCACCTAAAATAGACACAAGGTAGACAGTTACTAACTCGTTGTTGATAAAAGTAGGGAAGTAGGGATGAATAATCAATATTGTTTAGCACATACATATTCTCGTTGTTGTAATATCTACGTGCATACTATTAGAATACAATTATGTTAAATTCCTAGAGATCCGGGACGCATGCCAAATATTTTTGAGGAGCATGTTTCTATTTTAAATCAGTTAAAATCTGTCAAGTGTACGAAATTTATGTGCTGATCTGAAACGTTCTAGATTTTAATGCATGTAATTGGTTTAAAGTGTGAATAACGATAATATTAATAAGTGTACAAGGAATGTTTGTTTACGATGAATGTTTCGCCTACATTTGATTGAACAAATAGAAATCAGCTATCGGTGAAAGCCTACAACCCGCGCTGTGGTGGCGCGGCACGCCACGTTGGGGCAGGTCGGGCATTCCTACGGCTTCTCCCGATTGTGAGCGCGACTTTATGATCCTACGCTTCTGTGGATTAATATTATTGTTCTAATAGGCCCTCGCTTCTTGGTCTCGATTTCCATATAAACGCCTTGCCACTTGAATTCAAGCATGTGCTAACACGAACTGCCCGATTTACCATGGTTTCTGAGTTTCATGGCCAGTTAACATTTGACTTTTTATAATTAAATTTCAATATTTTCATTGTTTCGTTCGCTGCGTATTTTCTAGCACCTAATTGCTTTTTTAAAGTAGCATTGCGAACATTGTTTATATTAGTTATCGGGTTGCAGTTTGTTTGGTTCGTGGAGCTTTTTATCTGAGTCAATTAATCTGTGTGCGGTGACTTTTGACGTGGCGTCCCGATTTCGTGTTGCAGTGACGGCACTCTGCAATATTTTACACATGATTAGAGCGGGCTCGGCGCGCGGCGGCAGCGCGGTATGGGTAGGCAAATTGCGCCGCCGCGACCAGGAGTCACGATCTGAACCCCCGACGGTTTCTACACATTTTCTACATAAATGCTACACAGATTAATGTCTGCATCTCCGTTGATACACTACTCCGACCGTATTATTATCTCATTTTGCAAAAAGCTACACATTTCTCATTGAATGTATATTACAATTATCCGCATTCCATCAACTTGTTTTTTATTAATTGGATTTATTTATATAATTTCGATTACCAGTTTATTTCTCAGGATGTCAGTTATTTTCATGAAGGTATACGAACTCGGTCGCTAGTTATTCAAATGAGACATCGCTTATAGATATTATCTGTGGACGGATAAGGAAGTCGTCGACTCTATCGTGTGTCATCTCGGGAATTCGCTTCTGTTACTTAACGTTATGTGTAAAAACTATTTCTGTGCTCTAATTAATGTTAACTTTATAAATTGACATTGACATTATCTAAAATCAAACTTGTGTGTATAATAAAATAAAATACAGAATGTATATTCAGTCGTAAACATGTAATGTTGTGACGCTAAATTAAACTTTAGTTTGGAAGTACATATAAAACTAGGGAACTACGCAACACGAAAACAGTGTATGATTCATCGAGCTTTTAATAATCTGGTAAAGTTGCAATATTCTTGCAATTCTTATCAGAGTTCCGTTACTGTGAGGTTTATGTGCACATTATAAATGCTGTTTTACATAAGTGGTAATTAACGTTAAGCAGTTGGCTTGATGCAAGGCGATGTGCTGTTTCATTTAATACACGTCTATTAACATATTATTCGAATATTAAATTTCATTACTTATTAAAATTATTAACCAGTAACTATCGAATAATCATTTTCATGAATATAACGTGATAGTGTAATCATAATAATTATAAATGGAACAGAAAATAACGCAAACTAAAACTTGTTATTTTACTACAACCTTTATTGCATTTTTTAATGGTCCTTTTAACTTACTAAATGAATAAATAGGCAATCTAGCATTTACTTAGTCAAGTTCCAAAGCCCCCGAATAATTTATTACACACTTTGTTTTTGAATCTCGAAGGCAACCGATAAAGATGTAACTGATATCAAATTTGAATTTTAACAAGTTATAATTACAGACATACAGTCAGACAGGTGGTGGAGTAAAATTAACGCAATTAGTTAAGGTAGAGGATTGTTATCCTTCGGTTTTGGACAGTAGTGTGTTATGGTGTGACGAGCAGCCGTCCAGAACGACAGGGCCTTTGTTTTAAAAGGATATAAATCATAAACACCCGTATGTTTAGTCTTTTATCGATATAAATTGTAATGCATCTTGAATTAATACTGACGATGAATCGATACAGATTAACAATAAGCAAGATCAGACGATGATAAATTTAAGATTTACCTTTATTTTCCTGTACCTATATTTCCTGTCCCTGTTTTGCCCAGGGATTACAAGTGCTTTAAATCACATCGAAATCGGTTCAGTAGTTCCGCTGATTATCTCCCAGACTCCGACGTCCAAATATAGTTTATTTACCTCCTTAAATGAGTGTTGAATATGACTTTATCAGGGTCCCTCGACTTAAATATTGTCTCGTTTGTGTCATGTCATATTTGTTTTTCATTAAAATTTCCGATGAAACCCATAAACATTGTCATGTTTTTATTTCTACGAAGGATTTTGAAGATTGTTTGTGTCGATGTGGCGAGAACTAAAGGATACGTGACATCACGTCTTATGAATGTCTGTTGCTTATCAATGATTGACAAATTGTATGTGCGTAACTAGCTGTTCACTTGCGCCGTTTAATATGTGGGATTTTATTAATAACTTCACAGAAACGACGTGAGCGCGCGACGAATTACCAGAGTTTCATCACAATCGAATGACTTGTATTGGAATGTGCGCGCGACAAACGATCATTTCTATATAGACAAATTTAGATGGAGCTTAATCAATTCAGTAATATGCTTTGATTGGTTCAATTACTTAATTCTGTAACAAGCCGCGACGCTTCGACCCACGCTTGGATGTCAGTATTTTTGTCCGGTTTACAATTACTCGGCTCGAATAACCAACACAAGAGTTATGAGCTGGAATCTCTATTGTTTCTAAACGTTCCAGAATGTTCGATGCTGTTCTAGATCCTGTGGGAACGGCGTATTTTTCCTTGCCTTCAAGGTTGAATTCAAACATTGACGTTTACATATAATTGCTTTTGTTTGAAGTACTAGGTTTTTCTTTACTGATAAACAAACAAATACAATTTAATATAACAGGTAAATCTTATGATTAATACACCTAATAACGTGTTATCGTCACTACACACGTCTCTTTCAATTAACCCTGCGGTTTCGTCTGTCACCTATTGGAAACACAAAGTAATTATATCTCATTATTGTTGACCAGATAAATAATAGTTTAATTATTCAAGTGGTCGCTGAAACGGTATGATGTCATATTCGTCGCGTCTTGTCTGACTTCAACCGAGTCGTGTAAGTAACCTTCAGATATGCCACATGTGGCCGAATATTATTAACATTTTGACGATCTTAATCAAATCCGCGCTCTTTTTATTGCTAAATTGAATACGTCTTATTAGTAAGTTTATTGTATGCTAAATGGGCCGGTGCACAGTTTGTACGATGGATTTTTTATTGCCTTATTGATACTGAATATATTAGCACAGTTAAGTCACAGATTACTAAAATTAAGAATAAAATTTAGTATTTAGTACGATGTTTGCTGGCTCATATTCTGTACAATTTTGCAGTTCGTTTTATCATTTAGTCTACGCTAGTATGAATAATTATTCGCCCAAATGTTATTTGCTAGCTACAATATTGTTGATGTTACATGTAACTTTTATTCCGATCATGTTTCGTACGGCCGTGAGAAATGTTTTCATATTGGCCTTTAGGATGTTTTAGTGGAGCAAATACCGCTATAAAACTCCTACGTTTCGTTTACACGAGTTTAAATAACACGAAATTGCGTTTAATGTTAGCAGCAGATGGATGCCAATAAATTATTACCTCCATGTAGATGTTGAGTAGCGTTGATACATCTGTTTGTAGAGTTACGTCTTGAAACTTGAACAAACTCGCCGCTATAACGATACTTCAATCTTTGAGTTTTACACACAATAGTTTTGTCTCATATAGGGACAGTTCTCTATATCTGTTCCACTAATAAAGTGTTGTCTATGACTAACTTAGGAATGTATTTGAAAATGTTCCTTTTACCAAATTGTTTATTTAAAATAAATGATTCAGAAGCTAAGTAGTTGTCGATCGGCGTGGGTTTCCTGTACATTTGTGTGAACGTTTACGAGTTAATGCTCGTCACTGCGAATTAGTTATTTGCTCAACGATTAAATCCAATTCTTTTTCATTAGCTTTATTTAACTGCTCGACTCGGATCGACGACCCACTTATGAGACTTGGTACTTCAAAAACTATAAAATTCCTCATATTGCTAATATAATACATTGTATGTAAGCATTGCAATGCAAGTAGCTACACTGTTGGTTTTGGTGAATCGCTTAAATGCATCCTTAAAGTATTCAATTTGTGCAAACACAAAGATACGGCTGGTAGTCCTTATGTCCTTGCGTACGGACAAGCAGGTTGTTTTATATTTTTTGGCCTGTTTGCATCGCTCTTTGTTGACGTGATATGTATTTACATACATCCTTGACTCAATGAATTGTTAACGAACTGTTGATTTTTGAGGTAACACAAAGCATACATTAAATAATTTGATACGTCATCTAGATAATATAAGATTAAAATGGCAACTTGCTAGATGAAATGTTTACAATGTTGATAAATTGTTATGAACTAGCCATATGCCACAAAAAATAATGGCAGACAATGAGGTTCGCACATTCGAAAATATCGAGGTGAGTGACCCTTATTCCGAACAGAGTCTATAGTTTTTGTTAGATTTGACTCCACAAAAAGCATTTTAAATAAATTGCCCGCGGCAATGAGATGAAGCTCGCTCGTTCATTTGTACTAGTTAATAATAACACTCACTCATAGAAAGAGTAATAATGATATTCAATGTATGATGTTATCAATTTGATATGCAGCGGACCGTTCACAATTATTATGTTTACTTAATACATTTTGTATTTATAAAAGTTATTATCGATTTCATTTTTCTATATTCAAATGAATAAACCGTTTATAAAAGTATTGAAAACGGACTACTTTACTAAAATCTATATCGGTCGATGTGGTGATTCACACGCGTTTGTTAGGTGTCCTAGATGTATAAAACGTCCATCACGGCGTTGGCGAATGGAAATATTTTAATTTATAGAGATATCCGTCGATACGTATCATGAATATAAATGAGTTGAGACAAAAACAAGATGTGTCTGTGGAGAAATAATAAGAGGCGTTCGACAGGCAGTATCGTCTACTCGGAGTCGGAGTCGGCAGTCGGCGCGCTCGTCCTTGAGTGCAGAAATCCTTGATGAGTACAATCAACCGCCACCGGATAGTTCCCTGCTCAGGGCTGCCAATTAATATTTTATCTCCATGTAATGTCGATACCCGAGTGTCTTACAACTAGTTTAATACGCTCTTATGACAGAAACTCGTTATATTATATCTATTCGCGTTCACTCTGCTCGTTTTTATGAATCGATATCTTTACGATTACATTACTTTTAACTTTTATATTGACATTAAGATAAGTGTGTGCTCAACCAATTAATGTAATTATTTATTGTTATTATTTTAATGAGTCATTTAATAGTGTTGTGGTTCTCAGCCCTGTTTATGAATGTCGTTAGTTGCGTAGGTGCTGGTAATAGCACACGGTAAACAGTATCGACAAAAAACTCAAATAGAAAATAAATGGTCGATGAACGCCTATTAGCACCGAAGTCGCGAGAGATACTCGCTCTGATGCGCTCTCGGACCATATTTGTAAACAGGTGATTATGGGCACCTAGTAACGAAATAAAACGACTGGCACCAACGTGTTGCGTCCTCCTCTTTGTTGCATCGCATTCGATAAGCAACTCGAAGAATGGGAATTCAAGTTCGTCCAAAATAAACATTAAATATTCCGTAGTTTTATATCAATTCATGTTTAACCATTCATGTATAATTTGAATATAAAAATGCATAAGAATAAATAACCACGGCGAAGCCGTAACTAATAATCTTTAATTCTTTGGCAGGTTTAATTAAATTAAACTTAAGGCGAGGATATGTGAAAATAACGCGCATATAGTCGCTACTTTGACGATCAAATATTAACACTTCTATAGATTCTATCAAAAAAATAAAAATACCAATTAAAAGAATATATCCTCAATAAAATACTAAATCGAGTAGAATTTTAAAATTCATTATAATAATGTAGAAATAAGATGCACAAGATTATGTAAAAATATTTTTTTCTCGTCCTAGATCTCGTTATTTGAAGCGATATTCATCGTTTTTTTTTTGGAATATCAATTTCCTAATACTCACTTAGATTCTAAATCAGTTACATTTTTCATTAGACCCGCCAATTTCTATAAAAACGCAAAAGAATTCAAATAAAACGAAATATTCGCCCGCCATGTTTCATGCACTTGAGTCTTGCTTCACAAATCTCAACCTTATTTTATGGAACGCAGGCATCGCATCAGATTGTTTACTAGCTTCAGTCGACGAGCGTAGCTCGTAGTGTACGGTTGTGAACCGGACGCTCTGCTTCGTGAGTTCACATCTATAAAATCGACTATTGTTTACATCATGGTAAAATAAAGTATCAATAAAATCAGAAACTGTTGCACAAGGAAGCGGAAAAGGAAGGTAAAAAGACAAGCTGGTATGTTTAGGTAAGTATGTAAAATTAATAAATATAGTCAAAGCTCAAAGTAAAATAAATAGTCAAAGCTGGTCAAAGAGTAAAGTTTCAAAGAGTAAATTAGTAACTTATAGCCTTGTTTATTTTTTTAGGTGTCAGAATAAACAGTCAGATAATATACCAATAACACTAACTGAACTTGTTCCCGTGCAACCAACTCATGCACAAAACGAGTAAGTCATAAAAATACCTACACTTCATATTGCCTAATTTAATGTACCTACATACTACACATACTACTAGGAAATACTCCAGTTAAAATAGACATTCCAGTTTGCATTAATTCCCAACAAGCTGGATTTTTGTGCAGACCTTGAATACGTCATTACAAATGATATGTCAAAAGTCCCTATCGATCCCGCTTGTGCGTTGTTTTTAATTCGAGGTCAAAGGTCACAAATTTGTGTTTTTTGCGTATATCTCTGAAACAATGAGAGCTACCGAAAAATGGTTCAAACAAAGTTTGTAGATCGTAAAATTGTCTACAAAAAAGATCTCAACACTTTTCTTCTACAAAGCATCGCTTTCGAGATATCGTGACTTTAGACCGCAGGAAAGTCGTATTTTCGACTATATAATATGCACACATTTCCGCCCCACCTCTGAAGTAGTGTACACGGCGCTTTTTTTTAACGTGGTTTCCCCAGTAATGTAATGGGACACTATTTTTATGATGATTTTTTTAAAAATTTAAATTTAATTAAAATTAACTACTTTTTTGCAATTACAAAAAATTGTATTGAGTAATTTTTTGGAGCAGGTGACAGTAAAGTCTGTATTGGCTCCAAACTACACTTGAGAGCATAGAAATCGCACATAGGGGAATTTTCCTGCATTTTGATTTTGATACTTGTTTTTTTTTAAAATTAAGGGTTGGTTGCAAATATAACTTAAATTAAATTAAAGTACACACTGTTAGCTTCCTAAAAACCCATAATGTCTGGCCTTGACCTTCCAAATCATAGCAGCGGTGGCCTAACAATGGAATGGGCTAAATTCGCTCGTTACAAGTAGCGCGGTTTGTGGGACTTTGAGCAGGTATAAAACGACAAGGGATGATTGAAATGACATCATTTGCATACCAACTCCCAGTCAAAAAGGTTCTTTAACGAATACGTCATCTCTCTAATCAAGAAAATGGATACCACACCAGAAGTAGCGGCTCAAGTGGTTGCACTTATCGAAGCTGGACAGAACCAAAGTCAAGTGGCTCGCCAATAAAATTTGAGCAGATATGCTGTTCGACGTGTATACCTGCGATATCAGCAAACTTGTGGCTATACCAGGAAACCAGGAACAGGCCCAAAACGTGCGACAACACAGCGCGATGACCACTTTCTTGTGAATACATCACTACGAAATCGCCGGTTGAATGCAGTTCAACTCGGACAGCAGCTCCAGGAAGTTAGAGAAGTGGAAGTCAGTTTGTGGACAGTTAGAAGAAGACTAGCCGAAGGAGGTCTGATAGCGCACAGACCCGCAACTGGCCCAAAATTTACCCCAGCACACAGACAAGCACGCCTTCAGTTTGCTCGAAATCACGTTAATTGGACTATGGATCAATGGCAGGCAGTCCTCTTCTCCGATGAGTGCAGGATGTGTCTCCTTGGTAACGACGGACGGGGTAGAGTCTACCGAAGATCCGGTGAGCGTTTTGTTCACTGCTGCACCTCCGAACGGGTCGCATACGGGGGTGGTTCGTGTATGTTCTGGGGAGGTATTTCACTGGAAGCGAAAACCGAACTTGTCTTCATCACAGGGCCCGATACCGACCATCGATCGCGTGGATTGACTTCCCAACGTTACGTCGGGATATCCTGCAAGAACATGTTGTGCCCTTTTCGGGATTTATCGGCGAAAACTTCGTTTTTATGCAGGACAACGCTAGACCACACACCGCTGCTATAGTACGCCAGTACTTGGAGGAGGTTGAAGTACTCGTTATGGAGTGGCCTGCTCGAAGCCCAGATCTCAATCCCATTGAGCATTTATGAGACGAACTAAAGAAACGAGTAAGAGCCAGAAACGCAGTGCCTACGAGTCTCTGAGAGCTTCAAACCGCGATCAAGGAAGAATGGGACAGCATACCGAAGGATTTCGTAAAAACATTAATTTCTTCAATGAATCTTCGACTGGAAGCTGTTATTAAGGCTAGGGGAGGCAATACCTCGTATAAAAAAATCGTTACATTCACGGATTTATTGTTTTTTTAACCTTTTATACCTGCTCAAAGTCCCACAAACCGCGCTACTTGTAACGAGCGAATTTAGCCCATTCCATTGTTAGGCCACCACTGCTATGATTTGGAAGGTCAAGGCCAGACATTATGGGTTTTTAGGAAGCTAACAGTGTGTACTTTAATTTAATTTAAGTTATATTTGCAACCAACCCTTAATTTTAAAAAAAAACAAGTATCAAAATCAAAATGCAGGAAAATTCCCCTATGTGCGATTTCTATGCTCTCAAGTGTATTATTCATCAGTTTCCAGCCCCAATCTTCAGGATTTAGATCATTGCCTAGCCACACTTGCACTTGGTAGAACACACGAAATAAGTGTTGATAAGCAGAAGCAGATGTTGGAGGGAGACAAGATAACTGCACTCTCTTATTGTTTCTTGTATTTATCACAAAACTCAAATATCTATACTGGCCACGTATGAGTGCATATTCGTATTTTCTATGTTTAAAATAGCCATAATTCGAGAACTGTGCACCGTAGAAGAAAAAGTGTTGAGATCTTTTTTGTAGACAATTTTACGATCTACAAACTTTGTTTGTACCATTTTTCGGTAGCTCTCATTGATTCAGAGATATACGCAAAAAACGCAAATTTGTGACCTTTGACCTCGAATTAAAAACAACGCACAAGCGGGATCGATAGGGACTTTTGACATATCATTTGTAATGACGTATTCAAGGTCTGCACAAAAATCCAGCTTGTTGAGAATGAATGCAAACTTGAATCATAATTTAGTCTAACATAAGTAATAACATAAGTGAGAATAACGCCTCACTTTTCAAATGAGGCGTTATTCACCGAGACGTATTTTTTGCGCCGACCCGACATCTAGTTGTGCATTGTTGATCGAAGGGTATAATAAAAAAGTTTCAACGGTAATTTTAATTTATTCAGCGCGCTTTGTGCGATGTTTTGTAGCGGGGCGCGCGGGCAGCGCCCCGCTGATTACCCCGCACCTCACCACCTCAGATCTGCCCGAGCGCCACATATCCTCGCCTTAAATCGTGAGCTGTCAACTTATTCACTATAAATTCTCATATTAATCGGTGCCAATTACGAGAGTACGGCCTCGCACAATGCTATCAATCTTTGCAGAAATTGCACATTTTATTGCGTTGGATTAAGATCTTTTTGCGTTTACCTGTAAGGAAGAGAATGAATTGTCAATCGGTACGTTGATTGGTCTTTATGGCTTACATTTTAATAGCGAAACAAACGGTCCGAACTGCTCTCGGCCGGTTCCATAGAATTGCTGGATATTATGAAACCATTCTCTGGCAAGCCAAGAAAGGCAGGGAACACTTTATGTCAATTCATGTGCCAATATTTCCGCGTGCTTCAGATAGTTTATTTATCCCTTTGATAACCAGCTTACCATATTATCATGACTATTACTTTCGAAATATAATTCTCTTCACATCTTCGTATTATTTCGTATCTGTTTAATGACTTTTCTTTACGTAATTGGTTTCGTATTAAAAGTAATTTTATTCGTTAGAGATGTACAATTGATTGGTTATTAAGTGAGTTGATTCGATTGCGCGGTGAGTCGGTTCGGTTTGGTGTGATGACGGCTCGCGGCTCACTCGACTCGGCGCTGGCGGTCTGTCAAGTTCACGGTCTCGAAACCAACGTTGCGCATTTCTTCATTCTATCTCGCAACTCTTACATATCAATTTTCATTCAATCCCTATAAATACGAATCGATACTTTCAAACTACGTCATTCTGAGTACCTCTTCCGTCTAATGATATCCAAACAGTGTTTGTATTTCGTCTAATAATAAATGTGATGTCGAAAATCTTGAGTCAATCACGACGGTTGCTCGAGGCAATTAGGGGGCTCTCAATAGAGTCAATGTTATTGCGAGATGGTACAATAATTCTGTACGTTTCACCGGGTATTGTTCTCGTCGACATTTAAATGGAGGTCGATGACCAGCCCATCAACTGTTTACCGACATCTAATAGCTCAAATAACAGAAATGTGTTTATTACTGTACATTTGTATTATAATAATATTTTTCTGACTTCCAATTAGGATTTATTGTCAACGGATGATTTATGAAGATGGATGAGATAGTGTCTGCCTTGTAGTGCCCCAGCACTTCTGAATAGATCTTCACGGATTTATGTAACTACTGTTTCAATGTCGAAACCTAGAATAATTTTCACATTCGTGAAATGAAAGTTCCTGTAAATGTTGAGTAGAGCGGTGCCACGTCCATAAGATTTCTATTTGTTTTGTGTGTTGCTGTCAGATATAAATCTGTTCAGATCACGAGGTCGTTAATGTGAAATTCGTGTCAGCGCCGGCTGAGATCGGTACTGTTAACCCATTGTCGATTCAGACTCCATGTTATTTGTCTGTGTATGAATATTGAACTCGCTAAACGTATCGCCATTCATTGCAAATATTTCTTTTTTCATTCTCAACTGTCCGTTAGTTCTGCCATCCACGCTTTATCTTTTAAGAGTATCTAGATCGGACATTAGCTCCTATGAGCTATGTATAAGTAATACACAAGGATTTTAGGTAGTGGATTAATTAACAAGTTCATTCTATTTAGCATACCAAACTAGGTAATTTCCTTGAAGTGAACCGTAATCAGGTTGTAGCAATCGTATAACTCATTGTCGGTGCACGGAAAATCGGCGCAGTCGGCGCCTAAAGATTATTATTTTATATTCACAAAAGTGTAATGAAAAGTGTACCTTGCGGTCGGCAAGTATATTTACCGCGGTTAATGGGACTTGGGGCGGTTGTTTCCGTTGTATTTGATATGCTAGCTTTGATAAGCGCGCTGGCCACGCGACACTTGCCTAACCCCTTAGTGGCGAGGGTTGTTCGCCCTTCCGCCTTATTGATTAGCACCCTTGGAAATTAACTTAATGGTGAAAACAACACACGCCCGTCACCGGTTATTATAAAATAAGCTTATTATTTATAGACATTCACACTCGGTATTAATAACTTTAATTTAACTAATAGACGCCATGTGGGCCATATGACCATTAATCATCGACGTTTAAGAAACTGGATGTAGAAGCCACAAAAAAAGTATTTCAGCGTTTAAACTTCATTAAAAAACTTTTTAAAGACTTTATTGAATCGAATAAAAACTAAGAAACTTTAGCAGGTTGCCTACTGAAACGTTTTAAATTGTTTACTTCGAACACAAGTTTATATTATATATTATTATTACAGGCGGAAGCAAATTAAGAAATAGTCCGTACCGGATTACATCGATAGACAAACGTATCTTACTGTTGTTATCTTATAAATCGATGCAATCTTACTTAATCGTACCTGCGGTATGTATATGGTACATCGGATCGTGTTAGTAAAATAATGGCGGGCGTGTTGTAAAACCCTTGTTACCATTGTACTAACTGAAGTCGTGAGCTGTACATTGGTTCTTGAAATGGTAAAGGGATAGTGTGAACGTAAAGACAAATAATTGGATCGTCCAAATTGTTGAATACGCACATCTGTAGCTCCGAATGGTCGCAGGAATTGTATCGTCCCGCTTAGTCACGATCGCATTTACAATTGCATATCTTTGCTAATAAGGTCCTTATTCTGTGTTAATAGCTGTAATATGACATCGTTATGCGAATATGACATCTTCATTAAGGCACCCTAGTTATATACCTACCAGTTAAATTCTTATTTCATAGAAAACTAAGCATTTTTTGTCTAGTTCGATAATGACGTAATTTGGTGGCGTCAGTGTAGCGTCATCAAGATTTTTGACCCGAGCCTCCAATAGCTAGACAATAAATAAATACACGAACATATTTGTGTTTAGTATTAGTTTGAATGGCTGTGTGATTGTGAAGGTGTATTGCGGTCAGCCGGGAGTGAGTCGCAAGTGTTGCGACATTGCTGTCTGTCGGTGCTGGTTGCGCCAAATCAATCTCGGCTCGACAACTAATAGCACCTCTCGAATACTAAAGCCTTGGTCACACGTTTCAGAAAAACTACTCGAAAATCCCGACAGTTTTTGACCCGCATTTTCTATGAGTAGTCTACTTAAAACTATAAGATAATATACTGATTAATAGATAGATATACTGATTAGAACTATAAGATAGTGTATTAACTAAACTGAGTAGTATTTGGACCGCCCAATAAGGCTACTATGACTGTATTATATCAAATCTGGTATCAAAAGAACTGACAATTTAACGTTCGATGTAAAAAGCACTTTGCCACCAAATGCTCACAGGTAACCGATTTAAGTAGTGTTGCTTAACTTACGGAATATAATAGGTATCATTGCTCATAAAAATTTCGTATTACGAGCGCTAAAATCGTAGGCTGTATGTATAGTAGTGTATAGTGACCGCAAAGTCTGCTCGGCACGTGTAAGCAAGGCATTACCTCTTTGAGTTGATATACAGCTGCCGCAATACTAAAATCAACATCGGCTTTACCTTAGTTGTTCTATTTGATTGCGAATTGCTTACGATATTTAACTTATTTATGTTCATTGGCTAAGCGGTTATTGTGGATTTTATGATGGGAAAATCTGAATTATGATCATGATGTATAAATATAGTAGCCTTTCCCTTAGTTTCTCTATTATATGCATATGTATTAGGTAGGACTTTTATGAGATAAAAACCTTATATTAATAAATTAATGTTAAAAGCGATTATTATATGAGAGCAGATTAAAATAATTTTATCAATACCTCGTACAATAGCATTTTTTTCCAGTATTTTGACAAAAGCTATTTTTGATTGATCGTAAAATCGTAAGTAAAGTCGGTAGTTATTACCCTACTGCTGGAAGTTGGCCCAGCCTTGGTTCATTACAGGCTAAGAGATCTTTTGGTCTATAATATTGCAGTAACAAGATCACACGGTGCTTTCATCTGCAATCCAATAGATGGCGGTAGTGTGAACATTTGTAGATCGCGCTTACGTTATATTATTTACTAAGTTCCCTATCTTGTTACAGTTCGCCTCCCCCGCGGCTGAGAGCGCAGCTTGCGGAAGCAGTTCTTCATCTTCGAGTTCTACTTCATCATCGTCTTCTTCCTCCTCCTCCTCGTCGTCTTCATCGGACTCGGACACGGCTGATGCAGCAGGCGGGTCGGTGCATGCGTCCGCGGACGATTCCACCGCGCTTGCAGCTGCGTGCCAGTTACAGGTAGGGTGTGAATATAAGCGTAGGTCATGAATTTAGGCGCAGGTTAGTTGAGGCTATCATTGGTCTTCTATGTTGACGTCACATATTGTATGAGCAGAGATTTGTATGGGACTAAGTTTGATGAGAGTTAACTTACCGTAGGTCAAACAATACAGTAAGCTGATTGCAAACTGTATTATTATAGTCAGCAAAGCAAGCCTCTACCTAACTTGACAACTGTGTTTTAACTCAACTGATTATATATCAGCGCAGGTAAACCGTAGCACACCTAGAATATTAATAGGACCTAGATATTAAAACAATTTTACTGTTAACCTACATATCGCCCGCACAGTCCTACTATATTTAACCCTGTGACCACTTTTATAAGCTGCTTTATACGAAAATAATATTTATCAGGTCATCGACGATGCGGATCTCGCGGAACTATTTCCAGAGCAAACATCGAGCGCGCCGGCGCAACAACCCAGTTTCACCAACTTTTCGGTTCATAACACGGCAGACAACGATGACAAGTCCATTGTTGATAATGGTGAGTTTCATATCGGAAACATCTACAATCGTAGACATAGTTGTTTTGACGATATCTTGTACGATAGTGTGGGTTATTGTCCAGCAATGTAAAGTTAAAAATATAATCATGTATACACTTATGTCCATGACCCTTTATTCTACTAATCTGTTTCAGGAGATGGTTCAAGCAGTGAAATGGAACTTACCCCACAATTGGTGACGGCGGCGATCCAAAGAGCTACTGCTGACTCTTCGGGGTCCGAGAATGAGTGTTCCAACTCCGACGCAAGGCATCAAACCACGACACACTACGCGTCAAGTTTGCTGCAGCAGTTTGTGGCGCAAACGCAGTTACTAAGTAGCTCCGCGCCGCTAACGACCATCACTGCAGCCACAACATCTCTCGGCCAAATCGAAGGCGTAGGATCCATCAGTGACTGTGTCCTAGGACAAATCAATACTCTACCAGAGATAACACCCAACTTTCTAACAACGTCACAGCACCTAAGCCCTCAACAAACGGAGGAACTTTCTCAAATCAACAAAGATCTCGAAGAAATAACGTCAGTTACAGACTCTGTTAGCATGTCGTTGCCAAATCCGCCTAGCCTCGATGATTGTGTTGACAACAACGTGTTTATGAGCTTGGATATCGCTCAAGGTGGACCGGACATAGGAAGCACTAGTGATTTACTCAAAAATTCACCGTTAACTGATGCCACTGATATCCACTGCCTCAGTCAAGATGAGTCCCAAAAACTTGACACAATGAGCGTTAATTCCGTTGAATCTCAAGAGGATGTAAAGAATGTTATCGTGGAATCGAGAAGAAAGAGAGGGCGACCGCGGAAAGTGAGAAAACCGGAAGAGTTACCACACAAGGAAGATAAATCGGTGGTTAATGTTATAAACTTCCACAATAACAATGATCCGCCGAATGTGTCTCCTGATTCAGGTATTTTATCAAATCATAACTCTCCAACTCACTCACCGTTACGGCGACACGATATAGAAGAAGTAAGCAATAGGTCATGTAGAAAATCTACGCAAAAAGAGAACACAAGGGACCGGAGGGCTATGCGATCCAAATCCAAAAGTCGAGCCAGGCAGCAAATAAGATCAGATTCTAGCGACTGTGATTACCAAAAGAAGAGAATAGAAAATGAAATCAAACAAATTAAAACAGAAGCCCCGTCGCCCGTTCCTCTCAAACAGGAACAAAGTAGAGCGGAAAAGAGTAAGAGAAACGACCACAAGTTAGATATAGCAGCTCTAGATAGAATGTTGTACGCTACCGATAGAGTTTTGTATCCGCCTAGGAAGAAAGTGGGTCGGAAACCACAAGCGAAAGCTACGAAGGCATCTAAAAGTACTCCGAAAACTCTAAAAGATAAGAACCAATATGAATCTGGTGACAGCGATGACGGCTCCATTTCGAATAACAGGTCTGTGCTATCAGGCGTGTATGCGAAAAGGAAAGAGTTGAACAGTAAACTCGCGAGCATGCCTAAGAAGAATACTAAAACGTTCGGTAACGCTTGGAGAGACCACCAGAGTGAAAACGAAGCAGCGGCGGAGGACCCGCTCGACCCCACGTGGAAACAAATAGATCTGAATCCTAAATACAAGGACATTCTATCAGGGTATAAGAGCGATCATGAAATCAAGCCGTACAAGAGCTGCAGTCGGCTCATAGAGTCAGGCTATAAAAGTGACTACGGATGCAGATCGGGCTACAAAAGTGATTATTACCATCGTTCGGGTTACAAAAGTGATCACAAATCCGGATATAAAAGTGATAAGTCCGGATATAAAACTGATTATAGTGTTAGAAGTATGCGCCGGCGCATGAAGAAACTTAAGAAGACTAGATCAGTAAGAGATAGATCTTATTACAAGAATCAGAAGCACTTTGTATCAGATCAAGAGATACTGTTGTTGACTAACAAAACTTTCAACAGTTTAACGTTAGGAAATAGCTCAAGTGATTCGGAGTCCGAAAGCTATTTACGGAATCCCAAAGCTAGCCCGAAATATATCAGTGTTTGTCAAAAATATCCAATGCCTTCGAAATATAGTTTTGGGTTTTCGAAAATAAAATCGGTGCTAACATTAAATACCTCTGATCCGTTTGCGCCAGGCCCGGTGTTTAGCGGCTTTCAAAGGCCAGTGACAACTTGTAATATCTTCAAAGTGGGTAATAATAACAATAACACCTTACTGAAGTCCCCTACTAAAGCCACTTATATTGGAAGTCCGTTGCCGGCGTTAAAACCTGCGTTTACTCATAAATTCGGTGCTTCGCCCATTACAACGGGCAAAACGCCAGGCAAGAAGGAAGATAGCTCCAAGAAATATCCCAGGACACTTTCTCCTAAAACTAGAAAAGGTAAAAATGGAAACTTAACGTTAACAAACACTTCCAAGAAAGAAGTAGCCCCAAAACCATTACCATCAGTTTTTGAGAAAGCTAAAAATACTTACGTTCCGAACAAGTCGTTATCACGAAACGTTTTTCTAAGCCTCAAAAAGCCACAATTGAAACCATCGTTTCACGTGAAGAAACATAGAAGAACAGTAGTACTTGCTCCGCCTAAAATAAACTTAAAACCAGCCGAAAGACCATCACGGATTACGATCAAAACGGAGGGTAAACACCATAGACATAGAAGCAAGCGTCGTCACAGATCACGATCAGCGTCTAGATGTCGAGAATCGTACACGAAAACCGTCGATTTAGTCGATCAGAAGTTCAGTCAAGAAATGGACAACCTAGTTTCTAACTTCATCAAATTGTGTCAGGTTGCTCCCAAACTAATCACGAGTAATTCACAAAATACGTCAAAAAGTGTAGAGAAACCGGCGCCAGAACCTCCACCGCCGAAAGTTGCTAAAAGAGGTTCAAAGAAACGCAAAACGTCAGATAATCAGGAAATCGCGACTCCAACATCTAAGCGACGACACAAAAAACAACTGGCAGAGTCACAGAACAAAGGCGGAAAGGACACCAATGAACATAAACTACCCCTGAAGAAACGGCATTATCATATCAATTCGTCTACCAGTAATTCCTTGAGTCTAAGTTTAGTGACTTCAGAGTTTGAAGAAAACTCCAAGAATGGATCCGGACCTGAAAAGTTTTTGTGTACAGAAACTGATTGCATGGGAGAAGGGAGTAATGAGAAACCGAGTGAATCTCCTAGATCGAGGATATCTCATGAGAAAGCCAAAAAAGGTAATGAAGTTTCGAAATCGACCGCAACTAATCAACAAGACTCTAAAGCGAATAACGAATACAATAAAGCTTCAAAACCTAGCAACGATTTGTCTGAAAGTTTAGAAGTAAAAATAGATGAGAATAATACAACACCTACTAAGAACCACTCTCCATCATTACTGGCATCGAACGATTTTTCCACCAAGAAACCCAATTCAGAACAGTCTGAATTGTCCAAGAAAATTTACGAGACATCAGAGAAACTGAAAGCTGTTCACAAAATGGTTAATGACTTGGAAAAATCGTTGCCGAAAGGAAAGGATGACGGAAAAACTGATGGAGTGAAACAGGACGCAAATAAAGTTTCCTCACCACGAACTGAAGTGAAATCATCACCAACAAGGCATTCTGCTCCTATTGTGACGCCTAAAAAACGTCATAGATTAGAAGCTGAAAAGGTAGCTTCAAGTCTAGATATTGTCGTACAATCTCTGTCTAAAAAGCTATCAGATGATAAATCGTCGACTACGCTCAACAATAAAGAAAGTAAAGAGTCGAGCCAAAACGACAACGACACTGATAAATCCTCCTCATCCAAAGAACAAGATTCTCCCGAAACGACATCCTCGAGTAGTAGCCCTTTAACTGTAGACCCTTTGAAAAGTATGTCAGCGCGTTCTCTATACAAAAGTTCAATACCTCCGGCCCAAAAATCAGAAATAATGACGCGGAAGAAAAATAGACTAGAAGGATTGACCAGCAACCTTGTCTCGAAGATAAACCCAAGTGCAGCTACTAAAGTGTTAGATACTCTTCTGAACAACAATATCAGGAAATCTATTGAATCAAGAATATTGGAGAAAGAGAAAAATAGCGAAGGTAAACCAACTGACAAGAAGGAAAATACACATAACACTCGTGCTACTGTTATCAAATCTCCTATGTCTAAAGGCAAATCTACTGACACGAAGAAAGGGAAGGCATCTGAAGCAACTTCTGGGTTATTAGAATCATCTGTGGTCGTCAATGTAGACAGACCGACGGGAATATTTGAGCCTTCAATTGATTTGGAGGAACAAATACCTAAATCTTCTATCTGCGTTAGCAACGGCCTGCTTGATAACGGTAAAAAGTCTAAAGGAAAGGGAGATAAGAACTCTGTTTTAATATCAATGGAAACAGAGCCCGAGTTCCCTCTTGCTTTAATTTCTGAAACACCTGAGCCAATCATAAGACCTAAAAGAGGAGAGTCAATAGCAGCTGTCATTTCCGACAAAATCCAAGAAACAACCGGCGGACACAACTTGAGGCAATCCAAAAGAAATCTCAGCGAAAATGAAGATAATAATGACAACAAGAAGAAAAAGAAACTCAATAACATCCTTCGAGAAAGTAAATTGGTTTTACCATCTAAAGTCTTGATACCCAAGGTTCAAGCTGAAAAAATACCTACTGGAGAACTTTCTAAGAAGACCAGTGTACCAGAAAAGAAGACCGATACGTCCGATAGCAATGAAAGCAAAGCTAAAAAGGCAAGAAGGCGTAAAGCAATTAATCGTACCGGGTTCCCAAGTGTCAAACGAAAGAAGAAGAAGGTCGAACCTAATGTAACATCGGACCACTTTACCTCGGAAGATACGGACAACAATTCCGCCTTCGATAGAGTACCGAAAGACGGCGAAGCAATGAGCAGCTTCCTAGAACGAACTACTAACAAAAAGCCTGAACTTAAAGTGGTACTTAATAAAGACGAATGTCCTAAACAAGGCAGACTGACAGTTGTGTCTCTCGAGAAATTACAAGGCAAAGACGTTCCCGCTGAAAATAATAATAAGACTACTGTTGTTAACAGCAACGAAAAGAAAAACACAAGTTCGTCAATACTAAGAGCTCCGGCTTTACAGTTGAAACAGAATAGACCTGAGAAAGAACTCAAAACTCATATAAATAAATGGGAAGTTCTTAGCGAGTCTGACAGTATTCCTTCTCTGGCTAGTTCTATTGGTAACGATGAAGATAACATGCCTTTGAGTTTACTCAATCAGAGACCCGCTAGGACTTTGTCTCGATTGGATAACCTAGAAAAGATGAAACGGAAAACTAGAGCAATGTCGCCGTCGCAGGAAATCGAAGAGATATTCTCTAAGCGCAAGGTTGTTGAAAAGAATTGTAAAATTGCCCTTAGACCCAAGTCAAGTCTCGCTGTACTCTGTCCTAGCGAGAGGAAGCTTAGAAGCGCCGATAATCCAATTGAGGAATTGAAGCAAAAGAAGGTTGAAAGTAAGAAACCTATCCCAGAAATTGAGAAGACAAAGCCACAAAGCGTGTTTGCTCGAAGGAAATCGAGGTCGTGTCAAGTAAGGAAAGTCCAAGAAGTACAGTCGAGTTCACGAGAAAGTTCCATTGACAATGTTGTCAGTCGGAAACAAAGAGCTAAGTCTCGTGAACCGTCGCTGGATAATCTTCGAGATAATGACGAAAATGATCCTCTACCTCTGAACGAAAAGGAGATTGACTTCGAAAAGAGTATCGACGTGCTTTCAAAGAATGTTATTTGCAAGAAGCGGGTGGCGTCGTCTCGCGATGAAAGCCCGGCTAGCGGTGTGGATAACAGAGACAAGCCCGTCGTGTCTAAGAGGAACCCGAGGTTGCGGAAGAAGTTCTTAGCAGCTGGACTGTTTTCGGACTACTATAAGGACGAGTAAGTTACTTTTATTTCTATGATATAGTTAGTCTAAATCATCTTTCCTCTACTCTACGTGGTTGATATTGACAATTTTCAGTTCCTCTTCTTTGAAATGTTTTAGTCTATGCGTTATCCTTCTCTGTAGCTTGTTTATCTCAGAAGAGTCCTCTCAGTATACTGACAAATCTCATCCTTTTCAGCCCAAAACCAGAGGGTAAAGGAAAGAATCTGGTCACACAAACAGAATTTCCGCCCGGATTGTTGGCACCGCCGCCGTACTGTGAACGTTGGGTGCGAAGGAGACAGCAACACTTTACGTTACCTTATGACATATGGTGGCAACAACATTACAACCAACCCGTGCCTTCGTGGAATTATAAGAAGATTAGGACCAGTAAGTGTCAAAACTTGTAGTTTAGTTACTGTAGAATATTGACATGTCTAGGAAACGCTTTTCAGTAATGATAACGCGTCCTTTGTGAATTTGGTCTTCTTCATCGAGTGGATGGCCAACCTGACCAATCCTGGTGTCGAGAGTTATTGAGCCGCCAAAGGCCTCTGACATGGCTCAAGTAACGACTAATATCCGTAGAAAGTAACCGGGACCGACGGCTTAACGTGCCCTCCGAAGCACGGAATCATCTTACTTTTCGAGCAATCAGGTGATTCAGCCTGCAATGCCCTAACCAAACTGAGGAAAGTCTCACAAAGAGATTTTTGTGAGATATCCCCACCGGGAATCGAACCCGGAACCTCCGGGTCGTGAGCCAGGCGCTCAAACCACAAGACCACGGAGGCTGTTAATTTGTGAATTTGGTGTAAAGGTTCTATGTTATTACTAAGTCAATTTATCGTTCCCTAATCTCAAACTAAATTTAAATCATCTTGACACAAACTAATTTACAAACACAGTAATATCATATTTATAGGCATATTAGTTAATTATCATATTAGTATAGATAGTAACAACTAATCGCATCCACAGACGTATACTACGACGTGAAAGCGTCGGCGGAAGAATGTGAAAGCGTGGCGTGTAACTGCGCGCCCGCGTCAAGTTGCAACGAGGACTGCATCAATAGACTCGTGTATTCCGAGTGTTCCCCGCAACTGTGTCCTTGCGGGTATGTATCTAAACTTCTATACTGACCTATACTATAATATCTATACTAATACTTATATACTGATCTATATACCTATTAAAATAACGATAACGCGTTCTGACTTGCTCTTGAGAGGTGAACAACTACAAGGTACAAACACCTTCTCATACTAATATTATAAAGAGGTAAAATTTGTAAGTTTGTTTGTTTGTATATTTGAGGTAATCTCAGGAATTATCGGTCCGATTTGAATAATTCTTTTTGTAATAGATAGCCACATTCAACGGGAAGGTTATAGGCTATTTTTCATCCCGAAATTTTTCACCGCGGGGCGCTGCTAGTGCTTAATATAGTGATAAGTATAATAAATCTATATGTTAACATGTATTTCTGTTACAGTGATAAGTGCAAAAACCAACGCATCCAACGGCATGAATGGGCGTCGGGGCTTGAAAAGTTCATGACGGAAAACAAAGGGTGGGGCGTGCGGACCAAACACAAGATCGGGTCCGGAGACTTCATACTGGAGTACGTCGGCGAGGTCGTCTCCGATAAGGAGTTCAAGGTGAGTTTAACATATGAACGCATTCAGATAAACTTAAAATAATTATGAACAAAACCCTACGTAAAACGGCTCAACCGATAAAAACCACCGCAAGGAAATTGGCTATGAAATAAAAAAAATCCGCATCGAAATCGCTCCATCCGTTTAAGAGCCACGGTGCCACAGAAAGATACAAAAATCGACGATGTCACATCTGTCACATTACCAATGTGAAGTTTGTCACAATGAAACTACGATTAAAAAACTCTCCAACTATAGTAAGGAATTTGTGTCTGTCAGGTACTAAAAATGTATGCAGGCATTCAAATAACGAATGTTTTAATTCTAGGAACGCATGGCAACGCGTTACGCTCGCGACACGCACCACTACTGCCTACATCTGGACGGCGGGCTGGTTATCGACGGGCACCGGATGGGCGGAGACGGCAGATTCGTCAACCACTCCTGTCGACCCAACTGTGAGATGCAGAAGTGGACGGCTAATGGTGAGAAACGATTTCAATTGTCTTGATAATATAAGAAACCAGTTCTGGATAGGTATTCTTTGTCTGTGTTCTAAAAAAATATTTGTTAATGGCAGTCCAGTAAGTAACCGGCCTTCAAATTGAGTAAAAAGTGTTGATATTGTTTGATACTCTACGCGATTGCAAGGACAGTGATATTTAAAATAACTATTTGCTTTCAGGTACTTTCCGAATGGCTCTATTCGCTCTTCGAGACATTGATCCAAATGAGGAATTGACTTACGACTACAACTTCTCGTTGTTCAATCCTGCTGTGGGTCAGGTAAGGATATAACATACAATTAGTTTTATTAATAGTAATCGTTAGTAGATTAGTTATGTGGTCGGTGATAACTTATCATCGACCACTTAGGTAACCCTTCCTGAAACCTGAAATCCCTTCAACATACTTACGAAGATTATTCTCAATATTATTATACCACTTTGGAAGAATAGATAGATTTTGATAATAGTCGAATGTATGTATCTGTTTGTTCACAGCCTTGCAAATGTGACTCGGAAGATTGCCGCGGTGTGATTGGCGGTAAATCGCAGCGCATCACAAAATTGCCTGTGAAGACCCAATCACGAACGCCTTCAAACGCTTCCAACCAATCACAGGGCTCGAACGGAAACCAACCACGAGTCGGTCGACCAAGAAAAGCCGTCAAATGTAATAAAAAATCAGAACAACAAAACGCAAATACTTGTGACATCAAGAACATGACTATACTCAAGTATCAACAACATCTGAGCAAATTGTGGCAGGAACCGCAAATGAAACCGTTGACGGCTAAAGAGAGGAATCTGGTGAAGGAAAGACATTGCTTCCTGTTTAGGAACCTGGAGAATGTAAGTATTATGAGCTGTTCAAATATTTTATTGAGAACTGTGACGAGAAAATTAAGGTATGAGGAGTTGTTTGTTGATTTAAATTATTTGTTAGTTAAACATTTTCAATTAAAAAGCAATCACTAAATTTAAATCCCAGACTTTGGCTTCAAACGTTGTTTCAGTTTTAACTTTAGGCAATCTTACAGTTTGTGACATATCGATCGCTTGTCTGCAGGTGCGGCGCGCCCGCTCGCGGCCGCCGGCCCCCGCGCCGCCCGCGCCCGCGCCCGCGCCCCCGCCCGCGCCCGCCCCCGCCCCCTCCCCCATCCTGGTCGACCCCATGCAGCTCCCCGCTACAATGGATTCCTCAGTGTTCCTGCAGCGCTTGCGAGCGCTACGAGAACCTAAACATGAACACATCAAGCGAGCGATCACCAAGGACGACGAAACCCTACCCAAGAAGAAGCGCTTGAACAACATCTATCAAGCGCTGCACGCTGCTGTAATGGATGCTAAAGGTATTTTCAACCTTGTAAATAACCTATTTTCAAAATATTATTTGCTTGTGCATATTGGAATGCGTACTGTAATGTCTTGAACTAAGTATTTATTATGCATGTTGAGATGAAAGGATGTTTGTTATTTCTTTATCGTCAAATACCTCAAAGATCCACTTGGCAGTTTATAGCCATATTGAAGTAAGATAACCTGCAATAAATTGACTTATTTTACACCATTCTCACTTGATTTACAGATGATAAAGACAAGCCGTTATGCGCGCAGATTCTCAAAGCTAAACCATCTAAGAACCAAGAAGACACAACGGCGACACCAACTCTAACATCAATTGAGAACAACATCAAATCCGGACACTACGACTCTTTAGTTCAGTTTGATAACGACATGAATGCTATGTTCTCGGGCGTGATGAGAGAACACGGCAGACTTTCCGCACTGGGTAATGTCGCCCTGCAGTTGAAGAAAGTGTATGGAAACGTGAAGTCGGAGATTGTAGATCATCTGACTAAGATTCTGGGACCTGATGAGAGCGTACCGCCTGGATTCTTGCAGAAAATTAAGGGTACGTTCAATGTTTAATGTTGTGTATCTTTATAGCTTTTTGTAAAGAGATCTAAAACTAATAATACATCAATCGTTGGATTTATTTTGCACCATTATGACTGACCTAAAGTTAGCGACGAACGTTACAACATGATTATGTGTAAAAATAAAAAAGTTTCAGTTTCATGTCCAATCACGCCGCGTTCGTCGCTCACGCGTTCTATGTGACACGATTTGACGTTAATAAACTGAAAGACACAATGCGTTGTCACTTCAGACATGCTTGATACCAGAGTTGAACAGTGGCCACTAACCTACACGTACTTACTTGCTTAGTACGACCATTGAGTATTTGATTTTTACTCACCGCATTATGTTGAGTGTAGGAGCACTGGTAAGTATCGTGATGTGAGCGCTTGTTGGTTACAGAGGAGGTGATCCTGTGCCCGTGCGGGCTGCACGTGGAGGAGGGGCTGATGGTGCAGTGCGGCGCGGCGCGCTGCGGCGTGTGGCAGCACGCGCGCTGCATGCGCATCACCAACACCAGCGCGCCGCACCGCTGCACCACCTGCCAGCCGCGCCCGGTCAGTATACTGCGAGACTACTTAATAGACACATACAGACTATGTGACGCATATCATCCAATGCGCTCTTGCGTGTATAGCATATCGTGAGCTATTTGGAGAATTTAAAACTGAAATCTAACAAAAAATATCACGTTAGATCGCGAGGCATGTGTGTTCGCGTTCAATGCTGTTGACGTGTGTAATTTGAACACAAGTTGTACTTAAAAACTTAAGAATTGATTTGATTGCAAATTATTTATAATATATATATATAGTACAATTTAACGTAACTACTTAACGGCCGAAATGACTTTACCTGGTGAGGTATGGTTACCTGGGGATGCTGGGAATAGTTGACGTTGCAGCCAGCGTCAAGTATTCCCGGCACCCCGAGCGTATGACTAAGCCACGTGGGGGGGCAGGTGGAGCGCGAGATCCCGCTGCCGGAGTTCACGGAGGAGGGCCACCAGTTCCACGTGTCGCTGGTGCGCGGCGCGCTGCCCGTGCGCCAGGGCGACACGGTGTACGTGCTGCGCGACATCCCCGTCGACGCGGCGCGCCCCGACGTGCGCGCGCGCCACGCCAAGGAGCGCGCCAGGAAGGTAACACGCGCTACGCTTGCAATATCAATCTATGGTTGATATTCCAACCAGAATCGGTCCCTTCTGAAAAGGAACAAGCTTTAGGGTTCATTACATTTTTACCCTACCATTGACCCTACCCTTTTCGTCAATGGAAGAAGTTGTCTTCGGTAAAAACAAATTTAGTTCATTCCATTCTTACTCCATCATTGAACGCTTTTACTAGAAGGAAGAACTTGTCTTCGGTTGATAAGATTCAGTTTTCATTTCATTCTTACTTCATCATTGAATATTTTTCTTTCAATGAAAGAAATTGTCGGTTGAAAAATCATTCGTGATAGTTTCAATTTTAAGCCTTATAAGTAAAAATATAATATACACACAGTACGATCGCGAACTAGGAACAATCCCGTCCATTGACCTTTATCTCTCTCTGTCACTTGCACATAATGATGTCTCAGTCCTACTCACACAATACGTTGGCCATTGAAAAGGCTATAATATTGTGTAGTGATAGAGACAGATAAAGAATGATGGACGACATTCTTCCTGCTCTGCTACCACTCATTTTGAATTGAAACTACGTTTTTTTACTATACTAAATGAAACGGGTCTGTATCGCGTTAGATTATTTAGCGTATTTTATTCGATACAGACCCGTTTCATTTAGTATAATGAGTGCAAATCGTGTGAGTTTAAAAAGTACGTTTTTTTACGTTTGCAAAGTGTATCCGTAAACGTAGTTTAAATTCAAAATAACATTATTATTATTATATTTAGCCTGGTGTGTCCCACTGCTGGGCAAATGCCTTCACGATCTTTCCACACCTCTATTAAGTCCGAGACAGGGCCAGTCTTTCCGGAAGGAGACAAAATAATAGTGTGATATGTATTGACGTCGTGTTGTTGTCAGGAGAGCGCGGTGCGCAAGCACACGTACCAGACGATCGGCGCCGTGCCGGTGTCGGAGCTGGACATCTTCCGCGTCGAGCGGCTGTGGAAGCACAAGGACACGCGCGAGCGCTTCGTCTACGGACACCACTACCTGCGCCCGCACGAGACCTTCCACGAGCCCACGCGCAAGTGAGTCGCCCCGTGCCGGTACCCGCCTTGACCCCGTTCCCGCGGGAATTTCGGAATAAAATGTATCCCATGTGTTATTCTGATGTATAACCTATATTACTGTAAAGTTTCATCCAAATCCGTCCAGTAGTTTTTTCGTGAAAGGGTAACAAATATACATCCATACTCATAACTTGTCGTATTTGTAATATTAGTGAGATGATTTAAACTTGACAGCAGTAAATGAGACGGATGACGCTCAGGTTAAAAATCTCGCAATCATTTTATATGAAGTTGTTCATGACATGAACATAGGGAACATTTGCCTCCAGCCAGTCATCCCGTAACCTCGAGTGGTGTAATCCCTCGAAATGTATTTTTTATACACACATATGTGGTAAAAAGTACTGTTATTAAAGATACTGTTAGCCTATAATCTCTTTAATAACAGTATCCGTTTTTAATTACTATCATCATATGTACCAATTCTCCATACACGTTCTGTGTGACATAATTAGAATACTTACATTGATGTTTGATTCCAGATTCTTCCCCAACGAAGTGATGCGAGTGCCGCTATACGAAGCGGTGCCCATTGAGCTGGTCATGTCGCAGTGCTGGGTCATGGACCTCAACACTTACTGCAAGGTTCGTATGTCGGGAGCAATGTAATGATGATGCTAGAATCTTAATTTATATTTTTAACCTGAAACGTATTGACACCAGTTTATGACTAATTAACATAGGCCTCGTTACATAACGTACTGTAACTGTCTATTATCAGAGATGTTAAGTGTCGACACTTCTAATTGACATAATTTTTCGAACATGACATGTAAAATCACGCATTAAATCTCTTAAGGAAGCATTTGACATCTTTGACTACGGGCGTAAAATCACTAAGGTAACGTCATATTGTCACCAGGGCCGGCCCGTGGGCGCGTCTGAGGACCACGTGTACATCTGCGAGCTGCGAGTGGACCGCACGGCGCATCTCTTCGCCAAGATATCGCGCCCCAAGTACCCGATATGTACGAAGGCGTACGCCTTCGACCATTTCCCGCAGCGGTTGAAGATTACGAGGACTTATGCGGTAAGGATTTTAAATTTTATCATCAGATTCGGCATAGCAATATATGTAATCCACACACATAGCATAGCAAGCATAGCATAAATATTGCATAGGAACAGAGCATAGCATAGCTCTGAGGGGAAGCCATGGGTGTTAGTGACCCATGGGAGTAAGTGACAAACGGTCAATTAGGAAATTAGTGCGTTTAAGGAAATGTAACTAATAGTTTTATTATTATTACAGCCACACGAGGTTTCGCCTGAATATTTGAAAGGAAGAGCGGCTAGGAACGCAGCACTTGTAGAGAAAAGTGCTTCTAAATCCAACAACAAGGACAATAAGAAGAAGCCGCTGGCTATAACTTACCCAGAGGGGTCTAAGGTAAGGGAACATTGAAAAATAGTACGTATTATTATGTGCTAATTTTAAGGTATAAGTAAGCAGTCATAGTAAAATTAGGTCGAACTACTTGTACTTACCATATGACACATAACACTTTAAATATGAATTTGCGCTTTACCTCTCTTGCTCAATCATAAGCATATTGAATGAGAATGTGCTAGTTTGTGACTGTGTAAATGTGCGTATGGTGTACGAGTGAACATGTGAGTTGCATGTGAATGATTGAGTAACAACTCATCATAATTATTGAGCATAATATTTTCGTTCCACAGAAATCCCCATTACACGCTCAAAAAGAACGAGTGAACAGTATCGCGCGTCGTTTGTTAGCGCGCGGCGCGTCGCGGCCCGAACTCGACGCGTCTTACCTTCTAGCGCCCACGAGACAGAGGAATAATAGCAATTGAACGAACACACTGGATTATATGGTTTATGTTCATTCTTCCATACTGTGAGTTATGTTAATTCTTAATTATATGCTGTGGTCTGTTTATTATTGACATTTTACTTTCATATATATTAATTCTTGACTATACAAGATATATACTGTGGTTAATGAAATGTAATGTACTTCCTTATATAATACACTATTTCTCACAAATTACAAGGACTTTGCAGATCGATTAATAGGGCCAGTACGAAGTCAAAATGCTGTCAAAATCAGGTACAAGTAGTGTAAAATGTCGCATTTCGATGCAAACATACATTATTTACATAATATGATCTTATTTTTTATTACGTGTTTTCCGTAAAATGAACCTCTAAATTTTGGTGCTGTCATATTAATTATATTCTTTGTAGAGTTATGAATTAAACTACATATATTCTATTACTGTTCAGTTTCCATTCAATAAAATTCTGTACGAATTGTCAAGATTGATGAACTCAAAACGTAATATGTACATACCTTTAAAAAATACTAAAGAAGTGGGTATTGAACTGTTGTAAAGAGATAAAGAGAAATCGATTATAGTCGTCGAGAGAAATAATCAAGTATTTAAAATCGATTATAGTGGGCAAGAAAATGTGGTTGATTGATATTGAAAGTTGCCAATAACTTACATATGGTGCGTATTTATCTTTCGGAAACACAGGTAAGTAGTAGGATGTACAGTAGTTGGTTTGGTATGAACTGTGATTGCTAGATGGATTTCGTTGGCAGCATTCATTAGGCCGTGCTTAGTCTCACTGACTGTCACGGCTGACGTCAGTCGTCCGTAGTTTTCACTGAACACAGTCGTCTAATATTGAGTTATTATGGGTTATAATTACGTCAGTACTGACAGTCAGGGTAGAACTAAATACGGCCTAAAATTAAATAAACATGTATTCTTAACGCTTTGTATAAGCTGTTTAGTATAAAATCATTAATAATTAATTTAAGTATTTATTAACTGTACAGCTCCGTACTATAGATGGAAAGATATGAACTAAATGTTACTTACATTCCGTACAATGTTATTTAATGTAAGTCGGCTTGTAATCCTTTCAGAATCTCTCCGTATGTAAAATATAAGCGTAAAATCAACGTTAAATTGTGTAATAAGTGTTCTTACTAGTATTCTCTTGGCATACATTACAATTGTAACAGTACATTAAAATTGTAATCTCAAATAAAAAATGTAAGTTAAAAAAATATTAGCTTAATTAAAACTAAGTACATATTTATATTTTTACACATAAGATTGTTTCTCTAAGTTATTTAAGGTAGAATAATTACTAGTTGTAATTGTAACGACCACTGGTGCGAACTGATGTTGAAAATTGAAGAGGTTTAAGTAGAGGTTAGCAAAGAATAGTTGTTGGGAAGGTTGTTAATTTAATATTAGTATAATTAATAAGTATTTTCTTTATATTATTCATTATTAGGTAAAGAGAATTCTTTTTTTCTTATCTGGTCATAGCACGCCCCCGTCGGCACGTGTCTCTCGTTATAAAACTTATTCTCTCTGATTTTTGTCTATTATATTTAGTTGCTAGTGTTGTAAATAGATAGCTATTAAGGTGGTTGGTTGTTTATTATTGATATCTAAATTATACATTAATTTGGCGGACATATTATGTAAGTGTAGCGCCACATCTGCGGAACGTACGGCGCCGAACCTTCCGCTCTATGACACATCAGTCGAAATTACGCCGCGTACTGATGTGTCATAGATAACTTGAAATACACTACGAGCGTATTTAGCGGAAGGTTCGGCGCCGTACGTTCCGCAGATGTGGCCCTACACTAATGTTTTTTCTCTTCTATTGTCCCATTTAAAAGATTTATTAATTGGAACTGGCGTAGTTTCTTTCACTATTTTGTTTGATGTGCTGTACGCCTAAAGTGCTATTATATCAATCACCCCCTTACTTATAAACAATGATTAACTTAATCAAACGTTTTGATCATGTTAATCATTGGTTGATTACTTTAATCCTTGTTTGATTACGCTAATCATGCGGTTCGATTCAATGTAGCATTGTGATTATAAATTAATGATTTTTAGTTATGAGTAAGGAGGTATAATAAAACATTTTCTAACACATTTATTTATGCCGCCATGCTTTTGGAGTGTGATCACAGTGAACAAAGTTGTTTTTGTTTCTAATTTATTTGTATGATATTGTTAGGTTTATGAACTTAGTTTTTTCTCTGAGCTTTTTGTATAACATTAAGTGATTAAGGATTTTTTTCATTTATAATACGCTTTTTACATATTTATTATGTATTTTTCTTTGTAACGCTTGCAGTGAAATGTTATGGAACTACCTTTTATGTTCTTTTCGCCTTAGATATACAGTCAATAAGGTTGATTGTCTAACATTGTCGGGCAATAATCGCTTGTGGTTTTTAGCGCGATATACCATAACTTCGTATACTACGCTTTCTGACGTACAAGGGATTTTCGCCTTAACGTGGTCTATTGTCAATGTATCTTGATTGTAAAAATATTTCTTCCGAAGCTAATATTTGTGTATCGTTCTATGTGTGGCGTTTTATTGCAAGCAACTTTACACACATGTACAAGTCATGTATTCATAAAATTCTAAAGCGATAAGCTTATTTTTCCAATTTGTTTTGTTACTTATATTTATATACGAAGCCTATTATATTTTGATTTCATATAAATAAGCCGTGCTTGCTTATAGGCATCCTTAATTTAAGGTCAATTGATCCCAAGTCTAGTACAAATCATTAATACCTTCAACACATACCATGCAAACCTCTCCCAATATTCTTGATCTATATTTGAACTTATTATGCACAGTAAAATAGTAAAAATGTAATAAAGCGATCGATGGATATCGTTTTACGAATTAATTTTGTTTTAACTATCAATGGTCGAGAATTCGATTGGCATAGGAAACTGCGCGTTACAAAATGTTCAAAAGTCTTGAAGAATATTAGAGGAGGTATACTTAAATATGAATTCTTTCACACCATATACGCACATAGTTAGATAAATGTTGGATTAGATATAAAGAAGTTTAAAAATATTATATGAAATTTATTTATCTTCACAAATGCACTCTAATAGATATTTTGCCTTGTAGTTGAAAAGGTTGCTTTTTCAATAACCCAAGGATGTATGTCGAATCGACCAATGGGATTGTTTTGTTTTACCGTAAATGGAAATAGAGCGATCTGATTGGTGGATAATGATACACATCTTAATTAAAATAAAGGCAATCTCTGTAATAAAATGTTCATGTTATTATATCGAAATATGAATTTTATCTGTTCCGTAGCTAATACCATTATGTACTTAATTAGTAAATGAAATTAACAATAGTCATTGATTAGTAATAAGTATGCCTTTCAGTCTTTGTGTGGTTATATAGATGTAAATTGTTACAATAGACAGCATTTTAATTGAAATATCATTGCCTTTATCAGATTGGGATCAAAAACACGTTTTTTACCTCCAACGCGAGGCAGAGGTTTCCATTGGGATATCAAAAATTGTAGAAAATAGTTTGTACTATTCTAATGAATTTGTTGCAATAGTACAAAGTATTTGATTGATTATTTACATTATTATTTATACGAGCAGCTTTATTTGTTTTTAAGATGCCATTTGTTGTAACTCATGTTTTAATATTAAATAAAAACTTGGATCATTATTGTGGTTTCTTTTAACCTTTTTAGTAGTTGAATAAGTTTTTAACATTTGACACACTTCCTTACACACACACACACACACACTTACTACCTATTGAGTACTATTTAAACGAATATGAACACTCGAATTGAACACCTCCCTTTTTAAGTCGGTTAAAAATATAACATTTCGACAAAAATATATTTACATTAGGACAAGGCGTCACCTTAAGAAAATAAGGAATCATTGGACGGAAATGTCTGTGATTTAATAATGAGATGTACATTTTGCGGAACATTGTGCGGATCAAGACACGACGGAGAAAAATAGCCTATAACCTTCCCGTTGAATGTGGCTATCTATTACAAAAAGAATAATTCAAATAGGACTGATAATTCCTGAGATTACCTCGAACAAACAAACAAACTTACAACCTCTACCTCAACCTTACCTCTTTATAATATTAGTATAGATTAAATGTTGCAACCGGTATTAAAAGGTGTATTTGATTCATTTAACAGACATTCGTACAGGTAAATGCATTCGCCAGTCAACCGTTGCAGATTGAGTTTCCATGCTATTACAATTTATGCAATAAGTTTGCTATTTTATTGGTTTATTCACCCCGTTAAACCTTACGTATATTACATACACCATATTAATAAGGTGTTTACTTAGCCGATTCAACTTGATTCATAATTATTGATTTAATATGGAATTACCTACTGGTTTGGATGAAGTTCCAGACTTAAATATTGGCTTAATTTATATAGGTAGGACCTACAAAAATAGCTGTATCTTTTGTATAAATACTAAAAATTAAATCGTTTGTCCGGATTAAGGCTTATAGAGAACATAATAGACTAGCAGCGCCCCGCGCATTTCCCATTCCTGTGGACATTTCCGGATGAAAAATAGCCTATAACTTTCCCGTTGAATCAGATTGGTAGTTTCGAGAATTGCTTCGAGAAAAGGATAGTACAACCGTGCCCCTTTTTTGCACGACTTTGCACTGCAGTGCATAAAAAACACTTGATATTTATTTAATAAATAACTAATCAGATGCAGTAAGAAATTAATAAGTAGTTATCTAAAATAGATGTATTATGTGTGCCTAAGTTGTTATTAAACTCGATCCTTGGTTGCACCAACTGAGTACATATTGCATTTCTTTACTTTGCAATAAATGTACGTTTAATTTGCATATCGTCATACTTTTTCAGCTGTTACCACTTTGTATCATAAGTATTTCCATTTTCAGTCAGAGGCAAGGATAACAGACTAAAGACTGTTTTTAGTCAAAAGTGGTCTATGAAAACTTTCCATATCGGGGCTCATGGTATAGGCTATGGAAGGAGCTCCTAGACTGTCCCTTTCATTGTCTTAACGATTGCCGCCACATAAGTGATTTATCTTTTATCCAATTGAGTTATTAATTCCATCCTCAAGTTCGTCATTCCATATCTTAAATGTAATTCCACCCGTTAAGAATATTGGTGGTATCAAACTTTTACTTCATTCATTGAGTAAGGTTCATTCATCCGTGGCGCTATGCTGTAACACTAATGAAGTACATTAGTTTAGATGTACTTTACAGTAGCCGGAAATTCAATAGGAAGAGTACTCGCTCTCATGTTCCGGTATTTTGAATATCTACTTGAATGAATGGATGTGTTTCTTATTATTTAAAATATCTAACCTCGATCCCATTGAGACAATGGAGACCACAAATATGATATCATTCAAGTTCTCATGCCTATGGTATGCCCTAAGGCAACGGCAATTGTCTAGTTCTAGTAACTATCAAATAGACTAGTTCTATACAAAATAAAGTTTTGCTTACACCTATACTACCAAACCAAGGCAATGTACGAGTATATCGTTGAGGTTACTTATTAGTATTACCAACTCGCATATTTACACTTACCTACATACTCAAATACAACCAATACTTACCTACTTATGTATTGGCTCAAATAAATATTTATTTATTATTATTTACAACTATGTACTTACATAATTAAATACTAGCAGCGCCCCGCGGTTTTACCCGCGTTGTGCTCGTTCCCGTTGGAATTTCGGGATGAAAAATATAACCTTCCCGTTAAATGTGGCTATCTATTACAAAAATAATGATTTAAATCCGACTGGTAATTCCTGAGATTAGTTCGAATACAAACAAACTTATAAATTTTACCTCTTTATAATATTTATACAGAAATACCTATGGATACTAACTATCTAATACAATATTATTAAAGTTAAGTAAGCAGGTTATAGGTACATAACATTAAATCTATATGTAATTCTACGAGTAAGTATGTTTATAATTTAATACACATAGTACACACAAAGCTTTATTACATTAAAGCCTTTCTTATATAAAGTCTCGATTTCAAGGAAGGCGGAAATAACAAATCTCCTTTTCGTGTCATACGATTAGGTTTGGTACAATCGTTTCGGATGGTACGTGCATCGACTCACATAGAGTGGCGCGATCCTTGGCACTTAGCAGTTGTAAACAGAACTCTTATATGATGCATTGGACTGGGAAGTGAGTCATGATGTTGATCTGATCTCTTGACTGTTGCAACACAAACGGTTACGTTGTGTCATCGGAAATTCTTTCAGGTTTAGGGAAAAATCCTGAATCTACGGTCGTCTAGGTTCAATATACCTAACTAATTTAATGAACCAAAAGTTAGATAGAAACTCTCCTCACCTTCTTTACTATGCAGCAGTAACACACACGCATTAATTTTCAACGTGTTGTTTAAACATATTCATATCAATTATGTAGTCATATCATAATAACTTAATTTCACTTCATCCTCCTCAGGCCACTGATGTTTAGTACGATGAAAGGCCTTTACCTAGCATTGGTTGGTATCTACAGTACAGACTAGTACTATTTAATTTAACTTTATTTCAATATGTACTTATTTTCTTGGAAAAGCAAAGACTGAAAAAGATATAAAATACTTTGACAGACTAATAACTAGGTACTTATTTTAAAACATAAAAATTCGATTTTTTTTTTGAAAAGTAATTACTTGGTCTACTTAAATAGATACTAAAATTAATCTTCAATAATCAAAATGTGATCGTAGTATTGATTGATATTATCTACCATACTAGTATAGTACTACATATTTTGTAGGTACCTACCGGGTTCGATGCTTGGCGCTCGGTGCTCTCTCGACCAGACTGGGGTCAGCCGGGCCCGAGCGGTCTAATGGAAAGATTGGACCCGCGACGTCCTGCGGCTACGTGGGTATATTATCTCACCAGTCAACGCATCCTCGCCGATCAGACATTACAAACATTACTCCCAGTTAACTAGTTACATTATTTGAAGTGAAATGTCGTACTATATATAAATTGGTTAGATAACTTCATACCTACCTATAAGTTGCGGATTTTTTACACAGTTCAAACTTTAATAAGGCATTTAATTATAATAGACAGGCATAAGTCTATCAGTTTGGAAATTTAGAAAGGTATTTATTAGGTAGTCTAATTGTTGATTTAAGCTTTCAGAGTTCTTTGAACTATGATTACAAGTAAGTAGTTAAATAGATACATACCTTCATGTTCTCGTACTACCTACTTAGGTATACATCTATACATATACATACATTATGTACGTTAATTAAAAGGTTTTCCTTAATAAAATAAGTTAGGTAGGTACCTACATACCTAAAGATTAATATTTAATTGATCGTTCCTTATTTATTAGCTAACTAGCAGCGCCCCGCGGTTTTACCCGCGTTGTGCCCGTTCCCGTGGGAATTTCGGGAATTTTTTTACATAAAAACTTTCCTCTTGAATCACTCTACCTATTACAAAAAACCGCATCAAAATCCGTTGCGTAATTTTAAAGATTTAAGCATACAGACAAACAGACAAACAGACGACAAAAATAGCGACTTTGTTTTATACTATGTAGTGACTAGGTAGGTTTATAAATGTATCTACCTATGTTTATGTAGGTAACATATCATATCTGACTTGTGTATTTATATAGATGGAGCACCTACGTCTATGTATAATAAGTACTCGTAGTCTGGTCTAGATTATTCAAGATTGTCTAAAACGTTAAGTTACATGACACATAGTAAATAATGTGAAACAGTATTCTTAATAACACAGCCATTTGCTATCGTGTTATATTTAAGACAGGTTGACAGATCACCTCAACTACATAACAAAATAAATGCCAGGCAAGGTCTTTGAAGTATGTCCAGGTATTTATTTCTAGGTTAGTGTGTTCTTTAGACTTCCTAGATATTTTATTAGATAGGTAGTGTGTTTATTTATGTGTAGGTATTTAATTTTTTCTTTGAATCATAAACCAACGGGCTTGGGATGCATATTAGATCTTTCTCTCGCTCTATTTCTATATGAAGAAAAGAGGTAAAAGATACAATGATATCATCGCAACGATGTGCATTTTAAGGCCGCTGGTTTTTATTTTTATTAAAATTTTCGTAAAATCATATTAAGGTTATTCTTATTTCTTTACTCACAAATTGAAGTACCAACCAACCTTCCTACTCATAGCCAAAGGGCAGAACGAGCGACCACTGGCCTGCCTTAATTGAATGTGAGAAACTGAAGCATAGGAAGTGAATGATTGCATCTTGACTCAAGTTTCGTCGCTATTTGTTCCCTACTATATTATCATTGAGTAATTTCTAAGTACGTACGTCTATGTGGGACGAATAAACATTGGTGTTTAAACGGTATCCATGTGATCAACCTTCTTGGAATACTACGACTGTCATTGATTCAGTTTTGTGGGTCGCACGGTGGCTGTTCCCACCATCACGAGATATCAACCGAAACAATGTTTGAACTAAAACTTATTATTGTTTACAAAACTATTATGAATGAACATTGTAAACGCATTTGATCGATGTAATGTAACACCACGTAATTGTTAGGTAGCTTTATTATGTAATAAATATTAGATTTAATAGAAGTGTTTTATAAATTGTCAATTAAAAGTAGGTTTTCATAACATGCAATATTAAATATTGTCGACGGTGTATGTAGGTACGCATCAATAATTGTAAACAATTGATTAATGACATACTTGAAGCACCTCGCGGTCTTACCCGCGTTGTGCCCGTTCCTGTGGGAATTTTGGGATAAAATGTATCCCATGTATTATTCTGATATGTAAACTATATTACTGTAAATTTTCTTCAAAATCTGTTCAGGAGTTTTTCCGTGAAAGAGCAACAAAAATAGGTACATCCTCACAAAAAATTGCATTTATAATACTAGGATATATGAAATTACTGAAATACCTACCAGGGATTGTAGCTCTTTAAATTAACAAAGTACACTAGTGAAAGTGAAGACGCTGGAATAATCGCGTATCGATATGTAATTTAACAAATTAACATTCATTTCAATGATAACAACAAAAAAACAGTTGCTAAGAAAGGGTACATTCGCAGCGAAGGTTTCTTAGCTTCTTAGCGAAGTTCGCTAATTATACTAATTTCAGTACTTACATAAATATATGTGAACCTACATAATGTAATGTTTCTCTCTACTTAAGATTCTTCTCAATAAGTTATTAATAATTACGTTACTTTAGAACCTATGTCTTATTAGTTATTACATAAACTCTGCTCTATTTATATACCTACACACACCTACATATTTTTATACTTTCACATATTTAATCTCTCAATATTAGATAAAATAAACTGTATTCATACGATCAGTTATAAATTTAAAATGAGAAGTAATAGGTACCAAAATAGTTTGACATTAACACAAGTATTAACAATAGTTTTGTTAACAAACATCATTATAGCTAATGTAATGATGAGTAATTCGTAATTGGTTATGGCTCTAGCGGGGGAGGGGACAGACCACCGTTGTAGGGTCTGAACATAGAGTTCGTATAGGTAGCACGACATCACAGACTCAGCTCCGGGGTCCAATATTCATACAACTTTCGCGAGCGTAATACGCGAATCGTCTTCGAAGTTTTTCGAAAAACCGCGAGTGACGACAATATATATCAAAAACTTTGACCGCGGCATGCAAAATACTGAAATACTTTCTGAAAAGAAAGAGAGTTTCACAAGTTTCGAGGATAACTATGTTGGCGTAAGTAAACGTGTTTATTTATTTTGTTTTATTCGATAACACAATAACTCTATCTACTACCATCTCTACTCTATCAATCTAATAATAACTTATACATTAAAATTTGTTTTCATAAAATCCATTTGTTTTCAAAATAATATTGTTTAAAAACAAAAAGCATGTCATAATGAATGGCGCAATAAAAACCCCTACCTTCTTTTGTTTTTGTAAGTGAACTAAATAAAAAGAAATAACTTATTTTTAAATTCAGAGTATAGGTACCTACGACCTATGTTTGTACGTAGTAGCTATCTTCGTAATTTCAACATTTTCGTTGCGTCTCTGTGTGAGTTATCAAAACATTGAAAGAAATAGTGAAGTGGTACGTGGATCACGTACATTATTTATTTTAGATTTTTATTATCTTCTGTTTGCGAGTGGTTAGTTCGTTTCATTGTTTTCAGCACAGGTGTTTTGGAGGTACTGATAGGGCTTTAAAGAACTATGTCTTAAAATATTATTTCGTAATATTCTTTTCAAATCCCTAAGTACACATTTAATGACTTGTGTATTTAATTAATATCAAATGTCAAGAAGCGTCACAATATTATTTATCAAAATAAAAAAATGTTGAAATAACTATAACGCTTTGCTTTTGTATTAGTTTGTATTAATTAGCTAATCCTTCATAAAGCATTTGCTATAAGTACTATGTATTAGGTATACCAAATATTAAGTGAATTTGGATTCATGTTTCTTTTGAGCAAGTGCTAAAAATCCCGATATGAGGGGATCCCTGGATCCGTGGGGAGCTCTGCAGTTGAAGAAGCTTTGCTGACGCACAATTCTCAAAGCCGCAAGCGACAAACGCGACACTAAAATAGTTCATGAATCTTTATCAAATTGGTACACAGTATGCGGTTGCAGCACGCCACGGCTGCGGTCTACCACTTTCTGAGTGCTGCGTCGGCAAAGTATCTTTGATTGCGGAGCTCTTCAGCTAGCGAAATCCTTTATCAGGAATCTTGTAGTTGAGAGAGAGAGAGAGAGAGAGGGAGGGGGGGGGGTAAGATAGATTAAAGACATTCTTATAAACCAATGCAGTCTGAGGTTGCGGCCTACGGCCTGCATGTTTGTTTTCGACTTGTATCTTAAAGTGACTTTCATATTTTGTAGAGATATGGTAGACTCAAAAAAGTATGTACTAACTAAGTAAGTTCGTGTAGCTTAGTCGCCAACTCCAGTGATGGTTTGTGGTAGAGACATAAATATAATTAAATCTACTATATAAAAATAAGTCGGGTTTTCCTCCCTGACGCTATAACTCCAGAACTCACGAACCGATTTCCACGGTTTTGCATTCGTTGGAAAGGTTCGGGCTCCGTGAGGTTTATAGCAAAGGAAATTCAGGAAAAAATTCACGGGAACGGGGGCGCTGCGGGTGAAACCGCGGGGCACAGCTAGTGTATGTATGAAAAGCAATCTCCTGTTTACAAGACTGATGACGGAATAGGGTTACAAATACAAACCAAATATTTTCATGGAAATACGTAGCTCTATACCTATCTGTCTACTCAAGTAAGTCAATGTTTATTCAAACGTATGTATTTTAATTCGCCGTTATCATATAATAATAAATAAAGCCTTAAAATTATCATTGTGTATGTTTTGATATTTGCTATATGGGTGTAAGTAACTAATAGATACTACTACACACAGTTCCCGCCAGGAAGAACTACCACTCGGCCTTTGGTGAATGATCGGATAGGTTTTAATTTTTAAAGGGCATGCTTATTTTAAATTGATTTATGTAATCAGTATTTAACTTCAACACCAGAATTGGCTTAAGCTACCTAAGCAAACCTACCCAAAATTACGTACCTACTTACTTAACCTTTGTGGCAATACTCTATATATAGTTCTGTATAGCTTCCAACTGCTAATATATAAAACCTAAACCTATTAAATACTTAAGTTTATTTTGGTTTGAACCTAATCTGACAGTTGTGTCAATGACATCTGTTATAATCTTTCTGCAAAGCAAAACAAGAAGGTCGAGATGTAAAGCCTTCTGCCGGTCACTGTACCTTAATAATAGACCAACAATTAAGATCATGGCACGTTTCAGAATTACAAGTACTAGTCAAGTACTAAGGTTTTACCTAATCGAGACATTTCTACGGCAATGTTTACATTACGTAGTCTAGTCGAAGTTTCTTATTAGTACGGAAGCAAGTATCGTTTACTAATAAGGATGTTTATCTACTTAATAGGTTTATGGTTTGTTCTAAATATAATATTAAATAGAAATAACAAACAGTAATGACAATAATTTTACCCGAACTCAAAAATCAGAGTTTTTATAATTTGTGTGTATGTTTATGAACCGTTTTCAAAAACTTCTTACGGTATATCGTTAGGTCTCTTATTTAAAAAACATATTATCCCAAAAGTTGGGACTTCGCTTTAAAAGTTATATCTCAGATAAGTAACTTGACTACACGAAAATATGAGATACTACTAGATGCACTTACATACTATTTCCATCAAGACAAAACCTAGTCCATAGACACTAATTCTGGAAGAAGGAAGACCTACATCATACCACTCCATACGTCTTCACAACAGGGACACCACGGAGCACACATTAGAATTGCGTGGTAAAAACGTTCAATTCAATAATAGGTTAATAAGAAACAAGTGACAGTTGTTGGTTTGTCACGTTTTTTGTAGGTATAGTTAGTGTAATGCGAGGAGTCGCGTGCAATGCGGGCCTAATACGGGCGTCTAATGGGCAGCCGGACGTTTGACCGAACGGAGCCGAAAACGTAACGATCTTCGCAGCAGGAACACTTGATATTGTCGTTATTGATAAATTGCCACTTGCCACCACAAATTGCCACGCTATCCAAGCTGCACCACGCTTAGGGAACACCCGTCCACAATGTGACATTGTCACACCTAAACATTGACCAGTTTATGTGCTTCAACCAATGGAGAGTTTCCGTTATGGTGTCAATTTTAGCATTTGTTTCGTTGTAAATAAATGTTTGGTTTATCTATAGTACATGGAGTAAACACGTGTAGTGTAGGTAAGCTTTATGCATAAAATACTTACACATTGTATATATAGAATGTACATAAAGGGCGGGGCGTAGAGACAAAGTAATAGTATAAAGCAGCCACGTTAAATCAGCCGCCAGCTGATTTAACTTAACCGAAGAAAAATGCATTATGGTACGCAGCGGGTGAAGCCGCGGGGTACAGCTAGTAAGGAATAAAACCAGCATATAAGGTGTCCTGTCATTCATTGACGTGTCATCGTCAAACGAATCTGGTAGAAGTCAGATCTGATGCTGCGAGTGAGGTCGAGAGCCACTTCCCGCCCGTTTGACCGGAGATTTATGACTCTGGTGAGTTCACCGCGGTGAGGGTCGCAACTGGAGTCAACAGTTTGGGTTATAAATATGTCGTCTCGATAATATCTTCTTACTACTAGCCGCGCCCCGCGTTTGTACCCGCGTTGTACCCGTTCCCGCGAAAAGTTCGGGATTAAATGTATCCCATGTGTTATTCGATGTATAACCTATACCTAATACAGTTAAGTTTCATGCAAATCCGTTCAATAGTTTTTGCGTGAAAGAGTAACAAACGTACATACATACATCCTCACAAACTTTCGCATTTATAATATTAGGATGTATTAGATGATTTTCTTAAAAAACGTCGCATTTAGTTCAAGCGAGGAGTTGACAAATCCTAAAGAAAACGTTTGAAGGTTGTGGACTGTGTGATGCGCCCTTCTCTTGGCTCGGAGCTTGTACACTCGCTAAGTTAACGACGATAATATAGACCGTACATATTGAAACAAAAAGTAGATAGAGTGCGAAGTTAAAGTCTGATAGTTAAGATATGTTTCCGACACCTAAGCAAAGAATTATTAAGAGAATCAATTTTTCGGTTCTCAACTCAAAATCCTTGAACGACAAAGAACCTCAAAACTGTATTTAAAACAAAAGAAAAAATAAAACTTTAAATAATACCTAGTTTGTATAACAAGTTTAATATATTATGCTAATGAAGTACCTACGTATAAAAACGAAGTGTCATCGGATTAAAATAATTACCAATTAAGATGCATCTTAAACCTGTCCCGATAATGTATGTTAAGAGCTTGCACGAGTTTAATAAAACAATTAAAATAACTTTGTGATTTTAATTTGTTTTCTTAAACCTTCACCCAACACATAATGCAAATGTAAGCAAAAACGGTAGATCGCGGTGACGATGTGATCAAATCCTCCAAGAAACACATAATTTATATTATAACAAAGTAAACAGAAAACAGTAAATACTGTTTAATACTCGATAGTACGCGAAACATAGTTCCCAAAACATGAGGCTTTCACGTTTTGTGACGTTCATAATCTTAGATCAAATAGTATTAGTTGTCAGTTAGTATTTGTCATAGGATCTAGATTGTAAGCCCATTTGATATAAAGGTGGTGCCGACGAGTGTATTTGCCCACACTCCGTCGAGAGTGTTCTGTGCAACCACTACTAGTGTTAAGTTCATCCTTCATAAAGTTTTGTTCATAGCCACTTCAGTGGCGGAACACCCATCCTTCACCAGGCACATCGGAACCCCTCGGTGAGTTATTGTATCTCTTGTATTCCTTCGATAATTGACAGCCCACGACCGAACCTGTTAGATACTCAATGACACTTCGGTCGATTAGCACCTATTACCCGCATTTTGCACAATAGCACCGAATTCATACGCACTGTACGAAATGTTCTTAACATGTTGAATAACATGACATATTTAATATCGATTTCATCTTCTAGTCTTTCTTTCTTCTTTTTAGAAAGAAAGAAGAAAATGAAAGAAAGAAAGAAGATCTTCTAGTCATCTTAATTCTTGTAAACTAAAATGGGTTTAGTGATTTCAATTCATTCTTACTCCATCACTAAACCTCTTCTATAGAAGAAATTGACCATAGACATTTTAGAACTAGTAAGAAAAAAACTAATTGCAAGTGCAAATAATATAAAGACACTTAGTTTGTACCATCAATAAATGAATTTGTATTACTTTTGTGTGTTTGATGTGTGTGTTGTTGTTCAGGTTACTTCTGCTGCCTTTATGTGTAATAAGATGTAGGCACTAGGTTTTAACAACTAACCTACGCCCGGTAGTCATAGTCATAGTAGGCACTACAATCTAAACAATTCCGTAGCCATAGTACGTAAGTCGATCTACGTCGTATGTTGAACGATCGTCCTATTTCTATCAATGTTCCAGCTTTATTATCCGTCATTATTTCATTTGCTGGATGAATGTTGAAGACTTTTGACTAGACCGAGTCACGAACGTTAAAACTAGGTAACCGTTTTGCCCTTGCTGGTCACCATTGGAGAGAAATGTGTAACTGTATGTAATAACGCTCGCGTTGAAGTCTGGCTCCTTAATTAACATTCTATTGAAGGTGTTAACGTCTCATGTTTTACCGTTTGATACCTAAAACATCTGGTAGACTTTTCTTCTTTGTAACTCATATTCGCTATTTGATGATCTTAACAATGGAAGAGCAAATCTTAAATTTAAAGCCCATATTTTGACGGTCTTAAAGTATTTGGTTCTTGAAGCAGGTTTCCATACCTTTAGGGCCTTATTCATAGACAATTATTAACAGCACTTCAGCTAACAAATGGTTTGTCCCTTTCCGACATACGCTATTTGCCGAAGAGCAAAAGAGACAAACAATTTAAAATGCGTTTATGAATATGGCGGTTATTGTTTATCAAGTAATTTGATATCTTTGTACAATCGTTAGGGAAAATCAAAATATACTGAAATGCCCTTAAATATTAACACAGCTATTCTAATATTACACAAGAGTAATTTTTGTTTAAAGAGAAGACTTATCTATCATGTGCCTTGCGTTTATTGTGATAGGATGACTCACTTAGCGCAACATGAGGTAAACAGTAGCTGAGGAGCAAATGGTCGAAAACATAGAATATGGTAGAATACGTAACCTAGGTAAATGTTGACTTAAGTATCGATTCTACGAATTTGGTTATTTATGACACAGCAGAAACTTTCAGTGGTCTTACTAAGTAGCTCTATTACTATCCATGGCAGTATGTTTTTTATGAAATTACCAATACTATATATTCGCTTTTATTTTTATATTTTTATCTGACGTTACGGTCTCTTTACAGGAACCGTGTTCGAAGCGAAGTGTATCTGTAAACGTAGTTTAATTTCAAAATACTTCAAAATCAAAATTCTAAATACTACAGAAGTAAGAGAGTTTGAGTTAGACGGAAGACTTTTTAAACCACTTTACTGTTAAATAAATTGATTGGGAGAGAGGACATAATATGTCTTTACAATATAAGACCAATGTTTTTCAAAATGGTATGTTCGAAAGAAGTTCTTAGGAGCTGAAGTTGAATAAAAATCAGACATTGGTAACACCGTTATTGTTAAAGTTTCTCTAATGAGTCAGAGAAATAGTTTTTCTCGATGATTAATGTAACCACACCCATTTCCTAGCCATGAATCGTCTCATTGTTCTAACATTTCGTTCAAGAGCAAGGTGTCAATGTCGCAGTATTCAAATACATTGTTGCAATAATAACAGAATTGGACTACAATTGTTTACCAAGAAAAAGTGGAATTTGAAGTTTTTACCCGCTTTTCATGGTCATCCAGGGGCTATCACGTAAATCCGTTTACAAATAAATCATGAATATAAAAATATACGCTACCTTCCTATCTTCTACTATTTATAAATCTAAAAGCTATGCAGACTAACCCAAGGTCTCTTACATAACCAATGAAGAACCGGACCAATTTAATCTATGGGTATTACAAATATGTTTTTAAAGGAAAGTATTTCAAACAAGTGTTGTGTTGACTCTGTGACACCCAGTAGCCTTCACCGATATCTCTGTTTTCCGACTCCTGCGCACCGCGGCGCGGGCGCTCTGTGAACACATCAAACAACAAGAGCACACAGCGATAAATCACGTCGTGCCATTTACCAGAGACAATATTTAAATTACATACTCTATCATTTTAAATTTTAATAAATATGCAAACGGAGATAAAATGGTTATTTTGGTTAATTTATTTCGATTTTCAAAAATAATATAAACCAGAAATATTTTGACTTCCTTGTCTTTTTAAAAAGATGATTGCTTACGTTGTTTTCAACGATTCTACAGATCGAGAATCGATTGTTTTATTACATTTTTATGTCAATGTAAAATCGAAAACAAATGTATCTCTTTGCCATTAGGTAGGTAAAGTCTGTCAATTGTAAAAGAGAATCGCGGTTTTTGTTCACGAATCGGATAAGTACCTAAACCTAGGTTCTCGCTAATATTATATATCAAAATATGATTTACATAAAATATACAAGACAAACAACGTACCTTTAAAAACAAGCTATAAGTATACCTATAACCTGATTAATTAACAGTGAATATTACATATAAATATTCGTATTAATTTACACCTAAATTATTAACCTGACTATTATTACATTATGCATTATATTCTTGAACAAAGAGTGAACCAGTTTCTTGATTTCCGAAAATATAAGGAAGTACTTATAAAAAATAATCTGTTGCATTTTTAATAAGCTTTGTTCATTTTAATGTATAAAAAAATAAATATATTTGTCTTTATATCGGTAGATATATACATTATTAACATATAAGATATAGGGGTATATATAGGGGTATGTATGGCTGAGAGTAACGTAACTTATGCCATCTTTACGTCACTTTGCTACAAAAACTCCCATTCCTAATACTCTTGTAAGATACAAATGATTGTCAGAAAATCTTTAGGAAACAATTCTGTAAGTTATTCAAACCAATCAATCCAGTTATTTAGCTGTGGAAAAAAGCCGGGCACAGTGAATTCTAATTGTCTCTATATTAGTCATACTCAAAGTAAACTCCGTGGAGCCCTGGGGCTCCGCAAAACCTTTGTACAATTTAATACCTTCCATTAGATATTTTTATTGAATTAAGAATAGTATACGGTGTATAATTAAGTGTATACTAATTTTTAAGTGTATACAGTCTTAAATAGTAAATTGATAACCAATTATTAAAGAATGCATGTAACTTTTTCTTTTATTTTAGGGTCCCGTAAAAATTTTAGCTTTTAAAATGGGTTCTGGCATCAAAAAAGTTTGAGACCGCTTTAGATAATACCCACGGATTTTTCTTTATTGTAGACATAAAGTCTACTATTAGGGATTCATTCATCAGATTAATGAGAGAAAAAGTAGAGAAGCTTAAGAACTCACGACACTAACGACACTAAAGAGACACTAAAAAAGTAACTAAAGACACTAAAAAGGCACTAAAGACACTAACGAACTAGGTTGGCTCTTTTTAAAGAACTAAGTTGAACATTTGATAGAAAAGTGCTTACCAGTTTTTAAGCAATAGACTTACTTACAAGCGCCACTTGGCTACCATTAAATCCACTATTTATTTATCTACAATGACATCCATTACTTCTATAAGCATCATTATAATATGTTTTTGTCACCTACTTACCGCCAAACATGCTTTCTTCCTGATCCTAGAAGAGAAAGCATTTGTAAGCAACTTTCTATCATGTGATAAGTAGATGGTAAAAAATAATAATTTATTTTAGACACGAGTATTATCTCTACTGTGGATATCGCGGTTTCTTATAACGAACATTAATTTGATGTCTTATTAAGCAAATTGAATTGATATTTATTACACATTAATCACTACATAGTTTATAACAAAGTCGCTTTCCGCTGTCTGTCTGTCCCTATGTATGCTTAGATCTTTAAAACGCAACGGATTTTGATGCAGTTTTTGTTTAATATATAGAGTGATTCAAGAGGAAGGTTTATTTGTATAAAAATTACCGAAATTCCCACGGGAACAGGCACAATGCGGGTAAAACCGCGGGGCGCGGGTAGTACATAATATACCTAAGTTTGGGTTTCGGTTGTTTCAATAGTTGTATCTAATCTACGCTTGTTAGTTTCTCAGCAAACAACAAAAAGTATTTAAAAAATGCAATGACATAAACTTCATCTAACCCTGAAACTATGTAAAAACCAGTGGCGGAAATCTAGTAAGCACATAATAATTAATAAAAAACATAAATGAAAACACCGCAAAATTATCGTATGTGACGAACCGCATCACTTACTACGTTATTGGTGACAATATTTGTTCTACGTATTAAAAGTTCAAAGAATTGTCAAGGATATTTCCAAGCTAAGTATCAATTACACACTACCAAATTTTCGGAAATGTACATTATATGCAAATATGTAAGTAATATATAAAATTAAACTAATGCGGGTATTACGTGTACTGAAGGCGAGTTTTTGTTTAGCAAATACGATAGTTTTGTTATGCCAATTGCAGTCTCTATGCTTTGAAAAGTTCAAGGACAATACACGTACTTTTTTGACAAGTAATATTTTATTTAATAGACTGTTAATAATATTACTATTTTTTACACACTGAACTACTAGCGATATATTAATTGCCTCCATACTAAAGACACGCATAAATATCTTAAGACATAATATAAATGAGAAAGTTTGTAACGAAAGATGAATGAACATATGAATGGATAGGTATTAGATGCTATATCACCCAAAAACTGCTGAACGGATTCCGATGAAACTATACAATAATACAGCTTGTATATCAGAATAACAGAGAAACTTACTATATTCCGAAATTCCAATGGGAACGGGTACAACACGAGTAAACCGCGGGGAACTGCTAATATCTAAATAAAAAGCGTATAGCTTCAATGACGTATCATGCCTACTGAAGTAATATTGCAAAACAGTGTTACTGCACATAAATGTTACGTTCGGCTAATGTTGTTGTTACCTAAACTAATCTTGTACCTAGTGCTTACGTAGGGACCTAGGTAATGTGATTACAAGGCAAAACTAACCGCAAACATATTGTTAATCCTAGTTTATTTGTTTTTAAAGGTGTGTAAAATTTAACAAGTTGACCGTTAATGTTTCAGTTTAGCGGGTTACGAACAGCAAACAATAGTTGTTTGTGGCAGTAATCTGATGTCCGTACAGTGCGCGACAGAAACCATTACCCATTACCGGTCTGGAGAATGATCGGCTACATTTAGTATTGTTTTGTAATTATGTCACACTTCTTCAACTTGTATCACTGGAATAAAATTAAATCAGCCCAAAACTTGACATTTGTATCCCTCTTGAGGTAGGATGTAGTGCATCTAACAGGGCATAGAGGAGTTTACTAACAGCGCATAGGCAACCCATTTGTTGCCCAAGGGTTTGCCATCGTTTGGGCTGATTCTCCGTAATCTAAAATAATTTAGGTTTTGGGACGCACTACTCTTTGGTACTACCAGATATTTTTTGCAATAAAAAGCCATTTTGAATAGGAAGGTACGTAGGTAATAAATAAGGTTTGAATTCCTACTATGGGAATTCAAACCAAACTACTGGTTTCACCCGCATAACGCGGGTGAAACCGCGATACACTGGTAGTCTTTATTAATAGAATAAAGCTGAAGAGTTTGATCGTTTGACCGCGCTAGTCTCAGAAACTACCGCTCTGATTTTAATAATATTTTTTTATCATTTTTGTAGTAGATAACCACATCTAAGGGAAGAAAATTATAGGGAAGGTTATATAGCCTATTTTTCATCCCGCAATTCCCACGGGAATGCGGGTAAAATGGCGGGGAATGCTAATCAGGTATAAAAACGCTCTGTAAAATCAAACTCCATAATGACCTATGTTATCCTTCAAAGGTCGCTGGGTGGTGTTCTCTGGCAGGCACTGTACGATTTGCCTTCACCTTGGTGGACCGGTCTCGGGTCCACACGGCCCGCGAGGTCGTTCAATCTGCTTGATCACTGGACAGCTGATAACACCACGGAAATGTACTACACTCTATACTGTACTATATATATTACTAGTACAGTGGAAACACGACAGCATTTGAGGATTAATGTTTTGATCAATGATATAGAAAACAGAAAACATTTAATGTTGGGAAACTAGTCAGATTAGTTTAGCTGTTTAGGGCGCGCTTAAAATTCAGTTGACGGATTTAACTTGATCTTATTCTAAAATTACAATGGGAAAGATAATTGTGTGTGTGCAAAGAAAGTTGCATTATTTTACTGAATTACGTTTCATTTAAACTATACAGAACACAATTCACCGAGGTATCAAATGACCGATATTTTATTTGCTCGATACATCGTTTGATCGACTTAATAAATGGTCGAGATTTTTTTCCATTTTACTTGGTGTGGTTGGATAGTGTAAAGATTTCCTTTGCAGTTTTATGGGAAATAGTCACAAAGATTTAAACATCCTTCGTCAGACATTAATCCTTAGACGTACTAATAGGTCCATACTAGCGCATTACATAAAACTCTACGAAGCGTCATCGACTAACAACCTGCCGACCTGATTAATTCAGGCTTCACTGTACAACAATACATTTAATAGTATAATTAAAGTCCTACAAGGTTATATACCCCGATACCTCGTAAAAATACACACCAATGTACTTGCGTGTGTAGATAAGAATGAAAAACATTTGCATTTCACACAGTTTTAACAAATACTTTTAAACGAAAAGCCAAATAAAATCACCTTTTTTAAAAGGAAAATGATATGCGAAAATCTCTTGTGCACTGAAGGTATATGGTATAATATTGGTAGCGTCTTAGAATTTTGTCGATCCCCCATTTGTCAAACGTTGTCAAAACTGAACACCATCGTTTGTAAATATAACCAACTAGTTGTGCCCCGCGGTTTCACCCGCAGCGCCCCCGTTCCCGTGGGAATTTTGAGATTTTTATTCCCTATAAACCTCACGGAGTCCGAGACCTTTCCAACGAATGCAAAACCGTGGAAATCGGTTCGTGCGTTCTGGAGTTATAGCGTCAGGGAGGAAAACCCGACTTATTTTATATAGTAGATTTGAACTTACTTAAAGATTTTAATAAAAATTCTACTATTCTTTTTAGATATATATAGGCTACAATTTTTAAAACTTCTTGTTAGTATTTAATAACAAAGACAAGTCCAGGAGCTAATAAAAACTGTCACGGTTTACTAGTTAGTTAACTATCAATTAGTTGATTGCATCCTCCTTGCCCAAAATAGAGAAATTATTTCTTAACAAAAACAATTGTTTGCTGATAATCCTTATAAAGAGGGCAATTAAGATCTTACAATTATATCCTGACAATCTATTGCCATTAAAATAATTAGTCTACTATCGATGGATGTGGCAACAAGCCGTAACTAAATACATAGAAGGAAAATATGATTGTCTGGTTGCCTGTTTTAATGGACGACCGATATCAAATACAAAAGCAAACAAACAAATTAGACCCTTCTCCTTATTGGAGTCAGTTAATAATAGTTATTATAGAGTTTCATGGGGAGAGGATAATATACAAATACGACCAAAAAGATATATAGAGACAGACGATAAATTCTATCTCAAATTTAATACATCTCCTAAGATTTCGGAGATTCTATTCTAAGGGTGCGTTTCCATTGGAGCTGAGTGAAGCTTCGAGCTCAACTAACCAATCACAAGGCATGAAGGCACGTGAAGATTTGACATGTCAATGCATCGGTTCATGCCAATGCGCTTTGATTGATCAATCGGACTCCGCTCCGCTCCACTCCGCTTAACGGAAACACACCCTTACCATTAAGGAGATAAGGGCGACCGCACCTGCGGGATAACACGAGTGTATAATATGAGGTCAATCCCGCGATCGCACCGCTTAGGAAAACACTCCCTTTCGTAATTTATTGTCTGTAGGTACTTATCACGACAAATAGCGTGACATTAACCTGATTTATAAATGTCAAATATAATTGTCGTTGCAGAGTAAAATACTTAAGTGAAAATAGTAGACGCTATCACGACAATTCATGTAAATCAAAGTGGTATTAAATCAGGTTACCGATTAAGCATTTAGTTTACATCTAATTCATTTAAATAATATTAATTGCATTGAGGGAATTACAGGAAAATGCATTGGAAAATGAATTTTCAGATGAAAGCAGATTCAATGTCATTGAGATATTATTTATTTATATTTCGTTATTTAATAATCAATGCCTTTCGGTTATTTTTTTGTGTTGGCTTCACGATCTTTTCCCTTTTAGGCCTTAGGCAAACAATCTATACTACTATTATAAAGAGGTAAAATTTGTAAGTTTGTTTGTTTGTTTGTTTGTATGTTCGAGGTAATCTCAGGAATTATCAGTCCGATTTGAATAATTCTTTTTGTGATAGATAGCCACATTCAACGGGAAGGTTATAGGCTACTTTTCATCCCGAAATTCCCACGGGAAATGGTACAACGCGGGTGAAACCGCGAGGCGCGGCTAGTCTGTAATATAGGTTAAGTAAAAAATATAAAGTGTTATTTTTACTTAACCTACATTACAAATTCGTCGTTTCTTTGCTCATTTAATTCAAATTCAGTTACTTTATCTAATAAATTAAGCACTTGAAATTATCACAAGATTCATGTAAGTAAAACCGCGAAAGAGTGCTAACTCACAATAAAATACGACACGCGAAGTTGCGGTCCATCAGACAATGGAATCTAAGGGTTTCATAAGAATTGATAGATTTATGATAAATTAAATTTTTATAGTAAATAGAAATAGGACATTTATTGGTCATTCTCTGAGCTAAAGTAACTTCCGACAGTTAACATAAAATTAGCAGATAGCAACCATTTTATGGCGTTATACTATAATGGCGTCACTTAGTAATATAATATCAGCAGCAGCTTTTTACTTATACATCTATAAAAACAGTAATGCAAATAGCATGTGTCTGTGAGTCCATACATAAATTCCATACATAAACATATTCAAATCTAAAATAAAGAACCTAATTCTTCGGGACTTTTGCAGCAGAAATTGATGTGGGCAAAATGCGGTTAAAATAAGATTTGGTAATACTGGTGTGTACTCGTCCTATTACTAATCTTACTATTAAAAATGCGTAAGTTTGTTAAAGCGCATGTTTGTTACTCTTTCACGCAAAAAATACTAAACAGATTTAGATGAAACATTACAGTAATATAGATTATACATCGGAATAAAACTTGGGATATATTTTATACCGAAATTCCTGCGGGAATGGGTACAACGCGGGTAAGACTGCGAGACGCTTCTAGTATACCAATAAACCTAATAAATCTATAATCTCTGACATCTACTTTTATTAACCTAATGAATGTACGACGTTCATTAAATAATAAATTCATAAGCCATGGATTTTCCCTTAAAAATATTTAATATTTTATTAGCATCACACTTTGCGGTTTCGCTTCTTAATGGCGTAGGTATACCTAGACTTCGCGTATGTACAATCGGTAAGGCGGAATAGAATACAATTGTATGTCGTACTTCGACTAAGTGATGTTGACTCATTGCTTTACTATTGTTAAGCAACGTACAGCACAGCCACTAATTGGATGAGTGGCATTTCTACCAAAGCACTCTTCGACGGTCGGAGGGCACGGGAAACGGGTACAATTCGGGCAAAACCGCGGGGCGCTGCTAGTTTAATATAATTTTACATCTATATTGAATGAACTATCAGGGTTGCCATAAGTGATAACTTGATAAGATTAAGCTATCTTTTATCCCGATTTTCCTAAATGAAACCTTGACTAACCAAAGCAAGGACGAGTTAAAAAAATATACTACAAATTGCAAGCAATTGGCTTCGTACTTTGCTGTGCCAGAAGTGGTCGTCCGGTGACTTGGTTAAAATATAGGTACATTGTTATTAGATTAGTTTAACTTAATGTTCTCGTAAATGCAACGTGTGTTGACATCGTGCTGCCGATAATATTAAATAGCTATCGTTTCATAATACTTTATTAAGTATTTCTTTGACGTCACCAATTTTACAGACAATAACACAGTTTATGACTCTATTTTGAAGAAAATTTAAATTCTAAAGAGAATTGCCTGAAAATAAATCGATTAGGTTTGCTTAGTATTAAATATGTGTTTTGTATTATAAACAGATATTAACAAATTGTACAGATACAGATGTCAACGTGACAATGTTATTTATTTTAGGATTATTTAAATGTAAAAACAGCGCGATTAGACACAGTATTAGCTAAGTACCTTGTTTTGTGAGGACGTACAGCAATATTTTGTTTAATAACATAGTAACGTAAAGATCCCAATGGTTACCAGACTCCCTTACTACTGCACATTGAAAATACTGTTTTCTTGTTAATATACACAACAAAACAGCTCTATTCATTTTATTCAGTTTAAGTTAGTCCGCGATAAAACTAAACATATATTTTATTAACAACTAGCTCTGCCCTGCGTTTTCATTCCCATTTATTCAGCTACTGCTTACCGTTTAAACCTTCCCTGGATTACGACAAACATTTCAAAACCAATATCAGGTAAATCGGGCCCGTCATTCTCTAGTTGTAGCGAGACAAACGAACCATGATTGTTGTTTTATATATAGAAGATTTCAGGAAGAATTTAAGAAGACTCAAAAAGACAGATATTTTCAATAAATTGAATATATTTCTTTTTCCACCTTTTAATTCATTTACCTTTCATATATTAACATGTAACAGTTGAGTAGGAAAATGTATTCGGTTAAATTATTTGGTTAACATATTCGTAATGGAATCGGTCTGAATACGTTGGCTACTCGTCATTCAAATCTCTATACAATGAGTAGATCTTATCAGTGGACAATTACTTTGGGCAGTTTAAATAAAGTTGTGTTCTCAAACCCTATACAATTTAACTATTACTGGGTACTCACGTATAAGTACATAGGGTCATAGTTAACAATATAGGATATCGATGGATTATCGATATCCTATTAATAAAACAAGAACTTAAAGTGCCTTATGTTATGACCTGTTATTAAACACTTTAAGCTATGGTTTGTCTCTTTTGCTTTTCGTAAAATGTTCTTAATACGCGTTCATTAATATGGCCCAAAGTGTACAATTTAATGCCTCGGCGGTGTAGCATATACCTACGCTCGTCTATCAAGACTGGAGCAGGTTCGTTAGATTACTCATCGAACATCACTGCTCTCTGTACTGATATCTTCAGTGAGCTGAGTATGCTCTTGCTCTGCAATGGGATATTGAAGGCTATTACTTTGCTATAAGAGAGCCACCATGAACAGACCACCATTTCTACCCCAACATTCCCGTCATATGTATGAAATAATTTCATCATCTAATTTACTTTTTTATAAAACAAAGACACTCCTCAACTACTTTTAATTTTATTACACTCATTGTAAAAACAAATTCAAACTAATAAGTAGAGCCGTTTACTAAATTCCCGCTTAAACAAAGCAAAATCATTTTTAATTAATATGTTAGTAAATAAGCTTAGAAAACGATTAATTATGATTATACAAACGTTTATACCACATCACAACCGTGCTCGCATTCTAACTTGATAATGAACAGAACAAAAACTGCATTGTGTTTACTGTTTACTGTTACACTAGCGCGTCATTACAGGAATCAATCGAGAGCACTTGTGAAACACCTGTAGCTTCCTGAACGTGTGGTGGTGACACTTCAGTGTCCTTCTGTGAATTTAGCCTGTAAACACGATTGCTAAACGATTTAATTATCGGAGACAAAGTAGGTGGGGGCGGGCGGTCGGTGGTGCAAAAGTAGTGTGGCACACCTCGGCGCGTCACAGTCCCGCGACGCGCTGTCGGCTACGCACGTCTCACGACACCTCTCGCGACACCTACACTAAACATCGCGACTCTCCAGACATCCCACCCGCGAATGTCACACCCAGGATCTAACGTGAAATGCATCACCATCAAAAAAGTGTTTTATGACGTGCCATCTGAACAAAGTTTGTGATAACCACAAAAATATCTGTTTTAGTCAAAACATGCACGTTTTTGGAACTTTATGTTAATAACAATTGTTATACCGAGACTCCAATAATATTTGGTAAGTATTGGTGGCTTGAATCATTTTAGTAGAGCGATTTATCAAATTTTGTACAGCAGCTGCAATTATAATAATAATGGCAATTTGTTATGATATGCTTACTTATCACTGTTCACAATAGAACACAAAAATTGCCGCCATTACAAATTGTAGTTTAATTTGTTAGCTATAGTTATTTGAATACCGAATAAGACTCAAAATTGTTATATGATTATTGACATCTACTTAAAACTTGAAATCAAATGTAATTTTCATAAAGTGTAATAAAACCTCTGCATAAAACTTAAACAATAAGAGGTAGGTACATATTATTTCCTGTTTAAATATAGAACGCAGAGCTCATTATAATTTAAATACAAAGGGAAATACATATTGAGAAGAGATGATTAATTTTCCGACTTTCAAAAATTGCTTTTATAAGTCGTTGTTGTGAATAATAAGTTGAGTAGGTACTTAGTCATCTCGGTGCTAAAACTGCTAAATGGACAAACAAACTAATACATACTTCTATCACGATCCTCTCAACCGTTATGGATCATAAAACTTTGTCAAAAACTCATGACCGCTGTAGGTTGGTCAAAAACATTATTTATTTATTAAAATTGGTATTGGTCTTACAATAAGATAAAATAAGACATGATGATTAATCCTAAAAAACAACTAAGTAAATTCTTTGAATCAGAAAATAATTGTGCTAAAATTTATTTTAATTTTTTTATCATGTCTGCCTTATTACATATTTCATACTGATTAAAGTTTTACCGCCAAAATGGGTGAACAGGAAACTAGTAAAAAACTACTTCGGTGATTTTTCCCGCGTAAAACTTGTACGAATTTCAGGACACTCTTAGGCCTAGGAAGTTCATACGGGGGTATTTTTTGTTTCAAGTTTTTTTTAAATATCATATTTTTTTTGTAAAATGTGTAAACCTGCACAATATTTATTACTCGTTTCAATGGTTACACTTACTGTTAATACAATACAAGTCAGAAAAAAACATCAATTACATAATTATAATCAAAATCAACTATCAAGACCTAATACAAATATTATATTGAAAAACATATACTTAATTATATTCGGGGAATACAGTCATCAGGAATACAGTCAAAACAAGAATTAAATTTTAGACCAAATGATGTTTTAAAACTTTTTTAGGATGTTTTTGATGATGTTTTAAAATTTACTTGCATGCTAGTTAGTCCTGTTTACAGGCAACTGTGTTGTCCTTTAAGACTGACAGCTTAACACACACACGCACGTCAATAACACACATCGCGTCTTTAATGCGTTCGTTTTTCAAAACGGGTTATTCTTCGATCAGGGTTATTCCACAAAAATATTTTAAATATTGTGACAGTGCTTATTATACGAGTCCCAATGCAACATATTGGGGCTCCTATACTAAAGAGGTACATTTTTAAAAATTTTATTGTATGTTCGGGCTAATCTAGGGAACTGGAAACCCGATTCGAATAATTATAGTTGTATTGTATAGCTTCGTTCAAGAGGAAGGTTATAGGCAATTTTTTCCCGATATTCCCACGGGTACAACGCGGGAAACACCCAAACACAAAGTAAACTAAATAAAAAGTTGTTCGCGATGTCCGAGTCGTTGATGTCTTTTACTTGGAGTATTTCTTTTAAAGATCAAGTCACAGCAAATAGTTACTTTAATCCTTTATTTTGTATATTGTTACGGTTATTTCAGGCTTTACGACTAAAACTTACTAACTACCCTAGATTGAATTCAGTTATCTTTCATAGATCTCTTGAGCAAATCCATAACATTAACAAACATGTAGTCTCTGGCCATCCTCAAAGTGTAAAGTAAAGTAAAGTGTTAGCTTGGAACGTCCCACTGCTGGGCCGGCCTCTCATCTCACTGAAGATATCAGTACACGGAGGAGGATAAGGCATAATCACCACGCTTGCCAAGTGCGGGTTGGTGATCTCAAACCAGAGCCATGTTTGAAAAGTAGGAAACATGTTTGTTCTCGACCCGGGAATTGAACCCGGGACCTCAGTCTTGGCGAGTGCACATACCACTAGATCACCGTGGCGTTAAAGAGTAAAGAAAGTAAATAAATCTTAACACTTATTTTAATTTGTTCCTCAAAAAATATGTATATCCAATATAAAGCAATGTAAAAAACGAAACCGGATCAGAATTTATTCACTTACAAACAAACAAACTTACATATAAACTTACAGGTGGAATACAGAACCTCCTTTAGTAAGTTGGTTAAAAGTTACTATATTGATATCTATAGTTAATTATTTATAACTTAGTTAGCTATTTATAACTCAAGAAAGGCTGGACCGATTTTCACGAGTAAATAACATCAGTGTCGAAAAACACATTACATTTCGGAAGTGAACTCTCAAGGAGGTATCCTTAAAACTATAAATAACGAGCTTTTGATCACCATTCGCGAACTTTGAGCTTCAGTTAATAAAGCAGTTTATTATTCAAGGCATTATTATCAATGAAGTTACTATACTTGAATAAATTGTAGAACTACTTCTTTTAATTAATATCTTATACTACGCACCGCGGTGTTACCCGTGTTGCATCCGTTCCCGTGGGAATTTTGGGACAAAATGCTATGTGTTATTCTGATTTATAACCTACTAGCAGTGCCCCGTGGTTTTACCCGCGTTGTGCCCGTTCCCGTAGGAAATCCGGGATAAAATGTAGCCTATAGCCTTCCTCGATAAATAGACTATCTAACAGTGAAAGAATTATTCAAATCGGTTCAGTAGTTTCTGGATTAGCGCGTTTAAACAAACAAACAAACAAACAAACAAAACAAACTCTTCAGCTTTATAATATTAGTATAGATATTACTGTAAAGTTTTATCCAAATCCTTCCAGTAGTTTTTCGTGAAAGAGTAACAAACATACATATATCCATATCATACATATATCCATATCATACATATATCCATATCATACATATATCCATACATCCATACTCACAAACCTTCGCATTTATAATATTAGTAGGATAATATATTTAATTAATTTGTTATATGTACATACATAGATTTGTGATGCAATACAAATAATGATTAACTAAGAATCAAAATATAGTTATCTTTGTAAAAACATCGGAAACCTGTTTAGTCTTTAATCAGAATATATGTAAAGTTAAAAAGGATGTCAATATTTAGAATATATACGTTTTGTGTAGGCTTTATTATGCTTATTGTAATTATATCTAACTATCATTTGTTCTGATATCTTTATAATAAAGTCGTTGGTTGGCGGTTTAAAATTATAATTTATTAATCACATTCATACATAGACAATTAGACAATAGACACAAATTTCACCTCATAGGCTCATAGATGGCGCTACGCGTATTAAATTAACATTTTAATTTGATAATATTTTAACTCTTTAGTTAGTGTAAAGACCTTGCCCTGTAATGTCCCATTATCACTACATAGTATAAAACAAAGTCGCTTTCTACTGTCTGACCCTATGTATGCTTAGATCTATAAAACTACGCAACGGAATTTGATGCGGTTTTTTAAAATAGATAGAGTAATTCAAGAGGAAGGTTTATATCTATAAAAATCCTGAAATTCCCACGGGAACGGGCACAACGCAGAGAAAACCGTGGGGAGCTGCTAGTTACAGGATATACGAAATAAAAAGGTTTCATAAATACATACAGTTCATATATAAACAGTAAAGTGTTACAACGTTTCAATTGAATGGAAAATGTGGTTCAAAGGAAGAACTCACGGATATTGCATACCTGCTCTGAACAGTCGGTTAGACACGCGAAATTAGTTACCATCAAGGTTAGCGGCAAATGTTAACGAAAATATAACATGTTAGATATTTAAAAACACACACTGTGTATTGATAAGCAAATATAAACTTTACATTTTTCGTTTAGCTCACTTAATTTACTTAATTTTTTGAAATATTTTATTATAACTATTGCGACAGCGGCCCTAGAAGACTAAAATATATATTATTTTCTGTTTCTATTGTATTTACAGATTACTGTTAAGAATAATACCTACCGAACTACCGAATCTATGTGAAAGTTGGATTAAGATAGTCAGATTAACAAACTTTGTCTGTATGTTAAGGCAAAAGTCTCCTCAGCACTAAAGTGTAACTTTAATTACGCTGCCTAGCGAATATGGAATGTCATTGAAAACCGAAATCACAATTTGTACTCATATGAGTATACAACTTATCAAATTTTTCGCGCTTAACTAAGTACATAAAATTGTATTAAAACGTTTCACATGTTTACTTACACTCCAGTTTTCTAAATTTAAATATTAGTCACACATTCTAAGGCACATGTTAAGGCTACACTATGCACATTCTAATTTCAAACTTACTTAATAATAGCTTCGATCAACAATACACAACTAGATATCGGGTCACGTACAAAATCAAAGCTAAATACTGTCTGCGTGGATGACGTGTGACAGCTTATTTTGTTTACTACCGAACTGAAAAAAAGTTTTAAAACAGTTCGAAGTTCAACCTAATTACAACCATGACACCTAGCAATAAAGTAGCAAATCTTATGAATAACTTAAGTGAGAATAACGCCTCACTTTTCAAATGAGGCGTTATTCACCGAGACGTATTTTTTGCGCCAACCCGACATCTAGTTGTGCATTGTTGATCGAAGAATAATAGAAAATAACATTACATTGACATTTTCAAAAACAACCATTCTTATTTCAAATTGAACGGTTGTCAATTATAAATGGATGGCATCTGTCACAACACGTGAAGAATTAGTTACAACATTACGCATGGCGTAAAAATAGCATTATTGAAATCAAATAAGTATGCAAATATGAACACTAAGTTTTTTGTTTCAACTAACCATTATGTTAACGTTAAAGTTAAGCCTAGTTTACATGAGTAAAGGTGGTAAAAGAGTTTAACTCTACTGGCTTAAAGCTGATCACAAAAAACTAATATTGAGTAAAAGCATAAATAAAGTGTTTACCTAAGGTAGTTTAAAATTAGTTTCTTCATAGTAAATAGTAATAATCTAAACATAATCTTTAATTACATAACGAGATCAGTTGGGACAGTAGAATTCAACTCTACGCGCTACCTTTACTAATGTAAACTAAGCTCAATGTTTAGACGTGAGTAGTGTCGCGTGAATAGATTACACCACATTGAACCAGATATCACAGCATTCCAGGGTGTGCTATTAAGTTGTTACGTATTACAGATTTATTTTGTTTTTACTGACTTAGAAAAGAGGTTCACAATTCGTCAGGATCTTTTTTAAAATTAATACTATACGATTGATTCAAAATTAGAATGTGACCATGATAGTTTTATACGAAAGTCTAAAAGGTATTGGTACGTTATGTGCCATTCAGACAGTCAACAGTTTAAGTAGAATAAGGTCAAAGTGTATAGAGAGACATGTAACATTGCGTTACAGGCGGGGTGCGGTTGAGGCAGTACTAGTAATCACAGGCGCTTGATAACGCTTATTATGTTTATTTCATTAAGGGTGTGGAGACAGATTACTTATGAACGCATTACATGAAATATTAAACACTAGCAACGACGCGCGGTTTTGTGTCCGATCCTGTCAAAATTTCGGGATAAAAAGTTACGAAAACTTTTCCATAACCTTAATGATTATTCGAATCTAACTGACATTTGATAACGTTGGAGTCTTAGCTCGATTATTGACACTTGCTTCTCCCAGCTAGGGCTTTTTTATTTAATAAACTATTACAAATACCATATTTTATCAGCATGTAGAACAACCGGTGAATTACTTACAACAATTAAAATTACATTTTTCCAAAAAGTGCATACTGAACTATGCACGCGGCCAATGGCTCTGAAAAAATCAAACAAATACAATCCAAAATCGTTCAAAATCCTACCAGTTTCATTCATATTTAACCTGTTTCCTCAAGATTTTACAGGTCATTTCCCTCAAGTTTTCTCTTTAGTAACTTTCCTCTGACTCCAGTTAACTGGAGGGCGAACATCTCCATTCTAATAGTAGTTCAGTTCAATTGCTTCAGCCACTAGACTAGAATAGACTAGGCTAGAAGCCACAATCCATACTTCATACAATAAAGCTGAAGAGTATGTTAAACGCCAAATCTCTGAAACTACCAATCAGATATGAAAAAATCTTTTTGCATATAAAAGCCAGATTCAGTAGAAAAGGGATAAGGTAATTTTCATCCCCAAATTCCTATTAAAACGGGTTCAACGCGGGTAAAACCGCGACGCACTGCTACTGTGATACATATATATATGGATATAAATCTCAACACGCCGGCGCGCAGGCGCAGTGGATCTGGTTACTAATACCGTTGCTGACAGACGTTTCCCGGCCATTGTTCGCCACTTCACGTGATAACAAACTTCACTTCATAAGAATAAACTAATCGTTTTTTTATATATTTATTAGACATACGTTGAAGAAAGTATTTGTGTTCAATTTTCGTATGAAAATCGGATAGTTTACAGTTGACTGTGCGATGTCAAACATCGTCAAAACCATGGTTTTTAAGATGTTTGACATCACTAATGACATCGACAATGTTAGGAACCTGAAAGTAAAAGTAAATGATCATAAGCGTAAAAGGGTTTGCAGGTTCATCATCATCATCATCATGTCAGCGTAGGACGTCCACTGCTGGACATAGGCCTCCCTCATTGATCTCGAAGTAATTCAGTTGGAAGCGACCTTTGTAGGTTGTATAGGCTAAATATATTAAGATTCTGAGACTGATATTCAAAACCATCTTTCTTTCAATACAAAGTTACTTATAACTGAGTCCGTAGCTAAATACATAGGCAATTAGGTAGATATCATGAGTCTTAAGAATTAATAAAACTATGATGAAGCATAATAAAGAAGAAAAGAAGAAAAAAAAATGAAAGAAGAAAGAATGAATTGAAGTAAAATTAGAAAACTCTTTCCTTTTTACGACTTCAATTCACCTACATTTTAAAGGACAGAGGATGTCACTGTAATTTATAGTTCCATTTTATGCCGCAAATTAAAATTCTTGATAAACAGAACAAAATTAACTAGGGAAGTAGATAAAAAGTTTCTATATTGCATATTTTTATAAAGAATACGTTCTTTCGATTCGTATAATAATATGTATATTACGTATTCTAAGTTCTTTAATAAGTTTCAATAATGAGGTTTTCCTTTTATTTAATGCACTGCTTTTGTTTAATAGATTTCATCCCCTTGATTTAACATCAAATCGACTGATTCTATTAAAGTACAAAACATATTTTCGGCATGTATTTTTTGTTCCTTTTTTATATAAAGAGATTTTTCTTCGATATTTGCTATCTTCAGTATTACATCATTACAAAGTGAGTAAAATACGAAACGTTTTTGTTGTTTCAGAATATAATAATCCTAACTAATATTATAAATGCGAAAGTAACTCTGTCTGTCTGTCTGTCTGTTACTCTTTCACGCCAAAACTACTGAACAGATTTGAATGAAATTACACACAGGTACACAGTTAGTCCAGAGCCTGAGAAAGGACATAGGCTACTTTTTATCGCGAAATTCCTGCGGGAACGGGTACAACGCAGGTGAAACCGCGGGGCGCGGCTAGTAACAATATAATTTACACGACCCTAACCTTAGCGAATGAAAACTATTAATTACGTTTTGTACATGCTCAGAAATCGTGCTGAATTAAACTTTGAAAACACGAAAAATATTAAATTAACGTGAACACCGATTAGCTTTGCTCACGAAACTCGTATGGATAACTCATTGAAATAAAGATGTTTTTGAATTTTAAAATAATTTGAATTTTAACATGAGTATACTTATCTAAATACTGAGTAACTAAAAGAATACTCAATAGTAATAAATAGTTACAAATTTAACAAACAAATTACCTTTTACAGCTATAAAGTAATTTGTTTCTGGTTAGTCTATGGTTTCCATTGAAACCATCATAACTGATTAATTTGCATTGTTTGAGAGATTAATCTTATGTTTTATTGGTACTCATTTCTATCAGCGCTCCGCGGTTTTATCCTCATCGGGTCCATTTCTGTAGGAAATTAAGATACATACCTTCCCTTCCCCAGGTGAGAATTATACATAAAGATTTTCAGAATTCCGCTGAAAGGTGAGCGATTTCAAACAAACTCTTCAGCTCCTTTATGACGCAAAAGTATGGTAGGTTAGAGATTCTGGACTAAATCTTTAAGAAAAACACAGTTTTCAAGTTTCATAAGGTGTCCTTACATATAGGTAAATGGTATCCCTATGTATATCATATGGTATCCCTTTTATTCATGCTTTAAAACGTCCAGGATTGTTACTATTGAACTAATTGTATTTTATAAATTTTCAAAACGCCTTCAGCCCCTTGTGGCTTGGGCTCCTGTGTTGATAGTTCAGGTTTCTTCACACGTGTATGTAAGTATGAATGATAAACTATCGGTATACCTATCGGTGGCATTATTCTATTTGCAAAGCGTTATAGTGATAATTTCAATGTTAACACGGTCGATTTCACCTTTCAGTGAAAAACTTATTTTATTTTACTTGCTAATAAAGCAATTTTATCCTAATTATTATTTAATTTACGTAAATTAATTGAAATAACTAATTCAAAACTAGAAGGAATGACTGAATTCCTAGCATAGAGTTAATGCCTGTAGCATAATATTTCTGAGAACGTAATAGGTACCAGATTAATAGCTTAATCTTATTAATCTATACCTTTTATTATACCCAACTTAACATAAATATGTATGTACTTATTTGCGGCAAATATTACTTAATGATAAGTGCAATGATATTCACATTGAAGTTTAGACCCTACTACTATTTTACAAACATGAACATTACAGTCAAATAATTTCCACCACACTTCAAAAAAGTTATAAAAGAACAAATAAAATACATCATAAACACTACATAGTAAAAACAAAGTAGCTTTCCGCTGTCTGTCTGTCCCTATGAATGCTTAGATCTTTAAAACTACGTAACGGATTTTGATGCAGTTTTTTTAATAGATAGAGTGATTCAAGAGGAAGGTTTATGTATAGGAATTCCCCCGGGAACGGGCACAACGTGGGTAAAAACGCGGGGCGCTGCTAGTACATATATATATCTGAGTTATTTTTAAATGTGACTTGTATTTCAAATTACATTTATAAATATTGTGTAAAACTCGTTATTTCATAAATGCTTTTTAACCAAAAAACTGTTATAAAGTGTTTTGTCTCTTTTGTTCTTCGGAAAATATATATAGCGCATGTCGGGAAGGGACAAACCATTTGATAGCAAAAATGCTGTTTATAAACGTTTACGAATAAGGCCCTCAGCTGATAACCTAATGCTGGGTAAAAGCTTCTCATGTCCCTGTAGATATCAGTATAGTTAGGAGGATATTGTAATAAGTAATTAATGTTTACGTTTATTTGTTGCAGACGAGCAGAACGCTATCAAAAGCGTCAGCACATTCACTAAGCCAGTTCGATTTTGAGTCCGCGCGACCGCCGACTACTCAGACCCGAGCCCGCATAGGATGGTAGAAACTGACCCCGGGCCCAAGAAACCTCACAGTAAGTACCACTCATTCATTATTTTTTACAAGTAATCGGTCTAATATGAGAAGCATGAGAAGTAGAGCTCTCACTCGTCCCTCGTTTTGGTGTATTAAACTGTATTGTTTCAACTTTTTCGAAATATTTAAAGCTTTCAAAGACTTCTTCATGTACTGGCTTATTGATTGGTTTGATTTTAAAAAAGTATTTTATGTTGCTCGCTACATCTTAACGTTTGATTTGAATGTCTCTGTTCGGTCGGGACGTCAGCGGCGTAGCACGCTGGCCATCAACGCCAATGAAAGCGTAGCGCGCTACTACGCTCTAAAACGCAATATTCGTACGCGTGTCAGACGCGACACGACGCGACGCGACGCATCACGCGACGTATCTAGGTACGCGACGGGACCAGCAACCGAAGAATTCTGATAAAATATAAGAGAGTAACATAGGATACTTTTTATGGTGAAACAGAGTACGATGGTACCTTAAGAATGTTTTTGATTTTTATACATTTGGAAAAATAAATATCCAAACCGATGAAACATAAGACAATAAGATCGAGTACCTCCCTACTTTTTGGAAGTCGGTTGGAAAGAAGCGAGACCGCTATTTGATACGTATACTTAGACATGTTGGTTTACGAGTAATAAGCTTGTTTCATCTTTCAGATTGTGATGTAAAAGTGGACCAGCAGCTAAACGGCCCAGGAACCAAAGCTGCCGAGCTTGGTAAGACTATTTCCATAACAATATGCCTACTCGAGCTATTTACTTCACATTTTGTTTTGTGCACCGTTCTAAATCAAGTCTAATCTTTGCTCATTCATAAATATTCCATATCGTACGCATTATGATTCTGAATACGTCTTATTTCAAATTACTAATCTGTTTGATTCGCGTGAAGATTTTGAACAAAATATGTATGTTCTTGTTTTGTGAACCGAAATACTTATCGGAAAATAAGCACGAATAGTGTTAAGATTTGGTAGACTTTGGATCGTGCCAGTTAGGGTTGCCAGTAGTACCTGCGTTAACGCCTCTCAAAAAGAAAACCTCACAAATAAGAGGCCTATGCCGTTTATTGACATCTGAAAGGCCACTAGCAACATATTTACACAACTATTTATTAACAACTCATGTTCCAAACCCTCGTGACCGGATATTTTTTAGTCGTGACTTATTTTCCACAAATAAAGCAGAAACTAGTATATAAATAGTAACCGTACACTGTTAAATACAAAAATGTATTAAAACGTATGTGTAATTTCAAGGTGTTTATGTTTATTTTACATGTTCGTGAAAATATGCATGGAACGTATAGCAGTGTAAGATTAATATGATAAAGTAAATTGTGTTATGTACAACATAGCTTTGTACTTCCTTCCTTGGCTGTTTCCTACCGAGGCGTCAATTAATGTATCTCGACTATGTGTCGGTTGTCTTGTTCACTTATTTTATACGTCCAATTATACTGTTTCGAATTCAAGAATACCTATTTATAAACGTAAATAGATGTATGTAAATATATGCCTTACAAACTATTTATAGCCCATCGAAGTATGCAAAATTCGATATGTACTTAGCTATGTATCCATAATTTATATTGCTGGTATCCGAAACCTTAAATCAAGGTAACTTTATCCAAAAATGTACGTGACGAACATACATACAATCACCAGATAACCATATCCTTCCTTTGTTTTGTTTGGATGTCTGTATACTATCAAACATCAGAATAAAAAATTAATCGCGAATGAAGAACCTTCTTCTTTATTTAAAGCAGTTATAAAGGTTAATAATTTCAGTTCTAATGTCAAAGATATACACAGACGTCAAACTCGCGCCCTTGTTTGATTGATTGTTGAAATGTTGATTGTTGGTTTGAAAATCAACAACTCTACATATGATAGGACTACATAGTTACATTGTAACTCAAACAAGTCTTAATTATTATATCATCTCTCCTTTAGACACATTAATTTTTTCCTTCTCTTATAGACACATAGATATACCAACAAACAACATCGAACCATCACAAAAGTAACAAATAGACAGGTAGACAGACAGAAATAACATTAGTCATCATACAGCATCATACTCGGTGTGGAATCAAATTTAGTTGGTGCACAATAGGCAGTGCCATTGTACGCCGACTCCGTACGACCTATAAATGTTTAGGTAATACAACAATAATGTAGTACGTCGTATACAACGTAATGTATCGTGTAACCTACATAATATCGATAACATATCCAGTTTTTACTTACACTAGTTTGTATTGCTTTTGTTCCGAACATTAGGTACTGACTGATAAATTTTGGTAAAAAAAAGCAATTGATTGTCTATTTTTTGTTTTGATGTAAATGGTTTTAAATCCTTGGTAAAGAAACTTAGTACTTAACTATTATTTAGAGCTGCACTTTGTGGGGACATATTCTTCGTTTTAAATCTTGTATTAAGACTGTTGTCAGGGAAAATATACTTAGTTTATCTTAACACAAAGTTTTGGAGTAGCGTGGAGGTTTTTGCTTTCTGATTGTGTATTTATATATGTATTCTATTTGCAGGTATCGTGGTACCGTCGCTAAAGACACAAGTCAAGAGCGACCCTGAAAAGGGCTCAAACTCGGAAAAGGCTGACTTCGAAAGGGCGATAGAATTAACCGGTAAGCTTATAAATAAACATTAATATTCAACTATAACTATTACACAATTTCTTACACTTTAATGATTTTTCATGTAATAAAATGACATTTAATAAAATCAAAGTTGCAATTACAGTAGGATTGGCCTCTTATAGTTAGGTTTTCAAAATAATCTTTTAAAGTGTAGAGACTACTTACTTAGTACCTACTTAGGTTATGTAGGCTTGGTGACATAATTTTAATCCATATTGTTTAAACTAAGTGATTATGTAGACACGCAACTTTATACAGAGTGGACGACCGTGCAAGATAAATATTTTGACATTTTTTAATAAAACATGGCAAATATTTTTCAAAGCGTTTGCGTTGTTTTAATAAACTTAATATGAATAATAGGCGCTTCTTACATTTATTTATAAATCTCAGTGCATTCCTATTTGTTTAGTTTTGATTTATTTTACGTTTGAGAAGTAAGGAAGAGTATAGCGGTCATTCCTAACAAATCACATGATTCGATTCAAACTGTGTAAAATCAAGGGTTGCCGTTTTTTCACCCTGTATACAGTTTTAATCCGATTTCCTCGAAACATGAAGCAAGTAGACTTAGTTAATTTCCTAAAATAACGTCAGCGTCCTCTGTTAATTACTTACGTGATAATTAAGATTGATGTGGGAAACATCAACATTACATAATTAGTACAAGAATAGGTCGCAAACACTTTACCACGTAAGTGAGAAATAAACAGCAAACTCGAGGTGTCAAATTATACTCTATTGTTTTCTTTGATATTAAAGTAATTCGATATTTACCAATAACCTTTCATTCGACACGAATTACATAGTCGGAATAATAAACCACAGTACGCAGTAAGCGTTTTATATCGGAATTTTAAATACCTTCAGTAGACGAAAGTTAGCGAGGACTCACTTATAGTGTAAAAGCACTCAACATTTGTTTTTTCATTTCCAACGCGATAAATTTAGTTACAACTTATGTTGGAACATAAACCTATGTATTTCCTTATTTTACACTTCTCATATTACATCCCTAATTTTCCTCAAAGATAGTCCGAAAGCAGACTATTAACGAGCAGGGTCAATAGAATGTACGAGTATAATAGTGATTGTAGCTAATAGTGAGTTCGTATGAAGATTTATGAATGGTGTAGTGCTCGCCTTGCATTCTAACTACGGTTGTAAACAAGTCCTTTCTGAGAAGCAAGCCTCGTGTTGCGACCAAAACAACATGTGATTCCATTAGTGGCATCGTCGCATAACGCAACATGATATTTCATTGAGGAAGTCACATTTTTAAATCTTTACGTTTCAAATATTTTTATAGAACGCCATTTGTTTTATTGATGACTGTGAGACTCGGTTTTACTTGGGAAAGGAATGGCTGAATGGCATCCTTTAAAGTTACTAGGAATCTTAACACCTAGATTCATTGAGACTAAATGATGTATGAATAATGATTTAGCCGAATGCTACATACCAATTCAGTGTATCAAAAAAGTAAACAACTTTTAAATACTGTTTATTTTATTTCTCTGACTCGCTAGTTAGTACACATAGTTAGTATTTGCCCGCAACTATACCATCCTCTTAGCTCTGAAGATCATCAGCAAAAACACAGAAATAATTAACACAGGGTTAAGCTTCTTTGCTACTAGTCAACTCATAACTAATTTTCCTCCTAATTACAATTCACACTACAAACTTTTCAGAATAAATTATTTATCTATACACCTTTTATAACGGCAATTTAATTTAACTGCGCTCCATAATAAATTAGCCATAAAACATACGAATATTACGCTCTTAGGTGTAATTTCATGTTAGGTAGTCTACCGTGGACATGGCAAATGTAATTTTATTATAAACATGTGATGATTTAATTAAGCAGAATGTAATTAAAATGCGTCTCGTGTGCAACTCGGAATAATCGATCCGATCTTGAGAGAGAGGTAACAATCGTGTTCATACCTATGGCAACTCTAAATGGAATTAAATGTAACGTTTAAGCCTAATTTGCAATCGCTTTTTAATTGTAAATCATTTGGCATATCAGTCAGGTTAATTCAACTTTATTTCGCTCCAATAAATAATGTACCTAATAAATGATCTATAACGTGTCTGAACATAATTGGTACATTCGATCGATACCTATCTAGGTTTTCTTCGTGATTTTTGAAGTTTTAAAGCACTCCAAATTATATTATTTACGTTTCGAATTTCGTTAAAAAGAACTCAACCCGGCCATTTTTAACGCCGTGACAAATTTGCCATTAGCTAATATGTAAAAGTTGGTAATAAAACTAGGTAACCTACATGTACACCTACCTACCTACGATGAGTTAAAAAGGTGTATAAGTCTAAAAAGTAACGTTAAAAAGGCACACAGGCCTGTAACTACGCCTGTAATCTTAATTATTTTCCTGTGTGAAATATTTAATTGTGCTTTTGTTATAACTACTTATTAAAATACTGCGCCAAACATCTGCACATATGCAAAAATACAGTAAGAATAATCGAATTGAAAAATAAGGTTTAAGTACCTAAAGTTACTGCGCCACGTGTTTTTTTAATAAATATAAATATAATTTTTTTTATAACCTTGAAAATGATCTTCCATCTCAAGCGATTGCTGAAATGATACAAACTCAAAGGAAATCTTTAATTTTAGCTGACAATGTATCATAAAGGAAAAAAAACATCTTTGATTGGATCTATCTTTCAGTATAACAAAGCTTTTCGCATATGATTTTTTTAACTAAAGTACTTTGACTCCAAATAGCCTTGAAACATCCAAACAACCCATATAACACGCTTTCCTTAAAGGGACTAATAAACAACGCACAGCCGAAACTACTGGGCGTTTGACATTTATGATCATTAGGGAGACTAGGGGGGCACCACAGGGGGGCACTAAGAGAAAGAGAGAAAGAGAGATTTTCCGAAATGCAGACGGGAACAGGCACACCGCCGCGGCCGGGTGCCATAGTATATATCATAGACTAAGTAGATGTTTGTATTTCCAGGGTATGGAAGGTTCCACTACCTGCTGCTGGCAGTATGCGGGCTGGTCAGCACCTCCGAGGAGATGGACGTCATCTCGATGTCCTTCATCCTGCCCTCGGCGCAGTGCGACCTAGACCTCACCACGCAGACTAAAGTAAGTCCAACTTATATTCGATCAGAACCAACCATTTTTATTTAACCCATTTTAAGCACCGAACTAGGAGGGATGTTAAATGTGTAAACAAGGAGTTTTCATTGCATACTACGAATCGTAATATGCATTATACTCGAGTGTAATGTTTAATTTTTTTTGTTAATCTAGAAAAATAACAAAGAGGACTTTTAATAGCACAGCAATTATGCCAGCCCTGTTACTTATATCTATTCTAATATTATAATGCTGCAGAGTTTGAACGCGCTTATCTCTGAAAGTACTGGTCCTATTTGAACAATTCTTTTTGTAATGCATAGCCACATTCAACGGGAAGGCTTCTTTTCATCCTGAAATTCCCACGGGAACATGTACAACGCGGGGCGGTGCTAGTGCAATATAATTTATTTCGAAATTCGAAAAACATTTTATTATGTCGTAGCCCATGTTAAAGAAGAATGTTACTTTGAAATGTGTGTATAAGAATTTTGTCTAAAACCTATGACATCATAAAGAAGCATCTAAGAAAACGCCTTGCCGCATAATCTTGTTCCTTCAACTTCGTTTTGATACGCCCAATCGTGGCAATTTGTAAGATGGAGTCACGGGAGTGAACATTTTTTTTAACGGCAACATAGTCTATTCAACATAGACTAGTCGATTCCGGTATAATCTAGATTAATATTTAAAGACACTAGACTTAGCACCACAAGTACAGAAACGTGTACTGAAAATAATGTTTTCAATACACGTATGAAATGTAAATCTGTTTTCGCAGAAGACAATGTTCATGAATAATCATAATTTCTGCATGACAAAACTATTCAAACGTACTTCCAAAATTAAGTTAGAATGGGTTCCTTTATTTATTATATTTGGTTTGAAGAGCGAAAATTTAATATATGCCAAGCCTCGACTGAAAAAGTTGGCTTTGAAAAATGAACCTTCATCCGAAGGGTGCTACGGATGAACAATACAACTTTAAGACGTTCTTTGAAAAGTAAGTTCTAGCACCATGGTGACCGAGTTTTAGCCCGCGTAAAGGCCTCCGACATGGTCTGACGATTGAAACAACCGGGAACGACAATGGAGAAGGCCAACATTTTTTACTTTACACACCAAATAAATCTATACAAAATTACAAGAAAAACTGTGTTTTTACTTTTTCCATATCTCAATAAATGGCTAAGATATTAACGATCAAAGTGCGTATTTTCGACCGTGGGATTTTAAAAACGCGGGCGGGCGCTCACTGGTCGATGACGTCACAACTCGACTCATTTGGCAGTCGCGCTCTCGTACGCACGCCGCTGCGCATTAAAAATCAAAATTTAACTGTTTTCTGCGGAAAAATGAGTGAAAAAAAAGTGACGAAATACTGTATTGTGCCTCAGTGCTTCAATTCGACAGTTAAAACACCAGATAAACTCCTTTTTAATGTGCCTGGGGACCCAAAAATTAGGAAGAAGTGGATGACAGCAGTAAAAAGGATGGATTCAATAAGCCCTACATACGTCTCCCTCTCTTTTTAACTATATATACCCTATGGCATCATCTCCGTAGCTCTCTCTTCCTGACAAAACACTACGAATTAAAAAAAATACCTTCAAAACGTACGTTTTTAATGTACATACTTACTATTAGAACGGCTTAACCGATTTTGACAAAACATGTCTATGAACCGCTGTTAAAAAACAATATTGAAATAAAATAAAAACGCATCGAAATCGGTTCACGCGCTTAAAAATATGCTACGTTACTACAGACAGACACGCAGACAGACATAGGTAGACAGACACATTAGCGTTCAAACTTGCAACACCCCTATAAAAAAGTAAAAATTTGCGGCCCGCAAGTTGATCACCACTGATTTCTTAACTAAGTATTATTTATTTTTATAAAAAAAACAACTGTGAATGAACAAACTAAAGCGGACATTGGATAAAATAAAATAAAAAATCTGGTTTATTTATTATAAAACTATATTAATAGGCAGGTAGGTTACCTACCTATTTATCTATTCAGAAAAGTAATAACTACGTAAATACCTACCTACTAGAACTTACCTACATCTGTATATGGGTAAATAGTGACATTTTCTTATGTACAAATAAAACATAGAGGTAAAATAACCATCGAAAATCTCGAGATGTAGATTGGGAGTATCTGGTAGTATTTTTTATCGCCGTCCATAATAGGTAGGTACCTACTAAATTAAACACACATTTCCTAATAAATACCTACCCGAGAGTAGGAAATGCTTACTCAGGATGTAAATACCTTTTCATCTATCAAACTATCCACTCTTGGAAGATTGTCCGACTGACCTTTTAAAAACCTCCTTCCATTCTACACACTTCACGTTTCAAACAAATTTTTCGAAACACAGGATAATTTACTTTATTTTTTTTAAATATAAGCAAACTATAGGTATTTTGAATACGAAGACAATCAAAACAATATGAAATGAGACGCCATAACGCACCAAAGTTTACTGGAGTTCACCGGACCGACCGACCGCCCGCGCCCGAGTCGAGTTGTGACGTCATAGCGTAAGCGCGCCTAATCTCGGAAATTCAAAAAAGGGCTTGAACTTCTCGTCGTTATAACTTCGGAAATACTGCATGGATTGAAGTGAAATAAAAACTAGTGTAATATATATGACCTAAGCTCGGATTGTAGGTGCATTTGATAGTAATATTTTGACCCTTTGGCCTTCTCTATTGTACGTGCCTCCGAAAAGCGCTCAGTTAGAAATGCCAGTATCGGCCACCCAACCAAGTAGGGTCCGAGCAGCACGTTGCTTAACAATCGCAATGAGCTATCATGGCCTAGTCAAAATATACGACGATCGCAGTTTTTGACTTAACAGTTGTTTGACTATTTCATAATATAGATACAATGCTTATGTTTTTACACACGTGGGAAAATTGTATTACATTAAATGGAATTTCTGCTAACTGCCCTTTCTAAAACAATGGATAATAATATTTTTATTCTTTGCAAAAAAAAAAGACTGAACCATTTGTACGTGATATTTGTGAAGCAGTGAATGAATAAACACTTCACGGGCCTTTATAATGGCATCGTAAAATATTATTGATTTGACCAACCGTGATGACGAATACCGCGAGCGACTTACTCGAGGACCTTCTGGATAACAAGGCCTTATTTAATGTTGTGACGGAGAAATAAACAGAAGAAGTATTCAAATGTAATGTCCTACTGCAGGAAAATGATGGAACGTGTGTAATACAGTAGGTATATATAACATCATAGTTGTAGGGGGATTGAAAATTGGTCTGAACTGCTTCGAGAAAAGGATGGTACGGCCATGCCGCCGTGGCCGCTTTTTTGCTCGACTGACCTGCCCCCAGATCAGACACGCGATCATTAATTTCCCAGATTTGGTGGAATTGCGCCCATATACATTACAAAAACATCTTGTAAACAAGGATATATTTCCCATGTAACATTATACTAGTAGCTGGAAAAAGCGTATTGACTCACCCATATGTTCCTTGTTTCAGGGATGGCTGAACAGCATAATCTTCATCGGTATGATGGTGGGGGCGTACGCCTGGGGCTCCGTGGCCGACTCGGTGGGCCGCAAGCGGGTGCTCATCGCCATCTCCATCGTCAACGGAATAGCCATCGTCGCGTCATCCTTCAGTCAAAACTACGAATTATTTATGCTGTTTAGATTTATTAATGGGGCTGCGTGAGTACCTTTATACGCTTTTTAAAATTTAATGCAAGAATATTGCACACATTCACGTACAAATTTTCGCCTTATCATTTCTGCCCAATGTCCTTAGTGCTATGCGACCTGCCAAAGAGTACCATTACAAGTAAACATGGGAGTTTAAAAGTAAAAAGAATTTAAAATCATTTCGAATGAATTACACCGATTTCGGTCACGGAACGGATTAACAACGTGTATTATAATTTGGCCTGAATTTCACCCAGTGACCCAAGTGAGACGTGAGATGAGTTTTAATAAAAATAACTAGAATACTTTCATGTCAACCAGTTACGGAATTAAGTACTACTAATAACACCCGGTCATCTTGAACAAAACGAAAATTTAATATATATATAACCCCTGACTGATTACCCCCATTATCTTATATATGGCTCAACGGATTTTGATCAAAAATGTTTAATTGTTTCATATATCTATGTCCTTTCATTCGATGTATTTCCCATCTGGATATATTTGTAAATGTATGTTTACCTCAACAGGCTAGGAGGGTCTGGTCCAGTGATTTGGTCGTACTTCGCGGAGTTTCAGCCCAAGAAGAAGCGAGGAGCCATGTTGAGCTTCATGGCAGCCTTCTGGACGCTCGGGAACTTGTTCGTGGCCGGCCTGGCTTGGGTTATCATCCCTAGTGGTGGGTACTGCACTAAGTTTCGCACTAAATAATGTTATTTTCACTAGGCTGCAACTTCCAAAAGTTTTGCCACATTCATGTTCAATTGAAAGATTGGAGGTAATCCGTTCGAAGTTGAATGAAAACTACCTTTATAATCAATATTGAAATTTAAGGGTGCTCTCACATTAGACTGATAACACACAGTATACTGGGTCTTATTCCAACCGCGAAAAACCCGTATACTTTAACGTATACATGTCAACTTGATGAGTAAAAAATACTCAGCCGTTACCTAATTCCCCATGTACAAGTTTAAAAATCATTACTTTTTGCATGCTTTTTGCTCCATGTAAACACGACATTTTCATTCATTTCAGAAATCGGAGTAACCACAGGCGCGTTCGTGTACAACTCATGGCGGATATTCCTGCTGGTGATGTCACTGCCGTCGTTCGTGGTGGCCGCGCTGCTGTTCCTGCTGCCCGAGTCGCCCAAGTTCCTGATCATGACGGGCCGCCAGGAGGAGGCGCTGGAGGTGTTTCGCGGGATATACCTCATGAACACCGGCCGGCCCAAGGACCAGTACCCCGTCAAACAGATCCTCGTCGAAGAAACAGCGCACAGCTCGAAGCCGGAGAAGCAACAAATAGAGCCAAAAGAACCAAAGTCCAAACTAAGAAAAATGTTCAGCGACATAGTGGAGCACAGCAAGCAGCTGTTCGTGCCGCCTATACTCAAATTCACTACGATCTCTATCACAATAAACTTCACATTCCACATTGGGTACTATGGGTTGATGATGTGGTTCCCGGAGATGTTCAATCGGTTCGACGAGTGGTCGCGGGCGCACGACAACGCGGAGGCTGACATCTGTCAGGTGACGGCGTACGTGACGCAGCTGGGCACGCACTCGTCGTCGGCGCAGTGCGACGCGCACATCCAGTCCGACGTGTTCATGGAGTCGCTCATCACGGTCGCCGCCGCTATACCTTCCAACATATTCGCCGTGCTTGGAATGGACAGGCTGGGAAGAAAGTTCTTCTTAGGTGAGAATTCAAATAAATGCTATACTTAGGTATACTGTAGATTGGAAGTGCCCTGCTAATCACATTCAGTGCCGACGACTCGCCTGGCGAGTCGACTTAAATTTCGTTCATGTGCCGGCGACTCGCCTGGCGAGTCCATGTTTTTCGCCAATATAATATTGGTGGCACCTCAGAAGGAATTAAGAAAATATAATAGTGGCAGTAAATGCCCTCCGATTTAGTCGTACTATTTTATATATACCCATTTAAGTAGGTAAATAAATAATAAATAAATGAATATACACGGAAAAATTCAGTCACGGTTAATTACAAAGTAAGCTCTTAGCTTGTAATATGGGATCTAACTAACTGATACTGCTACATATACATACACAAATACTTTATAAGAATATAATTATAATTGACACCCAGACGTCTTAGCCAACAACTATGTTTTCACATATGACTCCGGGCTTGAATTAATAGTATTAATTAATTCCCTAAGTAAACCCACGTGTATAATTCCAGTGTTCTCGACGTTCTCTGCGGGCGCGTGCTCGGCCGCCATGTACTTCGTGTACAACAAGACCAATAACCTGATCGTGAGCGCCATATTCAGCTCCGTCATCTCGTGCGGCAACGCCTCCCTCGACTGCCTCATCACTGAAGTCTTTCCGACCAACTTACGGTAAATATTTTTTAACACTAACGTCTTACTACTAGCCGCACCCCGCGGTGTGCCCGTTCCTGAGGGAATTTCGGGATAAAATGTATCCCATGAGTTATTCTGATGTATTACCTATATTACTGTAAAGTTTCACCCAAATACGTCCAGTAGTTTTTTAGTGAAAGAGTAACAAACATTCATACATATCTACATCCGCACAAACTTTTAGATTTATATTAGTAAGATAGTGGTCCTAGAATGACTTCACGACTCTATGACAAGATGCGATACGATACGATAAAAACTATGTTGATTGATTAAATATAAAGCTAAGCTTTTCTCTGCAGTTTCACCCACATCAACTTTAATAGTAATACGATTTAGGACAATGCTTTATATTAGAGAGAGTATTTGTACTATCTATCACGAAGTTCTAAAAAAGCGCGATCAAAACCAGTTCAACAGTTTATTCGTGAACGCGTAACAAACAAGCAGGCTACGATATAATATAATCTAGTTTATATGTGTTGTTGACCTGGCTGTAGCAAAGCCATGACGGCTATATCGCCCAAATGCTTACACCATATTAACCATTGCAGTGCGACCGGCGTCGCCGTGTCCATGGTGGCCGCCAGACTGGGCGGCATCATCGGCAACGTGGTGATCGCCGCGCTGCTGGACACCTACTGCCCCGCGCCGACCTTCATCGTGGCCGTGCTGCTCGCCGGCGGCGGGCTCATGTGCCTCTTCCTGCCAAATACTACCCGACAAGCCTTGCAGTAACCGCTACGTGGATAACACTCTTACGACAGGACATGACAAGACCAGACTCTTGTATTCTACGATCAAAATATACCAGGAAAAATACTTTAAAGTATTATTATATTAACTAAAGTAAAGGTGCTACATATTTGTAATATAACGTATACAATTTCGAACCGATGTTATTTCGATATTCGAATTTATAGGCTCGATTTCAAATGGTATTCAATTTCAGTATGTCTAGTTCTAAGTTCAGTCGTCGAAGGGTGGTGCTCCAAATGTTAGCACTCTGTACTGGTTGTCAATCATGTGATATCATAAGCATTAATCTGAACACTGATGTATCTAGTTTTTTCATATTTGTACAATATTTTTTATATTTAAAAAAGCATTATTTTTATAATGAAATGAGTAACAATTTGACTGTTGTAGGTTGTTATAAATTATTTGTTTTCAAAATGTAAAGCACAATTGAAACATAGTTTCGTTTATATTTTATTCGATAAAGTATTATAGTTTTAAGAGTCATCCATAAATGTAAAGTTGTTGCGTACAACTTTTTATCATTTAACGAATTTATGAATCATTGTTACCGTAGTTTGTAGTTCGTAGTTGTAGTCTTGAGTTGTGATGCGCGTAGGAATTGTTCATCAGTGCATTGTAAATGACATTATCCAATGTAAACATCATCGCAATGCAATACGTTCGTTCCTCAACATCGTTTCAATTCCTTAATTTATTTCAATAAATGTAAAGGAATGGAATGAGTAAATCATTATTGAATTTAAAATGACTTTTATTTGATATAGAAATAAAGAACCCTATCCTCGCTCATCTTTGACAATTGTATAGTGTCAACACTAATCAAGCAAGTTGTAATTATCGGTTATGAGTGGGCAAGACCGAAGATCAGTTTAAGAAAAAACGGGATGTCAAATAACGAAAAACCTATTGATTTTATTATATTTATTAGAACTACACGGATGTATACTAAAGACTTCGTTTTCTTCCATAGACTATAGACCGATCTAGGTTAACATACATCACTCAAACAAACCAATATGTGCCTTGAATAATAAAAATGAATTCAACAATATTGTACTTAACATTAACGCTAGACTATGATATACATAATGAATGTTCAGTTGGAGCAACTGAGAGCAACCAGGCCGGCGCCGGCGCAACAACAACGCCCGCCGGACGCAAGAACAACACAACTTCAGACATTATAAAAATACTATATAATCTATTTTATATATTACAGATACAATCCAACAATATCATAATTATATTCAATTTACAATCGTAAATTCCTTACACGTCTAAATATTTTATGACGCAATAAAAACGTTACTCTTAATTCAATTTTCAGTTAAAATGAGAAGGCCGAGGACGAACCGGCTCTAGCCCGCGCTTCCCTCAATATTTACATTCGCGTAACGTTTCGAACGTCCCACACACCGCGGAGAGCCCCGCCGCGAGAACGATAAAAGCAAAATCAAAAACATCTAACTAACGTAATAGTCCATCCGACACGACACACACGTCCAAGCGTCCTCTCCCACGGGTAAATTACTCTATTGCACAACGAAAACAGAATATCTCATCTATTGCATAATAAATAAATGTTTGTCGAGGTTCGTGTGGTGGTGTGGTGGTGTGGTGGTGTGCCTACGTGTGGTCGGCGAGGTCCCTGTGCGCGTGCAGGTGCAGCGCGTCGTCCGTCAGGATGGGCATGGACTTGCCGACCGGCTCGTCGTCCGTCAGCAGCGGCATGGAGATGCTCGGCGGCGCGAAGGCGTGCGGCGGCGGCGGCGGCGGCGCGCGCGGCGCGATGCGCGGGTCCGTCACCGTGATGGGCAGCTCCAGCGTCGTGGGCACGGCGGGCGGCGCCACGCCGATCACCGCCAGCCCCGCCTCCAGGCTGGCGGGCGGCGGCTCGGGCGAGCGCCGCGACGGCGTCTCCAGCGCCGACATGATGGGCTGGTGCAGCGTGGAGCTGGTCTCCGACACGCGGCAGTGCACCGACACGTTGGCGTTCAGGTCGCGGAAGTCGGGCGCGTCGCCGGCGCCGCCCGCCTCCGCGTGGAACACGTCGCTGTTGGCGAGCGCCGCCTCGAGGATGTCGCGCCGCTCGGGCGCCGCCGCCGCCTCCGTGCCCATCGGCACCAGCTGGTTGTTTTCGAGCACCAGCGGCCGGTTATCGATGGGCGTGAAGGTGCCGTTCTCCTCGATGCACAGGTAGAAGGTGCCGACGTGTCCACCGAAGTGCTCGCCCGGCACGGCCAGCAGCCCGTCCGAGAGCGGCGCGGGCGCCGGCTCGGGCGCGGGCGGGCTCGGCGCTGGCTCGGGCCGCGCGATGGCCGTGGACGGCAGCAGCTCCTCGAAGTTGTCGAAGTCGGGGTAGGCGGAGGAGCTGGCCGCCGACACGGCGTGCGAGGCGCCGGGCCCGGCGGCGGGCGAGGACACGGCGGCCGCCGCCGACACCAGCGTCGTGAGCGGCGGCGGCGCGGGCGCGGGCGCCAGAACTATTTCCTGCTGCTTTTTAATCTTCTTCGGCGGTGTCGGCGGCTCGGCGGCCTTTCTTATTCTCTGTTTCGGTTCTATCGTTCTATTCTTCTGAATTATTACTTTTTCCTGAGCCGGCACTGTCTTTTGAACTATCTGCCCCGTCCTTTGTAAATGTTCGAATTGAGCCGCGGTGAGTTGCATCACCGCTCCCGATTTTTGTTGCAAAAATATTATCGGTTCTGAGCTAGTCTTCTGTACGAGCTTTTTGGGTTCGGACGGGAGCACGCGTTTGGTGACGGGTCGCAACTCGGGCATCGGGGCGATGTTCTGGGCCGTGGTCGCTATACGCCCGCCGACTATTAATTGACCTTTTGATGTAATAATTGCACTTTTCTGTTTCGGTACTATTCTTGTGGGCGTTTTAACGGGAGCGATATTCTGAGGCTTAGAAGATGCAGTGATGATTGTTTTAGCCGCGGTCGAGTTGATAGGCATTCTATGCGCAACCGTTTTTAATTGGGGCACGCACGGTTGTTGTTTATTAGGGAAGAGGATTTTCTCGTGTTCGGGAGTTAGGACTATTCTTGACTGTGCTCCTTGAGCGTTTGTGATGATCATGACGGTGTTGCCGGGCACGTTGGAGTCTGAATTCGAAGGCATCAGCTTTGCCGAGACGGGTTTATTATCGGCGGGGGCTATCGTTGGTTCATTACTCTTCGCTACTATCATATGCGCCTTCCCAGTTTGTGGATCTATGACTATTTTTTGCGTGCGTCCCGGCCGAGGGGAATTCTGAGAGGGTAAAATAAGGAACTTTTCAGACTTGCCGGGCTGTGCCGCTTGTATTATCGTCGGAGATTGGCCCACTTCCCTGACTATGGGTTCCGCCGGTTTGGTCATAATAATTTTCTGTTTACCAGTCGTCTTATCAATAACGAGCATAGGTTTCGCTCCCCGCAACTTGGCCGACTTAGACAATATGTTCGGAGTGGTCGATTTACTCACTTCACTGATTGGGTTCACTAATAAAGTCTTAATTTCTTGTTTAGGCGGTGCACTAGTTATTGAGATCTTCTCATTTTCTACAACAGTTTTCGGTTTTAAAGCGGTAACTTTAGGTGTAGTTACTTTCTGCGTTATTATGTTAGCATCTGACATTACGACGGGCATTTTTTCTATACTCTCAGGTGTTAGGAGATCCTCAGAGAGTACGATGGGCATAGAATTGATATCGAACATAGCATCGTCGGTCGTTGAAGATTCGATGACTGGTTTAATTTCACTTTGGGGAGCCACTAACGACATTTGAGGTTTTATTTTAGTCAATTTGGTGGGAGGTTTGTTAAACTTTCTAATCTTCTGTTGTATTATGATAGTGTTAGCGTCTGAAGGGGCATCTGGTTTGGTCTGTATCGTGTACGTCTGCACCGACCCGTCTTGAGACATGCTCCCAGTTCGAGATAGGATAATTTTCTCCTGTCCCGTGGAAACGTCATTGATGTTATTTATCAAGTTCTTCCCGGGCGCAGTCCGTCTGATTATTATTTTCTGTTTAGGAGCCGGTGCAGGTTTAGCGTTAAAAGTATTTTTAGCGACATCAAAGTTGAGAATTTTCTCTTTCCCTTGCATTATAATTGGTTTAGTTTTGTTTATAGCCAGTTTCGGCTTGCTAGGTTCTTCTAATATTTTTAATAGTTTAGAATTTTTCGCATCGAAAGTTTTTAATTTCGGTTCAGTATTGTTTTCATTTACTAAAATCGATTTATTTATATTCTTTTCCGTATCTATGCTATTGTTTGACTTAATTATAAATGCACTTGGATCTGTCACTTCACTAGAAGTGACTGTTTCTATCACATTCACTTTATGGTCAATGTATTCCGACATTTGTACTAATGACTGCGCTGCGTTTAGATTTTCACTCTTTTCTTGTTCCGTTTCGTACCTATCATTTAAATTGTCGTTATCTGTCACTGATTGTGTATGAGAAACTTTATCCGTCACTAATTGTGTATGTGAAACGTCATCTTTTAATTGTGTATGAGATATGTCATCAACTATATTGGTATGAGAAATTTCATCACTTACATTAGTACGAGAAAGTTCATCAACTATTTGTTTATGAGAAACATCATCAATCTTATCATTTTCACAAATAACTATTTCCTCGTGATGCTTAATTTCTTCTTCTATGACGTCACTTGACTCTGTTATTACTTCCTCATGAGTCTCAGTATCAAATGTCATTGGAACTTCGACGTTTTGAGATATTTCTTGACTCTTCTGTATAGCTGTCGCAGGCAGGTTTATTAGTGCTTCAGCTATTTGTAGATCTGATTCTGATGGTATATTCTCAGAAACTATATTATCCTCTTCAGGTGGCGTAGGATCGCTATGCATCACTATTTCTTCATCTATCGTAGTTTCTGGTAAATTATTTTGTGGTTCTTCAACAGTTTCTTCCATTACTTCATTATTAGATTCAACAGCCATTACGTCATTAGCAACCTCTGTTTCGTTATCAACTTTTTTAAACCCATTTTGCATATAAACAGGATCAATGTTGGCATTATGCTCAGCATCGGCTGATGAGTTTATAGATCCATTGTCATCTTCGAATAAATCTTCGGGAGGATCGTCGCTGATAATTCTTGTTACTCGGTCTGCTTCTCTTGAAACACTTAGTAAAGCGTCAACCGCAGATGCAGTAGATTCGTTCATATAATGTTCAGGTTGGATTTCAGGCTCTTTCTCTTGTACTATAGGCTCTGTCGGTTCCTCATTACCAGGAAGCATATTTTCAGACAACTCTATTTCAGGCACTTGGTTATCATTTAATTTAATTTCATTGTTTATTTCATCTTTCTCATCTGTTCTATTCAACTGTTCAAACTCTTCTATCGTCTTTGAAGGCAATTCTTCGGTTTCTATATGTGTACCATTGTTTTCGACTAAGTCTTCAGTTACATTCTCAACAATAGGATCCTGTGTTGACAACGCTTCATCATTGTGATTTGATGATGAGTTTTCTAATAAGATTTCGGTATTGTCGTCTCTTATCTCCTCGCTTACCTCAGTTTCTGGCTCTTTGTCAAGAATTGGTGCGTCAGTAACTCTTACATCGGGATTAGAACCCAAGTCATAGTCGAAGACTTCCGAGAGGATATCAGAATTATTTTTCTCTTTCTCTCTTAGTGCTTCTGCTTTCATTTTCTTCAGCTGTATTTTAGGAGCTAGTCGGGCTACCTTCGTCGGAGGGTCTTGTTCTATGGGAGGTGAATCCCTAGCCTCAGGCGACGACACCACTTCAGATCCATTCAGTTCACAATCGGTAATATCCATTCGTTCTACAGCATTCAATTGTTCCGCCACGTACTTTCCGATTGCGTCTTGACTTCTTGAATGCCGGCTACGAAAAAATGTTTTCGTTTTAAAAATTGCTTTGGGAGGTGCGTTTTCGGAAACTGTTTCTACAACATGCTCCGTTTCGCTCTCAACCTTTTTGTCCGGAGATTTTACGACGGAAGGCTCAGGAAAATTTTCCTCGACTTTTAACGATTCCGGGATGGATGGCAATTCGGGCACTGCCGTTTTGTTTAGTAGTTCAGCTACCTCTTTTGACATTTCATCATCATCCAAGCTAAGACTCTTCGTTTCTTCCGTTCGTTTGGGGTTTTTAACTCGTGGTATTTTTCTGCCTGCATCAGCTTCCACAGGCCAATCTTCGTCTTCACAAAAGTCGTATTTCGAATCGCTAGATGATTCTGGTTTTTCACTTGAAGGTGAGCTTTCTGTCTTTTTGCTGAGAATTATTAGTGACTCATCAGGAACTTGAGCACTACTCAGTTCAGATGACGATGGTACCGCAGGGGATTCGGCTCCTATAGCAACTTCTGGAGATCTAGAGGTTACCGTAGTAGATTCATCATTCGAATCTTCTTCCCCGTCATCCCAATCAGCCAAAAGACTACTCTTTATTTCTTCATCGGTCTTCTGTTTCTTAATCTCGACAATTGGCTTTTCGTCCGAAGCTCGTTTAGTTGTCTGAATCTTTATAGGTTTCTCCGCTCGCGGTTTTCTCGGTTTGGGCGTTTTATTTGGATTGGGCGATGCTTTAGGTGGTGATTTCACCGGTTTTTTTCTGACTGGTGATGGTGTGTAAGGGACGAATGAGACGCTATGTGTTTTGTTATGCATGATTAGAACGTTCAGTCGTGATGTGCTGAACGGGCACGCATGACAGGCGTAAATACCACCTGAAGATGGGATTGTAGATAAAGTAGGTGTAGAGGGCGAAGGAACCGGTGTTTCCTCGACCTCTGGCTGAGAATCATTATCTTCTTCTACAATATTAAAGTCTATTATAGCACTGTTGTTAGTTTCCATAGCACTTGTCGAAGGGGTTGGTGAAGGTTCACGGGGCAAGATCTCAAGTTCAGTAGTAGGCTTCTCCGTTGGTTTGGCAGCGGAAGGTCCTTGCACCAAGATGTGGACTTTATAATCAGTTTTCTCCTTCATCTACAAATATAGAGAAATTCCATTTAAAAGATGTTCTTTTCATGTTTCCTAAACATCTATTTATATAGAAGCGATAGGTCTCACTTATCACGAAATCTCAAAATCTATAAGTAGATGTAAAATTGAGTAGTCCCCTGGAAGTCGCTAAGAAGGGATTTTTAAGTAATTGAACCTCAACAAATCAAACATGACTCTTTCAACCGAAGCAAAGTGAGAGTGGTGTCTAGTAGATTTATAAATGCGAAAGCGAGGACAGACATTATTCATGAGACCTTTAAAGAGTAACATTTATAGAGTAGTTCAATAATAAGTAAAATAATGTTATTTTGAATATAGGCTTACTTTTCTAATGGGATGAGCTATTTGTGGAGATTCTTGTGATGGACGTCCTCTGCCTCTTCCTAGAACAAATAATAAATATTCATTGTACGAAGTAGTTCTAATTTAAGTTTTCTTGGCACACCAATCACCCTCGCAATTTTACAAAATTCGCAATAGCATATTAAATGGGCATAAATACCTTTTTTAGCCGAGGCAGGGGTTTTCTTAGGATCACCAAACAGTCCTGCATAGCTTTCTTTCTTGGCCTCCTGAAACTCATCCCGAGTCAATATTTCTATGTCACCACCAACAGCCGTTTCTGCTCTTATCACATCCTCCGGAAACTTTTCCATGTGACCATGTTTAGTTCGGTACATATCTGAAAATATAAAGGGAACTTATAGCATGCATAATATTATGAGTTTATAAGTGATGCTCATTTTACCAAGTAAAATTATTATTTTCTTCCATTACAATTTAAAATATAAACAATTTGACAGCAGTAGTAGCGTAGTAGACAACCTAATAGACATTCAGTTAGTTACCACTTTAAAATGTAATTGCTCATAAGATTGACACATCTCGGCCATCACTGTAAAATTAAAAGTTTATGGTTCAGAAATTTCCGAGCATAAATCTCTCACTGAAAAATCAAAACCATATATAGACTACAGTTTAGAGGCATTTTTCACATAGAAAAATAAAATGCAGGTGTACAAAAACTATCATGAAAGTATGGTTAGTTCGTGAATTCAAAAGTAGCTATTACTTACACAATCCTTTATTGATGAATTCAGTTTTACGGCTACAATTGTACTTGTAAATGGAGTTGATATTCTTCACATATTCACTGAAAATGAAATGGAATACAAATTAAGTGGTGGTCGTCCTTTATTCATAGGACAAAAGGTATAATGCTAAGTACTATGAATAGACGATTTTATAGAAAACTAGCAGTATAAAGCACTTTCAACATTGCTAATTTTCCTGTAGATATTCAGATATCCTTTAAATATAAAACTAGCTAACTGTTGATTAATTATATGCAAACATGTTCTGTCATTACAAACAAACAAAATTATCATCAGCATATTCATCTCAGTAATGTTTAGTGCGCATAAGCATAAGGGTACAAATCATTTTGCAGGATATATGGAGACAGCACATTATTAATATACAAATCGCTTTCTATTTTCACTTTAGAAAATCATAGAAAGTTAGAATTTAAATTGTAACACTGATCATGACGAACAAAAAAATTATAAGAAATAATAAAACCACATCCAAAATTTTTTTTACCTCACATTGTGCACCTAGATTATGTGCATGCATAAATCTTTATTTCATGAAAGAATACATCATAGTGATACTTGTTATGTAAAGTACAAATATCTCATGGAATTAAATAACATAGATTAACAAAGTTACTGGAACAATATCACTACTATATTCACATACAATTTATAAGATGTATTACTTGCAACTCTTTTAAATTGTAAATTTTATTATGTGAATAGAGGCACCTTTGATAAGCTGCTAGAAAGGTTATGAATGATTTTCATGACACTTTGCAGTCAATATCAGTCTCATAGTATTAATTCATTAATAAACAATGAATAATTGTCCACTAACAAATAAACTTGACAAAGTCCCCTTCATTGAGACCATTGGGAGGATTATCATTCAAATTACTGTCAAAAAGTAAAAGTATTGTTCTCAAGCTTATTATGTAAATAAATGTGTCAATCCAGCTTCAGATAACTGGTTAATGTATGGTAAATTGGGTTTCTATTGGATTTGCCCAGGGTTCAAAATATAAGCTAAATCACTATCTGGAGCTTACTATGTGTCCTCCTGAAAGAACTTCACCACAGCGATAGGGGGCTTCCGAAACGACGGCAGGACATCTGGTGGTAGCTTGTCAGCAGCCACCACCTCGCCGGGCCACCAACATGATCCCAACTTCACCCACACCACCTCCCCGTCAACATAAAGAATTTCAGTCTGTTCACACATCACTACTACGCTATCAGTTCAGACTTCAGACAAAATGCACGACCATATTTTGATTGTCAAGAAGTCACGGCAGGAACGCCGAGTGACGAAGACGTGACATTTTCGGCTCACGAACACATCAAGCCATACATTTATTAGAGCACGCCGGTAGAGCAGTTCAAATAGCCTGTTGTTGTAACTATTCGGCTATTTAATTGTCAAAACAATAGCAAAATTTGTTGTAAATATCACCGACTGCGTACAATATAACTTTGTTAGATTGATGTGATGGTAGCATTGATCCTGTACTAAAACCAAAAAATGAGCAGATATTACAATTTCATATCACTAGAAACTATCATAAAATATTATAAGATTTTTTCTTGTTACGAAAATATCATTGTTCTTCATAATTATACCTTGATTTTAAATAAAATCTGTTTTATGACTGAACGGAAGAAGCTAGAATGGACGGCGTCAGCAAACACCAACCTAAAGGAAATTGGATTTAGTGTTGCCATAAGTAAGACAAATGTTGTATCCACAGAGTACATGAAGTAAAGACTACAGACTATATGAATGCATTAACAACAGACGACATATACATTCTTATCGAAAATACTATAGACAAGAGGTAAGTGTGGTGACCTTCCTATTTCCGGCAGTATCACAGGGCAGTATTTACCTATGTCCTATGTATAACTGCTAGAAACCGCGAAAATGTAAAAAGCGCACGATACAAAAATATTTTTTACGACCAAAAAAAGCAGAGTCCTTCTTCATTACCATAAATTCATTGCTTAAGAATTGAATATATTTTATACTCCTAGGCTCATATTTTTCTATTTTTATTTATTTCTTTCTGCTAGGTAAGAATCAGTATTATACACAAAGTAATTGGACAAGTTTCCTAATTAAAAAAAAATGTTAGAAGATACCCAACCACATCCATATTCCTATAACTAATACTAGACGCACACTGTAAGTATAAATAAAGTTTTATTTCATTTAACTACGTCTGAATTGGGAACATCGCACTGCGACATGTGTTTGACAAAATGATCATTGCTTAACCAAAGCGATTTGGTCAAGGTGAGTCATTTACATGTAACTTGCAGTGATTCATCCGCACTTCCATTGTATACGAATACTCAAACATGTCAATAAGGGAAAAGTTTTAGGTACTTAAACGAAAATACATATATATTTTTTGTAATGTGATCCCTACCTTTTAAATAATCTGTCGGAAAAATATTATTAATTTTCAGTTCTTATACTTACTAGTCACTTATGTACTACTTACGCAGTAAGTGCTTCGTTCTTCCGCGTACTCACCTAAGTTCAATACCATTAGCATTTTGATATAATTTCCCTAATAACTTGATCTACAGCTAGTTCCTAGAATAAGGTATACTTATTTCCTATCTCCTTCCTTCTTCTTATATCAACGCGCTATGAGAAAGTACTTAGATGGGATTCAAACTCCGGGTACTTAGGTACAAAAACTCGTTGAACATTACGACTGGAAAAGATATCTTTCAGCCGTAAAGTAACTTCAAGTAGCTTGTTTGTCAAGCTTCAAGTGGTCTTGTCTAACTCTTGTTCAGTTCAGACCACCAACCTTAGACAATCTAAAATAAAAACAAAAAAAGCACACACACAAAAACTCAACTTTCAAATAAGGAAAAGAAACAAAAAATCCGACATCGTCATCCGTCATATAATCTCACCACCAACATCTCGAACGACAAATATCGTCAACCCACACGCGATAACTTATCATTTCAAGTTAATCCCTTAAATGTTCATTATTCATACTTGTAGGGCATTGCCACTGTGGGAATCGTACGAGATTCCTTTAGCGTTTATCGCTAAGGAGCCCCTGATTCAGTTAATCGCATAAAGAGGGTGGGGTGACATTCCTGTTGCGTTAATACAATGATTGACCCGTAGACAGGCCCAGTCGGTCGGTCCCTAATAGCCGAACGAACGTAGCCCGAAAATTTTAGTCGTGTCTAGTGAATATTAACGTTTATTTCGTTGTGGGAATATTTTTATCTAAAATGCGAGTAAGTTAACTTTTTATTTTGTAATATTTTACTTTGAAATTTAGAATGGCTAATTCATTTTAATTTGGAATGTGCACATGTTATTTTTTAAAATAAAACCTTTTGAGTGATTTATGACATTTTAGGTTTTTATAATTAAATGGCCTTTTACTGCCTCGGTTTTCGTAAATAATAACAACATACCATCTTTAATAGTTTTAGGAAATATTAAACTAAGTTTAATAAAATTATGCCAATGTATTTCTCAAAAAGTGACGAATAGATTACTAAGTATTATATTTCTTGTTCATATTTAAAAGATCGCCACTTGGAACAACGTTTCGCGTTTTATTTACTTTAGCTAAAATGCTCATTTGCGTCAAATGTTTTAAGTACCTACTTTCCACAAAATAGTGTGCCTACCAGCCATCCTCAGCTATCCTCGTTGTGCTTTGATGATAGAGATAAAATAGTTATTTATTTATTATCTATGAATCAGATCCCTATATGTACTTGATTAAAGTATACCCAGCAGTTCCCTGCGCTTTTTCCCGCGATGTGCCCGTTTCCGTGAGAATTTTGGGTTAAAAAATAGCCTATACATTCCCCTTGAATGTTTGAATCTATTAAAAAGATTTATCCAAATCGGACTGGTATGGACTATGCCGAGATAAGCTAGAACATACAAACAAACTTACAAATTTATTACAACATAGGTAATATTTTTTTTGGATTGGATGTCCACTGCTATCAGGCTATCAATCAGCGTCATATAACGCAGGTAACACTGCAGGACGCGGCTAGTATGGAATAATTCTCAAGCTATATCCATCCCCAGGTGATCCTCCTGGTAGCCCTGGTAGTGCTGGTAAGGAGCCACACGCAGGCGGCTCCGTACCCTCAAATGAGCGACGTGCAGCTGGAACAGACGTTAGCAGACAAGCCCACCATGCAAAGACACTTGAAGTGCGCGCTGGGCGAAGGGCCTTGCGATGCTTTGGGAAGAAGGTTGAGGAGTAAGTCAATACCTTTATTTATTAGGTTAAAAGAAATACCTACTTAAATATGTGTTTCTATTAAAGCGGAGCGGAGCTGTGCGGAGGTCAATCCACCAATCACAACGCATTACGAAAAGATTTTGATAATGACAATGCGTTGTTTGGCAGTTAACAACCAAAAAACTAAATACAATTTATTTTTTAAAAAATGGGCTTCAATTTTATCAAAAATAATATGCTAGAGATTGTCTAAGCTGAAATGACGCGCCCCACTACTTAATTACTTTATTTAGATGTGTGAGTGTAAATATTAATAGCGGCACTTCATCTGTGTGGGAGCGCCAATTATTGATTTCTATGTGCACATGTCGGCCGACTAGTCGGGTGATAAATCCGAAAACGCTCGCTCTATGGAGCAGCGCCGTCACTTTGTATGAAACAAGACGTCCTCTCCTCTCGCGCGTTCACGATCAACTAAACTAGTTGGACAACAAATCCGAGAATTGCACTTCTTAGCGAGTACGGCGAGTACGGCAACTGAACGACCAATTATAATTGCATGTTTATGTGTATTGCGTCCATATTTAAAATTTGCTAGTGTGCGTAAATGCGGAGGTGGGGCGTGTCATTTCAGCTTGGACAATCTCTACACGAGTAGTGCATTATTTAATATTTAAAATAAGAAACCGTTATGAATGACATCTTGAAAATCTTGGTTGTTATCAGTTTTCCGTCATTTAGGTTTTTTATTTTTCCGAGGAGTTTGTTTTTATATAATAAGATAATAATATTATTTACTGGCAATTTTGATTCCCTCTCAAATTATGCACTGGATTCTAATACCTCCCTTTCTCCCGCAGCATTAGCCCCATTAGTACTCCGAGGTGCATGTCCACAGTGCTCCATCCAAGAAACGAGACATATCCGAAGAACATTAGCATACATCCAAAGAAACTACCCTTGGGAATGGGCAAAAATTGTACGTCACTATGGCTGAAAAAAATAAGAATATAACCTCCTTCCTTATTCTAATAAAAGCGCCAAATAAAAAAATACACAGGAAGTACCGACATTTGTATTTTTTATGGTAAAACAACATGGCGAAATTAAAAAGAAAAAGTAACGAGTTGTTTATGAATAAGGTCGTGTGCAATGTACAAATCAATTTGTAAATCACCATCAAAATACATTTTACTAATCATCTCATTATTATTAAAGTAGTATATTTACTTATTTATGTACTAATGTGTTTTTTTCATGTACCTGTTTATGTATTAGGTGTATAATTATAGAAGCATTAGCTAAGTAGGCAGGCAATACGATATAAGTAAGTAGCGGTCTAGAACATGGCATGGATTGCAAAAAAAAACAAGATTCATAGTATACATCATACTATTGCTCACATACTCTAACACCAACAAAATTGAAAATTATTATGCAAATAAAATAATAATTCCCACTAATAAATATGACGTAGAATATAACCCAGATACGGGATTACTTCGACATGTTTATATTAAAAACATTATTTTAAAGGATGTTAATAATTATACTGACAAAGCGTGTCGTTCACGTAATAGTGAAGTAGCAATCACGGCGAAGGGGGGGCTGGTTAAGTAAGAAGTTGGCTCAGCGAAGCACCACGCACTCTCCAAAGAAACGCACAGTGCAACGGTACACAGCCGACCAATAATAACAGTTTGTGTGAAAGTAAAAGTGAATATACTCCAAAATGCAAGTAAGAACCTTTGTATTACGATCACTTGTAATAGATTTAATCGATTTTGTTGTTAAAAACTGATGTTTTGTGAAGGTGTCATAGATTGTTGAACTGTGAAGGACGGTAGGTTTTCTCAATTTTGCATTTTAGTTAACGTAATGTTGGGAGGAAAATTGAAGGGAAAATCTGTTTCAATTTAAGATTTAATTGAAGGCATGTGATATGTGGAAAACAGTTAACTCAAATAATAATAGGACTGCGATCCCAGGCGAGCCTGTATGCCCTTCGACCATGGAACATTTTTGCTCGAACTCTAAAGTAAAAGTACTGTGTCATTTTAAGCAAATTAATAATATAAAAAGTTTATGATGTTAAGTTACCTACTCAATACATAAATAATGTCCTGCCTAGTAAGTAAGTACCTAAGTTAATTTCATACAGTTCAATGATCAACCCAAGTGCAAAAGTTTTAAACAACATGCCTAGTTAAAGTACGTAAACTTTGTTGTATTTCATCGATGATTCATTTCAAAAGGTTGTCGCAACTTCCACGGTCAGTGAAACCCCAGAAATCTAGGTTAGATAGAATAAATCAGAAATAAAGAATTGGGAAATAGTTTACATTACATCATTATTATCTATACTTCTATACTATATACTTATACTTATACTTTATACTATTACTATATTACTATATTACTATAATTACTATAATATTATAAAGAGGAAAGGTTTGATTTTTTGTTTGTTTGTTTGTTTGTTTGTCTCGAATAGGCTCTGAAACTACTGCACCGAATTAAAAAATTCTTTCACCATTCGAAAGCTACACTATCTCTGAGTGCCATAGGCTATATTTATTCCCGAAATTCCCACGGGAACGGGCACAACGCGGGTATATGTAACCCAAGGTATGAAAAACATGCCTAAAAAATTGGTTTTTGGCGTGCGCTACTAAATCTATTGATGATACACAAAAACAATGCTCTACACAATCAAAGTACATATCATTGCAAACAAATAAGTTCGCGAGGGCATAAGTCTAACTATTATAGTTAAGACACAATAACCGTTTTAAGTTAAAATTAATTAGTTAAAAAAGGAGTGTAATTTTAAGTTGATGATATTCATATGATGATATGAATCTACATCAAAATAAATGGCTCTACAATCAAGGTTAATTATGTTTCTTTGTGTACCTCTTTAAATTATTAAAATCGGACAGTTAGTTTCAGAGTTATGATGAGAAATATCACTACATAGTATAAAATAAAGTCGTCTCTGTTTCGTGTCTGTTTGTCTGTATGCTTAAATCTTTAAAATTACGCAACGGATTTTGATGCGGTTTTTTTGTAATAGGTAGAGTGATTCAAGAGGAAGGTTTTTGTGTAAAAAAATTCCCGAAATTCCCACGGGAGCGGCCACAACGCGGGTAAAACCGCGGGGCGCTGCTTACAAAATAGTAATGCTCGATGGCGGGTCTCTTATGGCTACTTACTGTTTCGTGCGGTCAAAGCGCGCGGGGATATAGGTACCTACCTACGAACTACGAACGACGAAGACGTGCTATGTAGGTATTATCCCGAATTCTTCCTCACATGAAATCTTGATTGTGTATACATATATACTCGCGCGAGACATGTAATATTTTATCCCCAATTTCCCACTTGAAATTTTGATTGTGTATATTCCTGCGGGAGACACGTAATGTTTTATCCCGATTTTCCTACATGAAATCTTGATTACCCGAAGCGAAGCGAGGGCGGGTCGCTATATAAAATAAAGTCGTCTCTGTTTCGTGTCTGTCTGTCTGTTTGTCTGTATGCTTAAATCTTTAAAATTACGCAACGGATTTTGATGCGGTTTTTTTGTAATAGGTAGAGTGATTCAAGAGGAAGGTTTTTGTGTAAAAAAATTCCTGAAATTCCCACGGGAACGGGCACAACGCGGGTAAAACCACGGGGCGCTGCTTACAAAATAATAATGCTCGATGGCGGGTCTCTTATGGCCACTTACTGTTTCGTGCGGTCAAAGCGCGCGGGGATATACCTACCTACGAACTACGAACGACGAAGACGTGCTATGTAGGTATTATCCCGAATTCTTCCTCACATGAAATCTTGATTGTGTATACATATATACTCGCGCGAGACATGTAATATTTTATCCCCAATTTCCCACTTGAAATTTTGATTGTGTATATTCCTGCGGGAGACACGCAATGTTTTATCCCGATTTTCCTACATGAAATCTTGATTACCCGAAGCGAAGCGAGGGCGGGCCGCTAGTTTACCAATAAACAAAATCTATTGATTAAGTTAAGCACTAAGTTATTACTTAAGCTCTATAATTAAGCAGATCGGAAACAATCAGAGATAACAGTACGTGATTAAGGTAATTAAGGGTGATTAAGGTATTAATATTCTTTTGTTTGACTTAAACCGAAATGCAAAATGTTATCCAAATATAACATAGAAAAAGTCTATAAAATATATATAATATAACTACTTAGGTAATAGGTCCATAACATTGATATGTATACTTATCTGAAACCAATTAAATTGGATACACTCTCTATTGGTCTATAGGTTTAAGTCTTAACATTGCTTCAAATGAAATCATTGAGCTCGTTACTTACATAAATCGTATCGATATCGAATCGATGTAGTATGGATTTGTAACACAATTTAACATCCAATTACGAGAATGCAATTCAATTTAACAAATCTATATCAAATGTAAGCCCTTTGACCTGCATAGGGAAGTTACAGGCCAGTAGTTGACTTCATATATTATTATACCATTACTTACTATATTTATACTAAAATATATGCAGCCACGTTATTTCTGTCTGTAGTCAACTGTACGTAGGTCGAGAAAGCAGTCAGAGATTTCTAGTTATTAAGTTAAAACGGTCTATAACTCAGAGCTCTATCTAACTATCGGTATATTAAGTACTAGCAGCGCTCCGCGGTTTTACCCGCGTTGTGCCCGTTCCCGTGGGAATTTCGGGATAAAATGTAGCCTATAGCCTTCCTCGATAAATAGACTATCTAACAGTGAAATAATTATTCAAATCGGTTCAGTAGTTTCTGAGATTAGCGCGTTTAAACAAACAAACAAACAAACAAAACAAACTCTTCAGCTTTATAATATTAGTATTAAGTATATTGGCTCGTAAAATTACCAACAAGAAGTTTATTAAACAAGTCACAGCTTAAATGTTACTTGTTACTAATATGAACTTAAAGCTTTAATGTTTTTGGTCAAGTGTGCCTAAAATTGATATCAGTTTGGAAACTTACACAAGGTGATAAAGATACAGTTATCCAAACTGGTTATAAACAATCGTTATATAAGGTTATAAACATACAACATAATTACAAATCGAACAGGCTACTTCATGAAGTAAACTAACGCAAATAAAATAGTTTATTCAAAGAACTTCTTACTTAACGTTATTTCCTAATAAAAGATAAGTTACTTATGTAACATGAGAGTAAGACGGTTGCATTAGGGCCTTACTTTAGACTCAAATAGAATAACTTTATGCTGAGGATACACGGCGACACTGACACTCATCACAAATGTCGACACTAGTGTAGATTGCGTCCTCATGGTAAGCAATTTTACTGCAACTAAGTGTCGCGGCAGTGGACACACACAGACATTCGATGTATACATTGAGTGTCTGATGTCAAGTGTCGCCGTGTATCCTCAGCTTTAAGATAACTTAACTTCCGGTTGTAATTTACGTTTCGTCATTCAATTTATTATAGAGCTTTGCATTATGGTTTTGGCAATTTGCAGACTTTTTACTACTATGTAAAGAGGTTCTTAGTATTTATTTGCTTATTAACGATTCTAGGTCTCCTTTAAATCATGCACTAGCGTAGTTAAAAGTAGGTCCCGTTTAGTTACCTTGACTAGCTAAGTAGAATATTATGTTTAAAGGTAATATTGAATAATGAAATGAGAATAAACTTTATGTATCGTAAGTGTGGTGTTTTTGGGAGAAGTAAATATGTATGGTGATGATTATTAATTTTAGTTTGACTTCAAATCAAATTTCTTTAAAGATCGAATTGAAGTAACTTAGTAACTTATCATTCTGTTTTGCAAAAAAACATCATTAAATTTTATCGTCAAATGAAACAAATCATTACGAGAGTGTTGTCGGCAAACAAACAAAAACGAAAAGAGGTTATATCTGGTTTTAAAACCTGTTTTTGATAAGTAAAAAAATACTGCGAATATTTTGTGCTGAAATAAATGTCAACAACTACTATATCCCACTAACTGAGCTATTAAAATACAAATAATGTGGCATTGGAAGTATTTGTAACTTATACACGCTAAAAACTTATTCACTTTTGAACCTGGTAACATTTGAGTTAAGTGAAATCTGAAAATCCAAGTTCAATGTAGTATAACCGTACGAAACTAGTATACTGTATTGCCGTTTAATACATATAATTAAAGTTAACTTGCAAAGCGAAGTTTTGCAGTGGCCATTAATTAAGCAGTGTAACAATTTACGGCTATCGACCTCACGGGTCGTTTGATCTCGGAACATTTACGAAAGGTTCCGGGTTCAAAATCGTTACAGTTTTTTTGTTAAGTACGGTTTCTATAGTTTATTTAAAGTTGTGTGTGGTCTATGTCTGTAGTTTATAGACTTGTATAGAGAAATTTCTAAGTGGACAGCGAGAAATAAGTATTGGCTAAGTAATTTTACCTTTATTAACTTTGTAATGTAGGGAATAGAAATAAAACATAGTGCATAACGCGATGTATTTACATCGTGGCAAATAAATAAATAAGAAATTCGGGCACGCCTTAAAGCTCGAGCGCGTTTCTAGTTTAAAACTAGTTTTATTTTTTATTTCCTTTGTTTGAATTTTTAAATGAAATTAAATGGTCATAAACTTCGCGACTATCTTAATGCCGGAAAGCCAGAAGTCGCAAGGTTTTTGCTCAATTATAATGACGGCCACCAACTGGAATAAATTATACCTATATTGATAAAACATTACAAAAAACTCTATTTCCAATTTAAGTTTCATAGATTTATTTTTTTAGTTAATAACTACGATCCTCGTACTCAGAGCCGTCAATAATTCCATATTAGTGATTTTTGACATGCCATTTATGTTGAAATACGTCAATTAGTTGATTGTGACGTCTGTGTCGGACTGAACATGGCGGGTGTACCTTATTTATGTGTATACTTTTGTTGGATTTGTACTCATTGGTTAGCCATATTCCGGTTATATAGGCTACAATTTCCTTCCTTCCATCCCGGAATTCCCACAAGACCGGGCACAACTGCTGGAGTGTTATAGATACCTATTTAATTTACTACTATTTTATCATAATTAAGTAAACCCACAGACCTTCTGGCGAGCTTAAAACCTCTTAGAGTACATTTTTAAAACAATGTATTTCCGTTGACCATAGTTTTAACGGAAATGGACAAGGCAGCTTTAACTAAGATGAGATGAGATGAACGTGCTAAAGTACATTATAAGTATGGCTGTGAAGTAGGTACGGTTTGACTAGGTCAGTGTCACAGATTTACGATAATTAAGACTTAAAGCGGCTTTAACTTATTCATAGTATAGATACGTTCTTAATTCGAAATTACTGTCATGTATAAGTAAGGTACAAATTCTAAAAATAGAATCGAATTATATTTGTTCGCTGAGGTATGTAATAAAAACGTAGGTTAGCTATTGAATATTGTGTCCTGTAGGTCTATAAATTTAATTAATTTTTTTCTACTTAACATAGTTAACGAGTTTTTCCGATATCATAAGAGTAATAATAAACCAAAAGCTATTTAGCACTCTATTGAGCACCTATTATAATGTCTATAGAAACTAGATTGAACGTAGATATTGTGGGTCATTTGTATTACGAGGAGAATCGCACGATTACACACACATTACATTTCTAAGCACGTGCCAAATCCATTGTCTTGTGTCATTGTACAGTGACATTCAAAAGTTATATGAAATTATTGAGGGGAAATTTCAGAAAATTTTAAATAGTTAGATTTCACCTTGCTTCTCTATCGGAAGCTTGCCCACATCTTAACTTCCCTTAAAGGAAGTTTCTTATTTTTTAAAGATTTCTTTAAGGACGGTATCAATTCCATTTTGTTCCACCTTTTAAAAATGTTTAGGGTGTATTTCCATATAATTTTATCATTTTATTTTGATATGCATCAAGCAACATAGCAGAGCGCTGCTGGTTAAACATGATTGGTGGATACTAACTAGCTGATTTAATTAACTGTATCCATTTTGTATGTCACTGTACTGTACATCATCTAGTCTAGCACCCACTTAAAGTTGTTTGAAGTTCAAACTTTTTAAGAAACAAACGTGTTCGTGTTCCTTACTGGCCTGGATTTGGCATTGAGTAACCGACAAACGCGGCGACCAGTTATATTCGGGTGTCGTAAAACACCGGGTTTTCCCATGATGTTGTCGCCTTGACTTGGTTTAATGGGGCATAGAGTATGCAATTGCTTTTTATTTTTCCCTACCTATTGTTAAGACTGTCATAATAACAAGAGCTAAGAGTAACTTTTAGAAACCTTATTGTGGTTATTGTTTGTAAATGTAGAAACTATTTACCGATCAACTTACTATTTGCCATGATTAAGTAGGAGAAGCTTCCCGATTAACTAAAAACGTATCATTAAATTACCTAACTACTTCACACAACAAACAATTAAGGGAAATACTTAACAAACGACTGCCTTAAAAACAACTTTGAACTAGTTTGAAGGGAAAATACTAAGAAAAACGTGCGAATTTTGACACGTGCTATTCCTAGACATCTATTTCCTAAGAATGAGTAGATACAACAATAATTGTCGCGTAGGAGAACGGCATTCACGCAAAGTACTCGGGAACATTACATCATTCAACAAAATAAGTAAGTAGGTACCTACTTAGGTAACCAGGTACAATACGGATGAAAAAAATCTAATACCGGAAATAGAAGATGTAAACTGTTGACTACCTACTGGGATTTCTTTTATACCTAGTAGAATTCATTTAAGCATTTTCTGGTATTGAAAGTATTACATTTTTGGCCTAGCCCAATCCAATAACAATTTTGCTTTTATAACATAATAATGTACATTTTAACATACCATACATTTTAACATGTACATTTGTACATTTTAACATACCATTTTAACATATCTTTGATGCGATGAGAGGCTTTTTGCCCAGCTGTGGGACATTACAGGCTATTATGTATTTTTAATTTATTTTACGTTTTGTTATTTCCAGATCAGCTATACATTAATTCTTTGCGCGGTGGCAGCCGTAGCGTTATCAGCTGAAACTCCAAGACCACAAGTGACAGATACAGCGTTAGAAGAAGCCCTCAATGACAAAAGATTTATACAGAGACAACTGAAATGTGCTCTGGGGGAGGCACCATGCGACCCTATCGGAAAACGTCTTAAAAGTAAGTCCCTACCTATTTAAAGCAACATTATCAATTAATAGCTAGCGCATTTTGACCAAGATAAAGATTTTTTAACAATAGTTTCCCCCTAAAACAGACATTTCCGTGATTAGATCAAGAACAAAGTTATACAATGGTTTGTAGAAGTTGCATAAAAATGTCCATGCAAATTGCAGACCGGCACGCAATAACTATTAAAGTCGTTATAGTTATTCGGGCCAAATATAACAAGTGTCATTTTTATTGCGTATGCTGTTTCGTAGTAAGTTACGTAAAACAATTTCACTACTTCCAACAAAAAACTGTTTTGGTTGTAAACATGAACGATTTGTCTCACTTGCCTTTTCATGCTTTTCGTTAACAAAATGTTTGGGAAAGTTTTAAGCCTTCATAAAAACAATGAACATAACACGTATGCTTAAGTTGACGACTACATTAGGTAATAAGCATGTCAAAAGCTAATGTTAAATACCGATTATTATATATTTGCAAGTAGATATATAATTACCTAGAGGGAAAACACTTGCAAATTAAATATCAACATATGTACCTACTCTAAATATTTAGTATAGTTGATCACTGAGCTCGTGCATCGTTCATTTAGTTGTGACTTGGGTATTCTTTTAGGTTTAACTTTTTTTATTTTGTTTCAGCTCTTGCACCGCTCGTGCTAAGAGGTGCCTGCCCACAATGCAGCCCGCAAGAAACTAAACAAATCCAGAAAACTCTCTCCTACGTTCAAAGAAACTTCCCTCAACAATGGGCCAAAATTGTGCGTCAATACGCCGGTTGATTTTAAGTTATTCTACTCAGTATTGTTAAGTTAATGTAAGTTAAGTTACGATAAACTATCGTAATGAGCACGAGTAAGCTACTGTAGACCAAATTTTTATTTATTTAATAAATTGATTGTGACCTAGATTTATTACTTGTACAATAAAATAAATAAATAAGATATCTGTGCTACTTGTTTATTGCTCCAATTATTACATCCGTAGGTAATTTTCCTAAATTATGTAACCCCCAGTACTTATATTAATAAGCAAAATGCGATGATACGTATTTGATTTAATGCTCAAAATTGACATTTAAGTAAGTGAATATAGTTTAGTTATTAAACGACATTGTAATTTTTATAGTAACAATAAATTATTATGGTGCGATACTTAACCAATTGTTTTATTTGCGTAACTAAAGTTACTTAATGAGATAATGCATGATTACAAAAAGCGGAAGTACAAAAGTCCTTCAGTACCACAGAAGTACCACTTTTCATTTCACTTATTTTATACCCCACCAATAATACCCATAATGTATCAGTAGTGAAGTAAGTGATGTGCATATAAAAAGCTCTAAATTCACGTTCTTTTAGTAACATATTTTTTCAATGTACATTCTTCATATTTTCATTCGATTATTTGGTTACAATACTATTAATTATTTTCAATATTATCTGAACAATATTATGAAAGCTAAACTAATTAAGTTATTTTTGTTTTCGACTAAAACGGAATCGGAACCATAGAATTAAGTTGATTCTCATTTCAAAACTACCAACCTAACAAGCTAACCGGAAGCCCAAGAGAGTGAATGATATATATTCTATGACCAAAAAAAATATTGTTTCGCTTGTAGGTTATCAATATCACAACATAATGTGATGTAATGATAATAATTTTACAAGGCTTTATCAGCATTACGCATTATTATTCATTTAATAATTGATAAATATGAGTCGTAAAGTTTATTTTATAATGTATGAGATATAGTACACAGATAAAAAATATCAAGCAAGAACGAAAAGATTGCGACAACATCCAAAAGAAGGAAAGTAAAGGGGCAAGTGAGGGGAGCGGTGTAAAGAAGAGACTAGAGGGGAATTCTTACTCGCTATTTCCTTTCATTTTTCTTATAATTTTATTTAGAAACTTTAATTAGAAATCCTCTTACTAATAAATATAAAGTGTGAACAGTTTTATCATGTACTATGGTCTTTCAAAGTGGTCATTAAAATACAAAAAAGTTAAAATAAACATTCGGTGATCAGTGTAATTAACTTGACAGTCAATCATATGTTAGTAATTAGCGATGTCAGTGTTTGTTTACTAAATACAAGCGGAGTGTTGATAATATTTTTAAAGTTTTGAGATAAAACATTAATAATATGATGGAATCGAATGCGGAATCGTCGTGTAAAGGACAAGAAGATGGCGACGGCTCTTGTTCAGAGCGCCCACTCAAGAAAGCTAGATATGCATGGCAAGTAAAGGGAAAACACCACTTGAAAAGCGAAGGGCAGGAGTCAAATAAGAAGTCCACATCACCTTCCAACAATCACAGCCCAGAAACAATTCCCGAAGAACCCGAAATCAACGACATTACTGTAGGAACTGATACAGAAAATTACTTTTTCTACCAAGAAAGCAACCAACTGGAATCTGTCATAGAAAACCCCGAAAATTCTCTCTTGACGCCTAATCGTAACGTTAATTCGGAGAAGTATATCTATCCTAAATATACGAGTTCTGACAGAAATGATACTACTGATTCTGATAGAATGCTGAGCAATAGGAGTAAAACAGAGAGTCAGTTTGGTGGTATCACTGAAGATCAATGTATTGCTCAATGGCAAGCTAGACAGGTAAATAAAACATAATACAGTCCTTTAAAATGTATAAAGAAATTTTGTAAGTTATCATTAATTAAATTAACATGAGTTATTTATTTAATTAAATCTCACTGATGACACATATATTACCTTTTTTGGGATGCCAATTCCTATTGTATAAAATTGTAAATTTCTACTTCACAGTTAACACATTTTGTGTTTTAATTTCAGATGGTTAAGGGATGTGTGGACAACACCATAAACCGCCTCTTAGAGTCATATCCTCAAGCTCCAATGTCACTTGAAGATAACTCCAGATTATTAGCACTTGATTTTGCGGAATTCATCAATCATTTACCGGGAGATAACACAGTTGAAAATGAGGGAATACTAATGGCTATATCTGCTCATGGGTTGCAAAATACTCCTAGCAGTAGCAGTGATGATGCAAGCTCCATAGAAGACAGTCCGTCAAGTTTACCTATGTTTGATCTGCCTTCATCACTTGAAAGTTTCTCAACCGATCAAGTTAAGCAACCTAATAAATCAGATGAGGAGAAGAGTAAAGACGATGATTTGATGTGGCATTGTGACAATAGCAATGACAATGATGTACCATATCCATATTACAATGACCCAATAAATTATCCGTTTTACCAAGAAAACAAAAACCAGAAACTAGATGGTAATGAGAATGATAACCAATATGATTTCATGAATGCTGCTGTTCTTTTTGCGATAAAAAGTAAAGGTCTAACTGCCGCAGGCACTGATTATGGCTAATAGATGTTTTTAAAACATTTTGTTATTAAAAAGACTTAAACATGCACAAAGGCCAGCAAAGTACTGTCGAGGACACTAATAATTTAATGACACATTATTTTTCTAAGACTGTATTATCGTTTAAGTTTTAAAATTGCATGATTTAAAGTACAGTATTTTTGTATTAGTTATGATGAAGTATCTAGCAACTATTGCACAAGATAATAAAATAAGACATTTACCATACCTTTAGTTTAGTCAATACCTAACTCATGTTCATATTATTTTCCATATTTTGGGTGTACAGTTTTCGATATTTTGTGCAAATGTGTGACAACATTGTATTGTGTTTTAAGTTGAACTGAAAATGTTGTAGCATGTTTTGAAAATTAGTTATTAGTGTTTTTGACTGTAAATCGGTTGCGGACAGGTTATGGATTAGATATAACTATCAATATGCTGAAATAATTTTGTTAGGAAGGTATTATTAAAGCTGAAATATTATTATTGTTAACATTCTATTAAATTATGCAGAATTTTTTGTATATTTAGCTTTTTTTCCTTTTTGAATACCCATGTATAGTTCATTTAGTTCATTTTCGATACTTATTTATTCTTCACAAGAAGACATATTTTTAACTAACAAACAATAACTTGACATTACGAGTAGTGTATTTCTGTAACATTGTATTAATTGTAAATATTTAAGCTATGATTTAAATGATGTATTATTGTGATAAAATTAAAATACGAAGTTTGGTGTTGTTCTCCTATGAAATATGAAAGTACAAAACGTTTCAAAATGTTTGAAACATATCAAAATATTACGGACTGAGGTCAAATTAATTTGTTTCGAAATGTTTAAACATATGTTGAATAGAATAATTTCTTTATTTTATTTTATATGTAATTTTTTTCCTCCACAATACATGCGTAGAAAAGTATTTCTGTACCTCATAAGGTCCTTTTGAGGTCTCTTACTGAGTGTGATGATCAGTTTGACCAAGGATTACTCATTTCATTCATTGTCAATTGGCCGATAATGCTTAAATAACTGTTCACATAACTGTAATGAATTTGCAAAAGATAATTGACAGGTAATTCTTGATAAAGCCAACCTAATAATTAAGGGACCTCAAAAACACTGAATTTGCGGGCAAATAACAATTATTTCATAAACTATAACCATAGAAAAGACGTAAAGATCTGCACTTTTTTTTATGAAGCTTCTATTCTGATTGTTTGACTATTTAAGACATCAGTTAGTGTTAAACTATGTATTACTACTTAATATCAACAAATATGATGTTGTTTCTGTAAATAATTCATATCACTGGTGGTGACTACTGGTACCTATTGGATAGTCTGTTTATCCCATTGTTGGCCAAAACCCCCAATCATAATTTGAATTACATAATTATTGAAGTTATAGGCCTTGTCATTCTGACTAGGCATTCAAGTTATTGAATAAAATATAATCTAAAAGAGACGCAGATTTGAAGCGTCAATGAAAATTGACCCTTATCTCCACCATGTAAAGCGACGTTTCACTTGTATTTGACACCGCTCTAGCATAATTTGAATTCCGGGTTTCGCCTACCGCGAATTTTAGACATAACATGTTATATATTTGTATTCCTAGTTAATTACGAATTTAACTCAACAAAAATTAAGCAGTGTATAATAAATTATTTACAGAAATACCTAGGTATGTATATTAGTTTTAAATGTAGGTATTGAATGTATGCCATATATTCTGACGTGAAGTCAATAAAGAAATACTCTGAATATGTTGTATTTTTTATATTTCCTGATTCTACCTTGACTACACAGTGATTTTTGGCATACTAGCGTAGAGACCTAACAACTGAAGATATGACGTCAGGTATGACGTCATCGTATCTCCTTTTATTTTGAGAAGGTAGTATATGTCCATCTCATTCTTACACTGCTAAGGCATTCGGGCGATAGATGAGTGATTTGAACCTTCCTTTTAACTTTGCCTATTTTTCTTCGGCTTGAACTAAAATATGCAATGTAAGTCAAACAGTCATGAATGTTAGTTAGCTCGTCATTAAGATAAGAAGTCACATGCTTGATAAATGGAGATATAGGTACACTCGTATTAAACGACATACAAGATTTTTTATTCTAAAACTCCCAATGGAACGAGTGATTGGTGATGATGAGATTGGGATAGAATTAACTTAATGCATGTCCCATTGCTTCTTCTTCTTCGTCAGGTCAATGAGTCTTTAGCTTTTGCCCCCCTGTGTGTCCTTTTGTGTGTAAGAATCGGAACAGTGATGAGGATAAGGTGATCACTACGCTTGCCTACTACGGGTAGGTGATCCCAAACCCGAATTATGTTTGAAAAATGAAAAGGTAGAATAAAAATAAAAAGTCTCAATAACAATTTTATTATTGCTTGTTAATATTCACATAATACAAAATAAACTATGCACAAATTCAAGACCACTGAAATACAATAATTTTAAGTTACCATAAAATATTGAGAATGAAAAACTTGATTTCACAACCAACACCCACTTGGACCAACTAATTTTAAAGTGATTCTAAATGAGAAATGTGCGAATTTAATTGTGGATTAGCATTTAATGTCACATTAAACTTAGTTGGTACAACTAGGTGGGAGTTATTACTATTAATTTCAAGTTATAACATTATTTTATTCCACATTCGCAGTCACCCGCAGATTGTCATTCGCGGCAATAAAATTAACATTAAAATCATGGCCGATTATTCCTATTTAAAGTTCTAATTTCATTAACTGTACAATCGTCAAATCGCTTTTAAATTATATTTACAGATAATCATAATATATTTTCTCTCGACTGCCAATTAAATGTATTTTTATTTATTTGTGTATGTACATTAGGGTTAGTTAACCAAGCGTTCGATCGCAGATCTTTCCATGTTAGAATGGTACATAGTCGATCCAGATTGATTTAGCTACAAGCTAATATTTGAATCAACTGAAATATAATTCTATTATAGATTCTACTATGATTGTACTATTGACCGACGATCGATCACTGAGTGTGTGTAAACTCGTTTAAACTATATTTTGTGCTATTTTAATTGATACTGGTAGAACATTACTAGTTTTTTAAAGCATTTAATCATCTTTGGCAAGCAGTTCTCTGCTTTTTTGTGAAGTTTTTTTAAACCAGCATATTTCTGGTATTTCAATGAAATTTCTGCCATTTTTTGCCTTTAAACCAAAAACAATTAAATTCATATTGAAATTGAACTTATTGTACTTATATTATGTACTTACATTTGTTTTATATGTATTGCATTCCAAAAGTTGAGTTAGTAAAAAATATAATCATTAGTAAAATCGCGTTGAACAAACGCCTGACTGCGACACAGTTCTACCAGTAATCAAAACAGTTTTTTAATCTAGTTACACCTTATGTAAATGTCATGGTTGTATAAAACAAATCACTTTCATTTATATATAATAAAAAAATAAAACTTATATACGAATTGATCAATATTAATACCTATAATTATTAATACATATTTATAATACATATCTTATTATCTAATTAAATTAAAATCTGCTGCATAAGTCATCTTGTAAAATGTAGTATATAATATTCTATATAGTGATTTAAGTAACACAGTTCAAACATTAAGAAAACTCACTGTTTTATTGTAAATATCGATTGTAAGTATATTTTACCTTTTCAATCAAGTACAATTGGCAAGATTTGTAGTCGATAATTTGGGCGACATTCGTCTAAATATTCAGAGCGTTTAAATTAATTTCCGGAGACAAAATCTTAGTAAAATTAAAACGACATCGAAATCACAACGCTTTGAAATGCAAACGTTTGCCGCCCAAAAAGTATTCTGCCAACTTTGTTGATTGTAATGTAAACTGTATTATAAAATATGTAAAAATAAATAAATAAGGTGATTTATTTCAACACCTAGACGAACATTTAATTATTTTTAAGTGCTGTATTGAAGACATTAGTAGCCTTTTGCCCAACAGTGGGCTATTACTGGCCTATATTCTTTACCAAATTCAATACATACATAATATTGTTAGTTTTATACTTCTTTACTCGGCCAATTACAATCACAAAACACATGTACTAAATTGGTCAAAAAATTTAAAAACATTATACAACAATTTCCATTGTACACAAAAGAATCACATTAAAATATATATAAATAAGAAACTGTTTAGAAGACGTCTCGATATCGCCAGGTAGACACAATGAATTTAAATAAAGCATGGCACGCTGCCACTGTGACGTCACACGCAAATATTCAGCCATAGAATTATGATCTACAACTTGAAGACTTGTTGAATTAAGCTAACTATATCCAAAAATCAAGGTCGGTCTACACACTTCAGTTATTGACAGATACATAATAATAAAACTATTGGACAAACATCACTTCACTACATAGTATAAAACAAAGTCGCTTTCCGCTGTCTATCTGTCCCTATGTATGCTTAGATCTTTAAAACTACGCAAAGAATTTTGATACAGTTTTTATCAATAGATAGAGTGATTCAAGAGGAAGGTTTATAATTAAAAAAAATCTCGAATCCCGACGGTAACGGGCACAACGCAGGCAAAACCGCGGGGCGCTGCTAGTTTTTATTACTTTTGTAACATCCTAATATTGCAAGTATTGAAGTCTGTCAGCCTGTTTTGCTTTCTATACCAAACTATAAAACCGATTGTTATATATATAGTTAAAAGCACAGGTTAGAATATAGACAACTGTTTAGTATAGTAGTATCCGGGAATCAGGAAAAAACATGGAAGGAGAAAATGTCATTGATTCCTGCGGTCAAATAAATATGTATATTATTAACACTGATGTGTGCAGATCTCCCTTGAAAAATTTACTCACAAACGGAAAACTAAATCATAAAATGTAAATTCAAATTATTGTATAATTAAAGAAGTATGAAGTTTATCATACTTTTAAGCACAACCAAAATTGAGTTATTAAGTGCGTTAGGTAATATTGTATATTAAATTAAAAAGTATAAACTATAAAAAAAATATAAATATTCATGTATGTACTTATATTACTTTCGTTCCATTGGCTTGTACAGATGTAGAAAACAAAAATAAATCTGATACTTTTCATTTATAAAAATAAAGTACCAAAAATATTGATTTATACAATTTTAAATAAGATTGTCTAATCATTTAGAATACTCATTTGCCTAATTAAATTAAAAAAGTTATGATTTCAATGATTCCGACTATACTTATCAATTAAAACTGAAGTGAATTACAAATTAATTAGAACTATTTTTTACAATAAGACTGGTTTCAAAGACTTAATTCACTTAACTAGTTCCTAATTTAAAGTTACACACTCTTGCGAGAATTCTATTAACTTTCGTCAGCTATACGACTAACGATCCACGCAAATTCACAACCGCGCATATTAATGGAGCCAAGTGCCAAAATTTATACGTAATCTCAATTATTATATCAAACTATAACCTCTACTTATTTATTTACAAATTTATATCTTATAATACAAGTCTATTATTTAAAAAAATCTCCAAAAGTTAAAAAATTGACAAACACATATAACACTCTTATATTTAACAAAGCGTATGGATTCATCATATATTTACAAGTACGTAAAGATAACGCGCATAATATTACATACATGCAAAGTAGGGCACCAAAATAATAAGTACATTATCGATTTAAAGGGAAATAATAAGGGCGCCTTGCGGCTTTCACCAAAATTAGGCGGGAAATAGTGTTATAATGACGACAAATCTATGCAATATTGTATTATGGGAGCATAATACTGAATTACCGACGAATTTCACTGTTTTTTTGACGAATTTGTCTATAGAAGGTCAGTGTAACACTACTGCCAGACTAACACATACCGCCTTCGATATCCTCCGAATATATTATCGCCACATGCCATTAGCTGAGGCCGACAAAAGAGGCATTGAAGTGACATTGAAGTTCAGGCATTGATAATAGACTTGTAACACCAGTCTAAGGCGGAAATGTTTTACCTAAACGTTATGTACAATATACAAATATCAAGCAACTTAACAATCTTCTTGGGCAGACTCATTATTGCTTTAAACAAGCTTAGTATCGATGTGCTAGCCTTTTTTACATACAATTATATGCACAGGAACAATCGCCACAACTGGAGGGCGTTAGAATAATAATAAATTAAAATGACAATCATAACAGACTAGACTAAAAGGACCGTCTGCTTTCCCAAGTTCCTTCCTTTATTTTCTAGTTCATATCAATGGCAATTAGTGCACATTTTTCGTCATTAAAACTGTAACAACATTCTCTAATTAATGGAACTATATCTGACATGAGATCTTTTTTGCAAGACAACCGGCAGACCTATACAACCAAAATTTGCCCAAGTGTTGTATTATAGTTAGTTTCACTTTGTGTCCGTTTTAGTTAATAATTAAAATAAATAGTTGTGATGATATTAGGGGGTTGTTAGTGAAATGTTCGGCAGTATAGTGGGGAGGGGGGGGGGGAGCACCGCTATGGCTTGAACTTGACTAGCGGTATGTTCTTAGACTGTAGGCACTTGTCACAAACCCACTCCGCGTACACTTCCGCTGTCAACAACTGGAACGCTGGCTCCGACAGGCCTGTGCACCCTCTAGAATACACAAGGTAAAGCAAGCATAAGGCACACATCACATAAGTATGTGAAAATGTGAATATCTATTGACTGTCTGTCTATACTTATTAGGAATCAAAGTTTTTAGAGTAGTATTATATAAAAATTAATTTTTATTTCAATAATAAATAAAACTTAGAGGAAGCTTAGATTGATTATTGAATGAATTTAAGACAGTTATTACAACTAGAAATTAAACTTCAATTCAATCATTATAAGTAAGAAATCTTTGTAATAATAATTATTCTATTTCTCACCTGTGAAACCAAAAGTTGCATCCTGATTCACACAATATTGCTTGATCATTGTCATGAACTTCTTTGTGACACACACCACAAGGGTAAATGGGTGGAGCATTAGGGTTCTGAGGATTAAACACCATTGGCTGGTCAGGAGGGTACACCTTCCCTGCACTGACAGGCATCGGCTTAGGCCCAAACATGCCCATGCCCTGGCCCATGGGCACTTGACCACCCGGCCCACCCATAGCCATCCCACTCATACCTGCCAGTGGCCCACAATTGCCCATATTACCAGGTCCAGGACCCATGCCCATATTACCACCCCCACCCATACCCATAGGACCACCATGCCCCATATGATTTCCTGAATATGGCGGTCCAGGCCCCATTGAGTTCATAGGACCGTTACCTCCCATTGGACCGCTCCCCATAGGCCCTCCAGATCCCATTGGACTCCCATGTCTCATTGGGCCGCAGTGTCCTGGACCCATTCCTCCTCCTTGCATTGGATTTGATGACATTATAGAACTACTTGGCCCCATTGAACCATTAGAACAACTAGGACCCATTGGTCCATTCATGCGTGGAACATTCATCCCAGGACCACCTCCTCCCATGGGTCCATTCATCGGCCCATTCATTGACCCCGCTCCTAAGGGACTGTGCATAGGTGGACCCATAGGGCTGTTACTCATATGGCTGCCTGCCATTGACCCCATATTCATAGGGCTCCCCATAGGACCGGAAGACATGGGTGAGCCCATTGGCATAGAATTCATAGGACTCATTGGACTACCCATTGATCTGGATGTGGGCCCCATCCCTGGGCCCATACTGTGATTGCTCATGCCCATATTAGGCATAGGAGACATTCCACCCATGTGCCCCATTGGGCTCATATTCCCCATAGGACTGATACCACCTCTTGGGGGCATTTGTTGGCTCATAGGGCTCATACTGTGTGGCAAGGGGCTCATGTGTCTCATTGGAGGTCCACCCATACTGTGCATGGGTCCCATCATGCCCATGGGTCCATTTTGATTCATCATAGGCCCATTCTGGCTCATCATCGGGCCGTTGTGTGAGACTGTGGATGGGGAGTCATCAAAAGGGTTGGATGCTACAATAGTGTCCCCGTAGCCTGTGAGTGGGGGCGGTAGTAGGTCCTGTGCTGTGGGAGGAGGCTGTGGTGTGAGCGCATTGTTAGCATTTGATGTTTTCCTCCTCTTTTTAGGGTTGCTTGGTGCCGGCGCGGGCGGCGTCGGTGTGTCCATGGGCGGCTTGAAGTCCGGCGGGCCCAGACCTGGCCCGGGTAGCCTGTACGGCGGCATTCCAGCCAAATTGTGACTCATTTTTGGTACTATTCAACTTCAACTGTGATAACCATTATCTTAACACCAATAAAAATCTCTCTCAACTCATATATAGACAGATAAGGCCCCACATTGTTACGAGAAAGTTCAATATTGTGCCGGAAGACTGGTTGTGTCTATTTCTGTAACAAAATAACAATTCATTAAAAATTTGATGTCACTGCTAAAGTAATTTATAGTACCCTGCTCATGAGAAATTGAATAAAAGCATTTTATGGCAGTATGTACCGAGAATTTATTATCTATAGTTGCTGATAATATTATAATAAAATGCTCTGCTTGTTGTATTAGCAACCACGACCAACACGAACCGTAACCTGCGAATATTACTTCTTTATTTTCGAACCTAATTTTCATTTAATTTATCAAATATAGAGCCGAAACTAAAATAAGACATAAGTAATACAAAAAAACTCACTGCATTATCAATTTAGCATCGGAATTACTGATTATTTTTTGTCTTCTTTGGGATCTCAAGGCAGGCGTGCAACATATGACAAAATACCCAATTTATCAGGCACCTCCGGTAGCTATTTTGTTTCTAATAGAAGGCTCCTTAGCTGCTTGAAGTTTCAATACAAACAATATTCACTTAAATCCAGAATTATTAGCGCATCAGACGCATTTTTATTTACGACTCACAATATTCCAAACAACACACGCCACATTCACGATGTTTAGTTCGTAACAAAATTGCCGCCAGGGAGCAGCACTGCAGCGTCTCTCTAAAATCACCACAGACGTAAATTGAATATGGCATGGGTTCGGTTCAAATGGGCTGAGATGGCAAGGATAATGGATTTGTTAAGAGTTTAGGAGTTCTATTCTACCGAGACCATAAGAGAGCTATATGAACTGTTAAAATTTCATGAGTCAATTTTAAACATTGATTTCGATTATTAATCAGACTGGAACTCAAAGGAGTTCTGAGCTCAATACCTACCTAATTTTAAAATTACTGATAATGGTACGAACCACAGACCAGGAAACAGAGAAACGAACATTTTGTAAGAAAGTCTGTCAATGTCAGAGATTCAAATTGTATTGACAACTGACATTCTTGACAATAAATTTATTTTCTAGGGTTAGAAAATTAAATTTTAAATTGATTGAAAAGGAAGGAAGGGTTTCAATTAAAAATAAAGTTGAATAATTTTTACTATCTTTTTAAATACAAGAGTAATTCTAACCTAAATGTAATCATGGCTCTAAATAGGTTATTTGCTAGTTTATCAATAACCTCAAATTTAATATCAAGACGTACTTTATACGTTTCGGCTACTCAGTTTATTAGTAAACCAAATTTAGAGAAGCCTAAACCTGGTTTGGGAAAGGCTTACAGGCGAATTGTGCATTTTCCTCAAGAATATACAGTGAAACCATTAGAGGTTACTAATCTTGCTGGGAGGGATCCTGTCTCAGGTAAACCCGACTATAACAATACAATATTTACTTACAATTTCGTAACTTTCAATATTACTATCCTAATCTATTTTTGCTGTGAAATAGGTCGTGTAGTGGCCAAAGGTATTGGAGGGGGCATCAAACACAAGTACCATTGGATAGATTGGAAAAGAGACGGCCCTGTTGAAGGGCCTCCACAAGAAGAAAAAGTTATCAAGGTATAATTGAATATATACTTAGCTGATAAAAAATCTAAATTGTTTTGGGATATCAATCAAAAGTTTAGTAGTGCTATAAACCTAATCATTTACAGTGAAAGATCCATTCAAGAATCAGCTGTTCTAATTAAATAAAAAGGACACTAAAAAGTTGTTTGTTTTGCTTTCTAGTTCATAATATGAATTTATATATTATATAAATAACTAAAGCATATACTTAATAAAGTTATATGTTTATAAGCACTTTATTCATAGTTTCCTAGCCTTACCATACCATAGCTACTTAACAACTTTTGTTATCTCCACAGATTATAGAAGATGGGTGCAGAACAGCCCATGTAGCATTGGTTGCAGTCGGTGATAGACTCAAATACATACTGGCCACTGAGAATATGAAACCGGGCGATATTATAAAAAGCTCTCGTCATCTGCCTAGGATACCTGGTAAATTATTGAAATATTATACCAAAAAAATCTTGTGATTAGGGTACCATTCCATGAATTTTGCTATGCTACATTTCATATGATTGATGATTGATGATAATAAAGCTAAACAGCTTAGATTTTTTGTTTGTTTGAATGTGCTCATCTCAGAAACTGCCAGTCCTATTCGAATAACTCTTTTTGTAAGGGATAGCCACATTCAACTTGAAGGCTTTTTTCGTCCCAAAATTGCCTCAGGAACAGGCACAATGAGGGTAAAACTGCGGGATGCTAGTAGCTCTAATAAGAAGACACCCTCATTCTCGGAGCATTTCCATATTTATAACCTGTAAACTTTTTCTTTCAGTCCGTGCCAATGAAGGAGATGCTTATGTGCTGGGTGCATTACCAGCGGGAACTATTGTCCATAATATTGAGAAGGAACCAGGTATAACAATCATTCAATCCCATATTATAAGAAGTTGGTTAAATAATTGAAAATGTTGTAACTCCGCTAATTATTTTTTCATCAATCAAACCTCTAGCTAGGAATGGATATGATATTCTTCACTGCTTCAGTGGGATTAGATGCCATTGCCCTGCAATGGGACATTAGGTACTGGCTATAGATAAATATAAAATAACTGAAGAATTACATAATACTTTTTTTATATGGCTAGGAACAATCTGGATAACAACTAAGGTTTCCTAGCTTAGGAGCTATAATACCACAGACAGGCACTCCCCACAAAGCAACAATTTTTTTATTCTTTCAGGCACAGGAGCTCTATACATACACGCTGCCGGTACATGCGGCACCATCCTACGGAAACAAGACGACAGAATCATTGTACAGATGCCATCGAAGAGAATGTTCAGCTTCGATAAACATTGTATGGCTGTTGTGGGTATGTATTTAATAGTATATAAATAAAAATAAATACTGAGAGCCTTTTTTTTGTCCCTTTCCGACATATGCTGTTTTCCAAAGAGCAAAAGAGACAAAACAATTTATAGCAGTGTTTTAGTTATTAAGCTTTTATGAATGAGGCGATTAAACTTTAACCGCCTTATTATTTATTTATTTATTTATTTATTTACTTGTTTGTGGAGAACCAACAGCACATAAATTACACATAATACAGTATTGAATAGAAACAGTAGGCCAATTATAGGTTCCCGCGTTTAGAATATTAGAAGATTATTAAATGCGGTGTAAATATGTGTTATAATGTGTTTTGTGTCTTGCTCTTCGAAAAATTGCGTATGTCAAAAAGTGACAAACCATTTGATAGCTAAAGGCTACGTTCACATGTAACGCGCGTTAACGCGCGTCAACGCGCGATCAAATTTGAAGAGAGCTATGTTCAGATGGCTGAATTGTGACGCGCGTTTTCAAATCGCGCGCTTAGACATCCTAATATATACCTAGCAACCGTTCACATGCGCGCGCGTTAACGCGCGTCAGCGAGCGTCAACGCGGCGCTCAGAGAAAAAGTTTCTAGACGCAGACAATCGCGCGTTGACTCGCGCTTTGATACTAGCGCTAGACTGACGAGTACTCTCGCACCGCGCATTAGCGCTCATCATCTGAACTCTCTTCAAATTTGATAGCGCGTTGACGCGCGTTAACGCGCGTTACATGTGAACATAGCCAAACTGTTCTTAAAACGCGTTTATTAATATGGACCAAAAGGCCTACCATGTTAATTAATTTATGTCCATTTTACAAAAGGTATAAAGCTATCAATTTATTTTCTATCGTTTTCTATTATTTCCACAGGACGTCTTTCAAACGTCACCCACGGCTCGACGCCCATAGGATCGCCTCAACGTAACCGTTGGCTCGGGAACAGACCACGGTCCGGACTTTGGCAACGAAAGACAGGCAAACATGGAAGGAAGATCAAACCGCCGAAACCGATCAAAGAAATCCGAGCAGTAGAGAAGTCAAAACTACCTCCAGTACAGATGACGATGTGGCCTTAGTTTTTGAGTTTTGGAAATAAATGATTAGTTAAATAGGTGTGTTTTGTATTTTATTGGTAGATTAGAAAGCTACCCTGTGAATTTTTCAGGCTTTTGGACTCTGTCGTCGGTTTATATCGAGCTTGAAATGAATACGGTATTCACTAACTCGACTTGTATTCTATAATTGTAAATAATATTTCGCAAATGCGGCGTGCCAGTTGAGAGAATATATGTTTCTAATTTACTATTCAAACATGGCTTGAGTTAGCAATCACATACGCATAGTACGTAAGTGTGGTGATTACGCCTTATCTTCATTAGTATACTGAGATCTTCGATCAACAATACACAACGAAGACTGAGATCCTCAGTGAGATGGGAGACCTTTAATATCGCCATATAATAGGGTAAAACTTTCACAATAAAAGTAAACAATTCCGATTCAATAATTATAATATTCATAATTCATTAAATATTATCACATAGATATAATCCTATAACTTGAAAGGAATGTTTATAACATAGCAAGCTATATAATGTTAAAAGAATTTATTCATAAATGTTAAATGTTTAAAGCTTAAACTGAAGTGATGTGGCACAAAATTTCGTTTAGTTTTCAATCGTCACTGTCATCTTCGTCAGAAAACGTGAGAATCTGAAAAAAAATTAAATACTTACTAAATATAAAACACAAAACCACGAAGTAACGAAAGTATAAGCTCTAGGCGAAGACGGACCAATGACTCCACACTGACTGCGACTGCAATCTGCAGTCGCTGCACAACTACAAACCACAATGTCAACTCTGTTCCGATTTCAATACCAAACTTTGAGGCCGATTGAATAAAAATAGTTATAGGAATAGATAACATGAGGTTATTTTCGTCGAGGGTAAAAATTCCAACCTCTAAGTCTAAGAGTGCTTTGCACCAGAACTACTATCCATTTACTACCAGTTCCAAAATGATTCCAACTTACATCAGTCATCTCTGCAGTCAAATGCAGTTCAGCCAACCCGGTAATGTCTTCCAAATACTTTCCACTGTTGAACACATTCATCAGAAACTCTAGTCCTTCTTCCCTATACTTGTTGATGACTACATCTGAACAGGCTATACATTGCTTGAACTTGGCACAGGTGGGTAATACTGTCTGGTAGGAGTGGAGGAAGCCGCGTATGGAGTGCGGGATGGGGCCGAGCACGCCTTGCAGGTGCGGCGGGATGTCGGCGTCGACCGTGTTGTACACCGACGGGGCGTTCACCCTGGGAACAGTATTGACACAATATATAGCACAATTATAATATTATTTTTTAAAAGCTCTCGACGCAAAAAAGACTTGACCGATTTTACCAGACATAGTTACCTAAGAACTTCCGCATGGAAACTGGCTTTGAAAAGAAAAAACTGCATCGAAACCGGTCCAAGAGTTTGAGGGCAACAGACAGAGACATCGACATCAAACTTAGAACTCCCCTGTTATGCGTCGGGGCCCCCGACCCCCGACTCGGGGGTTAAAAAAAAAGACGTGTGGCACTCGGGGACTGCCGCGGTAAAGCTATTGCATAGTTATTTTTTGTATCACTAGATGGCGTTAGTGGGGAGCGTGAGGTTTTTTCATTACGGAGTTTCTGGATTCGGACCCCGCGCTCAAGGCCCGCGATAGAAGCTATGCAATAGCTTAACAAACGACTTTGATGTCATCGTGATGGTTAAGCTACATGCAGCTCGACCATAATTTGAATGAGTTGCTGATACGACATTTCTATCCGAGCGTAACCCTGCTTCGAAGGGCACATAGATATTTCTATCTATCTGCTAGGCAGGGCATGTAACATTTTCGGTCTCGTTAGTCGAATAACTTGATTGGTCACTAACACTACCCTACTAACTTTCTTTTTTAACTACGGGGTTAGTAAATGTGGATATAAGCATAGTTGTAACTTACTTGTCTGGATGCTGCAACAGCGAGACGAGTAATTCAACTGCGAGAGCGCCGGCGATGGCGGCGACTCCTGGCCGCGTCACGGTGCATTGCATGTCTAACGTGCGGTCTTTCACTGACTGAAACATTGAAACATTGAGGTATCGAAAAGTAATGTTTAATGTTGAGCTTCATGTTCATGTTGAGATTTAATGCTGTACATATTTATTACATAGTTCTTCGCTTCGCAGTTGTATGGTTTATATAGAGAAGATAAAAAAATAAAAAATAAAATAGTCCTCCAGCCGATTTAGGCCACGGCGACCGCTTCTACTCCTAACTTCCTCGTCTTGCATGTGCTCTAACATGACTCCCGTAGCCGATTTTGTTAGCGAAGGTACGCGCGCACTGGGGGCACGTTAGAGCACCGTCTCTGTAGTTGTAATGAAAAGCCGCTGGTGGTCGGGCTTTCAGAAGATCACGCTTGGCATTCAGCTCAGTACGCCGATGCAATTCAAAGCTATGGACTTTGTTTTTGACGCGTGATCTCCAATCAGCACGATTGGATGCCAATTCCTCAAAATGAGAAGGCTCTATGTCACATGCCTTCATGTGGCGCTTGAGCACATCCTTATACCGCAGGATTTGTCCGCCTTGCTTTCGCTTGTCTACCTGCAGTTCCCCGTAAAAGATGCGCTTAGCGACCCTTTCATCAGACATTCGCCTCACATGGCCGCACCAACGAAGTTGTCTCCTCATGAGGTACGATTCAATGCCACCTACATTGGCTCGTCTCAAAACTTCTGTATTGCGCACACGATCTGACCAATGGATGTTAAGAATGGATCGGAGACATTTGAGGTGGAAACGGTCAAGTTGTCTAATGTGGCGGCGGTACGTTGTCCATGTTTCGGCGGAGTATAAGATATTCGGCAACACTATGGCCATGTACACAGAGACTTTTGTAGACAGCTTAAGGTCGTGAGAACGGAAGATCTTATTGTTCAGCTTACCGAAAGCTGCCGCAGCAGCACCGATTCGGCTGTTGATTTCGGCGTCAATATCACACTTGGATGTTACCGTGCTCCCCAAGTAACGAAAACTATCCACCTGCTTCAACAGGTCTTCACCGAGCTTAATGGTCAGCGTCTCACGACCGTTTATGTCCAAAGACATTACTTCCGTCTTTTTGACGCTGATCTTCAGGCCGAATTTACAGCATTGCTCTTGAAGAGTCGTCACCAGCAGCTGATGGCTCTCGGGGGAGTCTGCTACAAAACATAAGTCGTCTGCGTACATTATATCTAGGATGTCCGTTTGAGATACCTTCCTTTTGGCCTTCAACCTGGATAGGTTGAAGAGATTGCCGTCTGTTCGGAAGCGTATACGAACACCATCAGGAGAAGATTTTAATACTTCCCGAACTACAACTGCGAAATATAGGGCGAACAGAGTGGGGGCCAACACGCAACCTTGCTTCACTCCACAGGTAACGGAGAAGAAGTCGGATTGTTCGCCGTCAGCCGTCACACAGCACTCCATGTCGTCGTGCAGGAGTCGCAGAAGTCGCACAAATTTCTCCGTGCATCCCAGCTTTTTTAAAACTAGCCAGAGGGCTTCTCGAGATATGCAGTCAAAGGCCTTCAACAGGTCTATAAAGCAGTGATACAGGCGTCTGCCTTGCTCTCTACTTTTTTCCTGTAGCTGTCGGACTGAGAATATTGCCTCACATGTTCCTCTGTCAGGTCGAAAGCCAAATTGTGTTTCCGGCAGAATGTTTTCAGAAAGTGTCCTGAGGCGGTTCAGAAGTACCCTGGCGAAGACTTTCCCAGGGACTTGTATAGTAGAGGTCTATAGAAAATACATAATAGTACTCACTCTCTTAGAGGATTAGTAGGTAAGTTTTAAAAACTTTATTCCACTTTTGCTCTATCATATATAACCTCCATAGTCAATATAGAATTAATTGTCTTTGAACTATATTTGGAATCGAATTCCGTGCAGTGACTTAACATGTATCGTTGTCACAGTCTAAAATAATATTATCTAACAGAGTCCCTATTTATAAAAGAAGGTCATACTGAACACTAGTAGTATATATTAAACAACTTACATTCCCTGGAGCAGTGACATCATTACAGAAGTAGCATCCCAACTGTCCCCCGGGCAGGTATACTTTGTTCACATCTTGAGAGACCGGAGCGAGGCCAACCCCGTGCCTGATGACTAGGTAGCTGTCAAAGCCTAGAGCCGCATTTATTACTATCTGTAAAATAATTGTGGTTTATTTTTATGACTATTATGTTTTTTATGACTGTTATTATGATTATTATAAGCCTTAGTGTCCCATTGTTGGGCAAAGGCCTCCCCCCATTACTTCCATTCAGGCTCTGTCAAGAGCTTTCTTGACACCAACTGGACGAGTACATGTCAAAGTCTTCTCGCCAATTCCGTTTTGGTCTGCCGCGGCGTCTTCTACTAGAGTCTGGGTTCCACATGGTGGCAATTTTTGTCCAAGACTTATCAGGCCTGCGGCAGCCTTGCTATGCCCAGCTCCATTTGAGCTCAGCAGCTTTAAGACCTACGTCTCTATTCTATACTCTATTACTACATAGTATAAAATATAGTCGTCTCTTTTTCGTGTCTGTCACACTGTTTGTCTGTCTGTATGCTTAAATCTTTAAAACTACGCAACGGATTTTGATGCGGTTTTTTGTAATAGGTAGAGTGATTCAAGAGGAAGGTTTTTATGTAAAAAAAAACCCGAAATTCCCACGGGAACGGGCACAACGCGGGTAAAACCGCGGGGCGCTGCTAATTTTATTATATTCTAGACAACACCTAATTAGTACACACAAATCACTGTACTGATATCTTCAGTGTGCATAGAGGCCTTAGCTCTGCCACTGCAGAGTCTAACAGCCTAGACATTACAGGCTATTACTTAATATAAAAAGCAACGAAATAAGCCTGTGGGCTATTCTAGACTAAAACATCTCTTGGTGCCAAATATCAAAATTCGTTCAGTAGTTTATGCGTCAAACAGTAATACTAACAAACATCAATCCGATTCAATCCATACGTGACAAAGTTTGTTTACAATAGTAAGCATGATTCTGATTACCTTCCCATAATGCGCAGCGGTCAAAGTTGGCAGCCATCTTGCTTCCCTGGTGTCCAACAACAAGAATATGACGTCATGTGACTGTATGGCTTCCGTCAATATCTGTATATTGTTTATGGTTTCATCTTTCAACGACTCTCCGACTGGGTGTCCCGGCATCGGTATATGTGCGACTATGCCCTTTGAATTCTGAAAGAGAAAAAATAACTTATAATATTTCCAATAAAAAATATTATGACTGAAAATTTGTTCGGATGTTTCGTTAGCCATAGTGTTATAATGATGCTCTATATCCATACACAATATCTTGCGGGATTAGTTTACCATGTCCATACCAAAAACAATCATCAAAATTAAACCATAAACATCAATATGGGCAAACTAACATAGATAACTCTCCCGACACATTAATCCGTACTTTATAAAAAAAAAAAATATCTGTGGAGATGAGTTCAGACTCGTATATTTGAGACTTTCTTGGACACAAATACAAGTTAAAACGCAAAGAAAAGCGCTTAGTTTAAGCCGTACTTATTTTTTAAACTTATTAAGATTATTTGGGGATAAGAAAAGGTTTCAACTTACAACTGAAGGTAGAATATTCTTCAAGCTGTCGGCCGCCGCCTCCGCCTTCTTCCGGCCTCCGTTGAGGCAGTCTTGGTAGTTGAATAGAACTTGCCGCGTCGGGTTCGAGTAGGACACTTTGCCGTTGTCCATTAGAGTTATGTGTCTGAAGCCCCATGACTGGAAAGAGGTTATACATAATCAGTTAATGAATAAACAAAATTAAGAGGCAGCAAAAACTAAGACTGTTATAAAAATTTATAATATACAGGGTGGCTTTTTTAAATCCTACGGGTATGTCTGAACTACAAAAGATATGAAGATCCTTACTTAGGAACCTTTTAATTTATAACTCAACTAGCAGCGCCCCGCGGTTGTGCCCGTTCCCGTGAGAATTTCGGGATTTTTTATACTTATAAACCTTCCTCTTGAATCACTCTAGCTATTAAAAAAACTGCATCAAAATCCGTTGCGTGGTTTTAAAGATCTAAGCATACATAGGGACAAACAGACAGGCAGCGGAAAACGACTTTGGTTTATACTATGTAGTGACGTTTATTAAAGTTAAGTTCAGTGGGAAAGCCGTGCAAGCGTAAGAAAAATATTTTCACATTTATAATACGACTAGCTGACCTGGCAAGCGTTTGTTTTGCCATATAAAAATTAAGGGGTAGACCACCCTAATCACTATAAATTGAGATGTAAGCTATCCTATCTTTCAAGTTGGATCTAATTGCACACGGTGTGCAAATCAAAAATATCGGTTCACTAGTTTAGGAGTCCATCGCGGACAACCAACGTGACGCGTAATTTTGATATATAAAGATATTACAACTGTTTAATCATTCTTGCCAATAAATTCCTAGCGACATGACATCCGAGAGTGCCGGCGCCGAGCAGCAAGCATTTAGTGGACTTCATCACGTCGATATCGATTTCGGGCACCAGACGCCACTTCATCAGCTTTATGTTGAGGTCCGATGACGTGTCCGCTAATCTGCACAAGACCAAAACATAAAAATATATCAATGAACATATTGTGGCAATCAAACATATATGCTACTAGCCGCGCCCCGCGGTTTCATCTGCGTTGTACCTGTTCCTGCGGGAATTTCGGTATAAAATGTCCCATATATCCCATGTGTTATTCTGATGTATAACCTATATTACTGTATAGTTTCATCCAAAACAGTTCAGTAGTTTTTGCGTGAAAGAGTAACAAACAAACTTTCATACATACAAATGTCCTCAGAAACTTTCGCATCACTACATAGTATAAAATAAAGTCGTCTCTTTTTCGTGTCTGTCTGTTTGTTTGTCTGTATGCTTAAATCTTTAAAATTACGCAACGGATTTTGATGCGGTTTTTTGTAATAGGTAGAGTGATTCAAGAGGAAGGTTTTTATGTAAAAAAATTCCCGAAATTCCCACGGGAACGGGCACAACGCGGGTAAAACCGCGAGGCGCTGCTAGTTTATAATATAAGTAGGTAGTATTCTATTGTATCTCGTTCTTCGACTTTCAAAAAAATAATAACAGCTCTCACTTTGCATCAGTTGTATGGAATATTATTTATTTATTTTTTATACTTACATTATAGGGTCCATTGAAGCTGCCATATTGGCAAGACGCGGTCCGAAGTTGCCTTTATCATTCCTTTCCCATCCCACCCAATTCAGTTCAGTATTTGAGTCAAACTAAAATAAACAATAATAACTTTACTTTTATTATAGCTTTTTTTTTGCAAAACTAATAAGAGGTACATAAACTTAAGAATAGATATAAAGTATAGATAAATAATATAATTTTTACTGTCTCTGTCGTCTGGTATAAATCATTGGACCAACATACTGGGCCACATGTACAAACAAACTCATTACTTTTAGACCAGTTTACTATAAAAGTTGTGTCCAATAATTATTTTGCAGCAGAACCACTGCCTTTGCAGCTAGGCTTTGCAGAACCAATAACATAGAAGTTCAAACAAGTCAGGGGCAAAACAGAAGACAAATACTAGGGGACGACAACAGAGTTTGATAAAATGTTTGACTTCTATAACAAAATAATATGTATGCAAATGGGGGAGCCCTTTGCCAAACAATGGGATTAGGGCTCATATATTTTTTTAATTAAACATGTTCTCACCTTTGGTAACCTTAGATGATAGACCAGACTCCCTTCTATTCCTCCAGTTAAATTAAACCTAAGTCCAATAACTTTGACATCTTTATCTGATAAACATGGACAATGTTCCAACAGAGCAGCCAAGAACAGCCGCAAAGGCCATCCTGGATTAGTACCACTACTAGGATCAGTAAATGCAAAATAAGTTCTAGAAAAATCTAGACTTAACTCTTCTTGTACTATCTTATTCTTATCAAGTACTTCACTTAAATTCTTTACTAAAATTGTATCATTTTCTTTGATGATTATGAAGAATGATTTCTGTGGCACATCCAATGATTTATAACTGTTTGATAGTTCGTCCAGTTGCTTATTGTTGAAATATGCTGTGATGTTGGAGCTCTTTTCATTTATATGTATTATTGGCTGGTTCGGAGCTGGGAATGCAAACCAGTAGTAGTAATGAAACTTTTTCAAGTCCTGAAAAACAAATGTTAGATTAAATACTAGGTAATTGACATAATATACAGTTTTATATATTATTTTGATTTTAAAATGCACAGATATTCTGACTTATTAGTAAATGTTGGTATGTAAAAGTGATATCTGTTATGTGGCCATTTTAACCATAATATTTGCTGATGAGCGCAATGTCAAAAACATTTGAACATGATATTAGTGCCGTGTTAGTCCGGTTAAGAATAGGCCATCCCCACTTAACTAGGGTGTCGTAAAAGACGACTAAAGGTTTTAAAAGTCAATGAGAGTTCTTCGCCATAAGTCTACCAGAGGCTTTTTTGGAACAGTGAATATCAGAACAGGATATTCACTAAAACTTGCGTCGGAGGAACATCTCAAGAGTCAACGGCGGTAGTTCTGGGTCGAGTTAGTAGGCCCAATGTTCCCCTCCAACATTCACTAGACAAGTGTGGTGGGTTCATTGTCTTAACCCCATCACTCAATGACAAGTACAACCGACAATTGCCCCGTCGACAACGGTAGACGGATCAGCCCTGGGGCCAGGGCCGAAAAATGGACTCGGACCATAAAGTCTGATTCAAGACTATTAGAATTAGAATTAGGAAACACAGTCAACCAAAAATGAAATGGCGAGTTGAACTCAACGGACTTTTGATATTTACAGGTAGGTACTAATCAATACACATTATTTTGTAAAACAGATTACAGTGATTTAATAACAAAGTGTTTTTCATACTTATCTTCCACCTGTATACAAAGACGTCTAATGATTCCTTAGTAGAGATTTAATGGGTGATATTAACAAGTAATGTTTAAAATATTATGTTAATTAGTTTAGCAGTGATTTAACGAATTTCTCCGAGTGCCGCAATAAGATTATTGGAAATTTTAAACTTACAGCAAAAGACAATACAAAGAAGTTCAATAAGTTGGTCGGCTTCGCGATCCACTCCTTGCTCCTAATGCTGGACCAGATCATCTCCCCCACAGAGTTCAACAGACTCGCTTTGTCTATACCTTTGAAATCTTCAATAGTGTTCTTGTTCATTATTGTTCCTTTCACATTTATATACAAATATTCCATTTCTGGTGACCTAAAATAATAAGAATTCTATTTTTGAAATGTGATACATACCTACCTATAGTTAATATGTGAAACTGTTTTTGTTATTCTTAAGCATATCAAAACAATTTACATTCCTGATTTAAGAAGATGAAAGCTAAGAGTTAAAAATAGTATTCCAAAAATTCCTACGGAATATTTTGCTTACCTAAACCGAGGGGAGGCTGGAACTAATTTCATTATGTTTTTGTTGTTAGACATAGATGATAAAGTATTCTAACTTACTTGTTAAACGACGTGCTATCGATCTCAAAAACAGCCCCGATATCATCTCTAATGGTAAACCGTCCAAATATCTGTTTAGTAGTATCGTTTAGTTTATCTACATCCAATTTCATCTCCGTTAGGGCATGCCAAAACGAAGGGTGGACGAAAGACATAAACGGAACATATTGTATGATTTCCATCTTCTCCGTCATTTTCTGACACTCAAAATATGTTTCTCCTTGAGTAAAGAACACGAAAAACTTAACACTCGACTGGTCTAGTTTGTTATTCAATTTCAATCACTCCTGTGAGTCACACTGAATGAATAGTTAATTTATTTACCGAAATGAAAATAATCGAATCAGTGTTTTATATAAATCAACAACATATGTTTGAGTGACCACTGACCAGCTGTTTGTCAGTGTCAAACGGGGTTCTAATTTGTCACTCAGGAAAAGACTAATACAAGCATAAAGGTACTGCCAGACGTGCTCATTACTAGCATGCTTATGTCATTTTATTGAGCAAGTGCTCATTAGTAGCACGTGTGTAATGTAATGAGCATGCTTATTTTGAGCATGCTCAAAAATCAAACATTTCTGGCAAATGTGAACAGTTTGCAGAGCATGCTAATTTTAAGCAAGCTTATAAGCATGCTTTTTTTGAGCACGTCTGGCAGTACCTTAACAAGTATTTTGGCAAAATAATTGAAATGAAATGAAATAAAATTTATTTGGTTAAAAAGCACAACAGAAATAGGACAAACAAAAGTACAACTTAGGGCTCCCACACAAAACTGCGATGCGATGCGATGCGAATTCTCATCGCAGGAACTTGCGATGCTGTTCCGTTAATTAGCGATTCTCATTTAATATATTCATCTCTTTTCTTTGTACTGTAGTAAATAAATAAATAAATAAATAAATGATTTATTTCAAGCCAAAAATAGTTACATACATACTTAACTAATGTTACATAATATTATATCGGCTAATACAGTCACAACTACATTTCTCTACTTTTCAAACTAGGGTAACCTGTATCTTGAAAAGTAGTGATTCCGAGTTTACATTTCAATGATAAAAGAAAAACAATTTATTAATTTAGCATTATGTTAACAGTTAGAATGAAAGAATCAAAAGAAAAAAACATATTTCAAAATTCGTAATAGACTATACTTATTCATAATTGTATTTTGAATGGTGTATGATTGTGTATAAGTAGGTGTGTTTGCATGTGTATGTGTGTGTATGTGTATGGGTGATTAATTTAATTTTAAAAATAATTGTAATTGTAATTATTAGGATAAAAGATTTTCTGTCTCATCATAGTAATGGCGATAGATATACCTACCTAATTCAGTTCGTATCGCAGAAATTCGCATCGCAAGTTCCTGCGATGCGAATTCGCATCGCATCGCAGTTTTGTGTGGGAGCCCTTAACCAAAAAGGTTACCAGCTTAGAGCGTTTTCACATTATCCGATCCGATATCGGTGTCGGACGCCGATCCGATATCGGGGTTAAGTAAAATGTATGAAATAAGTACCTGTCTTTCATATTGTCCGGCCCGATATCGGAACATATTTCATACATTTGACTTACCCCGATATCGGTGTCGGACGCCGATCCGATATCGGGGATTATCGATTAAAAAACTTTCTAGGTGCGTTTTGTAGCTTGCTAAAAATAGTATAAAATGCTCCCTCTGAATATCTAGCTTCCACAATGGGATGTATCCAATACTGTCTGTGGACAGATCTTTTTTTGCGTCTCAAATATAATAGATACAGCAAATAAAGTTTTCTATTACAGTCTGCCATGATGACCTGCACGCACTAAGCTATCGAGCAAATGGCCGTATCGGAACGATTTTATTGGAAATATGTGAAAATAGCACATGGTGTCTATCGGCTATCGGATGTCGGCTATCGGTGTCCGACACCGATATCGGATCGGATAATGTGGAAACGCTCTAAGAGTGTTGGCCGTATCCTTCCACTCTTTGTTTCCTGGTCTGTGCCTTCCACGCTCATTGATTTTTAATTTCTGAGATTTCGTTTGTATTCAAATTGTATTTAATATCCATGGATCACGCTAGTCGTAATCTTTCTTCTTCTTCTTATATATAAAACTAGCAGCGCCCCGCGGTTTTACCCGCGTTGTGCCCGTTCCCGTGGGAATTTCGGGAATTGTTTTACATAAAAACCTTCCTCTTGAATCACTCTACCTATTACAAAAAACCGCATCAAAATCCGTTGCGTAATTTTAAAGATTTAAGCATACAGACAAACAGACAAACAGACACGAAACAGAGACGACTTTATTTTATACAATGTAGTGATTCTCGTGTCACAATGTTCGTTCCCGTACTCCTCCGAAACGGCTTGACCGATTCTCATGAAATTTTATGAGCATATTGAGTAGGTCTGAGAATCGGCCAACATCTATTTCTCATCCCGAAATTCCCGCGGGAACGGGTACCGTGGTTGAACTGCTCTGAAACGGCTCGACCGATTCTCATGAAATTTTGTGTGCATATCGGGTAGGTCTGAGAATCGGACAACATCTATTTTTCATCCCGAAATTCCCGCGGGAACGGGTACAACGTGGGTGAAACCGCGGGGCGCAGCTAGTAATAATATATAAAATTCTCGTGTCACAGTTTTCGTTGCCATACTCCTCCGAAACGGCTCGACCGATTCTCATGAAATTTTGTGTACATATCGGGTAGGTCTGAGAATCGGACAACATCTATTTTTTATCCCGAAATTCCCGCGGGAACGGGTACAACGCGAGTGAAACCGCGGGGCGCAGCTAATCTTATATATAAAATTCTCGTGTCACAATGTTCGTTCCCGTACTCCTCCGAAACGGCTTGACCGATTCTCATGAAATTTTGTGAGCATATTGAGTAGGTCTGAGAATCGGCCAACATCTATTTTTTATCCCAAAATTCCCGCGGGAACGGGTACCGTGTTTGAACTCCTCTGAAACGGCTCGACCGATTCTCATGAAATTTTGTGTACATATCGGGTCGGCCTGAGAATCGGACAACATCTATTTTTCATCCCGAAATTCCCGCGGGAACGGGTACAAAGCGGGTAAAACCGCGGGGCGCAGCTAGTCTCTTTATATAAAAAAGTTTTTCACCTTCACTACTGCGCTGGCCGCAAATGTCCTGGACTGTGTTTTGTTTGTTTTATGAATATTTTTACTGTCATCGTGATTTATTCAAGTTTTATTTTATTTCGTAGATGTCCTGAAAATGAATGTAGTTTACAGTAAATTCCTTAATTTTAGGATTATATCGATGTAAGGATTTAATCTTTAGGGATTGGATCAGTCTGATCGAAATTATTGTGAAGTGATTTTAAAATCATTTATATGGTAAGCGCAAATTAATCCTTTTTCTGGAACCGGTTAAACTTACACCGTACCAACATCCTAATGGGCTTTTTGTTATTGTCGCGTCAAGATGGTATTTTATATTTTGTTTCGAACAAATTGAGCCATCTCTTTTTTCCTTTCATTAACTTCCCATAGAAGATCTTAATTATTTAGTTACTTATAGACCCTTCAAATAATATCAAGTTAGTATCACTATCACTACATATTATAATACAAAGTCCCCGGCCGCGTCTGTCTGTCTGTCTGTCCGCTATAAACTCAATTAATACTGCTGCACGGATTTTGACGCGGTTTGTTTAAATAGATAGAGTGATTCAAGAGGAAGGTTTATATGTATAAAAATTCCCAAAATTCCAACGGGAACGGGCACAACGCGGGTAAAACCGCGGGGCGCTGCTAGTTGTTTATGAATTTCAGATTGTAGTAATTGAAAAGTTTCCAAAATGGCAATGGAGACACATTCCATATCTTTTGAAGAACTTGAAGATGATGAAACAGCAACACCAAACCTTATCACTAATTCCAAGACTGGTGTCCTTTCCTCACGCCATATGGTCAAAATAAACTACGCAGACGGCACTATAGCCAGTACTAAAGTTGGAAAATTAAAAAAAAACTGTTATTCGCCATACCTAACTGAAGATGTCCAACTTATATCTCAATTCACCGAAAAGTCAGTGCTTCGTAAGAAACCACCGTTCGTGTCATCTTTTCCGTTGGCGGCTCACATTTATAAAGCTAACTCGGACGAGTTTAAAGGACTTTATAATAGAAAGAAAAAAGTTAAAAAGTCCGTGTTGACGCTTCCTAATAACCCAGCGCCCAAGCCGCAAGCCTGTACTGTCAGTGATTTGAGCGAGCGCGAATACAGTAACATGAATGCAAATTCTGACTATAAGAAGGCAAAGAAACCACGCCCTTATAACCACGTTAAAAAGCGTCGCAACTTCGATTACTATGACAGGGATGCACATTACTGTTCGCAATTGAACATTGATTTAGATTGCAGTTCGACAGATACCATATCACATAATAAGGGAGGTGGTAAAAAACTTGTCGGTGGTAAAGTGACCGATGAAAATGTAGATCCCCACCATGTTTGGGCTGTTTTGAGGAACATCAATAGGTTTCAGTTTAGACCGACTCCGCCCATGAGCGAAGAGAGCAATTCACCGAAGAAAAAGAAGTGCATTAGACGCCGAAACAATCAAAAAAATGTGCGGTGGGTGATTTTGTTGATTTAAGTATCTTTAGATTGCGATTCTTACTATGGATTAGGTGTCTCAGAGCATTTTTGTCATTAATTGGTATTGGACATTTTTCTGGAAAAAGTACAATTAGTTAGTTACGTAGATTTATTTATACTGTTTTTCTAGGTTCTCAGTATCTTAATGATAGAATTTTATGAATTTGATTAATAAGTTGCGTATGTAAACTAAATATTCTTTTCAGTCTCGTAGAAAGATGTTGCACAGAGGAAATCGAATACACTATCTCTCACTTTGAAGTAGACAATCAAGATTCATTATCCCGCTCGTCTAGTTTCGACAGAATAACTGTTATTAACAACGAAATCGGCGGAGCAACGTTGAAAGCAAAACTGATGAAGTCGAGTCCAAAGAATCAACTCTCAAATAAGACGAATGGAAAGAAATTAAAAGCCCCAGTAATGGCAAAAAGTAAAGAAACGCCTAGAAGTATTCAAGATTTATCTCAGGGTGGTAATAGTGTAGATGTAAACGCGATCCCCGCGATCCCCGCAAAAGTAGTTCCTTCAGAACTTGGAACTATAAAAGTGATACATAACGAAGATTACTTGACAGTGGCAGATGCTGACCGTGAATCAACATATACGAGGTCTAGTAAAGCGGAGCTTGACTCAGTAGGTTAGTGCCAGACTTTTGAAAATAGAAAGAAATACGATGCCCAAGAATTCTTTAGGTACACGAGAATAATGTATTTTTCCCAGTAAGTAAGTTCCCAACTCCCCGATTAGGATAGGATACGTTGGTACGTTCAGCTGACAAATAGTTACTAATTTCAACAGCAAAATATCTTAGGTCTAGGGTTCAGTGCAGTACCTTCATTCAATTAAATTAAAATATTTCTAATGTTCATTCCAGGATCACAAATTGATAGAAATTCAAATATCCAGAGCTTTTGTGGTATAACGAAATTAGTGTTAGCCCAATCGCCAACAGAAACTAAAAATATTATACCACTTATAAATGACAAAAATATAAAACCAGAAAACGTAAAACCTGGAAATATAAAACCTGAGGTTGTACCTAGAAATAGAGTGAAAATATCACCATCTGCAATCTATACTCCAAAACTTACGAAAACTGATATAAGTAGGCGACTGATGAAAATGCATTTTCCAATAATGATAACACCTAAAGATCAAGTGTTTTCAAACTACCAAGTAATATCAACGTTTCCCCAGTTCAATGGGCTAGATGAACAAATATGGCCCTTCATGATTCAATGGCACAAAGAAATTAACCCTGATGAAGAAATTGTCCTTCAAGAAGAAGCCCCACAACAGCCTTTGGAGATTCAAAGTATTCCAACTGATACAAGAATCAAACAAATAGACACTAAATATAAAAAAAACAGAGACAAAAAGAATATAGAAAAGGTAAAGAGCGAAGTACGTAATAAATCATCGAAACATTTATCTTTACCACATGAAGTTTTTTCTGATATGAATAAACCCAATTTATCTCAATTTAAAGACAAAATGTTGAGGCTTCTGTACAAAAGTGCAAATCATAAAAACAGCGAAGAAAATGTTTCTGCTACTCTTAAAAAGTCTAGTAATAACAGTATTTGTATAAACATGGGAACAAATACGGAAGTTATTAGTGTGGTCTCCAGTACTAATACAAGTCCTGTTTTCGTTATGGATGAGAAACGAGAAACAAAATCCAAATGTACGAGCCCAATCCCACCTTTTATGTTAAGTAACGGGAGAAGTAATACAAGTCCGGTGATAAATAAAAACACAAGTCTTATCGGAAAAAAGAATACAAGTCCTGTTAGATATATAAACAGTCCAGTAAGGAAAAGGCAAGAAGGAAGTCCAGTGAAGAATAAACAGGACATTAGTCCAGTGAATGCCACTAAAGGAAAATTTATAAGGAGAACTGCAAAAACTAATAGTCCACTAACTTATAAGGATAATGAACATCCCCCGAAGATAGAGAGTAACGTAGGAATGAATTGGCCCGGCGGCTCAGCAAAACGCAAGCCTAAATCTAAATGGGCTAGTGAATTCCTAGATAATATTTTTAGGAAGATAAAGAATGGGGTTTATTACACACTTGACAGTAATTCGGCGAAAACTTGTGCTATCAGTAAGTTTATTAGGTGTTAAGTAGCTAATAGTATTATCCCGTTGATTGATCCGTAGTTAGTATTCGGTATTGGTAAAAATCTAGGAACTAATTGTAAACAATTATTTGACAGAAAATCTCGACAGTGAATCTCAAACTGAGCCAACAGTTGCAAATAAAGATTCTCCACATTCCATATCTAAAATTGTTATTAAGAAGAAATATGACCCACCAAACTTTGTTATACCAGGCTTTGATGAAAACGATAATCTAATGCCGAAATTTGAAATTAAATCTATGAATTTGAACGAATTGATCGTAAAAACCTGTGCTGATAATATATTGCTTCGTTTCGACCTGATGAATGTGATGCACGAGCCTAAAACAAAGAGAACCCCTTCGTTGATACCCTTAGATGTAACTGAGAGCCACACCAAAATCTTTAAATGTAAAACTATAATTAAGAACGCCATGTTACCTGCTGAGATTTGTAGCATATTACCGAAGCTTGTTTCATGTCTGCTGGATTCTAAAAGTAATTTTGAACTGACTACTTCTGGACTGGATAAACCAATGACCCCCTTAGCTACAATACAAGAAGGTAAAACTCCTGTGCCTAGTGATAGTTCAATTCCAATGTGCATTGAAAATATTGGAATGTCAGAAGAACTGAGGCGTTTGCAGGATGGTGGCTATCACTATGTTCCCAAAGTAAATGAGCTGATACCTACCACTCCCAAGTTACTACCTGATACGTGTCTAATTCGCGATATATTGCCAGAATTAGACAGGAGCCACATGTTCGATATTAATGTTAGTTTAATCTTTCCTATACCTATAGAAAACTGTATCCCATTACAGCAAAATCAAACAACAGTACAGAACATAGAACAAGTGACTACTTGTACAGCATTGCAAGTTTACCCGGCTTCATCGAGGAGATTAGTTCCGACATATAACAAATTTAGTTGGTGGGATGTTCTTGGCGATTTGAGCAAGAAAATATCTTCGCACAATGTCGTCATTAGAAATATGATAGATATACCAACAAGTATTACTATAACATTGATGAATACTAAATCTCAAGGTTTACAAGCAGATGTGTTAGTAAACTTTAGTGGATTGGATGAAATTTCCAAGCAGACAGTTTGGTTAAATCAAGATATTAACCCTGATTTGAAGCGAAACAATGGATATTCTCTTGAATATATAACTATGGGAAACAAAGATGTGCCGAGTATTAATACGACGAGCACGCCTCCTAAAGCTAAGTTCGTGAACCACAAAATAAGAAACCCGAAATTTTTGAAACTGTACAGAAGATGTAAACCTAGTTCGAAAGTAGTCAGAGTAAAGGCTGGTACACCTATCCGCAGTATAAAAAATTTGGATGAGTTCTTCATCTCCTTAGGATCGACCAAACTGTTGGCCGGTGTATGTGACGGTTACATTGAACGTAAAATCATGTCTTCTTTGGAGGAGGTAAGAGATATGATAGAATTAGGTAATTAGGTACTGTCAATCGGTTGTATTTTATATTTTGAACCTCATACAATGAACCTTTTGTAATGTTTCAGTTTTAATGATATGATTACAGATGAAAAAGTGGACATCAAAAGTTACTCCGAAGCAAGGGTTCTTGGTGCTTTTGTTGATGAATAAAAAGGATACTCCGAATTTGGTGCTCTTCAGAACCGTGCTACTGCAAGGGATTGCTGTTAACAGAATCACTCGATTGGACGAGTTGGATTTGGAGATCGAAGTCATTGAAAGGGAATACGTTAAAAAAACTTCCACAGTTAGTTTTTTTTTGTATACGACTTTTTTTTTCATAGCTTTCATTTTATTTATGGGATACTATTACTTTACTACGGTTATAAGTTCATTATGCTCAGATTTTTATATGTTGTGAAAGACTTTTTGTATAGTGATATATTTTATTTATTTCTACTGCAGCTTGAAGGGATATCGTATTTACCGGGTTCCTTAGAAAATCAGGACATACTGCTAGAAGAACTTATATGGATTGCCAAGAATACTGTATGTATCATTTTTTTATTTTGCTTATACTCATAGTAGATGTAGATGCTAGATTGATATATTGTTAAGGTATTGCAAATACGTGCGTTAAATGGGGATTTAATATATGTATTTAATACTTTATGCCATTGAGTTATATGTACTAACGTACTAGTACATAAAACTCAATGCTTTATGCAGATTGTATGTATTCTGCATACCAAAAATGTAGCCGCCCAAAATATCTACGAAACTTGCTATATCAATAGGTAGGTACCTAATACGTAGGTACCGAAATTTCTGGTAACTGCATAAGTAACTTTAGAAAACCTTTTCCTAAATGTATAATACCATTGAAAATAAATCAGAAAATGCACTTACACCTTTTTTCTTCAACAGGCTTCCGACTACCAAGTCCCTTTTGACGAGGTGTCTGAAAAACTTTTGAAGTCATTAGTGGCTAAAAGAAAGCAATTGAATCCCTCTTACCTTCGGGTCATGGCGCGATATGTAGGGCTGGGTCTCTTGAAAATGCCCAAAAAAACAGTGAATATCGACTGATTTTGTTTGACGAAATTATGATGATGTATGTGGTGTTGTTGGTGAAATTATTAATTGATTGTGTTATTTTGGTTGTCTAAATTTTAATTTATTTTTAATGTTGGTGTGTATGTTTTGAATATTATATTTTACAATTATTATGGAGATTCGTTTATATTGGTTCGTTCACTTTAGACAATATATTTTTGCTATTAAATATAATACAAGCGCAAATCGACGTGAAGCGTCTTTTTCAAACTAAAATGCAACCTTAGATCCACAATATAAGGGCCATCGCATGCATGCAGTGAAAGAGTAAAAAGGTGATTTTTAACTATTTAACAGGAAGTAGCGACCCGCCCTCGCTTCGGTCAATAAAGATTTCATATGGGAAAAAAATTCGGGATAAAACATAGCATGTCTTCCTGGTTTCGTCAAGGAAATTCGGGATAAAACATAGCTTGTCTTCCTGTTTTCATCAAGGAAATTCGGGATAAAACATAGCATGTCTTCCTGGTTTCATGATGGAAATTCGGGATAAAACATAGCATGTCTTCCTGGTTTCATCAGGGAAATTCGGGATAAAACATAGCATGTCTTCCTGGTTTCATCAGGGAAATTCGGGATAAAACATAGCATGTCTTCCTGGTTTCATCAGGGAAATTCGGGATAAAACATCGCTCGTGTATCCCCCCGCGTTCGATACAGTAGGTATGATCGAGCATTACTACAATTCTATTTTGTATATTCTCATCCTAACTCCGAAACTGTCTAATTTTAATTATTGAAAGAAGTACTTAAAGCACATAACATAATTAACCTTGATTGTAGAGCCATTTATTTCGATACAGATTAATATCATTAAATCAACCTAAATTAAACTCGTACTTAGGGTTCGGTAGGAACGGTCTAGTGAGCATCCTTTAACCGCAACTGTCATGAATCTGTTTCTCTGCCTCATTTAACCATGTGATTTCAAACAAACTACGAAGTAAAAGATAGCAAATAGTTTTTACATTTTTTTATTGTAAAGAGTAGATCACTTTTGAGGAGCACTTTTGTCTGAGCTCTTGGAATCGCGCATTGAAGCCGAACGCCTGCGTTTGATCTCTTCTTGGCGACGGACCTGAAGCAAATAAATATTTTCAAATTAATAAAGTAGGGAAACACAAACCATGTGTATAGTATCATAATGCTTTTATCCTACAGTGGTATACTGTAGATAGAGGGTAATTTTATTAGCTGTTAGCTGTTGAATGCAACAATCCAAGGATCTTTTCATCTACTTTTATAGGAGCAGGATTTATAGGAGCAGAATGTAATGTGTCTGCACATAATATCTCAATCTACATTGATATAAATCGAGGGGTAAGTGGCAGCACTGATTTAACAGTTCATGTAACTTCCATAAATGAATTGTGGTTGTATGTTGAACTGTAGCTTTTTAGTACCTATATTTTGCTGGAGACATTTTGATATAAAAGTTTGTTGCACAGACTAATTTACCCACAGTACTAACTTTATAGCACAGAGGCCTACGGACTGTGGGTATACTAAAATATAAATTGATGAGCAAAAGGTTTTGGGAAAAGATAATGATTTTATGCATACAAATTCTACACAGTCAATACAATGATACGTGCGTAATTAACGCCCATTTAGACGGGGAGAGTTTCTCGTACGTTTCCTTACGAGAAACCATACGCTACTATCACAAGCAATAATCGCCATAACACAATCGTATCAAAATGTTTACATACAGGCAAGAACTAAAATCTCGCCTACGATTATGTCATACGAGATTCGCATATGACTTATCGTTAGGCGATAAATGTTTGTTTACACAACAAAAGTATAGAAAGCAGATTCTTGCTTATGAGAGTCTCGACTTGTATAAACACGATCTCCTGTGACATATTTTCAAGTTGATACGAGTATCGTACACAAATCAGTTTGAATCGTTTTTAGATTTGTCAGTCGAGTCGAGCAGCTATAGCTTGACGCATCACTTTTTTGTATAGATGGTCCAATTTTTTTAAGTAAATATATAAATTGAGTTTTCGTAACCCAAAACATATTTTTGAATGTCTCTTTATCTTCCAATTGTAATTCAAGGCACAACGTGTTAGATGCTCCCAAATCATTTCTTCTCGTTATCAATTTTTTAACCCAACACCTTTTCTTCTTCACCCTCGCGCACTGCACTCATGGTAGCAACTGGCATAAAATCTCGAAATACGATTATTGCTTTGAAATTCTGTTTACACGGACATAATAATATTCCATTGCAAGGCATTGTCGCCCAAGGCACCGAGCGAGGAGAGCGAATGTTTAGACGAAAAAAATGTTTTATATTCCTTCGATAATCGTATCTTCGAGATGAGAAACTCTCCCCGTCTAAACGGGGCTTTACACTCAGTGTATAGAAAATTACATATACACACATTAGCACTTCATTGGGTGATTGATAAAAATCTTTACTCCAGTATTGACAGAGCTATCTTAGTTTTATATATGGGCTAGATATTTATTATGATAATCTTGGGCATACCTTAGACTCCTTCTTTCTCTGGGCGAGCAGCTTAGCGTAATCAGCCTCGGCGGCCTTGCGTTTGACGAGACGCTTCTTCTTGAGGGCCAGACGGTGACGTCTGCGCTGCAGCACTTCAGGGGTGACTAGCCTTTGGATCCTGGGGGCCTGAAATGGACATATTAAAATGGGTTAAGACTCTTTCTGTGCAAGCAAAACTTAGTTATGTATAGTATAGCTAGTATATATAGTTACTGTTTCAAGGGATAATGTCTATGATATTCATTTTAAGCTGAAACTATTTAGACCAAGGTTTATACATGCGCCATAAATTCTAACATAAGATTAGCCGCTAAATTCTCGCTTTATGGCGCGTGTCATGAAAAATATGGTGTCTTAATGTCCACATGTTCAAATATGCATACAAATTGAGCAGTCCTCAATTCCAATTTTGAGTTGCCTACTTGCTTTAAGGTGTTAGAAGTGTAGGTAACTAAGCAATAAGCTTAGCACGAATAAATTAATGTAGTTTAGGAAGTAAAACTGTCCAGCACACTGTAAAAGTAGACAGACATTGTGTCTGAATCTTCTGCTCGGCGCCGGTATGATATGCCCTGATGCTGCTGTTTCCAAGCAATGGGACACTTGGTAACAATATTTTAATCAGGGGTTATGTTTAGGGATACTAAACGATCATTTCTACAGCAGAATATTAAGTTCTGTACTTTCACACAGACCTTGACAACATCCTAAAGAGTTAGGACTTAACCATTGAGTATACATCAATAATTTGTTTTTTAACAAGAATTTGCAGAAACCTTCCAATGGGTGACAAATAACAAGAACATAATAGATTTATATTACATAGGCAATTTAAAGTTCATTTAGGATGGGAACTTAATGTATGTACAATATTTAATAAAATCTGTAGTCTTGTCCATGCTACACAAAACATAAGTGTTCAAAAGTAGTATTTACCTTATATCTGGGTTTAGCATTCTCTTTGCCTTCCTTGGCGGGGAGGAGACGCTTGACAACATAGCGACGAACATCATCCTCTTTGGTCAAGTTGAACAACTTGCGGATCTTGGACGCACGCTTGGGTCCTAGACGACGGGGCACATTGCCGTCGGTCAATCCAGGGATTTCCTAAAATTAAGTTGAAATTGGTCATTTTCAATTACAAATTAGAGACAGACGGTCTAAGCATAATAACTTCAGTTATGAAAAGTTGAATGTATTTTTACACAGAAATGAAACTGAATATAATAGCAACAGTTTCAGTATCAATGTGAAAACTATAATATACCCTGCCGCATATAATTGCCCAGATTTGGGGATCTGGGAAACAGTAAGAACAGGGATATGTACCAATATGTACCATTTTGAATTGAAACTATGTTTACGGATACACTGCGCTTTTATTTTACACTTTTATTAAGACTTCTGTGACGATTCCTGTAAAGGTTTCTACCCATTACACCGTATCATACCATGACCGTGCTATGAACGTTTCAGCACCGGCAAAATATTAGGTGAGAATAGTCGACGTTGTTGGTTGGTGACGGAACGGTCTAGTGAGCATAGTCTCATACTTTTCAATACAAAGAATACTTTTTTGCCTGACACGTTCATAGCACGGTCATGGTATGATACGGTGTAATGGGTGGAGGCCTTAAAGGGGCCGAAACGTCAGATAAAAATGTAAAATATAAGTGAAGTGTATCCGTAAACATAGTTTCAATTCAAAATGAGTAGTGTTCGCTTAACTAAAGAAACCAGTAATACGAACCATATTTTTTCAACTTTCGTCCTATGATTATCCTAAAGATAATGACTAACTGTATGCCTATGAAATATCAATAAAGTGTAGAACTCACCTGGGCACCTTTGCGGACAATAACAAGAGCCAAGACGGAGAGGTTAGCATCAACAATGCAACCACGGACAGACTTGCGCTTCCTCTCACCGTCTCTGCGGGGTCTGTAGCAAGAGTGACCCTTAGACATAAGTAGACGCACACGACCTAAAAGATAAAACTTTGTTAGCTGTTGAACATGTGTAAATATTCAAACTAAGTAATAAAATTGTGTGTTATTTAGTATTTTGGTAGTTACTTATGGCTATAATTGTGGTTATATTGAGTACTTACTGTTGGTCAGGACACCCTGTTTCATGGGAAATCCTTGCTTGTCGTTACCGCCAGCGACGCGGAGCACGTAACCCTTCCATTCGTCGCCTAGTAAGTCGGCTTCAACTTCAGCGCCCATGCGCTTCTCGTAGAAGATACGGAGCTTGTGCTCGTCCACCACTTCGACTAACTTCTGGCATCCCGTTGCCGGGTAGGAGACGTTCAACTACAAACACCAAATTTAAGGTTATGAACACCATTACAACAACAACACAACTTGTACCGACACTTCCAGAAGCACAATTGTATCGCGTTCTGTTTGAAGAGCATGATTTTTAATAGTATGACCCAAAAAATAAACCACACCAAGAACTTTAACTATTCGGCATGAGTTTCACTGTCACAACAAGGTTAGAAAATCAAACTTTTTCTCGTAAATCGTAAGAGTAAGGTAATAATTTCGTTTACGAAGAAATAATATCATATTTATTGATGCGCACTAAAAGGGTATTTCGCGTTAAAATTATTTAAAAATACAAAATATTTAATGAGAACCTTCATGACTGCTCTCTGGTCCTTCGAACGTCAGCCATGAAAAGACCATAAACTAAATTTTGACAATAGACCCAGACTACAGGCTAGCTATTGCTTTTGCTAGATATCAACCATAGACATCCATCATCTTTATTAGGTACATATATAGGCACGTGGAGGTAATAACAAAAGATCGACCAAGACTGATTATTATCAACCAAATAATCAGAACCAAAATCTGACCTACACTCTACAAGCTATTGGAGCTGGATTGACGAGCAAATATTTCTCGTAGTTTGACGAATTGTCTACATACATCGTGGCATGACCAATTCAATTCAATTTTTAGTTTGATGGCTGACATAATTGTTTATTCCATGGTATCACTAATAATAGTGAATATTGTCAAATTAGTCTTTGTCAAATGACACGATTAAGTGATGACATGATGACAGAAGATGGCATCAAAAAATGTCATTCCAACTCTTCCTTCAGTTCAAAAATTGTGTCAAAAATTATCTATTCGAGAATTTTAAATTCGAGTATTCGAGTTTTGACATCCCAATCCCAATAATACAGAAGTGTTTTCAGATAAAATTTTGTCGTAGTTCCTTTCTATTTCCTAAATTATTTGTCTTTCATTTAGTCAAACCGTTTACTTGAAAAAGTGATATCAATACTTATAGGTTCCTTTCTAATAGTGAGGTTAAGTTTCGGTATATTTATATTTGTTTACTATATTAGTTATTTACGACTAAAAATGATGAATAATGAGGAAAATCAGGATATGGCTCACCGGCAGCATGTGAAGTATTTTATGAGGTTTTTAAACGTTCTGCCATCCTCACTATCTTCACATGATACAACCAGGTATATATTTTATTTATTTTATTATTAATTTTCTTTCTAAAACTACAATCACAATGAGGTTTTTATTTGAAAAAATATTTACATTCCAATTTGTCTCATTGCTGGTGAAAAGTCACCAGAAACACTCATTAATAATCCACATCACCTCTCCACTTTTTCACCCAACAATAATTTATTTGTTATTCAAAAATAGGTTTCTATCTAGCATTATTACCAAGAGATAATAAGAGATAATACATACCAAGAAGTCAATGATAAAAGAACATACACAAACAACATTTAATTCAACAGATGTATGCTATTTAATAAAAATAACTTTCACTGCAGCCACTGTTTGACCTTTTGAAAGTTAACTGCTGTGTTGTTTGAATGCACAGTTGACTAAATGTTACATTAATGTCATTCGAAGAAACTGTTTTTTTGTTTTTTAAAATACTGTTTGCTTTTTGTAAAGTGGTTACAGAGTCTAATTTTGGCTCTGTGACCTTTAATTTATCATGAAAAAAGTAGGTCTATCTTTTAGTATTCCTGAAATTTTTTTTCCTCGAATTTACTCACTTACTCAATACAATATGATTCATATGCTAGGATATAGGTATTATATTTCAAATTCCATTTTTTTTCCTAGTTATTTCTTATCTATATATTTCCAGTATTTATATTATGTCCTAGAATTTTGCCACTAGGTACAACGAAATTATTGGCTAGGCATATATTCTAGAATAAGCAGTATAAAATAAAAATACAAATATGTATATTTTATTAGCTGCGCCCACGGTTACCCGCGTTGTACTCGTTCCCGCGGGAATTTCGGGATAAAATGTATCCCATGTTTTATTCTGATGTATAGTATACCTATATTACTGTAAAGTTTCATCCAAATCCGTCCTGTAGTTTTTTCGTGAAAGAGTAACAAACATACATACATACATACATCCATCCTCACAAACTTTCGCATTTATAATATTAGTAGGATAGTTCCAAAACTACCTACATATTTCTATTATCTCTATATTCTCCATTAATATTATTACTGCGGCAATGATGTATGATCTCATCAAATCTGAGAAAAGAACTCTTCCTTCTATACATTGTTTGTGAAACTGCCAAAAACAGAGTAATTTTGAGAAAACTAAGAAGTTGTTATTTTTTACACCTTAAATTTTTTTTCAGAGTTACAATAGCATACTTTGCAGTGTCAGGATTGGATATTCTCGGTGCTTTACCGACAATGACACTTGAAATGAGATCTAGGATTATAGAATGGATATACAGATTACAAGTACATCCTAATAAAGAAGGTAAGATAATTTATTGTACAAGATGCTTTTATAGACCGTTTTTGATAAAACAAGTATTTTTTAATCAACCATGCAAAGTCATGCAATGGTATTGAGTAATTTGTCCTGCCTTACGAAACTATCAGATAATATTTTAAATAAGTTATTTGTTGAAGTCAACCTTTGACCAACAGTACACAACAAGATAACGGGTCACATACAAAATCAAAGCTAAATGCTGCCCCCGTGGATATATACTTATACAGCTTATTTCATTTGTTAACTACCGAACTGAGAAAAGTTTTAAAACAGTTCTAAGTTCAACCTAATTACAACCATGACACCTAGCAATAAAGTAGCAAATCTAACTAAATAAAATAAGAGCTCAGGTTTTTTTAGTTTTGTCAAAAGATGTCACTAGTGGACCCTAACACTACCCTTCACATAGAAACTTACTATTATAGTTTAACATATATTAGAACATTCATTATTATGTCATTATATATACTCAGTCTAGAATAAATGCAAAAGTCTTTCTGTTATGCTATATGACCTATGTATGTGTATTTAGACAAGCCCGTTGGCACAGTGGCAGTGAGAGCGCTTACTGTGTCAGGGGTTGCGGGTTCGATCCCCGCCCGGAGTCAACAATATGTGAAGACATAGTTGTTGGCGACGACGTCTGGGTGTCAATTATATATTCTTATAAAGTATTTGTGTATGTATATGTAGTAGTATCAGTTAGTTAGATTCCATAACACAAGCTTAGAGCTTACTTTGGGTCTAATTAACCGTGTGTGAATTTGTCCAAGTATTTATTTATTTATTTATAAACTTCGAAAAGGACATATGTTACCTATATTGGAAATAATAAGCAGCCAGCTACTTGTCATCTCTAAACGACCACGAGAATGGATTGCTGATACATTAAATCTTCTATACATACATATAAATAAAATTGGAGTGTCTGTCTGTAATATTAAAATAACCGCTTTTTAATATATGCAAATGAATATAAATACGGCACATAAAAATGTGCCCAAATCACAGTTTTAACATTTTTTGTCTGTCTGTCTGTCCGGTTAATCTCTGAAATTACTGGACCTATTTAGACGGGACTTTTACTGGCAGGTAGCTGATGTGATAAGAAGTAACTTAGGCTACTTTTTAATTAAATTCCACGCGGTCGAAGTCGCCGGCACAGCTAGTAGTATTATATATGTAAGTGAACTTGAATGAGATCACAAGCAACATGTTTAACGAAATCATAAATATTTTAATTAAGATTTTCCTGATTAACGATTTCGTAAACAACCAGTTTTAATATTATTCGAACAAACGAACATGGAACAATATAATATATTCTTGCTGTTGGATGCCTATTCTTGTTGCGGTTTCAATTTCCTGTTCTCAATAACAAACGTAGTGCAATCAAGAACGATTTCATTGTGGCTTATTATCAGTATGAAACTTGATAACATAGTAAGAACTGAGCAAAATATGTATGACAGAACATAATACTTTACACCTCATGTAGTTATTGTGGAATGTAGGATGAGAGAGGGGTACCGTGTCGGGGGTTGCGGGTTCGATGATAAACTCCTGCGAAACGGCTCGACCGATTTTTATGAAATTTCATATGCATATTCAGAAGATCTAAGAATCGGCTACTTAACTATTTTTAATACCCTTAAGTGAAAAGGGTTACAACCCAACCCTTTAACAATTTATATGGCAAAACAACGTTTTTAGTATTGCGCTAGTATTCATATTAAGTTATTCAGCAGAGCTCCGCGGTTTTACCCGCGTTGTTGTGTGTATTTCGGGATTTTTTATACACATAAATCTTCCTCTTGAATCACTCTATTTTAAAAAAACCGCATCAAAATCCGTTGCGTAGTTTTAAAATTCTAAGCATACATAGGGGCAGAAAGCGATTTTGTTTTATACTATATGTAGTGATATGTAGGTACTAGTATCAGTTAGTTAGATTCCATAATACAAGAAAGGAATTTCAGTACTTGGTCACAATCAATATAATATTGAAATTCCGCATGGACAAGTTAGACATTTTAGTATGATAAGGCTCTAAGGATATTTGACATTTTCTAGGTCTGATTGTATAATGTAGTAAATGTAGGTATGGTATACTTAAAAAATAAGGTTAGTCAAACGACTGATAAGCACTAAACCTTAAGTTATAAATGAACTTCAAACAAATAAAACGAAGCAATTAAGATCTTAAAACGATTTACATACATTGAAGCTCCCGTTCGTTATCTTAGAACGTTTAATTACGAATAGTTATTTGTTCAGTACTTTACAAATATAGAGTTGTTTGCGTAACGTAATTACTTATTAACTATTAGCTTATCTGTGACTGTGACAATGAATGTGTTTTATACAATGACTCGGGTAAGTTTTGATAAGTAAAACGTACTGCTAAGGCCTTGTTCAATGAGAAGCGGAGCGTTTAGCCACGGTAACACTAGTATTACCGTGGTTGAGCGGCGCGAGTTGCTTAAAAAGCGAAGTATGAAAATGAATCGCCTGGTTATGTTGACGCTTCTATATACATAAACAACACATATATAAACATATAAATAAACAGCGCTCGTGGCGCAATTTGACTGAGCGATGTTAGATCATTGCGATTGTTAAGCAACGAGCAGCTCAACTCTTACTTGGATGGGTGGCCGATGGTGGCATTAGTATCTGACCGCTGCCGTGCTTCGAAACGTAAAATTGTATATACATTTTCAAATCTTTCATCAATAGTCTGCTTTCTGTATACATTTTCTGCGTTTCCTATACAAATCAGCTCTAACTAGACCTCGGGGAGCCCGTTTTTACACAGTAAAATAGTAATTGAAAGGTTTGAGCTATTCTAGATCTACCATTCGTTTGCGAAGTGTACGAATTCATTCAGAGAAAATAATGATTCTATGCGACGCTGAGGCGAAGCAGCGTCAGTTGCTAGGTCCCAAGTGACCATTCGTTCGTATACTAGACCTTAACTACCAAGATAATTTTATGCAAACAATCTGACTTATCTTCCTTTTATCCTTTCCAGATGGCGACAAATCAATGTGTGGTTTCCAAGGCTCGTCCACCATCAACATGGAGCTGTCTCCGGAGAACAGTTACTACCGCTGCGGGCACCTGGCTATGACGTACACCGGGCTATGTATACTGCTCGCGTTGGGTGACGACCTTGAAAGGGTAGACAGGAAGGCGCTTGTTGAAGGTGAGGCGATGTAATTGTGAAGCTATAGGGGAGGGGGGCGGGGCGGTTGGTTGAATTAATTTACACTTTTTTATCCTACTAATACTATGCGAAAGTTTGTGAGGATGGATGTATGTATGGATGGATGTATGGATGTATGTTTGTTGCTCTTTCACGCACAAACTACTGAACAGATTTGGATGAAACTTTACAGTAAATGTATATACTATCTTGGTTAAAGTCATATCTATACAATAGAAAACAATGTGTTGAAATAGTTAATTCAGATAAACATAATGTATATAAATCTTATTATTCGGACTATAAAATCAATAACTATGGCGTCCCCCAGGGTAGCATCCTTGGGCCGTTATTATTTCTTCTGTACATCAATGACCTTCCTGTCAGTACGAAACACCAATCGACATTATTCGCTGATGACATTGCAATTATAATTAAATCTGACAAATCTAGTAATACCAATGAATATGAATCTGACATAAATACTACTGTAAATAATGTAATAAACTGGCTTGACATGAATAATCTGCATGTAAATTTAGGTAAGACTAATTATATACAATTATATATAAAATAGACTATCACTTTGTCAAAAAAACTGCTACTGTATGTGCGTGAAAGTGTATAACAAAATACCACAACAATTTAAAGATGGCCCTTTTAAACTTATGTGTCGCAAACTGAAGAAATGGTTGACAGTGTCATGTTTTTATAGCATTAATGAATTTATAAATAAGTAATTAATATCACATATAAGTACATGTTGCATGCCGAGTTATCTCAGTAAATTAGAAGTGACTCCCAAATTATTGTATAACATCTTTCTTACCTATTTTAAGCAATAAATGATTTTGATTTTGATTTTGATTTTGAGTAATATAGGTTAAATATCAGAATAAAACATGGGATACATTTTACCCCGAAATTCCCGCGGGAACCGATACAACGCGGGTAACACCGCGGGGCGCGGCTAGTCAATCATAAATTTAAGAGCTAGGCTCTTGTCGGTGAGTCCGATGCAGACTTCTCCATCTATTCCTGTTCAATGCAAGCTCCTTCACATCTCTATACGACATGACAGACACTTTTTCTTTTATCTGACTCATGTAACTGATTCGAGGTCTTCTCCTACATTTCCTTCGACTTTACCTTCTAAGATATTATTTATGTTTCTGTCGTGTCTTATGAGAGTAAACACTTACACTTACACTTTTGTAGAGAGTAAATTAAGTAATAGTCCATTTTATATATACTGACGCGATTTGAACACATAGTAAACGTACTCACATTGTTTGTTTAGCGTTTGAAAGTTATAAAGGAAGATATTTCCTTTGTAAGTGTAGTAAGTAAAATACTTTATTTTTAAATTGAAACTACGTTTTACAGATAAACATTGCTTTTATTTAACACTAGCAGTGCCCCGCGGTTTTACCCGCATTGTGCTTGTTCCCGTGGAAATTTCGGGAATTTCATAATTTTAATGTTTGCAAAGAATTACTGTGTTGAGATTTTCAGTGAGGCACTTAAGGGATCCAATTTTTCAGTAAAAATATTTTCTTTAGACCATGTGGTCACATTGTTTACACATTCCCAAGGTGGCATTCACTTATTTCCTTTTTACTCGAGTATTTAGCCATGTTACCTAAAGGCGTATTCTCATTTTCTCCCCGGATTTTAGTAAATATCAATTCTAATATCTAAACAACAAGATCTAAACTCGCCTATTCCTTTACTTACAGGAGTGAAAGCCCTTCAAAAGGACGAAGGTAACTTTTCGGCCACGTTATCGGGATGTGAATCGGACATGCGTTTCGTTTACTGCGCCGCGTGCATCAGTTACATACTCGACGACTGGTCTGGCTTCGACGTGGCAAAAGCGACCAATTACATCCTTAAGTCTATAGTAAGTTATATAAAAATGTTACTGGCATTAATATCAAAATTACAGTAACAGAAGTATTGAACTATACTAAGGCGAAACTATAGCTTGTAAAAATAGTGATGCCAGCGTCGAAGTTTTTTGACCGCCTAAAACTCTCGGTAACTAAATAGGATATAAGTAGATATTTCAAATATCTACTTTATAATATTATAATATTTCTATCCTGAACGCACTTAATTAGCTAAATATAAGATTAACATGAAGACAGACAAAACATATATACTTACCATCATATCAACCAAACAAAACAAAAAAATTAAAAATGTAAATCCTTCTTTCAGGGTTACGACTACGGCATAGCCCAATGTCCCGAGCTTGAATCTCACGGCGGCACCACATTCTGCGCTCTAGCTACCCTCAGCCTCACCAACCAACTTGATAAGCTAACCGAAACACAGTCCGAAGGTCTCAAACGATGGCTCCTCTTCAGACAAATAGACGGCTTCCAAGGCCGCCCCAACAAACCAGTTGACACATGCTACAGTTTCTGGGTAGGTGCCTCCTTAAAAATACTTGATCAACTACAATACACCAACTATGGATGCAACAGAAGATACGTCTACGAAACCCAGGATATAGTTGTAGGTGGTTTTTCCAAATGGCCGGATACCTGCACTGATCCAATGCATACGTACCTAGGTTTAGCAGGATTGAGTTTAATAGGGGAGAAAGGTGTACTAGAAATTGAACCTAGATTGAATATAACTAAAAGGGCGTATGAACATCTCAAGGGTTTACATCAGAAATGGGCTAGTGAGTCGTAGTTTATGGAATAGTTAGATTTGAATTGCCTATTATAAAAAAACATGTTTTTTTAACTTGCCCTTAGGTATATATGGACACAAAAATATCTTTTGTTACAAAAGTATTATTGAGTGAAATGGTTTCTTTGAGTCGAAATTAATTAAGCTATTTATTTAAAAATGAAGTTTAGAATTAAATTACTTGGTTTATCATAAATTACTTGGTTTATCATAGAATAGTTCTTTTCGTAATATCGCTAGTACCTACAATGGTATAATTAAATAAAAATAGGTGCTAAATAGATATAGGAGTTTCAAAATAATTTGATATCATAGTTGCAATACTACGCAACTTTACCACTAAGTAACTGCAAGCATTATAAATAAATTAAACTACGTGCTATGTAGTATTTTAACATTTAACATTTTCATTGTGAAAATACTTAATTATTATCGAACAAATTAGGATATTTTAGGAGGATAGTTAATTATTGAAAACTCAATTAAAATGAAAATTGATAAAATATACCCATTTTTTTTATACAATAACATAACTTGGTAACGCCCAATGTTACTTATGATAAAGTGCCATGTACAAGTAACCTCATCGAATATTACAAGTATTCATAGAATCCGCTAAAATTAGATCTTGTATCTTAGTATGTCGTGATAAAACTCCTTTCCAGCAGAGCTATGCTATACTTTTTTGCTATGCAATTTTTGGTATCCAGTAATGATACCAAACAGCATAACAACGTGGCCTACCAATCAAACGTAACGTTGACGCAGGAAGGATTTCGTTCATTGACCTTTCATCTATCTGTTTCTTTCACTCACTAGTACACAATAATATTACTGTCTCACTACACTCACTACAGCCTCCGTGGTCTTGTGGTTTGAGCGCTCGGCTCACGATGCGGAGGTTCCGGGTTCGATTCCCGGTGGGGACAATATCTCACAAAAATCTCTTTGTGAGACTGCCCTCAGTTTGGTTAGGGCATTGCAGGCTGAATCACCTGATTACCCGAAAAGTAAGATGATTCCGAGCTTCGGAGGGCACATTAAGCCGTCGGTCCCGGTTACTTTCTCCGGATAGTAGTCGTTACATGAGCCATGTCAGAGGCATTTGTCGGCTCAATAACTCTGACACCAGCATTGGTCAGGTTTTCCATCCACTCGATGAAGAACAAGAAGAAGAAGGCTGTCTCACTCCCACAATGCGTTGGCAGTGTGAAACGGCAATACTACTGTGTACTAGTAATAAGATACGTATTAAGAGATAAAAGTCAATATACGAAGTAAATCTACTATAATAAACGTATAGCAGAGCTCTGCTGAAAAATTCAGCCTTATTGTACTGTTTGTATGTCTGATGATGTAAGTTTTGTGTGCAGCTAGACTTTGAGCAACAATATTCTTATCTTGTTTTTTGATAACTGATAAACATAATTATGTGTCAAACGTTTTACTTCATTAACGATTAATATGTAAAGCTACTACACAAGTAAAGGTGCTATCACATCGAACCTGCTCCCGTACCGAGGTATTTTTTCTACATAGTGTTTTCGAAGCTTCACCTCTCGCACCCTCAGCTATATCTGGACAAATTTCCTTCAACTATCCCAATATTTTGTACGCTCAGATAAGTAAACATTTAAGATTAAATTGAAGCCTCCTTGGTTATCCTGTGTGAGGTGTAATTTGGTCGGAATTTATTATATGTATGTGGGTGTGACCATATGTACACAGGATTTCTCAATTGTGTGCTTGTTTTGTTCTCGCTCAGTCTTAGCTGTTTGTCCGAATTTCCACGATGATGATATTAAGAACTTTATTTCTAAGACGTTATGGTTGATTGTTGGTGTAATGTTAGCAGGTTCGATGTATGAGGACCTTGTGTCATATCACTGTAAATGTATAAAATTGCACTTAATTCACGCACAAAATGTATTAAATAAAAATATTAAATTAAGATACAAATTGAACCAACGAAGTTAAAAATAATGTTTTTAATATAAAGTTCAATTAGAATTTATAGTATTAATTTTATTTGTATTTTTTAAATTGCCGAAGAGAGTACTCTTGTAATTAAACCTCGCTTTTTAATATTTATGTATTCTTACTTAGTTTTCAGGGTGTCCCATCCTATAGCTATCTGCAACATATAAATTAATTTACATTGTATGTTAAAGATAGGTTATTTTGCTCAATGGCGACATTGTTAAATATTTTTAAATAAGTCATGCTGCAAAATAAAAAATAAAAGCAACTTGCGGGTTTTCGATCGGACAAAAAGGTGACATGGGCCTTTTGTCAAAAAATAGTAAATGCAATAAATATAAACTCGCATTTTTTTACAAAATCATTGAATTTTGTAATTATTTACTTTTAATAATGTCTTCATTCAGCCCTTTGGACGTGGGACGCTCTGTATAAAGATATACAGGGTGCTTTACAACGTAATTTCGTGTTTTATTTACACTCTCAACAATTTTTGGTATTTTCTAATCAAATTATTTAAAGATGTTATCACAAAAAGCGACACCATTTTTATGTAGGCAGTTGGGTATATATGTACCACTGATTTATTGAGATATCAAATCTTGACTCGAATTTAATATTAAAACTGGCCGTAAATAGATAAATAAACGGTCGATCTCAATAATCTATCTCTATCAATCCCAAAAAGCAGATTATGTTAACTTTAATCCGTTTAAATATAAATGTATATTGGAAGGTTATTGAGACCGGCTTTTAAGAACACTAGTCGATCAAGATCGAATTTGTAATTAGAAATGCCAGATCTATTCAATAATATTTGATCGATTGATCGATCGATCCATCTCATTGTTTGACAGTGATTCGTTTACTGTCGTTACATTTTAAAACTTTTGTGTAAGCATATATTTTTAATGAATTTTAGAAAGATACTGCCAATGTGAAATCAGTATATATGTCGCAGGGAATTGAGGATATCAGAGATTTCACGAAATCCCTAGGGATACCACGAAATCACGGTAGATGTTGAATATTCTTCAGTCGACCACTCTCTTTGGTAGGTTAGGGTTATTTTTTTTCTTTACGTAACTGATACAAAAAAAAAATAACCCTAACCTACCGAATAGTAAGAAATTTGTTACTGATAACTGATTTTATATTAGTATTTTGTCATATCACTAGTAAGAAGACGTCATAAATAAGAATATTCAACATTTACCGTGATTTCGTGGTATCCCTAGGGATTTCGTGAAATCTCTGATATCCTCAATTCCCTGCGACATATACAATGTCTTGTTTTTATTTTTTTTAGTAATTTTATTTTGATGCTTTTTGTTCACAATTTATTTATTTAGCGCCAGGACCTACGAACACCTTGTACACTACCCGCCCTATTAATAAACGCTCTGTAACTAAAACACTGTTATAAAGTGTTTTGTCTCTTTTGCTCTTCGGAAAATTGCGTACGTCAGAAAGTGACAAACCATTTGATAACTAAAATGTTCTTAATACGCGTTTATTAATATGGCTCTATGAGTATAACATGAGTTGCATGTTCTGTGCATCTCAGTACATAATGATTGGAAGCATGACAGCTACCACTTACACTGATGAGAGTATAGTTTTATGTATATACCTACAGAAATATTGCAATCGTGATTAATTTATTTTACCAGAAATAAGCGCGTCGTTTGATTCTCAATCGCAGTATCATAATATGTATAAGTGATTTAAGTTGCCTCGTGTACAAAGGACCTAACATTATTGGCGTTAATACACCATGTATATTAGTATTTTTATCAAATTAAGTTGCTTTCTACTATTGACGACACGTTGCCTGTAAATTGTGTCTAAGTATCTTTATTTAAATGAAAGTTTATGGTGTTATATAACTGTTATAAAACATGTTATATGTTGATGTTATTAAACATGTTATACGTTAATATGTGCACCGTTATATTGTACTGTTGCGCGTTAAATAAAATGCTGTTATATTTGTTGGCTAAGTGAGCATTTATACGCATTTCTAATTTGTCAAAATATAAGAATTTTAAAATTGAATATTTTGTGTTTTCTTATTATCTACAAAACTCAAGTTCTATACATTAATTTATACTTGTGCAATATAGTTAGTAGGATTAGGAATAATAACCACCGTCGCGTTACATACGCAAAAAAACATAAGTAAAATACGACATTAGTTCACCTGATTTGCAGTTATGTTGTCAGATACGGCCAACACATATCTTATACTCGGAATTTTAATTCGATTCCAGATTTGACATTAGCTACTGTCATTTTGTGAAATAATGATACCACATATAATAGTGTAGTGTAGTGATACGAATATCTTATTTCATTGCGAATCGATATTTTGTTATTTTGTTGGGTTTTTGTTAAAGTTTTGTTACGTTGTGTTTGTTGTTACGTTTATAGTTTTTTGTGAACTTTGAGTGAATCTATTTGTTTTGGTTTTCCATCAAAATGGATCCTCTGACGGCGACAATTTATAAAATAAATTATTACCATAATACATCTATCTGTTTTATTTGTCATGTTCCTTCATGATCACATTTTTTTATTTATTTCACACACAATTATAAAAGAAAAGTCTCAGATCGTTAATTAATCGTCAAAACTAAATTATCGGTTCAGAAATATTTAATTTCCTGATATACTTAGTTTACGAGAGTAAAATTATAAACGAAAAGAATCGATCCGGAAATATTCCATTTCCATATCGAATAATTTCGCAACGTCACTATTTAGTACTTGTCATAATGTTGCAACACTGAAATTGTCAAATCTGGAATCGAATTAAAATTCCGAGTATAGTACTTGCGTCGTACATATGCACGAACACATCTAACTTACGACCACCCTTTTCCGCAGGTTGCGTAAACACAAATTTCTTATTTCATAAAAAGTCCTCGTCCAAAAACTCCTAAACATTTTTTTCATTTACGCCAACATTTATCCGTATTCAAAGAAAAAAAACTTGAAGAAAACTCCAAGTGTATAAAGTTAGTAAGTAGAAAGGCCTATCAAAGAGCCCTTCAAAACAAATCATCGCACCTATTTGTGATTACAAGTTTTCCGTTTATGAGGTAGCAAGGAGTTTCCGTCCGTGGCGTGTCGTTGGGATAATGATATTTAATGGAAATTGGAAACTTGGTCGGTTTCGCCGCTTCCAAACTTTCCGCCTTTTTATTACTTATCTACCTCCGCAAGGCAGGCAGCCGTCACAAAATGTCCTCGTTTAGACGGAAGTTAAGTAAAATAATCACCCTAATGGCGGGGTTTGCTTTTATTAACTTGTTTGAAGGCCATGTGTGGTTTGGTTTTGCTAACCTCGCAGTGTTGATTTTTACCAAGTTAGGGGTGACGGTAGCCTTAACTTTGGTTATAGTAGCAATGCAATGAAGTATAGTAGTAGTATCCATGGAAGAGCAAAGTACTTACTGCGTATTCTTTATTTCGTGGAAGGGAAGTAGTATACTCAAAACAAACTGCGTTGTGACTTGTGAGGCCATAGATTTAAAAAGAGATTGACATATATTATTGTTCACCCTTCACTATGCAACTCACTATGACCAGTAAGTGCAAGCGAAATAGATTTGAAATGATTTATGACCCGACGACTCAGTTCGTAAGGAGTGTACTACAATCGGAAAGATAAACAAACTTAATAACTAAACACTTTATTGTATTGGGTTTTCAATCAGTAGATTGTTCGGTATCGTATCGATCTTCGCTTATATTAACTAATTAATGAATTGTTTATCCGTAAATACCCTTTCCCAGAATTCAATCTTTCATATAAATGTGAAGTTTCAAACCAATTAAACTCATTAATTCATTATTATCGAGTGGCGCGGCTCGAGGGTCGAACCGTCACCGAAAGTGTCAGGGGAGCGAAACCTAAAGCCGAAAACATGGTCGAATTTACGCGACGAAATTTTCTTACTTCCATTAATTAAACAAGAAAGCAGATAGGCTAGATAAAGGACTATAAATCTAAATGATGAATAGGTAGGCTCTTTGTGGATTGGAATTGTAAATTGCTTATTTGTGTATAGGTATTTGTAACCGACGAAATCTCCGCAGATAAAACGCTGGATGGTTTCGTGGTACGGTGACCGATGCGTTGGTTTGTATCGGCTCGCGCTGATTAATTAGTCGGAATGGGGCTCTCGATCGGACATTACGCACATCCAGTGAGTCAGTGAGTCCAGGGCTCAGGACTAGGGGACAAAGTAGCTCCTCATTACTGTAACATGTAACTAAGCAATTTAATGAAAGAATGAATCTCTGATTTTGTATTTAAGTCAAAATGTTACAAACTTATTTCTCTTACTCATTTTAATGAATATTTTTATTTGTTAGGGAGCCCTAACACCAGACTCACTGTACTAAAAGGAAGGTACAACTTACTGTATGAAATTTAAACACCTCTTTCTGAAAAATAGCTACTGACTAAGAAAAGTAACATTCAAGTTTGGAACCTGTTTGTCCAAGCGTGACTTAATAAGAGTCTCCACCACATTGTACTTAGGTACTTACCTACTCAATAGTATTCGACTTAAAAAGTAGATACCATTGTATCTCAGCCGTCGAACAGAGATCCAACTGTTGGTTTAACTACAGAACAGTTAAAACCAGGGCCGCAACTGCGCCAGGCAGATAGTGTTCTCTCGGAACTAATACTTCCGTAAGTCTAGCCCGCCGGCCTGAGCTGGGTTTAATATGGGTATCTGAAAACCGCATAGACCGCACACCGCTTTAGTAGGTAATGAACTAAATGTTCTTGTACAGAGAAGGATAGTTTTGAAATTTTAGGCAGTTTCATCCTATTACGGCTCTTATTAAATGTAAGTACATAATAATATCATAACTACTGGATACAAGTCGAGCCCCGTGATGTTACCCGCGTTGTACCCGTTCCCGCGGGAATTTCGGGATAAAATATATCCCATGTGTTATTCTGATGTATAACCTATGTATATGTGTTAAGTTTCATCCAAATCTGTCCAGTAGTTTTTCGTGAAAGAGTAACAAACATACATCCATACATACATCCATCCTCACAAACTTTCGCATTTATAATATTAGTAGGACTTAGGAATATTTTTGCTATACATACTCGTATGTGTTTTCATATAAAAATAAAACATTCTTTGACAATGAGCGAGTTAAGGGACCTACAAGTTCGCTTTCTCTTGAAGTCGCCGGTTTACAGCTTGGAAACTAGCTGGTATGAGAACGTACGAAGGTAATACATACAGGTACCTATACGAGTATATCAATAGTCTTGACTCATCCATGAGGTAGATACAGTAGTATTATATTGATTCAATTCCTAATAACTCAGTCAATGATCGACCTAAATCAGATTAAGCACAAAGCAACATCTTACACAAACTATTATACTTGCCTCCTAGTATTGACACAGTAACTGCATTCAATTTACCGCTGTAACAATCCGCTGAGCATTGTCAAACGAAGACAATCGAATGCTATTCAAAGTTCGTATTGATTAATGCCAACATAATATATTCTACTTAGACATAGACGTTTCACCTTAGACGTACAAATAGGTAGGTACTACTAGTGCGCCCAACGAAACCGTTGGGCGCACTAGTAGTACCTATTTGTACCCACATTGTACCCGTTCCCGTGGGAATTTCGGGATAAAATATCCCATGTGTTATTCTGATGTATACCCATATTACCGTAAAGTTTCATCCAAATCCGTTCTGTAGTTTTTGCGTAAAAGAGCAACAAACATACATCCATACATCCGTACGTACAAATCCTACTATCCCATCCTATCCTACTTCCTACTATCCTATCCTACTAATATTATAAACGCGAAAGTTAGTGAGGATGGATGTATGTACGACACAAGCTTGCTTAGTGTGGTAGTCATGACAAATCTAGATGTTTTGTTTCTGCATTATCTTTGTAAGAACATTTGTAAAACTCTGATGTATGTACGGGCATTAATTGTTTCAATAAACTTTTATTTATTAATTAATTTATGTTTGTTACTCTTTCACGAAAAAACTACCGGACGGATTTGGATGTAACTGTACAGTTATATAGGTAATACATCAGAATAACACATGGGATACATTTTATCCCGAAATTCCCGCGGGAACGGGTACAACGCGGGCAACACCGAGAGACGCGGATAGTGCGTCTATAAGTGTGTATACTGGCTCGCACTGATACGCGCGTATGCGCTCATACTCACTCACATCAACGCAGTCTGAGAAATGCGTGAAGAAACATTTTCAAATTCAAATAATGTATTTGCGTAAATAGTTATTACATCTATTTACAAACCCATAGGGTATGCAAATATAAAATTAAAACTAAAATATAATAAACTATAATATACTAAAATAAACTATTAAAACAATCAAAAAATTATATTACTAAAATAAACTAAAACTTAAAATGAACTAAACAATAGAATAAAATAAAATGTTAAACTTAACATCTTAGACCTAGTTACATAGTAGACCTGGTTTCGGTGAGAGTTAGCAATGTTTGTGTCTCCCATTAGTTAGCATAAGATAAGCTCAAAGGCCACGAAGACGGAGGCACGTGTGTCCCAAACATATTGAAACGAATTTCTCCCCAAAATTGCTTCAAAGGGGGTGTTTTAATTTTAACAGGTTTAGAGGTGACCTTAAATCCGCTACTCATATCCACTATAACTATGTACTAGGCACTAAAACATGAATGCAAGCAATTTCACGGTACCTAATGCGATAGTCCTTCACAAGGGACTACGAACAAGACCGGCTTTAATTCGTTGATGTAATTTATGCTTTGTTACATCGTAATAAGGGTTATTTAGGACAAGATGGTTTAGTAGATCTTTGACAGTATGTTAATGTGTAACTTCCCGCAAGTAGAGTAGCATGGGGCAAGTTAACCGCATCACTGGATGTAATTAGAGGCGTCTAATCACTTCGCTTGCCAACTGCTTAATTGAAGAGAATTTCATTGAGCTCGTTTGGTGAAGTTTTTGTTGAGCTGTCATCGAAATTCCCTTTAAGGTGCTAAGTCGTTTAGTGTTTAATTAAGATAGATTGGAGGAATGTTTGGCCGGCTTCACGCTTAGGGACTCTTTAATGACATCCTTATGACAGCTTTCCGAGTGAAACGGATTTCTATAATAATTGTCTTGTTCGATATTGTAATTGATGATTTAATGTTGAAATGAGGTTAGCCCGAAGAGGTTTCAAATCATATATTAATGATGTTTAGGGAAGAGGAAAATAAAACACATTTTTCTAATAAGATATTTTATTATCAAACTTCATTGTAAATACGTTTACCGAAGCGTGTTTTATCTTGAAATTAGGAATACTTTCCTGTTGGTTATTTGAATCACTTTCAAAGAGAGAATTTTAATAAAATTAAATCTTGATTTTTACGAGATTCTTTTTTAGATTTAATTTGTTTTACTTTATTATAATGAATATTATGAATAATAACGAAAGACACCTAATTATGATAAGGAAAATATGTGTTTGCTTTAGGGGAAATTATGAGACAAGACAATCAATTATTCTTTAAGCTTACCTATTGGGTAAATTACTCAATTCAATTTTGCTATACCTCCATAGAACTTTAACTAGAATGGTTTTATGAATTGACACGAAGAAGAAGAAAAAGCTATGAGGTAGACACGAAATGTATTCAACATTAAGGTAAATTACAAGCGAGGAATAAGTAAAATCTAACCACATATTAGATGTCCGAAATAGAGAAGTAAGTTTCCATGACCACATGTATTATGTGTGATGCTTGACGTATTATTATAAAATATAGTCACAAAATAATGTCATTATTGTTTTGGTAATCTGTTCATTCATTCATTCATTCATTCATTCATTCATTTCGAGTAGGTCAGTGGCAAACCCGGTGTCGAATTTTTCCAACCGCCCAAAAGCCTTTGATTCGGTCTAAAAATTGAAACAACCGGGCCCGACTGCTTACCGTGCCCTCCGAAGCCCGGTAGCGCTCAAATAGAAATGCCACTGGTAAAAATCTGAAAACGGTAATCTGTTAAAAACATTAACTCACTGAAACCCTGAAAGGTGTTAGTGTTTCAGTAAACACTTGATAGCCAAACCTGCGGCATTCCTTTGTCCTTCACTCGTCTGAGATGTGACCGTTAAAGTGATAAAAGGTAATTTTTATTAAAGGACTTGAATGTGTCCTGTAACTCGGTAGCCTTAAAAGTAGGCATTTCTTTGAATACGTCTTTTTATCACAAATTCGCGAAGGAAATGTGAATTTATGTAAGTAGTACTTTTTTGTGAGTGTAAATGCTTTTGCCTTGTAGTATGAAATTACAAGCTTATACCTATTTACCCATGAACTTACATTACATACGAGTACATATGTCATTCAGAAAAAAATCTATAATATAAAAATGAATCGCAAAATGTGTTGGTAAGCGCATAACTTCAGAACGACTGCACCAAATTGGATGATTCTTTTTTTAATGTGTTCTTTATTGTCAGGACAAGGTTATATAAGAAAAATAAGGAATAAAAATCTCAAAATTCCTAAGGGAACGGGGGCGCTGTGGGTGAAACCGCGGGGCACAGCTAGTATTAATAATAAAAAAGATACTTGTAAACTCCCAGTTTTACTTAAATCAAGTCTTTTATCTTCTACAGCACACATTTTTTGGGTCGAAAAACAATAATAAACAACTAGGTATCGTGCTTGTTTATCTATTTTATTGGTACTAAAATTATAATTCTATCACAATAAAACTTATGAATTTCGCTGTAAAAACGTGGCTATTTTACTTTCACGACACTTCTAGTTCTCCACTATTCTAAATGCTAATATTGGAACTAAAATGGAATGAGTTTCTTATTGTGGAATATTTTAAGACATCTTAAAAATGTACGAAATACAATTTAAAGACGTCTTTATTGCTGTATATTTTCTTACCTACGTAACTACTGGATTGTGGATTTCTAGGTAAATAAAATATCTAGACATGAATAGTGCTGTTCATGGATTTAATATACAAACTGGATAGCGTACTACTGATATGTTTTCATAGAATATTAAACTGTATGACATAGTGATAAGTCTTAATTTTACATAATCGAACCAAAGGGAGAAACAGTCTCGCATGAGAGGCGCATTAGAGAGTCCTGTGTAGAATGTATTCTTAAAACTGTCATTGTACAACAGTATAGTTTTACAAAGTTTGATGGTTTGCAATACATATTATAAATTAAAGAACTTTTGTTGACATATATATTATTTAAATACATATGTTGGAATCATTAAAATATGGTATATCTTTAAGGTGAAATTATTAATGTCCCTAAAAGTATTTGGTTACATTACTCAGAAATAGATACAGGCCTCCCTTTAGACTTCCTTGTCATGGACGTTTTTTCTACATGTCCGCAGTCCAGTTTGAATATAAAGTCCTTGAGATAGTTAAAGAGTCTTGTAATATACAATAGACATACTATACTCCTTCGTCAATACTAAAGAGGTTTCTGATGATACTATACTCCTTCGTCAATACTAAAGAGGTTTGTGATGATACTATACTCTTTCGTCAATACTAAAGAGGTTTGTGACGATATTATACTCCGTCGTCAATACTAAAGAGGTTTGTGATGATACTATTCTCTTTCGTTAATACTAAAGAGGTTTGTGATGCTGATGATACTATACTCTTTCGTCAATACTAAAGAGGTTTGTGACGATATTATACTCCTTCGTCAATACTCAAGAGGTTTGTGATGATACTATACTCCTTCGTCAATACTAAAGAGGTTTGTGACGATATTATACTCCTTCGTCAATTCAATACTAAAGAGGTTTGCGACGATGATGTACTCCTTTGTTAATACTAAGGAGGTTTGTGACAGTATTATACTCCTTCGCCAATACTAAAGAGGTTTGTGATGATACTATACTCTTTCGTCAATACTAAAGAGGTTTGTGACGATATAATACTCTTTCGTCAATACTAAAGAGGTTTGTGATGATACTATACTCTTTCGTCAATACTAAAGAGGTTTGTGACGATATTATACTCCTTCGTCAATACTAAAGAGGTTTGTGATGATACTATACTCTTTCGTCAATACTAAAGAGGTTTGTGACGATATTATACTCCTTCGTCAATACTAAAGAGGTTTGTGATGATACTATACTCTTTCGTTAATACTCAAAGAGGTTTGTGATGCTGATGATACTATACTCTTTCGTTAATACTAAAAAGGTTTGCGACGATGCTGTACTCCTAGGTCAATACTAAAGAGGTTTGTGACAGTACTATACTCCATCGCCAATAATAAAAAGGTTTGTGAGGATGATATACTCCTTCGCCAATACTAAAAAGTTTTGTGACGTCTATACTAATACTATAGGTCTTCGTCAATACTTAAGATACTATATAACTTTATATTTTATGAAGTTCGAGTAGGTTATTAATAGCCAACCTTGGTGTCAAGTTTTTAGACCACGTAAAGGCATCCAACATGGTCTAAAGATAGCAACTAATTAACGTGCCCAAAGAAAATACCCCTATCAGTCAGTCACCCATCCAATCATTGGCTGAGCTGCACGTTTCTTACATCTCTCAGTTAAAATAAATAAGATTTTTTTAAAAAGTGCAACTATTTTATCTAATCTTCTAATATATAAAATTCTCGTGTCACGGGGTGCGTAATTGGGGCCAGACTGACCATCACACTAGTATGGTGGTTAGGAATTCTATTTCTTATCTGTCCCACCGACAAAAGAAGATCGAGAAAATACGATAATATCAAGTAGGTATGTTTAATATTTTAATTAAAACATAGTTAAAAAAAAATAACCCTAACCTACCGAATAGTACCTACGCCCGCGGGCTGAATTGATAAGTGGCCAGTTATCAAGGACTTAAATTAGGTATCAATACATTAGGTATTAATACTTATTGGTGATTTTAAATGGTGTGACGGATAAGAAAACAATAGAAAAATTGCAAGGAAATATTAAGGAAGGAAATATTAAGGAATTCTATTTCTTAACTGTCACACTAGTGTGACAGTTAGGCCCATCGCAGACGACAGACTATCCGTGACGCACTTTTTAGTCTGTGAAAATAGAACCTATGTAATTATATGCAGTAACGCACACGACGCGCAAAAATCCGCGACAATCCGCGACCGAATTTTTGTGCGCCGCAGACTCGATCGCACAAAAAGTCTGTCGTCTGCGATGGGCCTTAAGAAATAGAATTCCTAACCACCACACTAGTGTGACAGGGTGGTGTGATGGTCAGTCTGGCCCAGCGTAATTGAACTCCTCTGAAACGGCTCGACCGATTCTCATAAAATTTTGTGTACATATCGGCTAGGCCTGAGAATCGGACAACATCTATTTTTCATCCCGAAATTCCCGCGGGAACGGGTACCGTGGTCAAACTCCTCTGAAACGGCTCGACCGATTCTCATGAAATTTTGTGTACATATTGGTTAGGCCTGAGAATCGGACAACATCTATTTTTCATCCCGAAATTCCCGCGGGAACGGGTACAAAGCGGGTGAAACCGCGGGGCGCAGCTAGTAATAAAATAAAAGTAGGAGACTGTTATCTTCACGTTTACTTTACCTAGAAATAATAAACGAGTTCTAAATATAACTTTATTTATCTCCACGTTTGTTTTAAAATGATCTTTAGATACAATCACAACCTAACGTTCTTAGAACTCATCAAAGACATCTGGAAATAAGTAAGTATCAAGTCGTGGAACAGTCAATATACCTTTTCTCTAGGTATTTAAAAACGATACACAAGGGTACTGGGGATATACATTATTTTTTCTCAATAAGGCCGTCAAAACAGGGGCGGATCGTGAATTTGTGGCTTGCTGAAACAATTTAGGGGCCTACGAAATTACACAACTAATAGCCATTTTGTCAAAAAAACTGTTTTCGATAGTGACAAACATAAAAGATAGTGGTAAAAATATTTTTAATTCACAATAGCCTATTGTTTTTAGTACGGGCTGGGGGCCCTTTGTGTCCAAGGGGCCCTGGGCTACAGTCCAAAAAGCTCTTCACTAGATCCGGCCCTGTCAATAATGATCAACAGTGTAACTGCCTTATTCATAAACGCTCTGTAACTAAAACACTCTTAGAAAGTGTTTTTTCTCTTTTCCTCTTTGGAAAATAGAGTATGTCGGAAAGGGACAAAGCATTTGATAGCTGAAATGCTGTTAATTAGTGTTAGTTTTCTTAAACAAAATGCTTAGTGTAAGTGGTGGGAATTTGCTCACTTTTAACAGGGATGATGAAAGTTATGGCGTCACTAAATATAGGTAGGTATCTCAGGGCGTTAAAGTGAAAAGTTCGATGCACGATTTAGTTGTAAACGGTATATTAAAATAAGCACAGACACGGTAATAAACAAAACCACAATCAACAGTTCACAAGCAAATAACGAAAACATAGAATTAGAATTAATTTGGTTAACAGGAAAAAATAGTGCCTGTCGCGGCTATAGCGACGGTGGGACTAGTCCTGGTTCGGTGGAGTGGGTGGGCGGAACTCAAACATTTTAGTTCCGCTTCCTGGCCGATCATAGTACTTCCGGCGGCGCCACACACACACGAATCAGCGAATCACGGACCAGCACAATTGGTCAAAATGAGGTAGAGAGCGACATCTGGTGAGTCGAAGAGACAACTGGAGGCGTTGAATGCAAGATCTGACAGTCGTATCGGTAATCGAAACATCTCGAATAATCCGCTAGATGGCGACTGTTCACACGCAAAAATCAACCCCACATCAATTATCGTTACATTAGTCATTATGATTATTTTGCTGTGTCATCATTAAATTGTTAGTGACATTTCTATCTGAGGGATACTGTGCTTTGCGACTATTTTACATGCCCTCCGCATGTAAATAGTCGCTCCCGGTTTCAATCGTCAAACCATGTCGGAGGCCTTTAGGCGGTCTAAAAACTCCGACACCAGGGTTGGCCACTAACCTACGTACTCGAACTTAATTACTACTATTTTTTTATGAGTATACACTAGTGTTTAACTAAAGCTTTTCGATTTAATTATAATATAAGAAAGGAATACAAAAACTTGAGAGGTGTCAAGGGACACCTGGATGGAACGAAGTTTATTTATTATCAACAAAAATAATCGTCGCGACACCACACTGTTCAATGCGAAGAAAAACGAAACGACAATAAGTCTCTCTCGCGCATGTTTCTCTGTCTGTCTCTCTCTGGCGTGCGCAAGTTTCTCTGTCTGTCCCTCTCTGGCCTAAAATATGTCGTTACCATTTTTTCCGTCTAGCCCCCTTTCGCAACGCGCGATAAGGAACTTCGTTCCAATTTGGTATTTAATAATATTTAGAAAATAAAGAAAATATTTATCTTAAAAATGCTTGTTAGAAAACCATTCACTCACATTCTTCCGAGCTCTGTGTCAGACCATTTCGTTCGAAAAACCCGTGAGGCAAACACTCGAGCGGCACTTTTTCAGGACACGAAAAATGCATTTGTGATACCGTCATAAACGATTCTTACGATTCCTAAACGAAAACGAGACCGAATGTGACGACGCGGCCGTTTCACTTTATTTTACTGATGGTCGGATGGGCTCCTGAGCTATAATGAATTGAACTTTGACAAAATTGGAAACGAACTCTGTTTGTTTTTTCTTTTAAAGATCGTCTTTTTGGTAATTAATAGCACGATCGAGTAGTAACCAACAGTAACCAAAGTTATTCTGCTTTTTTAATTCCGTTTACTATGCTTTTACCTAATTTAGGTAAGCTCTCTACGACTACTAAATTGCTTCATTACCTACTATCTACGACATAAACAAATGACGTTCAAACGAAACGAATTATTTTGAAAAAGGAACTGTAGCTTTATGAGACAAAGTTTATAGAAACATGGACAAAAGAGGTTCTAACTATGCTAGTGTAGTTGGAATGTTTACAAATCAATTTGTATGTTTCACCCCAATTTAGTCGGAGCAAGTTATTGGTAAGGTGGATTAGTTCGTGACGGACGGACGAGTGACCCGGCGTATCTTAAAGGCTGGGTTAATGGGAGCAAACCGAAACAAACGGGGGCCATTCATCTTTCTACAGAACAGACTATTATTTCAACCGAGGTACGAAATACTAGTGGGTAAGTGTTTTTGTTCAAATGAATTTAGTGGTTTGTTTTCCTTTTAGTTTCAAGTATAAATTGTTATGGTTCACGTAAGTGTTTATGGTGGTAAAAGCCTTACGGATTTTAATGGGTTTTAATTAAGTAAGGTTAGTGGTCAACCCTGGTGTCGGAGTTTTTAGACCGTCTAAACGCCTCCGACATGGTCTAACGATTGAAACAACCGGGACCGACAGTTTAACGTGCCTTCAGTAACGGGTGCAGAACCACGGAGCGCTGCTAGTTAGTACTAAAACAACATGCATCCTGCAGATTACACAAATCCATTTAATTTTTCCATCACCAAAACCAATAAGCCTTTCAAATCATTGATTCATGACAATATGATAAAAGATAATGATTGAACACAATATAAATGGCGTGATGCAAACGATCGGTTGATTACCATTATTAATTTGAAACAACAAACCTATTTACGGCAGTGGTTGAACAATGCAATGATTAGATCATATTCACGCATGATGTGACACTTGCACAGACAGGGTTGCCAGGTGGTACAGTTTCAATATTCTCAAATATACTAAAATTATCTAGATAGTATATAGATACTATAATTAATATGTAGTTCTATTGTGCAAGCAAAACATAGCCTACAGCCTTCTTTTCAACGTGATTTAAACATCAATAAATATGGTAGATTTTCTCAATTAATTCGTATAAAAATTCTTGTTTTGCCTTTAGGAAAGAGTGTGTTGATGACGGCTATTAAAGTATTCATTTGTAGGAATGTATATTATTTTCGAGTATTTAAAATTTGCGGTTTGTTGCAATTTAAGTCACGTTTAAATAAAATAGCTAAACAACCCGTAATGTTATTCTTCATAACATGATGGAAAAGAAGTAATAACAGGATATATAGTCTGCTCTATCCAGTTCGGATGATAAACCTCTTTATAAATATTACCATAGAACATAAATAGAGGAACTAAGAGATAAACAAACGTTGCTTAAATTACCATAGTTGAGGAATATTTTCCACTTCGAAGCCAGCTTGATTTATGACGGAATGGCGTTTGCTTTAAGTAAGCTACTTCGATTCACCGAGTGCTCAACGGCACCGTTTCATATCACACATTTGCGTTAAATATTTTTCGCTACATTATTTTTTTTCGCTTGAAATATAAAGGTTCATATCAACATGGCGCGTTGCCAACAGCAATAATATTGCCCCCATTCCTTTTTCGTATTGCTATACTTATTTTTAATAATTGAATAATTTCGGCTTTATCACGTTTTACACAAATGTATTTGTACAATTATTCGTGAAAAGGACCGTTTTAATACTCATTTTGTACAGTTTTTATGGAACTGAGTTTTTTTTGTTGGTAACTCTTGCGTTCGTTGAGTTTGGTTTTAGGTTTTAAGTTTTAACTTATAACTTTATGTAGCTAACTTTTTAAAGTTTAATGAAAAACAGCGTTTAGACATTTGTTTTTTTAATCGGATTTCAACGTGTTATTTTAAAATAGTACTAATGGTAAACAATAAAGATTTTGTTGTTAAATGAGCATATCAATTTTTTTAAGAATTCGAATGGTTTCGTGTTTTGCCCATCTGTGGAATAATATAGGTAAAAGAGAGAAGATATATTTCAATTGCGTATATATAAAAATAATTTCAAAAAATGTTTTACATAGGTACTTACGCATCTTTTTCTAATCTTCATCATTATACCAATAAAGTACATAAATCTAAGTACAATCATAAAAACAACCAAATAAACATAGTCTCTTCAGCCAGCCCTAATTAAATTCACGTTGGCAATAAATCAGTGTAGATAGCGAGATGATAACCGAACCAAGACGTGACACTAAACACCTTTCAACATAATACAGACACACAATCTTATCTTCAGCCCGTATAAATTACAATCTTTAACTGCTCACTATACCCATTGTATTAAATTGTTTGTATAATTTAAAGATCTTTTTTAAATTTGGAATTTGCATACTATACATGAATCTTGTCACGTAAAAAAGGTTGTATTTTTTTAGGTTATTTGAAAGTAGATTGAATTTGAAAGTAGAAATTGTTTCGAAGAAATGCGAGTTATAAAGTAAATAAACAAATAATTATAGTTCGTGAAGGTTAGTGACCAATCTAGATGTCGAAGTTTTTAGCCCACCTCAAGGCCTCCGACGTAGTCGTATTACGATTCGAACATGCGGGACCGTTAATTTGCCTCCGAAAAACCATAGCCCTCATCGGTACTATCATACACCCATCCAAGTTGCAAGTTGCTTAAAAATCTCGATAAATTACCATCGCTTAGTCAAACTACGCAACGAGCGTCATAAATATGTATACACATTTTCACCTTATTTTATTAAAATGGGAAGGTAATAATGCGTAAACGTCAACACATAACGTCGATGTTAGATCCTACTAATATTATAAATGCGAAAGTTTGTGAGGATGGATGTATGGATGTATGTTTGTTGCTCTTTCACGCAAAAACTACTGAACGGATTTGGATGAAACTTTACAGTAATATAGGTTAAACATCAGAATAAAACATGGGACACATTTTATCCCGAAATTCCCGCGGGAACCGATACAACGCGGGTAACACCGCGGGGCACGGCTAGTATAGATATATATCAAAGTATGATGACTAGATCGTAGTCACCCTAGTGATCCTCCTAGATCATACATAAATCGATCATACGTAAATGAATTCAAAAAATAATGTTTTTTGAAGTCACTTATTGAAATAGGCACGTCACTGACTAGGCTTAGGTGTTTTCCTGAATAACAATAACAACGTTACACAAAACAGATAACAATCCACTTTATCTGTTTAAAATATGTATGTATATGTTAACGTTTACATTTTGTGTACAATTTCAGTTCACTATCGAAGCTGTGATGTATGATCTTTAGCGAAATATTAGTACACGAGAAGCGAGCTGTTATGGCAACCACAGGCGTTGCCGGAGTCTGCAAATAATTGCTTTGTTCAGACAGATGTCTGTTCTAAACTGACTTATTTACTGAACTATATATGCATTTAATGGCATGATTGCATGAAGTCATTCATTCACTTCGGTCACTGAAGGTTGTGTTCATATACCGTTCATCGACCATCAATGAAAATTTAAGGGCCTATGAGTTCAGAAAACGGGCTATTATAAAAAAAAATTTAGCCAAAAGTCTTAACGTTACAAGAACATTATTTTGTTTTTAATCTTGATCATATGTTTAATCATACTACTGTTTCCGAAACACGTTGATTATTAATTTCCTCGATAGAAAAAAAGCACAAAGATGGGTCTTTTATTCCTTACTTTCACACTTAGTTTGTTAAACAATTTCAAACGCATATTTCTAAAATTACTTTTAGGCTATGTTCACATGTAACGCGCGTTAACGCGCGTCAACGCGCTATCAAACTTGAAGAGAGTTCAGATGATGAGCGCTAATGCGCGGTGCGAGAGTACTCGTCAGTCTAGCGCTAGTATCAAAGCGCGAGTCAACGCGCGATTGTCTGCGTCTAGAAACTTTTTCTCTGAGCGCCGCGTTGACGCTCGCTGACGCGCGTTAACGCGCGCGCATGTGAACGGTTGCTAGGTATATATTAGGATGTCTAAGCGCGCGATTTGAAAACGCGCGTCACAATTCAGCCATCTGAACATAGCTCTCTTCAAATTTGATCGCGCGTTGACGCGCGTTAACGCGCGTTACATGTGAACATAGCCTTACGCTCTTTTCTACCCAGAGTGACAGTGACCGAAATGGCTGGGATATCCTAGCCTTAAGTGATTTCTGGTTATACTAACGAAAAAAACAACTATATTATAGTCTAAGGACCATATTAATTGCTTTATGTTTGTCACTTTCTGATATACGCAATTTTCCGAAGAGCAAAAGAGAAAAAAACCCAGTATAACACTGTTTAAGTTACACCGCGTTAACACCGCGTAATAAGGCGGGTAAGTGTTTAAAATATAGCGTTAATGTTCAAAAAACTTATCTACGAAAATAGCTAGTCACAGCACCTTCGCTCTGTGTCGTGGCTCGCCTGACTTTGTAACGGGTGCTTCAAATAATATTGTAATGCTTAGAATACATATTAAGCTAGGAGCGGTCTTCCGTACTAACACTAATCGTCATTCCATCTCAATATCGATGATTGATCATAACTTACGTTCTTACAAACTACGCCTTAACTATAATAAAAAAAAAACTTGAGTATTCTAAATATTTTGGTTACATTTTTCAACAACTTTATATTTATCTTTTAGATTTTCTGGGTTCGGTATTATTTCCCAACTCAAACATGTACCTATAATTTATTAAAATAACTCCGAAGATGTTAAATATTCAAAAAGTACGCACATACATCAATATTCAACGGTTCAATTGAAAAAAGAACTCCGGATTTCGGTTACCGCAAGAATAACATCTTTATAAAGTTGGGAAGTTCGAAAGCTCTGGATGTTCGTAAAACATAAATCTAAAAAAGTTCATTATTTCATTCGCTTGACTCGCGAACTTTTCTCTTGCGGTGTTGATGTTTACGTTTTAAAAGGTTTTTGACGTGGAAATGTTGCTTTCGCATGTAAGGGCGTTTGATGTAACAAATACGACAAATACGAAGCATCGTAGCCAAGTAAATCACGTAACGTGATTGACTTGGCTACGATTTGCTACGTTTGCTACGGCGTAGCATGAGCCTACGGCCTACGTTAAACATATTGAATATGGAGAGTTGCTTGGTTAGGCGTAAAATAATTTAGGTTGTATTTTTGGTAGTGCAGAACAAAACTTTAACTCTGCCCGTCTCAGACGTGATCTTCAAAACAGAACCCTTTAAAATAGAAATCGGATAACGCCTTTGTGTACGTAAGTTCTTGTATCTTGTATCTTATATATAAAATTCTCGTGTCACAGTTTTCGTTGCCATACTCCTCCGAAACGGCTCGACCGATTCTCATGAAATTTTGTGTACATATCGGGTAAGTCTGAGAATCGGCCAACATCTATTTTTCATCCCGAAATTCCCGCGGGAACGGGTACCGTGGTTGAACTCCTCTGAAACGGCTCGACCGATTCTCATGAAATTTTGTGTACATATCGGGTAGGCTGAGAATCGGACAACATCTATTTTTCATCCCGAAATTCCCGCGGGAACGGGTACAACGCGGGTGAAACCGCGGGGCGCAGCTAGTAATATATAAAATTCTCGTGTCACGGGGTGCGTGGTTGAACTCCTCTGAAAGGGCTTGACCGATTCTCATGAAATTTTGTGTGCATATCGGGTAGGTCTGAGAATCGGACAACATCTATTTTTCATTCTGAAATTCCCGCGGGAACGGGTATAAAGCGGGTGAAACCGCGGGGCGCAGCTAGTCTTATATATAAAATTCTCGTGTCATAATGTTCGTTCCCGTACTCCTCCGAAACGGCTCGACCGATTCTCATGAAATTTTGTGTGCATATCGGGTAGGTCTGAGAATCGGACAACATCTATTTTTCATCCCGAAATTCCCGCGGGAACGGATACAACGCGGGTGAAACCGCGGGGCGCAGCTAGTAACCATATAAATACTACATCTTAGATTTCTTCCCAAACAAATCAGTTTGTCCAAGTTTCGCACGCCTCGCCCGGGGTACACATGGCGTAAACTTTAAATTTAAATCTGCGTGACCATTCTGTTTATTGTTAGTTCGAATTGAATCGAAAGATACTGTTTAAAGTTTAGAATTACTTATAAGTTTAGTCTACATTCGGATGACAACGTACCGAATGGGTCTTGTTACTTCGTGTGGACGTGTCTTTACAAAGTTATGGATTGTATTGAAGCGAGATTGTGTAATAAATAACATTAACGTAATATTTCAGTCTCTCGACAATGAATTGTAGATTTCGTTAATAATAATTGCAATTTAAAATCATTTTGACTTGATTGATTTCGTACATTATTGTTCTGGACTGTGCCTACAAAAGTGAGTTTTCATTTAATTTAAAAGCTGTTTTCAGTGATTCCATTGTTTATGGTCTGCTTTATGGAATCATTATCGTGGTCATCGTGAATCGTGAAATAGGTTAAACATATTAAGATGTATCGTTTGAAAGTGAAATCTAATATATAAAATTCTCATATCGCGGTGTTTGACCGATTCTCCTGAAATTTTCTGAGTCTGAGAGGTCTGAGAATCGGACATCTTTTTAACATCCCCCTAAATGTTAAGGGTAGTCCACCCCTAAATAATTAGCATCTATTGGGTTGCGGGTGGTACCACCGCGTGGGAAAGCTAGTAATATATCATATGCAAAAGATTGAATAATTTGGTGTTTTTTTAGAGACTATAAAATTCAAACTCACTTTATAAATATCACTATTAATTCATTGCAGAAGTTTCATAATTATAAATTTGCATTTTTATTGAATTTTTTTCAGTTACCAAACTCTGGTTCCAGTACTAAACATCGAATTTAGTAAAAGTTGTTAATGTATGTAAATTACACGTTAAACTTGGCAGTGAACTTCAACTGAAGTTAGATTATATTCTGAAATTACATCCGAAGTTCCGTTCACGATATCTGGTTACAATAATACGATAATACTTTGTATTACAAAAGTAAAGGTAAAGGTACTTTAACAAAGTCCAATGGTTTTATGATTGTTATTCTTATAGATGTTCGCTTCGATCAACAATTACTTTGTTTAACCAAAGCGCAGTTGAACAAATAATGTCATTAGTTAGAATTAAAGCAATTTCACGATTTACAAAAAAAATATAAATTAGAATACAATAATATAATGTTCCTAAGAGCGTTTCCACATTATCCGATCCGATATCGGTGTCGGACGCCGATCTGATATCGGGGTAAGTCAAATGTATGAAATATGTTCCGATATCGGGCCGGACAATATGAAAGACAGGTACTTATTTCATACATTTTACTTAACCCCGATATCGGATCGGCGTCCGACACCGATATCGGATCGGATAATGTGAAAACGCTCTTACCAATTGGAAAAGCCTCTATTAATCGGATAGTCTATATAATTATGCTATGCATCTATTGTTCACCCATCCAATTGGTTGAGCTGGCCATTGCTTAACATTCATGATGCATAGCCATCGTTCAGTCTCAAGCGCTACAAATCACCAAGTTAACTTATAACATGGAATGTACATACTAATGTAGAACATATCCCATAGAGACTGGCTGTGTGATCTAAGTTATTTAATCTGTGTTGGTACGTATTCGAAATTCGAATTGAATTAGTCAGTCAGAGCGCTGCAGTGAGAGAGAATGGACGTGAGCTCGTACAACTAACCTTCTACAACTCTCCGGGGATCTCCTGACACTATTATGTGGGCTCATTTATATTATATGGGGTGACTATTTTGTAATTTATAAATGCCATAGCTGCGTTTCAGATGGTGCTCGCGAAGTCTTAATTAAAATGCGTAAGGCGTGAGTATGCACCATACAGATTCGCGACTGATTTTTATCCCTACATCCTGCCTACATCCATCCGGCTACAACCTGACTGAATAGATGAGATAAACAAACACCTGAAAAAACTTAATTGACTTGTTTCATTTGACATAAAGTCGTATAAAATCAAGGAAAAACAGTCGCCATTAACATCATTAACACAATAATGAGTATCGTAATAATTAATCAGTATAAAAGTCAATGTTATAAACGTTCGTATATTGAGTACAATTACTGTGTCTGTCGATTTTTCGATGCATAAAGTGTAATATAATTATATTGAGCAGGTTCGTTCGCGCTGTCGAAGCGTTGGGTGCAAACATTGTTACCTGCATCCAATTAGCTTGGCGAAGCTAAATTGTAAATCCGCGTGTCGACGAACCGTCCCATCCATTGCGCTACATCTGTAGTTTTGTAGATATGTATTATGTATGTAGGTCTCATAGTGCTTAGTCTATGAAGCACGCGATGCGTATGTCACGTCAGAATTAAAGTCGGACTTCATTAGCATTTGAATTTCGAATTAGACTATCTGTCATTGTAGTCGCTTTAAATTTTTACCTAGTAAGCATTACAAATGAGTTCGACTATCGGCATTATAGTGGATACGATGCTTTAAACTCACTTCCCCAATCTCCAAAACAAACAAAATGAATTAACAACGTCTATTTAACTTACAAACGAATGCCTTCTCAAAAAGGTACACGTAACATTAACTTTTATATTAATTTAATGTTCCAAGGAAAATCTTTTTCAATTACTTACTTTAAAAAATCCGGAAAAGACGGAAAGTGCTTTTAGGAACATCTTGGCTACACAAGTCCGATACTTAAGATAATATCTTGTGGAAAATTTAGCTTTCGACCTTGTTTGAGCATATTGTTACGTTAATATATTGGACGAGAGTCGGATAGTCTTGATGGAGTGTCTTTTATGTGAAAACTTTTGATATAAAACATGGTGATTTAGTAACTCCACAGAATTAGGAAGAATTGTGACCTTTTGTAAACAGCTTTGTATGATAAGTTCAACGTTTATGACTTAAACATAATTCAATGTTATCATTTGAGTGGTAATTAAGGTTGAATTCTTCGATGAAAAAGGTATTAGTTACATGTCATGTTCCACGCTGTGCAAGGCACTGACCCGCATTAGCAAGCGTGGTGACGCTTGCTAATGCGGGTTAGTGACCTCGAACTCGAGCCGTGTTTGTAAAGTAAATAGAAAGGTGTTTCGCTCAAGCCGAGAATTGAACCTGGGACCCCATTCTTCGCAGGTTAACCACTACCAACGATTAATTAAATTGCTAATGCTAACTGCATTGAGTAATTTAATTATATATCTGGCAGTAAGCGTTTGGTCATAATAAGTTCAGTAGTTCCACTCGTAAAAGCTGTAAGAAACAATAATATTTTATTGAACTATCAGAATCTGCTTTATTACAAATGTATTATTTAGAGATTATAAAATAGATCTTTAGATTTTAGAGCAAACTAGTGGTAGAACACTCTCAGTATGAAAGGCACTACCAACATTCTCGTGTCTACAGCCTAAAATCCTTTTCTATTCCATCGCTTTCAATTAATATCTAACTAGGCAACTTTACACCATTTGTATCTCTACCCTGTAAAGGACTTATGTGTATACAAAGTTAGAGTTAGTATACAATTTAAGATAACTTTGTGTTCAATTGTATAGACTTTGAAGTTTGAGAGCGTTAATAAAACATATTCAACGAAAGGAAACTATTCGTGGGGAGACCCGTTGAACTATGGCCCGGGATTGTGTGATTGACAGAATACCTACTTCATTAATTTTGGGACCCAAAAGATTCATCCTCATTTATTAGGGCGCCGTAGACCGTCCATTGAAGCGCCATAGCTGTTTCGTACACAAATATGAGGAAAATGTGAGTTTACATAAAATGAAAATTAATATTAAAGTGAAAAACCGTCTTAAAACTGGATTTTAACAAAAGCACCTTTTTTTAAGCAATAAAACCTTTTTGTAAGCATACCCTTCTATATGGTGAAATACTTTAGGTGTATAGATGTATATGAAGTCAGTTTTTGTTAAAAAAATCGTAAAATAATACGAGTATTCGATTAAAAATACTTAAATGAAATAGAAATCATTTTGTACGCAATAAAGTGCAACATCGCTTGAATTTTTATTCCTACCATCACAACATAGTATAAAATAAAGTCGTCTCTTTTTCGTGTCTGTCACACTGTTTGTCTGTCTGTATGCTTAAATCTTTAAAATTACTCAACGGATTTTGATGCGGTTTTTTGTAATAGGTAGAGTGATTCAAGAGGAAGGTTTTTATGTAAAAAAATCCCGAAATTCCCACGGGAACGGGCACAACGCGGGTAAAACCGCGGGGCGCTGCTAGTCTAGTATATTATTAAATAGAAAAATTCCAATATTATCTGCAACTTGTGAGCTAAAGATATGCAATTTGAAAATTGAAAAATATTTGAAATATCATGATTTCGATGATAGCAGATTATATTGAGTATCGCTCAGGCGCGGATCCAGGATTTAGTTTAGGGGGGAAGAGGATTTGGTTTAGATAGGGAGTGTTGGGGGCTTTAAACCTGGCCAATTCACCTGGTTCTCTACATCATAATACTAAGAAGTGGTACAGAGGGGTAGCTCATAGCTGTTTTTGATCACACAAAGTCTTTTTCGAACCAAATTTAGAAGAAGAAGGAGGAGTCTTTTTTATTATAAATTCTGGGCCATGGCATCACATGTCATCAAAGATTATCAGTTAACAAGAGGTATATTATATCATCTCTAAAGAAGTCATTTCTTATTATAATATGTGTTCATATAGTGTCTGTCATGTCTTAAAGAGATGTGAAAGAACTTGCACTGAACAGGAATAGATGGAGAAGTCTGCATCGGACTCACCGACCAGAGCCTTGCTCTTAAATTTATGATGATGTTCACTATTACTAAGACACATGATCACAATAGATAATATTAAAATTAACCCATATTACTGCCAAGCATTATGCCAATCCGATTGTCGAAATTTAATATGGATTTAAACAACTTTAATACTTTAATCTAAGCGAATGAATTAGTATTTAATCTCTGGTCAATATAATACAAATGGCATCGCCTACAGCCACCAATGCGTTTGAGGTCTATTTCAAACTAATTGGATTAAAATCTGTTTGTTTTATTGTTCAAATGGACGCTTCGCATTCCGGAATTTAATTAAATGTGATAGATTCTCAGTAAATATTTGTTTTTGATTAATTTCACCAGATTTTGTTTAAAAATAATAATTATAATTATCTGTATAATTGAGACACTTATATATATAATTGTCACCAATGTTTTCAATTAATTTGAAACTCACTTCTTTTGTATCACTACAAAACAAAGTCTCCGGCCGCGTCTGTCTGTTTGTCTGTTCGTGATAAACTCAAATACTACAGCACGGATTTTGACGTGGTTTTTTTTCAATAGAGTGATTCAAGAGGAAGTTTTATATGTATAAAAAAATCCGAAATTCCTACAGGAACGGGCACAACGCGGGTAAAACTGCGGGGCGCTGCTAGTTTACAATAAAAGGTACCTAATAAAATTAATATTTTCATAGGGCTTTGTACGAAAGTTTATAGCGCATTTTTATGCGTGCTTTTTCAACTCTCAATTTACGATATCAGGCATTTTATTTGTTCTAAACGTAAACATAACGGGGAAGCAGAAGACACGAAGCTGCTATCTGATTTTATATTGTTGTAAACCCTATCATATTGTCACTGCGTGTTTTATCCATCAATCTTTTTCGATTTCCTTCGACAATAAGATCATGTATCTGTTTTCCAAAGCATATTCGCAGATTCAATTTGTCGTAAACCAGATGGGTTCCTTCAACGAGCTCTTTTGTTATTTGGATAGATGCAGGATCTAGGTTACGTTATCCAATTAAATACAAATAGGATTTGAACATTTGTAGTGTGCAATCTTCATCAAAAATTATGATCTATTTTGTATTGACTGTTATTGTGTCGCGATATTCAGTGTCAAGCAAAATAAATGTCTGTCTAAATGGCTATACATTAATGTCTGACATTTATCCTGCAATGTTATAACCTCAGAATACAGAAGTACCTACCAGAAGGAGCATTCAAATGTATTTACAAGCTACACGCTGTGTCCAAAAACAGAACAAAGTCCCCCGCGTAGTGTTGTTAGCTCTCGCATTATTTGCCCATTTTTGGGGTAAATTTTGGGAGTTTTGGAGGTAATATGTTAATAGAATAAAAATTGTCCTTTTCTATATAACTACTAGCTTTTGCCCGCGACTTCGTTCGCGTGGACTTCAGGTTCGTCCCGTCTAGTCTAGTCTAGTAATAAGTAAGAAATACGGTAACTAAGCACTGCAGAGCCCTAATCATAGGTCTATAGGACTGTTCGGGTGTCTCAGAAGCCCGTTGAGATGCCAGATATTCAGCGTTCTGTTGACGTCGAGCTTGAGACTGTTCGGGTGTCTCCGCAGCCCGTTGAGATGCTAGATACTCAGCATGCTGTCGACGTCGATCCTGGGACTGTTCGGGTGTCTCAGAAGCCCGTTGAGATGCCAGATATTCAGCGTTCTGTTGACGTCGAGCTTGAGACTGTTCGGGTGTCTCCGCAGCCCGTTGAGATGCTAGATACTCAGCATGCTGTCGACGTCTATCTTGGGACTGCTCTGGTGTCTCAGCAGCTCTTTGAGCTGCCTCACGCTCTGCTTGTTTAAGCCTTCGCAGTTCGGCTTGTGGAAACGTCTCGTTAAGTCTAGCTACTTTCATAGTTCGAGCTTTATTAGAGCTTTGGGAAAGATTAGACTTACGCTTTCGCGGCATAATTCTTAAGTACGTGTTGTTTCTATACTTCCAAAAAATACAGTACGGTAGTTATTGTTATGATTGTACTTTAATGCAATCCTTGCCTATTTAATTAACCTATCTATATAGTAATTCAATTATCAATGAAGTAATTCGTTATAATTAACCTATTTATATTTGTTATAATTAACGGTAAGTAACCTATCTATATAGTAATTGAATTATAAATGAAGTAATTCGTTATAATTAACCTATTTATATAATTTGTTATAATTAACTGTAAGTAACCTATCTATATAGTAATTGAATTATCAATGAAGTAATTCGTAAAAATGAAGTATCTTTTTGTACGTGTAACTCCTAACCAAAAAGAAACCTGGCAATAACTAACCTTAGGCCTATATTACTTAAAGTAGGCGACCATACGTTTTTATCAAATCGCTAGTGCCTTGAAAATTCGCAAAACGGACACAACCGTCAACGACGTCTGCCCTCACGCGTCTGCCCGCGTTCGGGTCGCGCACTCAGCGATGAGCCACTTCTTCCCCACCGCACCTACCCCGCTCCCCCCACGCCCCGTTCGCCTGGCACCGCTGCCGGTATTTATCACCGAAACGGTATTTATCGCCGAAATTGCTATGACTCTGCATTTTAAATCTGTGATATCTTCGAAAATATTTATTTAATTTACATGCTGTAAAAAGCCATATTGATCTTTATTAAATGCACAATGTATTTAAGATACTTAATTGGATAAGGATTAATACTGTATTGCTTAAAATCGCTTCGTAAATAAGCCTTTGCAATGTAAGCGCAAAAAATGTGTTTTTTACGACCTCACATTAGAAACTTCAAAAATTGTAGCCTATGTGTTATTCTGATGTATAAGCTATAGCCTATGTGCTATTCTGATGTATAAGCTATAGCCTATGTGTTATTCTGATGTATAAGCTATATTGTGGTAAAGTTTCATTCAAATCCATTCAGTAGTTTTTACGTGAAAGAGTAACAAACATCCATACATCCATACTTACAAACTTTCGCCTTTATAATAGTAGTAGGATCTAATATTATTCTCGTGTCACGGGGTGCGTAATTGAACTCATCTGAAACGGCTCGACCGATTCTTATGAAATTTTGTGTACATATCGGTTAGGCCTGAGAATCGGCCAACATCTATTTTTATCCCGAAATTCCCGCGGGAACGGGTACAAAGCGGGTTAAACCGCGGGGCGCAGCTAGTATTATATAGTCTATAGCCGCGCCCCGCGGTGTTACCCGCTTTGTTCCCGTTCCCGCGGGAATTTCGGGATAAAATATATCCCATGTGTTATTCTGATGTATAACCTACATTACTGTAGAGTTTCATCCAAATCCGTTCAGTAGTTTTTGCGTGAAAGAGTAACAAACATCCATACATCCATACATCCATACATCCATACATACAAACTTTCGCATTTATAATATTAGTAGGATGTACCTACCTGATTATCTCAAGAAATAGATAGGTATATTAAATAAAACACGGTGTTAAGGTGGATGTTTGCACACTTTTAACGGGTGATGGAAAAACTTTATATGTTTTTATTTATTTTATTTTAAAGTATTCGGAAAACTTACAGCTAGGTACAAGAGTTACATAAAAAAAGAATAATTACTTAAGTCAAAATGCATCGAGCAAACTACGCTTCGCTTCGATGGTTTCCAGAACTGTTCCAGCCGTGCTCTTTGTATAATTTTTGTCCACACCGCTTTCCTTTCCTCATCAGCAGGGAAGCTAAAATTTAAGATGGCTAATATAGAAACATAATTTTATACCCGCTCCCCCTCTCCCCTTCTCCCTCACACGCACACCAAAAATTTTTTTAGAAACCTATAGACTAACATACTTACTATTTAATAGGATTGTTAGGTTAGGTACATACGAGCCGCACTTACGCTTTATACTTTCTTTTTTCAAGTTGGTTAATTTTTATTATATTACTTATTAATATTCTACAACGAATTAAATCCCTCAAAAGGTAATAAAAAGAAGGGTAAATCAAAACTCTTATATAGGCAACACTAACATAGATTGACGCATCACTCTATATGACAATTGAAATCTGAGAAAATAATTAAATATTTAAATAAGACGATACCTAAATGCGATACTTACACGTGAAATGTGATCCCTTCCTGTTTCTTTTTCAGACCCACTGCATTTTTACAGGTAGGAACGACACAAGACGGCATAGTTTCGTGAAATTGGTCACGGGTAAAACACGTTAGCGCGTTCCGACGGTCACAAAGTGACTGATCGGTTGCGCATAAAACTACACTATTTAAGGCTAGTTTGAGTAGCTACAGTATTAGGCGCGCTCACGGGTTCTGTAGGTTCTGTATTCTGAGGTTATAACATACCTACCAACCGCTAACAGTACCAACTGCTAAAAAAAGGTTCTACAAGGGTCTTTCTAAATCTTCTTATGAAGACTCTTTTTGATTATTTTACCATTTAAAGTCCCTGTATAATGTAACAAAGTAAATTTATAACTGTTTTATTTAATTAAGACCTTTGAATACGTAGGATCCAGGAAAGTGGGTATTGTGCTTACACAGAAGTAAGTTTAATTAACCAACTTAATTTAACAGAGAGGGCTTCAAAGAAATGTGCGTGTAAAGGATAACAAAGAAAACAGGATATTAATTTTAATGGAAAATGAAGTATAATTGTTAATGAATAATGAAATATAGGTTTGCTTTGTAATCCCTCGCAAGCCATATTGAATCGCTCGGCTTAGATATTTAAAACCAGCGATATTATTTAAAATATGGCTGTAAATATTGCCCGATCACGTTCAATGAATTTATTTTATTGGCAATAACATTTGGAATTGATCTATAGTTTAATATTTGCTGTTTATTGATCCATTAAAACGTGTACAGAGTACTGTGAAACACTGAGCACCGTCTGGGTGAAAGGTCGGTAAGAAACGCTTTAATAGAGGTGACACTGTGAAATGTCTATCATCAAACGATTTTCTTGTTACTTTAAAGTTAGAAACATTAATGAATCACTAACTCACCATGGCAAGTGTGGTGATTGGTTTTGATCCTCCTCACTACTCGTATACTGATATGTTCAGTAAGTGTGAAGCCTTTGCTATGACGGGACATAATAGTTTTTGACATTATTATCAAGTTTCACACGTGGGCACTTAAATGATTATAATGTTGAGCCGCCAAAGGCCTCTGACATGGCTCATGTAACGACTACTATCCGTAGACTACAGAGTTATTGTTATTATTCTTTTATATACAGTAAGTAAAACATGTTTAAACTTAATTTGTTATGTATGTTCCAAAGAGTAGTGATTCTGCAAGCTAGAGTGCGTTTATCTTACTTATCCACCAGTACATTTATTTTAAATGTGGTTTGTAATTATTGAAATATGAAGTTTAATTAAAGATACTTTTTTTTTTGCATAATAAAACTATTAGTAAAATTCTCGCTAAAGCAGATACAACACTGTAATAACATAAATCTTAAGCAGATGTAATGCATTTTTATTTTAATGTTTAAGTGAGTATATCAGAGTCAAGTCATTGCAGCCGAAAACGGCTTAGTAGATGGATACCTCGTCTATAGTAGTTTGATCGCGATTATTAATACAACCGCGTAGTTTTATCTTAAATCTAAACATTGTGAAGTTGCCGAAACTGTACCAAGAGCAGAAATAGTTTGAATAGCCAAACTTAGCGATATATAGAAGACAGGAAAACAGAAAACTTGGGCAAAGTGTTGCAATACGGTGAAGATTTAAATTTTACGATCCTAGATATCGGTTCTGCGTTTCCATACGAAGTATGTTTGAACTCTTACGGAATAACAATTTTATTTGAGATTTTGGGCTTAGGAATATTGTAAGGATTCCTATAGTAAAATATTATAATACCTAGATATTTTTACAATGTTAGTTGAAAGAAGTAAGTTTCAATATTTTTAGTTTGGTAAAATATTGTTGTACATCACAAATTCAATTAAAATCCACTTAGCTGTTATAACATAGAGTGACAAAGACCTTTTCAAAATTCGCGTGTAGTTAAATCTTTCAAAATATACGAGTACGAGCAAACAAGGTGTTTATACTGGGCGAGTATACAAGCCGAATTTAAAATAGATCGCAAGAGTGTTCTCGCTCGCTAATGCCCTCGCCGGCTCATAGCTTGTAAGGGTGTGTTTCCTTTGAAGCGGAGCGAAGCTATTCAGAGCTCAACTGGCCAAGATTACGAAAAGATTTTGACGAAGCGCTGTGATTGGTGAATCAGGTTCCGCTCTGCTCCGCTATGGAACCGCACCTAAGATCCTTTAATCTAAACGCCTAAACAAAAACCTATGCCAAATGAATTGTTAACAATTAAAACTGTATGTGTGAGTTGCGAACGTTCAGGTCACAAATGTTGCAGCCATCAGCCATCCGCGAGGCCAACCCGGTTCGGAATGGATTGGCACAATTTGTAACGGATTGGATTCACAACGACTAACATCATCGGGCCAATGAATGCCGTTAATCTTAGCTGGGATTGCCTCTTTGGACGGACGCCTATTAAGTCATTGTAGTACCCATATTTGTTTATTGAAATGTTAGGTGATTATCTCTTTAGATGTTCCAGGTGGTTTCGCGATAAAACGCCCATAACAGTACCATATCTGTTGATAAACGTAAATGAATAGTGAATTTTGCTCCAAGGCTTAAAATGATGCAACTTCTATGCTTCGTTCTGTTACTATCAAAATGTGTGACAATGCATCATGGCCATGCGAGTTCGTGCTGTTCGTGACATCTCGTCAAAATGATACAATTCTATACAGTATGGTACGGCAGACAATCAAATAGGTAAATACTCATATTTCTATAGAAGCATTTCATTGATCTTAACCAATCTAAAGAGTTTATTAATTTGATAGATTTTGATGATTCATTCATGCATTTTGAGTAGGTAAGTGACCAACCCAGGTGTCGGGAGTTTTTAGACCACCTAAATACCTCCCACATGGCCTAGATGATGTAGTGAATGAATGAATGAATGATGAAACATTTTCATAGGCTTTTATTTCATTCCAAAGCCCCACAGCCACTGGATACTACGGGGGTAATGCTGCTAGTGTTATTCTACTCCTAGTCCAGTAAGAAACCCTTCATGATGAATGCACGACCTGCTTAGTATTCTAGGAGCAGTGTGATTGATGTGTGCTGACGAGGCGGTGTGTTTAGTTAGACTAGCGCTAGGGCTGCTCTTGACAAATGAGCCGTCGTCTGCAAAAGGTCGTGAACTTGAACCCTGTTATGAAGGTTTTATAGCTTTGCGGTGGGAAATGAAGGTTGGTCAGTTTTCATGAGCTTTCCAGTTAATATATAAATAAACTAGTAGCACCCCGCGGGTTTACCCGCGTTGTACCCGTTCCCGTTGGTATTTCGGGATGAAAAATATTCCCGTTGAATATGGCTATTACAAAAAGAATAATTCAAATAGGACTGATAATTCCTGAGATTAACTCGAACATACAAACAAACAAACAAATATAGTATTTCTCCTCGGAGTCACAGGACAAGCCCGTTAAAATAAACCGGGACAAATTTACTCACGGTTAATTAGACCCAAAGTAAGCTCTAAGCTTGTGTTATGGAATCTAACTCACTGATACTACTACATATACATACACAAATAGTTTTATAAGAATATATACTCGTAATTGACACTCAGACGTCGTCGCCAACAAATATGTCTGCACATATTGTTGACTTCGGGCGGGAATCGAACCCGCAACCCCCGACACAGTAAGCGCTCTCACTGCCACTGTGCCAACGGGCTTGCCAAAAAAGGACAAGCCCGTTCTTTTTGAGAGGCATGCAAGGGATACAGATCCAACTCGTAGAGGCCCTTTGGAGATGTTTAAATTGTTTAATGGGATTACAACTGCAGGGACACATATTATTAGTATATATAACATATCCTTATCAACTTTTCTTTACTGTACTCGGTTGAAGAGACATTCATCTTTTGTGACATTTTCGACATCTCTAAAATACACTCCGGAGCAAAGCGACACTATTGCAGCGACAAAGGCGCCTTTAATTCATACGTTATTCCACTCTCCGTATCAAGTTGCCACTCCTAGATCTAAACTAAGCTACCAGCCCTGCATGCTAGGCCACCAAACCCAGACTTAGTAATCTGGTTGCTTTTGGCTGGTAACACTGTGATATCGATATCGCCGGTACGACAGATACTTTACTATATCCTACTAATATTATAAATGCGAGTTTGTGAGGATGGATGTATGTATGGATGTTTGTTACTCTTTCATGATAAAACTAATATGTGGATTTACACCAAACTTTAAAAAGGTTATAGTTATTTTAAAGGTTATGTATCAGAATAACACATGGGATATATTTTATCCCGAAATTTCCGGGGGAACGGGTACGCGGGTAACACCACGGGACGCGGCTAGTATCATATTATAATAAGTAAAATGAACATACAATTCGTGGTAACGGAATAAAAAAGTCGATTATTCAACAAGTCATATCACGTAGGTATAGTTGCGCAGTTCCCCACTCTCCAGTTGGTATCTATAAAGTTTTACGTTATTTGCAAAATTGAACTGCGTATGTGACTCGAAGGCGGAATTTGTTTCAAATTTAATAAGAATGTTATGATTTAAAATGTAGCAGGTAGACTTCGTTACGTTGTGTATTCAACTGTTTACGTTATGAAATGGGACCTAAATGAAATAAACAAAACTCGCGTGGGTTGATGTCTTGGTCTCGGAGTTGCTAGATCGCCTGAAGGCCTCCGACGTCTGGCAATTCTAGTTACCTTTGTTTTATTATAACAGAAGTATATCATACTAGCAGCGTCCCGGGGCGTGGCACTCGTAGTGCATGGTGAATGTTAACGAACGGGGAGCTCGATCACTAGATAGGTGGCTAATGGTACCTTTTGAGCACTAGCCTGCTTGAGAGTAGGGAGGCCTTTTTCGCGCAGTGTGATCAGGCTCAAAAGCTTGCATGTTTCAATCGTTGGACGGCTTTAAAAATCCATCACCAGGGTTGGCTTGACTTACAGTTACATTATAATCTAACTACCATACCTACTTGCTACCGTGCTAGTAGAATTTATAATCACTTAGGGCTGTTTCAAATTGAGCGTTTTCAGTCATCTTGTTACGTACGTTTCTTATAAAATGTGAGATAAGATTATGATCATTATAAACAAAAGAACATCGGTGTGCCAACACGACTCCACACTACGGAGCGTTGTCGTACGAGTAAAAACGCTAAAACTGAAAGATTCCTTGTTGGATAGAAACCCGTATCGTCACCTTTCCAACTCGTACCGTAAAACTTGTCCTCATTTGGCCCCTTTTCAATTAGTTGGGACATGTAATACTGTACTGGAGGAACTGTATCAGCTGATTAGTTCGGGATTGGCTCGCTACGTAAGATATTTAATATTTTGTAGTTAAAGAAATGAGGTGAAGGCTTAGACTTGTCTATATTATTAAACGTATTAAGAAAACATAAACATTTTCATACATTCATCATGTTTTTTCGGGATTAAATAGTTTAATTTATGTTTTAGAGTAAGGTGGACACAAATCTAAAAGCTGTTTAGAGTTGTTGAGCCTTCTCCAATTTCCTTTTATTGTTTTAAGTTTTTAAGCTATGTAATTTTGCTTAGAAAAGCAATGAATGATTTTTTTTAACCTTAGGCCTGGCACGACTTTGTCTAGATTTCATTACTTTTTAGAGATAAACAAGCAGCTCCATCGAGACATGACTAGTTTTTTACAGAATGTTTTTGATGGGATTTTATATTTATTTATTTGTATTAAAATAGATTCGAAAATGTGAGTTTTTTTTAGATAATTACCACACTCAAGATAATAATGACAGAGAATGATTCTTAAAAGAGATTAATAAGTGATTTTCATATATAATGTATGTAATTGTATTTGTTCACTTTGGAATGTTTATTTAGAAATGTTTTGTTAGATTGACTTTGTTCGATACTTATCGAACACCTTAGCAACAGCACAAATCTGCTAAACTAAGCCTAAGCAATTTGGCTCAAGTAGGTCGCACAAGTCGGCGCTCCACGCCGACCGAGCGATTGACACGAGTCAGTGCAGTATTAGCCAGCAGATCCATCGCACTCATTAAAACTCATCTTAGCACTTAACTAATCTTAAACAACTTAAATAATCTATTAACAATAAATTCATATATACATATACGCGTCTATCATTCAGCACAGCTTAACATTTGTACGTACCCGTACAGACTTAATAATGTTTATAATGTTGTACGCTACTGTAAAGATGAAAAATACTTTGCTCACGCACTAATTTAAGTTAATTGTAAGTGGAAAGTGGCGAAATTGTTGTAGTGGTTAGTAAAATCTATATAAATAAAAATGAATTGCTGTTTGTTACCGATTTGGCTAATTTTGGTCTTGAAATATTCATGAAAGTCCAGGGAAGGTTTAAACGGTAAGCAGTGAGGAAAAAAATGCAGGTGAAACCGCAGGACACAGCTAGTAAATATATAAAATAACGCCATTTAATTCAAACTAATGGATTTCCCTGAGTACGGCTTTAAGAAACTCTATTTGTTTACATGTTAGTTTTACATCCTGAATTCAAAATATTATAATTAAAACCACTAAAGAATTACACAATTCCTTTCCTTGTGAAACACAAATACTTTGTTTGACCTTTTTTATACATCAAGAGCCATTAATAAAGGCGTATTAAGAAAAGTTTAGCTTTCAAATGGTTCGTCTCTTTCCGACATACGCAATTCTTCGAAGAGCAAAAGAGACAAAACACAGTGTAACAGTGCTTTAGTTACACAGTGTTTATTACTAAGGCGGAAAAGATTTGACTTAACAATATTAAGTATATTTACTAAGCTTGTCTTTATTTCTAGTAGGAATATTAAAGTAAATACCTTTTATTACTCCACAGTTCGACTTAAGATTTTGTTGAGCTATTTGTTTCAGAGTTGGGACTTCTCTGTTTATTTTTAAAGTTAGGTAAACAGATTGCTGAGTACCAGTTTTTTAAGGATTTAAAGAATGGGTTTAAAGAGATATATTTGCTCCTGAAATTTTATACTGTATTTTCTAATTCTTCATATTTACTTCCTATCTTGAGACCTGAAGTCCAACAATAGGATCTTACCATCCTTTACCTAAGATAACAATAATATTTACTCTATCTGGTGCCCACGGAAGGGTAGGGAAGTACTTTCTATTTCGTGGTGAATCAGTTTTATCAATAGAACTATTATCATGGGTGTAGTATAATATCGCACAGATTGTTGTGTCAATATTTTTAAATGGTGACGAGGGAAATGTCAAATCTGCACTATACCTATAAAGTATATCCACACTATCGTATCCACACCATCGTGTATACACTATCATATCTACAGTTTAATGTCATACAGGTTCTCCTAGTACAGACACCAGTCTCTCACATAGATTGTTGTTGATGTAATGTATTACTTAAGGTTTAATAGTTGTGTAAGTTTTCTATGTGAGAGAAGAAAAATAAAGATTATTTTATTAGTATAACATAAACGAACATCTTTTATCAGTGAACCTGTAACCTTTGAAATAACTTTTCAAAATAAGAACAAAATTATCCACATAAATAACAAAACCACATCTCACAGAACCTTATACAAAACCTAACTACAGTCCGACCATCTTATCTGTTCAGTTGACAGCGTCGCTAGTGGAGAATTTGGTTTTGCCATAATATAAGAAATTCACCAAGAAACAAAGGTAATTAAAACATGTCTTGCAAGTCAGTCTATAGATATCATTAAAATTTAAGAAACTACAATATCAATCATATAAAGCCTAACTAAGAGAGAGATTCAATATGACGCGGCTGTAGTTCCCATTTTGCCCAACTGAACAGTTAAGTTGGTGGCACTGTACATAGTATTTATTACGAAACCTAACAATTGCCAAACAAGATGTTTATTGTTCAAACCTCGTTGGACAACAAAAGCAACCACTCAAACAAGGTGAAACTAATGTAATTCCCAAAAGACAAGAAAATATACGAGTAGCAAAAGTGAGACGGCATTACGGCTACATTCTCCAAAAAAAAACTCGATGGTTTTATTTGACAAAACTCTGTTGGTAACTCAATATCTGTCAGCGAAACTGGAATTTCCCACGGCGGAGGTGGGGAAATAAAATAAAACCCACAATACCGAGGGAGCCGCGAGCCGGCGCAGCAGAGCGCTACGCGATGCTATTGTGTCGCTTACTACTTCAAAGTTCTAGAGCAAACTAGTAGAATCTTATTAATAAACAAGGTATAACTAATACACTGTTATAAAGTGTTTTGTCTCTTTTGCTCTTCGGAAAATTGCTTATGTCAGAAAGTGACAAACCATTTGACACCTAAACTGTTATTAATACGCGTATTAATAAAATATGGCCCTTAGGGTATATTATGCGTGTGATTGTTGTGTTTGGACCAATATTGATCGTGGTCATCAACTTTTTTTGTTTGAGTTCACTGAATCGCCAGTGTTCTTATTAGAGCTAAAGTTTCTTATTATTTATAATCTAATACCCTATTGGCATGTCACTTTCAACTGTTTTTTTATCATTAATGGTGTATAAGGTGGTAAGATTAGCCAACTATGAGTTATCCAGCATGTAGAAACAATTAAGCAAACAGATAAAGCAGCTGTCATTTCTTAATGACATCGAAGTAGATTTCCATTAAGCGAGATTTCTCGCTGGAATCTTGCATTTTGCTGATATTAAAAGCCTTCCGTGTCTGCTATGACACTTCTCGTGTGGTAAGTGAAAGTAAAAAAAACATATGAATCATCGAACTTAGATATGAAAGTATAGCTCTCAGTGTACGCAGTCATTAACTAATGTGGCTAGCATTTTCCTCGCGGCTCGGTTACGTGTACGATAGTTTAGGTATTGACAATTTTTTCCTGCTTTCCGGTTGTCGACAAAATCGACAAAATATTTGGAGCAAAAATCAGAATTGATCAGTTTTGCTTGCAACCTGTATGTATAACAAACATGTTTCTATATCAACAAGGGTCGATTTTGAACCAAAATATAAACTTTTCTTATCACTTTGTATGCGAGAGTTTGTATTCGTATGTCATCTCGTCGGAGACGTCTATTACACTCAGAGTCTCTCGTGCCTAATTTGGAATCTGGTAAATTATCGCTGTGACATATTGAAGCTTGAGGGAATACAAATGGTTCAAGAACTGATTACGAAGTTATCTTTGGTAGAACAAGGACCATTTATTAACATAGCTGCTTGTTTACTGAGTTAGAACCGATTTTTACCATGCATATGCATAAGTTGATGTTAAGAACCTTCAAGTACTAAACAAACATTCCTATCTATGCAATGAAATTTAAAATCAATTGTTAGTCTCGGTTCAACCATAGTCTAAGAGATAATCTTTAAATTGGCTTGTGTGAACGCCGCTAGTAAAATAATTAATCTGTAACAGTAGTCGGTGCAGTTCTTATATCTAACAGATAAACACATCTGTGAAAGAAGAATGAATCTTCTTTCTAAAGTGGACTCCTTCAAGGTTTTCATAAAGCAGGAGACAGTCTAAAGACTGTCTGAACAACGATCTGCACCAGCTCTTATTGTTAAACCAAGAGAAAAATAATACAAAGCTTGAATTCCTAGGTTCCTACCTAACAAATGAACACAGACTTGTAAAGATGATGTTCATACTCACAACATAATATTGTATGAAAACGAGTAATACATCAAATTAAATAAAAAATAAATAATGTTGGCATGAGCTGAAATGAAACCATATCTCACGTTGAAAAAGAACGGACAAGCGCGAATTGATGTCAGAATAAAATGTTCAGCATTTATAGTTGGTACAAATGAATAGTAACATCAGAAAAATTATTTTTTTGTACATTTTGTGTTGTATCGTTTAACTTAACTTGTTGTATGTAATTGAGGGGTGTAACAATCTAATATAGGTACTCAGTATTTTAATGTTTCTGTAAATAAGTTTCTAATAAAAAATCAATTTATTGTCTATGAAGTATCATATTCTTAAAGTTATGTACTGATTTAACATTTCAAGATGTTTGCTCAATATCGAGGTACGTTAGACATTTATACAGGGGATCAACTTTGCTTAATTAATTTTAATCGGGTCAAGATAGAATAGTTTGACACATAGTAGAATACCATGAGTGTCAATGAGATCTCGATTCAATGTATAATTTTACATTTTGTTTAAAGTACCATACTTTTTATAGGTTTTGGGTAGGTACCTACATGATTTACTCAGATAATTCATAAACGTACTTTAACTAACACACTGCTATAGAGTGTTTTGTCTCTTTTGCGTATTGTGAAAATAACGTATGTTGGAAAGGGACAAACGACTTGGTAGATTAAATGAAAAGGACACACCACTTGGTAGCTATAATGCTTATAATAAGCGTTTATGCAGAAGACCCATAGGGCCATATTAATTCGCGTATTAAGAACAGATTGCTAACAAATGGTTTGTCAATTTCTGACATACGCCATTTTGCGTAGAGCAAAAAGCAAAACAAAACACATTACAGTGTTTTCGTTACACAGAATAGCGGTGGTAAGCCTGCGAAGGGTCGAACTCTTCGAATGGCATTTATTAATAAGGTGGATTCAGTTGATCAAGTTAAATTGTTCGTTAAATTATTCTAACTTATAGTCCAAAGAACCCTAAAGCGTTGACCGAACGCAATTCTACTGGACAAAACATTGTTACATTCATAGATAACATCGAATGAGTTCGTGTTTGAAATATATCAAAAACACTACAACGAACAAAAAATAAACAAATACAAGTTTTTATTTCAACGTTTTATGATGTAACTGTTTGTTGTGTAAACTGTGTGGTTTTTACAACTGCATCGTATTTTTTAAATGTTAGGGCCCATGTTTTGCTTCAGCAGAGAGTTCGTTTTGGTAGATACAATATATTTCTTCCTACGAGTTCTAAAATGTGAACAATATATTGTTTTTGTAATGAAATAAAATTCTTTCTTCAGAGCAATAAGGTTTAGTTTTTAAGGCTTTCAATTTTAGCGTCCTTCGGCTACGCTCCGCAGTAGTGCAGTCGTTCGCGCGCACCGATGCTCTTTTGCTTTTCATACAAAACGCACGTAACAGGACTATACATTTTTCCTTATTAGCGTTGAAATGTTTCATTACCTGCCATGATAGACTGCCGAGTCTAATCACGAATTTTACAAGAACACGAATCTTATTAACCCCGTGACATGCTGACGTAATCACCATACCGGTATATCATCTGCTTCCGTTAAAGATATTACATAATCGGTCAAACCTGTCTATCTATGTACATACACCATATTGGTTTTGTAACTCATTCGTGTCTCGTAAAATGTAATGGAGGGAGAAATTATCGAAAAACTACAAATTACTTTTTTTTAATTTGAAGCCAACTTATGCTTAAACTTTTTGTGTCACACCTGGGCAAAGGTCTCCAATCCTCTCTGACCTTCGTGGCAAAATCACATAGTAACTTCGTATTTTGTAAAGATGTATAATAACAAAAAGCAGTATTCAAATCTCTTAAAACATTTTTAACAAAAAAATTAAATGATAAAAGCATTCACGTTTTAAGAATGTGATGACAATGATTTATGTTCCCGTTTACTATTGGTCGTTTACAGTGTTCGCAGCAATGCTTTGGTGCAGGGAAAACGAAGAAAGAAGATTAATGGGCCTTGAGGTGGCTAATACCTGGCTTAAGTCGCGAAAAATATTCATTTAAAATGTACTTTTTCCAAGAGTTTACTCTGATAAAAAGTAGATAATGCGTTTCTACTGTGAATAGCGCGAGTGCTCCAAATGCCTCATAAATAAACAGCTGTTTTAAAGCTTTTATTTCTTTAGTTTTATCAAATACTAGCAGCGCCCCGCGGTTTTACCCGCGTTGTGCCCGTTCCCGTGGGAATTTCGGGATTTTTCTTACATAAAAACCTCACTCTACCTATTACAAAAAACCGCATCAAAATCCGTTGCGTAATTTTAAAGATTTAAGCATACAGACAAACAGACAAACAGACGCGACTTTGTTTTATACTATGTAGTGATATTACAGAAACTTATTTTATATTTCGAAATTTCGTTATCGCGTTAAAATGTATTGAATAATAAAATATGAGTGGAATTAATGTATAAAAGCAAACTGTTTACCTAATTATTAATGTTTAATGTTAGATTAAAGTTTAAAATTATTTATTTGAGTTGGTAAAGACGATTTATTTAATAGCAGGACAAAGACCTTATTTTCTTGGTAGTTGTTGAATCTAACTTATAAATCTGATGGTTTTGACTCGACGGTTAAAATGTGGATTCGCTTAGAACTGGAATGAAATCCAAACTTTCAATTTGCAGGTAAGAGTAGACGGAACTATGCGTAAAATAAATATAAATGACAGCCTCCGTGGTCTAGTGGTTTGAGCGCTTGGCTCACGATCCGGAGGTTCCGGGTTCGATTCCCGGTGGGGACAATGTCTCACAAAAATCTCTTTGTGAGACTGCCCTCAGTTTGGATTATTTATAAAATAAAATGAACGTTATCGTTGCATCATTAACATAAAGCCACACTCACTACCCAAGATAGGAAAGACATAGTAAGCAAAACAATAATATATCTTGGTTAGTTAGCGGCCTAACACCGTCTGTATCGAATATATAAGTAGTACAGATACGGGCGAAAACGTAATCAAAATGCCATTTATTATTCCGGCCGGAGGAAGCAGAAAAACAAACGCGCCGTCATTTCGGTCGGCCCCGACCAATGATTTGCTGAACGTCTAATCTAATTAATGATTGTTTTGTCACCATAGCCGAATAACGATTCTCGGTGAACGATTACATAATTAATTTAACTCCGCACTTGAACCTTGTGCCTGTTTGTTTAGAGGCTATAATTATGGTGTACGAACGTTGGTGCCATGACGGTTACAAATGGCGCGCAGATGGACACTGGGTTAGATCGCGAGTGACATAATTGATAGCCTGATGTGGTCGAGTCTCCGTTTATATTGGCATACACTAAGTACAATGCCCATATTTATAAATATTCATGGCTTTACATTGTATACGAACAAGGGACGGTAATAAACGATTATCCTCCCAGAAATACTGACAATACATTATAACTCAGTAAAATGTAACTGAGATTTATCTTGCTTCCACTGAATAGTTTATTTGCTATAATAATGCGATTAACACGTTATTAGGGTTGTGTTATTGTTAGTAAAATTATAGCTGTGCATTATCTGTGGCAATAATTATTGTAACGGTCTTGTTTTAGTGGTCTTTATAGAGTAAGATTGTAGTTTATGATAACGATTGTGATGGCTTCTCGCAGCTGTACGCGCGAAACATTGATGACGTGTGGCGTAAGATTGTGACGTCATTAAGATTACAAGCCTTAATGTACACTTTATGTTACCTTAACTTTTATTAAGATCGTTAGCAAATATTATAGTTTTAAGTATTACTTATTAAGATTCATAAGACCACGTAAGAGGATCTGGTTACGAATAATTTGGTAGTGTTACAAATGATCATGACACTAGTAGACCATTAGTGCAGAAGGAATACGACACTACCAGTGTCAGTGGTACGGTAGGCAAGACCGGAAAGAGTTCGCTTAGGCAACCAATAATGCATTCAATTCATTAATAACATCGTTCGTGACGTAGTTTCATTTGACTAAGCAATGTTAGTTCATTGTGTCTTTGCTTTTGTATTATTTAATCTGTCAAAAACTGTAGACACAGCTACCACTTTAATTGCTTACCATGGCCTCGTGGCTTCTCTATTAAGATTTGGTGTTATCTTTTGGGGCAATTGCAGTTATAAAGAACTTATTTTTAAGTCCCAAAAGCGTTGTATTAGAGCTATTTTCAATTTAAAAGTGACAGATAGTTGTGAGCCTATCTTTAAAAGCCATCATTTGTTAACATTTCCATGTATTTATATTCTAGAAGTAGCAATATTCGTCAAAACTAATAAACATTTATTCCCAGCACTTGTAGATAGTAGAAACCGCTCCACCCAACTTAGATCAAAATACCAAAATTTATTATGTACTGGAGGATATAATACCACATTGTTACAGAATAATATCTTGGGTATGGCGCCAGTCATTTATAATAAGTTACCTTGTAGTTTAAAAGACAAAACTGTCACTCAATTTAGATCTCATTTAAGTAAACTATTATTAGAAAAATGTTATTATTCTGTCTCAGATTTCCTAAATGATTCCTGTTTATAGTTATTTCATAGTTGTTTGTATATTTTATAGTTGTTTATGGTTAGTTATGTTTATGTTTTTTATTTTTATATAATAATATTATTAATTACTTTATGTTTTCGTTATAAGTTTCTTTATATTTGTATGCCAAAAGGCGGAATATGAGTTAAAAAAAAAAAAAAAAAAAAAACAATGTAACCCATATTCGAACAAATAAATAATTTTGATTTTGATTTTGATTTTGATTTAAATAACGTGCAGTTCGACCCCTGCTTGGATGGGTAGCCGATGTGGCATATCTGAGCACTACTGTGCTTCGCAGGGTACGTAAAATCGGTCTCGGTTTATTTCAACCGTTAGGCCATGTTGAAGGCTTTTAGGTGGTCTAAAAACTCCGACACCAGAGTTGGTCACTAACCTACAAGAACTTACTTTTATTATTAAATCCTTTTCCAATTAAATAACAAGTAACTATAGTACTGGTGTTCAGTCGACATCTAAGAACCGGTGTATACATAATGTAATATTTAGCTTTAAGCAAACAGAGGCAGGTAAGCAGTTGCCTCTTGTTACCATGAAACGACCGCACATATTCAGTAACCGCCCAAAGGCGAGCGGTAAATACGCAAAATAGAAACACGGCTGTAATAAAACTGCTTGTGGATTCAACTTGCTTAGTTCCAATTATGTGCAGGAATAAACTTGGCTTGTTCGCATTTGTTAGTTTAATGTGTGAACTGAATTGTATGGTTACTTAAACCATTATTGTATTGCTTTAATTCTCAATTCAAAATGAATTAGAATTATTGTGCTACGTAACTACTACGAGTTGCTACGAGATAAGTACTTTAAGCTTTCGTAGCTGCGTAGGCTATTCGTAGCACATCGATAAGCTTTTGAAATGTATATGTATCAATGAAATATGTGAATAAATATATGTTATTCAACGGATTGATCTTTTGTATACAATGTATCTAACGTTAAATCTATTTTTGGTGTACATGTGGGCGGTGTTTTTATCATATTTGTATTTCTATATTTCTTCTATCTATACTATAATATAGCTCAAGAGTTTGAATGTTTGAACGGAAAACTTCTGGAACTATCAATGGGATTCTTTGAACAATGATAACCACGTGTCAGAGAGAAGTTATAAGCTGCTTTCATCTCAAAATTCCCAGGAATACGTGAATAGAGCGCTAAACAGTAGGAATCTGTGATCAATGTACAGGTCTGAACAATATCTCTTCAAATAAACGTAATATTGATTGTAATTACGTAATTTCAAAGTAAACTAACCTTGTCTTCATAAACAAGGGCCATTCAAACCTCTAGGCCTTCAAACGAATTGTTATTGTGAATCGACAAATTGTGTCTCATTAAAATTTTCCATAGTTAGTTTGTGTTTGCGTAATTATATTGATTGTTAATAACAAGTTGGTGACAAGCGACATATTTACGCTTGGTAACTGGAATCTATAATATAAAAATGAATCGCAAAATGTGTTGGTAAGCGCATAACTTCAGAACGACTGCACCAAATTGGATGATTCTTTTTTAAATGTGTTCCTCATTGTCAGGACAAGGTTTTTATATAAGAAAAATAAGGAATAAAAATCTCAAAATTCCCGCGGGAACGGGGGCGCTGCGGGTGAATCCGCGGGGCACAGCTAGTAGATTATTTATTAAGCTTGTATTTAACAATTATAGGTGTTATTCTATAGAGAAAATGGTTGCTTCATGTATTTGTTTAAAAGAGAAAATAAAACAAAGGTGTGTTAGCTCGTTCGTGAGCTCGTTCGGACAATATTATTACGAGTATTTACGGTATGTACTTTTTACGATAATCGGCAGTCATGGTCACCATCTTTGCACTTTGGTAGCTTCTTACACGAATATTTCTCTTTTGGTAGTTTTTTTGGAAAGAAAAATGAATTGCCAGTTTCAAACAGCATTGTTTAAACTATCGCGATTAGTACACATTATTAATACTTTAGTCTGCCCGCGACAGCGAGTGGTGCTAACCTCGAAACGTTTGAAAATCAACGTAAGTGTTTCACTTGCTAATAACAATTTTTTAGGCCGCGAAAAAATCTGTAACACTTTAATAGTTTTAAATAACAAAACCATTATAAGTTCTCGTCCTTTGCCATGATATTCAATATTTTCTATTGTATGTACAGTCAACAACAAAAGTTGATAAACAAATGTTATAAAAAAAACATCTGAACACTTAAAGATTCCATAAATAAGTGTCATGACGAGGGAAAATAATCTAATCATTAGAAATAAAATGAGCACAATTTTCATTAAGTACTGAACCGTGATGCTGATGTGTTTTGTTATATCGAATGTGTTAACTTTTGTAGTTGATTGTACATTCAGATTTGAAATAAGCTGCTGCTATTTGGAGGCTGCGGTTATAACGCGTCCCGACGCACTCTGCACCCTGGGTCGATTCCGAATGATACCAGTATTAATCAGTTTAACTAATTAACATACACTGATAATTCAGTTGTGACACTAGATTTGTGGGGATGATTTTGGTACAGCTTTCAAATGAATAAAAGTAAAATTATATGTAGATTAATAGTAAATATTTGAGAGGTGTCGTACTGTTAAGATAATAATTGCAAAATCTTAAATAGCCTTTTAGATTCGTTGCATGTCAAAGGACCAAAATCTGAATTAGTATTAGCTTAAAAAATGGCTGCCCACGAATACTAAACTAATGAACGGATTTGGATGAAACTTTACAGTAATATAGGCTATAGCCTATATTATTAAAATGTACCCCATGTGTTATTCTGATACATCAGAATAACACATGGGGTACATTTTATCCCGAAAATCCCGTTGGAATGGGAACAACGCGGGTAACACCGCGGGGCGCGGCTAGTCCTACATATTTGTATAATCGGTTTGATACAAAGGCAGGTCGGGGTCGACACGTGATCCGAGTGAGATGCAGTTCCGCAGTTCCGCTAACTACGTGACGCTTTGTGATAGTTATGTTATAGACGGAGTTAAATGACAATATTGGTTTAGTATATAGAATATTTCTTTTTCTTTTTACTCGTTGTACAAAGAGTTGTGGCCGTGTATTTACCCGTTGAAACGTTTTATGTATATATTTCTGTATGGATGTACATTTTTCATTATTTGGTATAGATTTTTTTATGTCTATATTTCTTTCGCTTAGTGAAATATTGAAAACGAGCAGCGCCCCGCGGTTTTACCCGCATTGTACCTGTTCCAATGGGAATTGTGGGAATTTTTATACTTATAAACCTTCCTCTTGAATCACTCTATCTATTTTTTTAAATCGCATCAAAATCCGTTGCGTAGTTATAAAGATATAAGCATACATAGGGAAAGACAGACAGACAGACAGCGGAAAACGACTTTGTTTTATACTATGTAGTTATAAAGACCCAGCAATCGCTTATTAATGATGGTCGGCAAGTTTCACTAAACGCTGTCTTTGACAAACCTCTAAATCGTGAAGTGGACACATTGTAAGTGTAACCACAATAGAGACTGGCAACATCAATCATAGCGTAGTACACAGGTTTATTAAGATGGTTCATTTTACATTTCATATTAAATGAGGAAGTTTGAGTAGGTCAGTAGCCAATGGTGGTGGTTTTTGACCGCCTAAAGGCCTCTGATATAGTCTGATGATTGAAACCACAGAGACAGACTGCTTAACGCACGGTGGCGCTCAGATAGAAATGCCACTATGGGCCACCCATCTAAGTAGCGGCCGAGGTTTACGTTCCTTAACAATTGCAATGAGCTAACACTTCTTGATCAAAGTGAAAAAATAAAAAATACTGATACCGGAATCTTGTACTTGACAAACAAAATGCACCATTTAAAAAGCGGTTTATTTGATTAGAAAAAATATAACATGCAATATCTTTCCTCAAACAAATTCATTATTATAATCGCTCTTTTATAAACAAATGTAAATCCTGCTGTAATAACACGGAAACGCATTTAAAAACATACCCCCCTTGACGTGTATGAAATTTGAATAACATCCACTCCATTTGCGCTGACTGCGGCGGCCGAGCCTGCGAGTATGGCACCTATATGTAACAGCGATGGTGCCCGCCTTTCATCAACGTGAAAACACACGAATGCTATAGCGCGGTTTGGGTTTAGCGAGTTTACAAGCTGCAACGAGTCCTATTAAAGGCCGGTGAGTAAGGGCCTTATTAAAAAACGCTTATTAACAGCACAATCAAATGGTTTGTCCCTTTCCAACATACGCTATTTTCCAAAGAGCGAAAGAGACAAAACACTTTAAAACACTGTTTAAGTTAAATATCTACTATATAAAAATAAGTCGGGTTTTCCTCCCTGACGCTATAACTCCAGAACGCAAGAACCGATTTCCACGGTTTTGCATTCGTTGGAAAGGTCTCGGGCTCCGTGAGGTTTATAGGGAATAAAAATCTCAAAATTCCCACGGGAACGGGGGCGCTGCGGGTGAAACCGCGGGCACAGCTAGTTGTTTATGAATAAGGCGAGAAGTGTGTGGGGGTAACTGTAACCACAATAGAGACTGGCAACATCAACCATAGTGTATTCTGGGACTACTACTACACATATCAGAAGTCAGAATACAGTCAGCATATTTTGCAAACGAAAACTCTATTGGAGCTTGCACTACTTTGTTTACATTTGGGACACTGTGTTTTCGCACTCGCCTATTTAAAACTAGTTAACTCGCTCAGTCTATACGACCTTAAAATCTTGAAACCTCGTCGACCACCTAGATATGTGGTAATCGGTTCTAACGTATTTAGGTGTTTCTTGTCTACTATTAAAACTAATGACACGTATATTTTGACTGTAGACAACCGAATAGAATGCGAAGCGATTGCCTTTTGTTTATAGAAGCAGAAAGCTTAAGTTGTCGGGTTTCTAGATTGCTTAGGTGACGACGTGGTCAGTGGACTGAATAAACTATAAGATTATCACGCTTTGCATTTCTAGTACTCGAGATAAGCTATGTGATTCTGTAAGACTTCATTCTAAACTTCGAATCTGAATCCGCTGTGAGTTTCTTGATTGGCATTCTAAAACTCGGTTGTTAATTCGAATCTACACTAGCGCTACTCTTGCGAGCGTGTTTGCGAGTTGAACTAAATTGACTTCGAGATTTTGACAGATAAAGTATGAGATGACGTAAAAAGTGGCATTCTATACAGTAATTCCCCCGTCACTTCGACGGTCACTTCGCATTCAAACCCGATTTAAAGTGTCAAAATAAAAGCATCTATTTTACGAGTGAAAAATAGAAGAACTCATAGTTATATAGTGTTTAAATTAAGTTTTTAAAGTTTTAAAGTGAATAAGTGCCTACCTACTTAACCGACAACGATGGCAAGAATGTTTTTGTTTAAATCTTTATTAGAAGAAGCTCATGCTTTGGATAAACTAGAAAAGCGGGTCAGAGTGTAGCAAAGGGTGTGCAGTATTATAAAGGCGATCGGGACTTAGAAACATTTTCGTCAAAAATAACTTTTTTAATAGAAATTTAATTATTTTGATTGTTTTATAAAGAATTCGATAAAATAAGACGTTTTTGCTCTATTCATGTTTTTGCTCAGATTCATGGTTTCGCTACAAAATGGCAATGAAGGCGACCGAGACTGAACATTTTTCGTCCAAAATGATTTTTTTCTATCAAATTACTCTTGAAGTTCCAGTTTGTGCCATAATAGTGTCGACGGAGCTCCGCTGCGCGGAGTTCCTATTTCCGCCTTATTTTGGCCCTTCGGGCCTGATATAAACTTAACCTAACCTAACCTACGGTTGTCGATTGTTACATTAAGGTCCATGTTTTTTTATTTTTTATGCATAGAATGGATATAAATAAACACTTTTCATATGGATAATTTTTTTTGTCAGATCAATATTTACAAAGATAATCAAGAATGAAAACTTCATTGCTCATTTGTAGTGAAACTATAACTCGGAGAAGGAATGTGAATAGAGTAAAAAGCATTTATTTTATCACTATCTACATAACAGAAGGCACATATAACAATTCTAAGAAAAATATATTTTTTTAACTTTTTGATAATGAGCGATCCGGAACTTAGAAGAATTTTTGAAAAGTCGGTTGTTATATTAGGGTGCATGTTTTTTGATTTTTAGGTAAAGTATGAATAAAAATAAACATATTTCATTGGAATATGTTTTATTCTCAGATCAATAGTTTCCGTGATAATCAACAATGAAAACTTCATTTCCCATTTCTAGGGAAACTACTAATCGGAAAAAAAACACGAATAGAGTAATAAATATTTATTAAATCAAGATCTATACGAAACTATAATAAATTAAAGAGTCCCAATCGCCTTTATAACACTGCACACCCTTTGCTACACTCCAACCAGTATTTTCTTTAGGTGGTTTCCCCGCTAGCTATATAATATGTTTTCATGTTAGATAAGGACCCTGTATAATTATAATATTGGTATTCTATTATGCATGACAATAACCAAAGTGGTCCCTATTTTGTTTTGACTAGATCTAGATTAATTAGGTATTTAATGTTTTTTATTGATTTATTGTTTTAGTTACTTTGATTCAGAATTCGAGACCAAAAATGTAAACAAACAAATGCCACTGATTGTCACTGTCAAAGAGAAAAACCATAGATGAAATGATGAAAATAAATTGTCCACAGATTACTAATGGTATTGTCTGTCACTGTCAGTAATTTTTTTCGTAATTTAAGGTAATTATTAAATTCATGGCACGAATTTAGAGTTTTCTGTTTTTTTTGTTTACTTATTAGCTGCCTCAAATTACTTAAAATACAAAAAAAATAATTTAAACATCAAAATAGCTAAAATTCTGTGTCAAAAATTAGTAAAATAAAAAACCGATAAATATCGACTTACATTTTGTCGAGTGTGGTAATCACTAGTACAGTATTGGTCGCTTTGGAGCTCACTTCACTTCGCAAGTGCCTAGGTGATGCTTACAGAATGCAAAATCAAGGTCAATTTGAACCTTACGCGAAGTGAGAGTGAATAGCGAAGTGACATGCGAGTTCTTGTCTGAATTTTACAGAATCGACCTGAAGGTCAAGAAACAAAGTGGTTATAGAATTTTATTTGATATCGTTGAATACCTAGTTCTTAATTATGTTTTGGTCACAATAATTTTAGATATTGATAACACTTTTTTTCGACACTTATAGATAAACGCCTCGGTGGTCCAGTTGTATGTGCACTCGCCTGCCAAGACTGAGGCCCCGGGTTCAATTCCCAGGTCGAGCGAAAACATGTTTCCTACTTTTCAAACATGGCTCGGGTTTGAGATCACCAACCCGCATTAGGCAAGCGTGGTGATTACGCCTGAAACCTCCTTACTGTACTGATATCTTCAGTGAGACGAGAGGCCTTTGCCCAACAGTGGGACATTACAGGCATTACAGGTGGGACATTACTTTTTTTTCTTTTTTTTATAGATGAATGAGTTATTGTATCAAAAAATAAACTTTTTTCCAGAAATAAGTTTTCACTCAAATATTATAATGGAGTTAAAACCTTTTTGGTGGAGGAATACCCATAGCCGACATTCCTTTCCGCCGTGTGTTTTCACCTCAACATTTGGCGGCAGCGCGGTATTCCGGGCGTTTCAATTTACCTGTTATGGCTAATTTACTCTCGGTCACACACCGGGGACATCCCGCTAATACGATCAGGGATCCCCTTTGTTAGCTGTGCGTAAGTTTTGCTTTTTTAATTTTATATTTTAACTAAAATACTTTTTGGGTTACAAACCGGATTTTATGCGGTTCGTCGCCACATTTGAATATAGAATGTTTCTTGCTACGCAAATTGAATATTACATTTGTACCTGCGAGTACACCTACGTTTATATGAAATATTTTCTTTTTGAATTTCAATGTTATTAGTTTCAAAATCAGATCTCTTGCTCAGATTTGCTTTTCATTAAAATCTAGTGCAGGCAGGTGAATGAAACAAAGATATGACTTTGCTCATAGCGAGTGCACCTTTGTTTTGCTCTCCTCACCGTCACCTGTTAGTAACCACAGCAAGTTGCTTCTGACTGTCAAAGTAATTAAATCGAGTGCCAGCTCGTATAATGCACTCCCGACAACAACTTGACGGAATCGTGCATAATATGGCTTTCGAAACGGCATTTATTAACACGTCGCAAGGAAGAAGGAGCTACATTTGTCCGGAGGTACCGTAGCTCAAGTAATCTGCAATTTGTACCCGTCTTGTGCTTCCTCTGCTAACTTCAAGACAAATTGAGTAGTCACATACCGGCTGTCCTGAAACGGTCACACCCTGAAGAATGTCAATGTTACATAATCCCCAGCATTATGCTTCCAAGTCTGAGTGATTTATCAACGCTACTTTATGCGATAGAAATGATTACATATTTCTGTCGTCGTAATAAATTATTACTTCTTCATATTGCCAATATTTCTAGGAAATATATGTAATTTAGCAAGCTCAACAAATACACGAAGGCGTGTGTTTGTTGAGTGAATCCAACCCGGCATTGTGTTGGTTTCTATTGTTAATCTTTTAATGAAATATTTACTTTATTACAGAGATGAATTTTTGAATTTAAAAATCCTTTTACAAATAGCTTGAATAAGAAAAGTATAGTAGGTAAGACTAGCGGCCCGCCCTCGCTTCGCTTCGGGTAATCAAGATTTCATGTAGGAAATGTAGGAAATTGGGGATAAATTACATGTCTCGCGCGAGTAAATATGTATACACAATCAAGATTTCATGTGAGGAAGAATTCGAGATAATATCTACATAGCACGTCTTCGTCGTTCGTAGTTCGTAGGTAGGTATATCCCCGCGCGCTTTGACCGCACGAAACAGTAAGTGGCCATAAGAGACCCGCCATCGAGCATTATTATTTTGTAAGCAGCGCCCCGTGGTTTTACCCGCGTTGTGGCCGTTCCCATGGGAATTTCGAGAATTTTTTTACATATAAACCTTCCTCTTGAATCACTCTATCTATTACAAAAAACCGCATCAACATCCGTTGCGTAATTTTAAAGATTTAAGCATACAGACAAACAGACAGACAGACACGAAACGGAGACGACTTTATTTTATATAGCGACCCGCCCTCGCTTCGCTTCGGGTAATCAAGATTTCATGTAGGAAAATCGGGATAAAACATTGCGTGTCTCCCGCAGGAATATACACAATCAAAATTTCAAGTGGGAAATTGGGGATAAAATATTACATGTCTCGCGCGAGTATATATGTATACACAATCAAGATTTCATGTGAGGAAGAATTCGGGATAATACCTACATAGCACGTCTTCGTCGTTCGTAGTTCGTAGGTAGGTACCTATATCCCCGCGCGCTTTGACCGCACGAAACAGTAAGTAGCCATAAGAGACCCGCCATCGAGCATTACTATTTTGTAAGCAGCGCCCCGCGGTTTTACCCGCGTTGTGGCCGTTCCCGTGGGAATTTCGGGAATTTTTTTACATAAAAACCTTCCTCTTGAATCACTCTACCTATTATAAAAAAACCGCATCAAATCCGTTGCGTAATTTTAAAGATTTAAGCATACAGACAAACAGACACGAAACAGAGACGACTTTATTTTATACTATGTAGTGATTTTCTCATCATAACTCTGAAACTAACTGTCCGATTTTAATAATTTAAAGAGGTACACAAAGAAACATAATTAACCTTGATTGTAGAGCCATTTATTTTGATGTAGATTCATATCATCATATGAATATCATCAACTTAAAATTACACTCCTTTTTTAACTAATTAATTTTAACTTAAAACGGTTATTGTGTCTTAACTATAATAGTTAGACATATGCCCTCGCGAACTTATTTGTTTGCAATGATATGTACTTTGATTGTGTAGAACATTGTTTTTGTGTATCATCAATAGATTTAGTAGCGCACGCCAATAACCAATTTTTTTAGGCATGTTTTTCATACCTTGGGTTACATATACCCGCGTTGTGCCCGTTCCCGTGGGAATTTCGGGAACAAATATAGCCTATGTCACTCAGGGATAGTGTAGCTTTCGAATGGTGAAAGAATTTTTTAATTCGGTGCAGTAGTTTCAGAGCCTATTCGAGACAAACAAACAAACAAACAAACAAACAAACAAAAAATCAAACCTTTCCTCTTTATAATATTAGTATAGATGACGTGATAGATGTCATTTCAATACAATTGAAGGTTCAGACAAACTGTTCCGGCCATTTTCGATAGTGCAAGACCAAGTTACCTATACGCCCTTGTATGTCCAATACAACTCAATTGGCAACCGAATTAAATCTCAAAGTCATTTTTTATTGTAGGCAATAAAACCCCTACAAAATAAAAGTACACGACAGAGAGTTGTAAAACCAATGTTTACAATTAATTCTGAAACGCTCCGACCGGCTCGAGGTACTTTTTTCTGTTACTCCTTAAAAATCTACTCGACAGCGAACCGGAGTCTGCATTGAATAAACAATTACTTTAATAGTATCGGCCGTTCCAATTTTGTGACCCTAAAAAAGGCCTTTCAAACTTTTGTAATTAACTTCTTGAAGGCTAAAAAATAGCAATAAATATAGGACCTCCGAAGAATAATTCGTATTTCGAATCGATAAAACTGAACGCGTTACTGTTTGAATTCACTAAAGTGGAATATTTTTTACATACATAATGCAGTGACGTAATTAACGTAATCATTTCCGAGTGACACTAGTCGGATCCGGACTTTAATCGGATATCGAAGCCGCTGTTTCTTATTTTTTTCTATTTCCTATGCGCTTTGACAGAAAATCGGAGCCCGTCAAGACTGCATGAATGTGCTTAAAGTTTTTCTATTGTGACGTCCTTTTAAAATCCGTGCAATACAGCCCACCAGTGAGAATGGGCAGTAACTCGTATATGTAAGTAAGTAAGTATTAGCCTGTAATGTCCCACTGCTGGGCAAAGGCCTCTTCATCTCACTGAAGATATCAGTACAGTGAGGAGGATTAAGCGTAATCACCACGCTTGCCAACTGCGGGTGGGCGATCTCAAACTCGAGCCATGTTTGAAAAGTAGGAAACATGTTTACGCTCGACCGGGAATTGAACCTGGATATGTAAATGAGTCAATTAAACTGCAGCATATTCAATATCTTAATAGCTAGAACTTTAAACGCTTAAAACCAGAACAATAGAACATTTCAATGCATAAGCACAAACTGTTTTACTTTATAGCAATAGTTAGGAGTATTTCAATGGTATGTTGCCATCCATTACGCTTGACCAATGAACCTAAACTCGCCAAATGTCTTCGCACAAATGTAATGGCTATAGTTCAATGCAATTTATACGTCCACTGATGTAGCAACTTTAAATTAACTGTCGGTCTAGTTTGAAATGTTCAATTTTCGACTCGATTGGTTAAAATGTGTTATAACTGATGATTGGGTTATGTGGTTATCTTTATCCAAATAACGGAGTCATGAGACGACCGTCATAAGACGGTGTTCAGCCTTGACATTGTGCGAGGTATCTAGCTGCTAGTTGGTGAGGTCAATAGACAGCGAGCACATGAACTTGAATGTGTAAAAAATACTATTATTGCTGTTAGCTTGTATCATACCATTGTTGGGCAAGGGCCTTTCCCGATTGTGTGTCATAAAAAAATACAAAGTAAAGTCAAAGTAAAGTATAAGCCTGTAATGTCCCACAGCTGGGCAAAAGCCTCTCATCTCACTGAAAATATCAGTACAGTGAGGAGGATGAGGCATCACTTACCTACTGCGAAAAATATAAACTCAATAAAAATCAGTTTCAGATGGACTCCGATAGATCTTAGCAAATGCTTATTTAGTATTAATTGGCTTACAATAGGCACGGAATCTAAAAAAAGTGGCCAAGTGCGAGTCAGATTCGCGCATAGAGTGTTGACAGGCGGACGGACGGACGGACGGACAGTAATAGGATCCCGTTTTTACCCCTTGGATACGGAACCCTTAAAAGTATACCAGTCTAAACTTACATTATATAATATAACTTAGTATACCACTTAAAACCAACTCTCCCATCAATTAATGAATATCAATACAGTATCAAAGCATTAGTCGATACACCATTTAATATTGTTATCAGAGGAACGAAGTTACGTTGAATAATTCAATTACTTAAAGCTAAGTTATGGCCTCTGGGCTGTTGTCTGTAACGTCTGTATTCCCGACGTTGATGGATTGATTGTCGCGTTGTAAACTCGGCGAGCACAAATATTTGTTAAGGGCCTCAAACTTACCACATTTTTCGACATTGATCTATGAATGTTACTCTGATGGAATTATCAGCGTTTAATATCGGAACAGTAGAGAACAACTCTCGGCATGTTTTTGTGATAATTTTTTTGTTTCCAGATGCTACGGGCATTTAGAAATGTTACAACTCAGTGGCTTAGTGGCAAGTGCCCTTGACTGTCAAGACGAAGGTCCTGAGTTCAAAAGCGTATGCAAAAATTTGCATCTTAGTTCATAGATTTTCTATTCAAGTATAAAAAACATTTTAAATAATTAAAGCGAAGGGTTCAAGGCAGGTAATTCCGAATGGACTGCTAGTTTTATAAAAAATGACCATTAAAATGGTATCTCAATAAAATTGGTAAATATCGAAGAAGTGATCATAAAAGTGACATAATCGTCGCATAAAACGAAAGGGTGGCAATAAAACGTATCCCTTTTAACTAAAGATATTATTTACTGTTGAAATGCCAACAACATTTTGTTGCTATAAATCCTAAGGCTGTGTACACAATGGCTAGAGTTACTGCACATTGGCAAATAAAGCCTAGAGATAATGCCTTGAGCAAGCAACTATTTCTCCAGATATAGAATGAGATATGAGATATGTTTTCCAATAATTTCAATTGAAATATCTAATGTATAGGTCCTAATGTACCAGATAAGGTGCTTTTTATTTATAAAAAATTTCGTACGAGCAAATAAAGATGAGATTCCGATTACATTCGCCAATAAATCCTGGTCACAATTGTTGATCCGATAGTATCTAATGTGCAGTCAGCCTTAGAATAATTTTATATGGACTCTCCCAAGCCTTAGGTTTAGCCCAATATCCTTTATCACTTCTCTATGAATAGCTAAAGAAGTTGGGCCTAAGAATTATTTATAGGTAATATATTTTATTGGACCCTACTCAATTTTTCTTGATACATTCCTTTGAATGTTGTTGTGATATGAAAATGGAAATCAATGTTTTGGAATTTGATTTATCCTGTTTCATATACGTTCTATAAATGTATTTGTTTATAAAGAGTTTTATTATAGTTTTTTATGTATATTTTTATGCTATTTCAGCAATATCTTATTGTTGTCATGTTGTTTAGTTGATTTTGTTGATGATGATGTTATAAATTAAAATATGTGGCATCATATATTTCTAACTGGCGGTAAGTTTAATTTCGGATTTTTAAATATTAATTCATTGGATGGTTAGATGTAATTTTTGCCAAAAATGTATACATTATTGTGAGAAACTCGGGTGGTTATATAGTATGAATTGTTAAGTGGCTATATGTTTTTGAAATTTTCAGAGTATACATTTATTTGCAAATCTGCCCGTGTATACATTTCATTGCACATGACTGTAAGTTCGAGTATGTGAGTGACCAACCTTGGTTTAACACTTTTTAGACCGCCGTAAGGCCTCCGACGTGATCTAACGATGAAACAACCGGGAAATACGACTTAAAGAAAGGTAATGGTTGTTACAGATATTCTGGTTTGTGCCCCATAACAGCGCCATTTTCTTTATATTGACACTCGATCTTTTCAGGAGAAGGCCGCCTCGCTTCAAAATAAACACATTTTTATTCCGATCTGATGCTAATAAAATGCAAATTGGGTTCTTACGGCTTAAGGTTTAGCGATTTGCAACAAATGTGTCCTATTGAATTTCATTTCATTGATTTAATTGTTGGGTATGGTGCAGTTGAAAGGAATAATGGATCACATACGTTGTGTCACGTTCGGAACTAGCACTGGTTAGAAAGGGCATTACTTATAGTAGTGATATGTAAGAGCGCTTACTGTGTCGGGGTTTGCGGGTCCGAGCAGACATAGTTGTTGGCGACGAACGTCTGGGTGTCAATTTTATATAAATACTAGCAGCGCCCCGCGGTTTTACCCGCGTTGTGCCCGTTCCCGTGGGAATTTCGGGATTTTTTTACATAAAAACCTTCCTCTTGAATCACTCTACCTAGGGTAGACTGGTTAAATACGCCCTGCTTTTTCATTTTGTTAAATTAAACACACTTGTAATCAAATGTTATTTATTAATTAGGAACCATCGGTTACATATACTAATCAGCCTTTAATTACTTGGTCAAGTCTTTAATTATTTTAATTATATTTTGACTTACACGTCTTTTTTAAAACTTCAAAAAAGGGCATTTTCCCCATAAGCTCAGTCAAAAATGCCCCGTAACAAAAAAAAAACGAAATAATAGTAATAACAAACAAAAATCAACATTACTCTGAGGAATATTATAAAAAAATTATTTATTTTGTTGTCTGGCAGTGAAACGGCCACATTTGTTGCATAAATTGTTGTACATCGTACAATCTTCATGCAACCATTTAATGCACCTTATACAATGTATACAGTCCACTTCTTTTTTTGTTAGATTGTAATCTTCGAAGCATTCAGTACAGACATTTTCATGTTTTGGACGTCATCCTTATTAGGAGAGAACCCCACTTTTTCAAGGACCTGAATATGTTTAACGAGTTTCTTTTCATACCCTGCTCCCAGCTCCGGAGTTCTACCTAATGGCCCTTTCCCTTTCCCTGAACGAAGATGTCTTCTAAGAGTTCTGCTAGGTATGCCATAGTCTCGGCTGGCCTGGTTTACACCCAACTCTTTGTTGATGACCTTAGACATCGCTTCATTTAGTGCATCAGCTGTCCATGATGCTCTAGATGTCTTTCTTCTATAGTGCCTTCCCATATTTTACCTATAAAAACAAAAAAACATCCTAAGTAATTTTGAGGCATATTTCACATCTAAAATCGGGGCGTATTTTACAAAGTCAAGGTAAAAATGCCCCGGGGATAAGTACTTGCAGCGTGTCTGAACTTGTCGAAAATTCCGATGAGAATGTGTAGGTTATGAACTATACCCAAAGATATATTCATCAGAATTCTTTGAAAATAATACTTCAAATATATGAATAATACATTATAAAACTCACCTGCGCAAGTCGTGTCCCAATTTAAACAATATTTTTGGATTTTTTGTTTTTTTTTTCAAATATAAACAACGGAGCGCGACCGGCTGCGGCGAAGATTGTGGCGCCACTGCCCTCTATCGAAACTAATGGAAACTTACTCCCTCGATAGCAAGGTCTCGGTTCTGCTTTAACTGGGGCGTATCCCTGATAGGGCGTTTTTCACCAGTTTACCCTATTACAAAAAACCGCATCAAAATCCGTTGCGTAATTTTAAAGAGCATACAGACAAACAGACAAACAGACACGAAACAGAGACGACTTTATTTTATACTATGTAGTGATAAAGTATTCTATGTATATGTAGTAGTATCAGTTTATTAGATTCCATAGCAAGCATGGAGCTTAGTATGGATCTAATTATCCATGTGCAAATTTGTCCTGTAAATATTTATTTATATTTAAAACTAGCAGCGCCCGCGGTTTTACTAGCGTTGTGCCGGTTTACGTGGGAGTTTTAGGATTTAAAGATTTAGGCCTTTCCGATGAATGTGGCTATCCATTGCAAAAATAATTATTCAAATTGGCCTGGTATTATCCGAGATTAGCTCGAAAACAAACTTAATAAATTTACTTCTTTATAATATTAGTATAAACGCTCCAATTTAATTATTTTCCAAAAACAACATAATCCATTGCCGTTTTATTACCCCTAAAACTCGTCATTCAAGTCACTTACACATAAAAAGGTAACAAACAGTAATCCATTACATTAGTACGGATCAACAAAAGCGTAAGGAAAATTGTTCGACCCTTCTGATAAACAATACAATGCTTATCCGCTGTACTCCCAGTTGTGGATACATTGTTTTCTGCCGTAGTTAAGGTAGTACAGTCCAATTAGTCGAACAATAAAATCTACTCAGAGCAGGGAGCCTCGGCTTATATGCTCGTAACTCAATTCTAGACGTCTATACGTTACGACAAATAGAAGTGTTCGGTTACCATTGCCGATGGGTGGAGAGGATTGTACGTTTCATTTACATAGCAGCTATTAGAATTTAAAGAGACTTTAGTAATGAATTTATTGACGACTTCACTATCACTACAACATAGTATAAAACAAAGTCGCTTTCCGCTGTTTGCCTGTGCCTATGTATGCTTAGATCTTAAAAACTACGCAACGGATTTCGACGCGGTCTTTTTAATAGATAGAGCGATTTAAGAGGAAGGTTTATCTGCATTCAATCTGCAAGCATTTTAAGATATTTCCTACTGTAGCTGTAGAAAAAATGTGCTGCAAAACTACCGTATACACACGGATTCTCACTACTGAAAATAGGACAAAACCCTTTCCCTTCACGATCTCTCATCACCAAAGATATCAGTACAACGACGAGAAAAACAAATGTTTATTAAATTATAAAACAATTCAAAAGTTTTCCCACAAAATATACTTCAATACGGCCCTGATTTTAAACATTATATGACGGGGAGCCGGCTCGGGCTCGGAGTCTCCTACAAATTATACTCAAGACGTACGTTATCCGACATTTTCTGTTTCATAAATCTCCATTTGGAGCCAGCGTGCCAGTGAATAGGCTCGTTAGTCATAAATAACCGAACTGTGGTCGTTATCTTTCATTCAACCGTCCATAAAGGTGCGCAACCAACGGTTTTTTTACTAAATAAACTTTAAGCTTTTTGCAGTAAACTTACTTTTTGTGCTGTAATAAGTATTTTTTTAATTTGTTTTTTAAGATCGCTCAAATAAACGGTCATCAGCGACCAACAACAATTAAATTAAATTAGTTCACAATTAAATTAGATAATTTGATTCTTATTAAAATTTCAAATTTAAATTTTAAGTTTTTTGTCATTTTGTATTCGAAGGAAACATTTATTGTGGTGTCAGATTGTGGTGACTTGTATCCATGGCGACGGATCACCACGCAAAGTTCCACATTTGCTAGGTGTCATTACAGCAAACTTTTTAATAAACTCACAAGTTCGAATAGCAAATATGCAGTCGTTAAGTTTGTAATTTGTGGTCTATTTGCGATTTTCTATTTGCCAATCACTATGTTTGGATTGGAAACGAGCAAATAAGGGTTAGTTAGAGCTTACTTCGCAACTGATTTGTATGATGTACGTATCCTACTACTACGAATGAACGAATTAAATATTGACTTACGAATTACAAAAACGTAATAGGCATACAATATTATAACTTAAAACATTGAGCGTTTTTCCAATATTTATGATAAAAGCTTTTAGCTGTAAAAATGTTAACGTGAGATATATGTATGTTTGTTTTACGCATTTATTAATAAAGTAGAATTTATGAATTTTCTTTACGGGTTCATACGTTTTTAACGATATGGGCAGATGAAATGTATACACAATTTTATAGATTTTTTATCTTGAAAATATTTTTATTACTGAGATGGGTGGCCGAAAGTGGCATTTTCTATCTGAGCGCTACCGTGCTTCGGAGGACACGTTAAATTATCGGTCCCGGTTTTTCAATCATCAATGTTGGAGGGCTTTAGGCGGTCTAAAAACCTACTCGAAATTACTTTCGTATCCAAATGGTTAAATTAGTATAATTCCCAGTTTCAATATTTACTTCTTACAAATCGCGTGGGTATGCACGTATACTTTTGAAACGAGAACTAATAAGATTTTATTGCACAATGTACTCGTACTTAGTTTGAGAGTTTCTTAGTACTAGTTTGAGAGACGCTGTATCTTCACTTACCTCATCTCAGGAATTGAGATAATAACTCGTTTTAGCACTCGAAGCTCTACTCGAAGAATATAGTTTTTGAAAGTTTGAAGTGTGTGTGTCAGTCTACAGCTATAACTCTAGAAGAAAGTTTAATCTTAATTTGATACCGAAATGATCGACGCAAAGCTAAAACAAAAACCAGGCAAACTCACCACTTTTGTAAACAATTGAAAACCGCATTGTAAATAGTGTTACGCGCGGTTAAATGTTAAGCCGAGTCATCTAGTGTTTTGCTGACGGTCAGTACTGACGTAGTTAGTCCGTAGTTACGAGTACCGCTTAAATAAAAACACTAAATTAAACTTAAATACTTTAAATACTTTAAACTATAGCTCAGCAGTATCTTTACAGTAGCCATTAACGACAAAATCTATAGAAATAAAAATGAATCACCAAAATGTTTGTACGCGCATAACTTCCAAACGACTGCACCAAATTGGATAAATCTTTCTTTATGTGTTCGGTATTGTCAGGAGAAGGTTTGTATTTAATAATCTATATATATAAAACTCAAAGTGGTTAGTGAGGGATCAACGCACAGCCCAAACTACTGGACGGATCGAGCTGAAATTTGGCATGCAGGTAGATGCTATGACGTAAGCATCCGCTAAGAAAGGATTTTTTGAAATTCCACCCCTAAGAGAGTAAATTAGGGGTTGAAAGTTTTACAATTTTTTAAAATTCTTTAATGGATTTGCTTCAAATTTTGCATGTAGGTTCTTTATTTAATGTAGATAAAGATTACAAAAGGAATTTTGGAAATTCCACCCCTAAGAGCGTAAAATAGGGGATGATCGCTTATATGCAACTTTTTATTCCTTTGATGTATTGGCTTCAAATTTTGCATGTAGGTTATTTATACAAAGAAAATAACCACTAATTAAAAAAGTTTCGGAAAATCTACCCCTAATAAGGTAATTTAGGGGTTGAAAGTTTGTATGACTTTTTAAATTCCTTTAATGTATTTGCTTCAAATTTTACATGTAGGTTCTTTATTTAACGTAGTTAAAGATTACAGAAGGAATTTTGGAAATTCCACCCCGAAGAGGGTAAATTAGGGGTTGAAAGATTTATAATATTTGTTTATTTTTTTAAAGGATTTGCTTCAAATCTTGCATGTAGGTTCTTTATTTAACGTAGATAAGGATTGCAAAAGGAATTTTGGAAATTCCACCCCTAAGAGCGTAAATTAGGGGATGATCGCTTACATGCAACTTTTTATTTCTTTGATGTATTTGCTTCAAATTTTGCATGTAGGTTCTCTATATAACAAAAGTAACTACCAGCGAAAAACATTTTGGAAAATCCACCCCTAAAACGTTATTTTAGGGGTAGACAGTTTGTTCTATGACTTTTTTTATTCCTTTGATGCATTTGCTTAAAATATTACATGTAAGTTTTTTATTTATCGTAGATAAGGATTACTAAAAGGAATTATAAAAACCCCTAATAGGGTAAACTAGCGGTATACATGTTTGTATGGAGTTGGAAGTAGGTTCTAGCAAATCCGTACATAAACGACGCAGCCCCACCGAGTTTGGGCTCATTTGATTCATTTTGACGAGTACTTTGATACTATATGGTAACCAGGGTCTGGTGATGGAACCGGAAGGTGGCCATAGGAACTCCGTAATTAAAAGTCGAAGCCCTATCGAGTTTCGGCTCATTTGATTCATCATATGTACTTTGAAAAAATTTTGAGATAAAAATATCTACTAAAGAGTTATTTATTGTTATTTAAATGAAATAAAATTAAAAACAGAAATGGCGCTAATAAAAATAAAGTTATCAATACTTTAAACTTCAAAGGCCCTATCCAACGGTGTATCACACGTCACTATTGAGGGGTGGGCCTAGACTAGACTCCATACTACTTTTCCCATGGCGAATACGGTTTCACTCACGCAGTAGTAGATATTACCAAGCATTCCAATAGATAGTGCAGCTATTTAAGGACCAGCCACATAGCAAACGATCAGCGGGCACGGGCAGGTCTAACTTTAATAGAAATACAGTCGATAAATAAGGCTCAGGGGCAAACCCTCAAATTTGCAGGAATTGACTTGAGAGAACATTGTTTCCCTCATGGACAATTTTATGTTGCTTGCTCACGAGTGAGTTCACCCAGTAGTTTAGTGGTTTTAGCTTCTAATGACAATTTAGTAAAAAATATTGTGTACAAAGAAGTATTGTAGACCCTAAATTTATGATTCCGGAGCCAATTAGATACATTATAAATTCGTCATGACTGTCCGTTTGTCCGTCTTTAATATCTTATATCTATTATATATATAAAACTCAAAGTGGTTAGTGAGGGATCAACGCACAGCCCAAACTACTGGACGGATCGAGCTGAAATTTGGCATGCAGGTAGATGCTATGACGTAAGCATCCGCTAAGAAAGGATTTTTTGAAATTCCACCCCTAAGAGAGTAAATTAGGGGTTGAAAGTTTTACAATTTTTTAAAATTCTTTAATGGATTTGCTTCAAATTTTGCATGTAGGTTCTTTATTTAATGTAGATAAAGATTACAAAAGGAATTTTGGAAATTCCACCCCTAAGAGCGTAAAATAGGGGATGATCGCTTATATGCAACTTTTTATTCCTTTGATGTATTGGCTTCAAATTTTGCATGTAGGTTATTTATACAAAGAAAATAACCACTAATTAAAAAAGTTTCGGAAAATCTACCCCTAATAAGGTAATTTAGGGGTTGAAAGTTTGTATGACTTTTTAAATTCCTTTAATGTATTTGCTTCAAATTTTACATGTAGGTTCTTTATTTAACGTAGTTAAAGATTACAGAAGGAATTTTGGAAATTCCACCCCGAAGAGGGTAAATTAGGGGTTGAAAGATTTATAATATTTGTTTAATTTTTTAAAGGATTTGCTTCAAATCTTGCATGTAGGTTCTTTATTTAACGTAGATAAGGATTGCAAAAGGAATTTTGGAAATTCCACCCCTAAGAGCGTAAATTAGGGGATGATCGCTTACATGCAACTTTTTATTTCTTTGATGTATTTGCTTCAAATTTTGCATGTAGGTTCTCTATATAACAAAAGTAACTACCAGCGAAAAACATTTTGGAAAATCCACCCCTAAAACGTTATTTTAGGGGTAGACAGTTTGTTCTATGACTTTTTTTATTCCTTTGATGCATTTGCTCAAAATATTACATGTAAGTTTTTTATTTATCGTAGATAAGAATTACTAAAAGGAATTATAAAAACCCCTAAGAGGGTAAACTAGCGGTATAAATGTTTGTATGGAGTTGGAAGTAGGTTCTAGCAAATCCGTACATAAACGACGCAGCCCCACCGAGTTTGGGCTCATTTGATTCATTTTGACGAGTACTTTGATACTATATGGTAACCAGGGTCTGGTGATGGAACCGGAAGGTGGCCATTGGAACTCCGTAATTAAAAGTCGAAGCCCTATCGAGTTTCGGCTCATTTGATTCATCATATGTACTTTGAAAAAATTTTGAGATAAAAATATCTACTAAAGAGTTATTTATTGTTATTTAAATGAAATAAAGTTAAAAACAGAAATGGCGCTAATAAAAATAAAGTTATCAATACTTTAAACTTCAAAGGCCCTATCCAACGGTGTATCACACGTCACTATTGAGGGGTGGGCCTAGACTCCATACTACTTTTCCCATGGCGACTACGGTTTCACTCACGCAGTAGTAGATATTACCAAGCATTCCAATAGATAGTGCATCTATTTAAGGACCAGCCACATAGCAAACGTTCAGCGGGCACGGGCAGGTCTAACTTTAATAGAAATACAGTCGATAAATAAGGCTCAGGGGCAAACCCTCAAATTTGCAGGAATTGACTTGAGAGAACATTGTTTCTCTCATGGACAATTTTATGTTGCTTGCTCACGAGTGAGTTCACCCAGTAGTTTAGTGGTTTTAGCTTCTAATTACAATTTAGTAAAAAATATTGTGTACAAAGAAGTATTGTAGACCCTAAATTTATGATTCCGGAGCCAATTAGATACATTATAAATTCGTCATGACTGTCCGTTTGTCCGTCTTTAATCTATACATATAATAAAATTCTTACGGGTTGGTATTTGTAAATTAAAGATATATATATGTATATATATAAAAAAAACTGATGGGGCCTTTAAAAAAGCAGGAGAAAAAATATCTGTTTATCTGTGTGTTACTAACACTATAAAAGGGTGTTACATTATTTCTCCTTATCAACAATATCTACGCTGCGTGAGCGAAGCCGCGGGCAAATGCTAGTTAAATAATATGGCGGTACTAAGTTCGCTGGGTCAGCTAGCTATGTTATAAAAAAACTAATGATAAATGCTAAAACTCGATTGACCGTCATCTTAGTACAAATTTTACTTGTTTTATTAAAATTTTAAGGAAAATTATAAAAGACAAACATCTTCATAAAATGTACACTTTCCGTATATTCTCTGAACGTATACTTTAAACATCATTGTTGAACTTTCTTATTTGATGTCGGTAATTAGCTTTACGTAATTCAGTAATATCGTTAAAGCCACTCCGGCTAATTTCAACTCGCAGCCTAATTTATGGGTTGAATTTTTAATCGAATACACTTATATGAGACATTTGGATGTGCTAACTTTTTAACTCATTTTAATTGACGGACTAATGGACGTAATCAGTTTAGGTGCCGTTGCTGTGTTAGATAAAATTTTTAACGAATTTTCCATATTTTCTTTCGTAATTCACGAACATTATGTGTCATATTTAATCCTAATCACTACATAGTATAAAATAAAGTCGTCTCTGTTTCGTGTCTGTTTGTCTGTATGCTTAAATCTTAAAATTACGCAACGGAATTTGATGCGGTTTTTTGTAATAGGTAGAGTGATTCAAGCGGAAGGTTTTTATGTAAAAAAAATCCGAATCACTACATAGTATAAAATAAAGTCGTCTCTGTTTCGTGTCTGTTTGTCTGTATGCTTAAATCTTTAAAATTATGCAACGGATTTTGATTCAAGAGGAAGGTTTTATGTAAAAAAAAAATCCGAAATTCCCTCGGGAAAGGGCACAACGCGGGTAAAACCGCGGGGCGCTGCTAGTATATATATATATATAATATATATATTATATATATTTATATATATTATATATTTTATTATAAATGCGAAAGTAACTCTATCTGTCTGTCTGTCTGTTACGCTTTCACACCAAAACTACTGAACCGATTTTAATAATATTTGGTACACAGTTAGTCCAGAGCCTGAGAAAGGACACAGGCTAATTTTTATCCCGATATTCCCGCGGGAACGGGTATAACGCGGGTGAAACCGCGGGGCGCTGCTAGTGAGATATAAATATTAGTCTGCAAAGTGACATCACCTTTTGGCTCATTGAGGACTAACGCCCGTACTCAGAGTCGTCAAATACTGCCTAAGTAGAGATTTAATAAGTGATTTTGACATTGAATATTTGACAACATACGTAAATTAGTTAAATGTCGATTTAATGAACGACTTTGAGTGCGGCAGTAACTGTAGATATCATCAAAGTAAAACTTTTGCTGAGATTGTGCAAGTTTAAAGCAGCAAATTGGCAAGTTCCATACAACTGATTGACATGTGATAAAAGTGAGTACAGGCGAGGTCTCTTGTATTATTATTTAGGTCTATTCTGCCAGGCTCTTGAAGAGAGTTAAGTGAAGTGAGCATCATACATATCAAATCTCTCACATTGCCTTTAGATTCACCAGCTCACAAAGTAAACTGTCATTGTTACAAACGATTAATCCCATACATTTTAGTGAGAATGTAAATCCCATACTCACTTCTATCATAAATCCAAAGATCTACTGTATAATATTTACTACTGTATCTCACTATTACCTTCATACGCATCTCGGGCCATCAAAGGTTGTATATATTAATTACATATGTAACTGAATCTGTAGTATAGTTATGACGTATTGTTGACCACACTAATTCAGAACAGTATTTAATCAGCACATACCGACCTATATTGCTGGATTGCACATCATCCATACATAAATAGGTGATACTGGAAGCTGACTAGTTATGAATACGGTGAGGACGTATTGAGATGAGTGATGTTAAGAATAAGAGAATGTATTGGAATTCTTTGTTAGTGCTTCATTGAGTCAATGCTTCGATTTGTTTCCTACTCAACTGAAAGAAAAGTTAAAACAGTTCGAAGTTCAACCTAATTACAACCATGACACCTAGCAATAAAGTAGCAAATCTTATGAATAAAATAAGTGAGAATAACGCCTCACTTTTCAAATGAGGCGTTATTCACTGAGATGTATTCTTATGCGCCGACCCGACATCTAGTTGTGTATTGTTGATCGAAGAGTCAATGAGTCTCATACTACTTAATATGATTGGCCAAGAAAGCGACCAATGAAATTGCTTTGCCCGTCCGACCTGCAAGTCGTGAGGTGAACAGGTCCGGACAGCCAGAGCAGGCCAGCAAGTGCGTAAAAGTAAGTTTGAGTAGGTTAGTAACCAAACTTGGTGTTGGGCGATTTTGGACCCTAAAAATCTTTGATTTGGTCTAATGGTTGAAATAACCACGACTGACAATTTAATATGACTTTCGAAGCACGATAGCGCTCAGATAGAAATGACACTCTCAGTCACCCATCTAAGTAGGGACCGAGTTACAAGTTGCTAAACATTGACAATTAGCTGACATCATTTTGCCAAACTTCTATGTGAGCAGTACTATGAAGATTATCTGTTTCAAGATCAAATAAAAAATCAATTACTAAATCACTTATTTTTCCAAATAGATATGTTTGATTTTTGATACACTAACAGAACCACAATTGCTTCAAACATGTAAGAGTAATATACCTACAGTTATGTTCAAAAAAGTAATTCGATTAAAAGTAAACGATCAAACTAAGTTCTTTGATTAAGGATCGTTAGAACTATTCCTACGCAATATGAGAGCGGATAGAAGTTGTTTACGTTAATCATAAAACACAGTCCTTGGGATTATTCCGCTGTTTAATCATAGTTTGCGCTCTGTTCGCGTGTGTAATTTAGCGCTTAACACTTCACTTCGAGGCTAGGCCATTTCGGGTATAATTAAATAATAACTGTCTGTAAATTCGTGTGAGATTAACGTGGAAGCTGGAAGCTGGGAAGAATATTTGAGGCAGTATGTGAAAATGAATGAGCTTTGCTTTTTTGTTAATAGTAATAGCAGATACTGGTATGTGTTATGTTTTATTAATTTAAAAATCGAATGCCTTCTCTTCACAATCGCCGATCGTAGACGATTACACACAAGTAAGTATACGAGTAGTTCGGAGAGCTTTGTCGCTTTAATCGCCAATCGTCGTCCATAATCATTTGCGTATCATGGCGATCGCTGACTTCATCGCTCATTTTAAAGTGAACTTCCGTGATTGGCGATCCTATTGATGCTTGTTCGATGATCGATGCGATGTTTAGTGATCATACTACCCATGATCACTTAACAGAGCAAGTCAAGTGGACACTAACGCGATCCTGTGGATGCTTGTTCGATGATCGACGAGATGAGAGATGATCATACTAGTCATGATCGATGATGAGCGAGTTAAGAGGTCGCTTTTTGAACTAAACTGAAAATATGTTCATAGCTTCCTAGCTCTCGATCACTTTTCGAACAGACAGATGCACATACAGTCTGACGCAAAACATTATTCTTTTACTGCTGAGGATTTTAAATTACTGTTTCCAGTATTTTATATCCTTTTGTTAATAATATATCTCAGTAAGTAACGAAAGTAACAAGGAAAGAGCACTCGTGTGTAATGGAAACATTACTTTTATCTTTCTACAAGCTACTAAAGTTCCAACATCAGATTTTCCTTAAACATGTTCAACAGAATTCACGTACTGTAAATAATTAAACATTCTAATAAAACGTTTTCAAATGAAAATACGTTCAAGAGTTTCTCAGCGAACTCGCTTAAAAACTTCCATAATAGTTTTATTTATATCCGCTGCGAAGCAAAAATCTGGGGAAGCGAGAAAATGATGCTTCATCTTCAACGTAGCTGTAAAACTCGCAGCGAGGCGTGGGTACTTTTTATACGTTTACTTTACACATCTGAGTACAAATTGCGCGAATGTTGGAGCTGCGGCAATTTAGACGTCGCGTTTAGCGTATCAAGTCCGGCCCTGGCATGCATTTCTATTTGCCGACAACGGTTAGTTAGTGACAAGTAAACAATACATCGGAATGTATTAAAGCGGGCGCGGACAGGGCTGGTGTCATGAAAATCAACTCATTTTGCGTCCGCTGACAAACATCCTTGCCACATCCAATTAGGCCCACGGAATGGGAATGGAAATTCGAAGCGCAGCACCACCTACCTACAGTATTAACCTTATTTGCTTGCGACCTCTCGATCCGAGCCACCCAGTGGCGGTATTCCTGGTCTCATTATTGCCTTTGTTCACTTTACCTTGTGTTTTGTCTTTGTCCTCAAAGAGAGCCTATTACAGTACAGTAATCGTTTATTCATGAACTAATTAATGAAGTTTCTATGATATATAATTGTATAGTAAGAAAATGTGATAATAATAATTTAGATTGTCTTACTAAGTTACTAGTTATTGTGTTGTTAGGAGGCTCAGATCCCAATTAATTTATTTAGATAACAGAGCTATTCAACCAATAATAATGGCTATTGCTCGATAATTTCATGAAATAGTCTTATTTTATGTTATAGCCACGTGAATTTAATTTGACCAAAGCATGAGGGCGTATAACGATTTTGTAAGCTACGATTGGCCGTATCATTAACATAGGATGTATACCATTCTAAAAAAACTGACATCAAAATTGAAGATCGGAATTTCATGATGTGGGCAAATCTATATCGCCAGGGCCACGGCAGATAGATAATTTTTTAAAGAAGGTAATGTACTTAATGCCCGACTGCTGAACAAAAGCATCCATCTCACTGACGATGTCAGTACTGTGAAGAGGATGCGACGTAATCACCACATTTGCTGCCACACTGCGGGTTGGTAATTATGAACTAAGACGTTAATTCGTAATAGTGGGGAATGAAAGTCTGTGTTTTTTTATTATTTCATAATCATAAACATTTAACGCCTCGGTGGTCAAGTGGTATGTGCACTCGCCTGCCAAGACTGAGGTCACGGGTTCAATTCCTGGGCCGGGCTAAAACGTGTTTCCTACTTTTCAAAACATAGCTAGGGTTTGAGATCACCAACCCGCATTAGGTAAACGTGGCGATTCCGCCAATTCTCCTCACTGTACTGATATTATCAGTGAGACGAGAGGCCTTTGCCCAGCAGTGGGACATTATAGGCTAATACTTTCTTTTTAATAAACATTTGTAACATACTGTAAGTAAAGGTATAGTACAAAAAGTGTATTGTGGTAAAGTGTAAAGTGACATTGCATTAGTGTAGGTACCTACTCTGCATGCGTATTTAATCAAACGATCAATGCTTTAGCAAATTACCGACATTATATATCGAAATGACTGATCTAAAACCGAATCCATTGATTACTCGGTCAGTTGCAAGTGACATCATGGAATTATTATAGAGCATTGTAATGGCATGATATTATCCTGATCTATATGATCGGACCGCATTCCGCGGGGTAAATTTAATAACCCTTTGTGTTTCACATAGGAACATATTGCCTGAACAGAGTAATTTGAGCGAGCAATGTGGTTAATCTGTTATTCAAAAAATGTTAGCATTGTTGGTCTTACAGCTAATTAAAATTTTACTGAGAGACGTATGTTAATTTATAAACAAAGTATATTCGAATTTTAAAATTATTACTTTCTTTTGTTTATTTTAATATGGTTGAAAATATCTAGTTTTTTTACTCTTATGGCCGGTTCACATTATTCCAGTCCAGCAATCCAATCCAGTACTGGAATGCTACTGGAATAATGTGAACCGACACTGGAATGTACCCATTCCAGTGAGCATTCCAGTCCAGTGACTGGAGAGACCGTCAACTTTTCATTCCAGCTCACCTAATCCAGCGCCACTGGAATAGTGTAGACAGCCATTCCAGTTGCAATCCAGTGCTAGATTGAACGTTGAACAGTGAATACGAGTCAATTGTTTTGGGGACCAATCCAGCTACTCTTAAAAGACTGGAACAATGTAAACGATATGCTCCAGTCCAGCACTGGACTGGATTAGCTCGCTGGATCACTGGACTGGAATAATGTGAACCGGCCATTAATTTGACTTTTATTTATATTTCATTGGGTTAGGAAAGTCTTTTGTCGAATGCCGCATGCAGTGATAACTATAGTGTTAGAGTGCGTTCTTTAAAAGCGGAGTGGAGTAGTGCAGAGCTCATCCAATCACAACGCATTGAAGTTGTCAAACAAGACATTGACAGTGAAAAAAGCTTTTCGTATTGCGTTGATTGGATGATGGACCTCCGCACAGCTCCGCTCCGCGTAAAAGAAAACGCATCCTAAGGATATCTACACTAATATAATAAAGAGGAAAACTTTGTTTGTTTGGTTGTAATGAAAAGGCTCAAAAACTACAGGACCGTTTTTAAAAATTCTTTCACCATTCGAAAGCTACATTATCCACGAGTAACATAGGCAATTTTTCATCCCGAAATTCTCACAGGAATGGACACAACGCGGGTAAAACCGCGGGGCACTGCTAGTATCATATAATTATGTGTTGATAGTCAGCTTACAACTTACAACAAGCATACAATAAGCTTAGTGTGCTTACGGCTTACAACAAACTTAGTGTGAAGATCGAGCGAAGTATGTTCACACAAGATCAGTGATCGCATAAAGCGAAAGTATAGCACGGGTGGGTATTAAAGATTTTGTCCATACATTTTCTCGATCCAGTCTAGTTATTATGAAAGTTCTTAAGATAAGTAATATTATTTTCGTAAGACAAAATGTTGACAGCGTCGAAATCCAAGAAAATTAATCAGAGGTCCGCAACCAGTCGCTGTTTCCGCAATCAATAAAAATACCATTACGTTTGGTCTTTGATGTTCATGAAATAATGTTTATGTAATATCAAAAGATTACTTCTCTATGTTAACACATAGATTAGAGTAGGATAAACAGTGGAAAAACAAATAAAATTGGAAAGATCTTCAAAAACGTTTGAAAAGTAATAAAGATGTCTTGTCTTTCTAGGAACATTTATTTGCCAACACTACATATCAAAATCAGCACATCTGCCAACTCTACTGTCGACTACTCACCCTTACAATTTAAAATAAATATTTCGCCAAAACCTAAATACAGTTAGCTGCAACAGTTGGACGTAAGAATAAGATTTATTTATAGAAACACATCCGTATTCTGTACAGATACCCGTTCAAAACTTCCTTGTGTTCAAGAAGTATAAAAATCAATAGATCGCTTTCGGGTCATAGCACTTTTGCACCAGTTTTGTAAATATTTGCGATATGACCGGTTATTTTGAACTATCTATCAATGTCTCGTACAGAATACGGCTGTTATGAAAGCTTTTAAACTTATTAAATTCGTTGTTATTGTATCCTTGTAAAGCGTCAAAAGAAACAAAGGACGTATTCCACTCTTTATGCTATAAAAAGATTAGCCGAGCTCCGCGGTGTTACCCGCGTTGTACCTATCTCGTGGGAATTTGGGGATAAAATGTATCCCATGTGTTATTCTGATGTATAACCTATATTACTGTAAAGGTTCCCAGTAGTTTTTTCGTGAAAGAGTAACAAACATAAATACATCCATACTGACAAACTATTGCATTTATAATATTAGTAGGATTCAATTTTAATACTGAAATCATCCCCTTTAGGTAATTAAGTCATTCATGTATAATTCGTATATAATTGGCGTACGTAATTCGTATGTAACGGCTACATAGTTTGTGACGATTGTTTGTATTTATATAGTCCTTTTCTATTAAAATTTAAAGGTACGTAGGTATGCCCATAATAATTCCAGTAAGTAAGTACACTATATCCGAGCTAGTTTGTATTATAAAATTATAATACACGTCGAATACATTGAACATAACAGATTATTCGTAAGTATGAAACTTTATCATTGAAATCGTAGTGTCGGGATTGTGCTGCCACTGTTATGCAATACGACTTTGACGTGCTGATGTATGTTTAACAAATATTTGAATGTATATCGTACTGACATGTTAGTTATTATTATGTTTTATTATTATAGTGTTTCTCCTCGGAGTCACGGGACAAGCCCGGTCTTTTTGAGAGGCATGCGAGGGGATACAGATCCAACTCGTAGAGGCCCTTTGGCCTTTATTATTAGTATTTTTATTAGCTTTAAAGCACACTCCATATAAATAATTAAACAAATTACCGTGTAGCTTGTACTAGATACGTTCGCAAATTGAAAATGATCCCATGAAAGTCAAACTGTCTCTCTTCATATCCGCACGCGACGAGGGGGTGTTTAATTCAATTTCACTGTCAAATGCACCCACCACTTCATATAAACTAACTACACCGAGATTTAATCCCGATTTTAAACCTTAAGATTGATAGTGTAAGTGCCAAAATGCAATAACAAAAGTTTTGAAAGTATATGTTTTCTTGATAATAATTTATACATGTTTTCAATGTGAAATTAAAAGAGTTGATGGTTTAATGAGGTTCAGATATTGCGTGGTTTGTACGAAAAATATGTTTCTTCGCTTTCTTACGAAATATGTGTTTTAAAGTTTAATTAAAATAATAGGGACATTGCCATCATATTCAGTTGTCAAAAACCTAATATCATTATATAAATTATTTTTGCAGACTTATTCTTTTCATCAAAGCATAACAGTTTCAATATTCGAATCAAAGGAATAATTTCTAGTAATTAGTGGCCTCTATTAAAAGTTATATTGCTTTACTTAATTCTTAATTACTTTTAGATGGCAGTATTATTCGTTGCGGCTTGTAGTATGTGTACAGTCAGTTAACTCACTGTACTAGTAGTCGTTACATGAGCCATGTCAGAGGCCTTTGGCGGCTCAATAACTCTGACACTAGGATTGGTCAGGTTCCATCCACTCGACGAAGAAGAAGACTCACTGTACCGATATCTTCAGTAGCCTGATATTTTTGCCCAGCAGTGGGATAATAGGACATAACAGGCTAATATTAACTACTTACTTACATGTTATGTTACTTTGTTGACTAAAGTTAAGACGAGTCGCTATCGTAACGCACTCTTAGTTGGATAAATAGAAATAAACTACACAGAACCTCCTCGTTTCTGCCGTGGATAGAGAGCTTAGATTCTTCGCCATTTTACCGTCGAAGCTAATCCTTTCCACGATACATCTCCACGTATGGAAGAAGAAAATTAGGTTATTATCGCTCTTTTGTGAGACTTTTACTGAACTTTTTAGTAATAATTCTTGAAAATGCTTATATTTCCTCGAGTTTGAAGAAGAATTTATTTATTTTCATTCCTGAGATATTTAGTTTTAGAATATTTTATTTCAATGACGAAAATCTCAGATTTTATGAAATTTTATAATTTTCTAGGTCTTTCTAAGACACAGTAGTATTTAGTTACTAAATTGATTTCAGGGTTCTTGTGCAAGATAATTTAAGAGTTCTTGGGGTCAGAAAAGATAGTTTTGTTAGCGTATATTATTGTGGAATGTGGGCCCTTGTTCTTAAATAGATACCTACAGTTTTTGATTAATTTAAGTAAGTACCTTGATTTTGGTCTAATTAATAATTTTTTACATCACCAATTATAATAAATCTATTTAAAATAACCTCATTAGCAGTAAGTCAAGTTATCAAACTCTGTGAGTTCATAAAATTATGCAAACCATTCATAAGAAAATTTATCTTCCGAACATTTAGTTTGCAGAATGGCTCTCACATGAAAATGCTGATTTATACATGCATCCTTTCAGTTCCTCATACAGCCAGCGTCTCCTGAGATTTTATCTCTTTTGCTGCAATTGGCTATTTTATCTTTATTGTGATTGGTTGATATATAAGAAAATAACAGCGTTCTGCGGTTTTCCCACGTTGTGCCTCTTCGCGGGAATTACGGTATTAAAAATATACTATAACCTTTCCCTTGATTGTGGCTGTTACAAAAAGAATTATTCAAATCGTATTAATAGTTTCTGAGAGACATTCAAACAAAAAAAAATCACTTCAACTTTATGTATTAGTATAGAGTACAGAAGATAAGTTTAGCTATCAAATGGTTTGTCACTTTCTAACATACGCAATTTTCCAAAGAGAAAAAGAGACAAAACACAGTATAAAAGTGTTTTCGTTACACCGCGTTTATCAATAAGGCGGCATAGGTTTTACCGAAAAACCATCATAGGATATTCACGTCTCTAATCAAACGAGGACTGGTTGTTGGTCTAACTAGGTAGATAGACGCCAACCTCGATTTCGGGATTAAAGATCAAACATGACTCTAAGTGCTTGCCCACGTTGACTCGCGGGCGCGGTGGCGGGCGCGGTCACGAAATATCAAACATATGACGTGATATCCAAGTGTTCACGTTCAAAACGCGAGTGCGGTGTAAGTAGCGAGCTAACTAGCGACTAGCGCGCGCGGCGCGCTCCACAATGGTCCGAAAATCGCTCGTAGTGGACATAGGCAATCGCGAAAATTGACTTCGTATTTTTAATATTTTTATTGCATATTTGGGTTTTGCTATTAAATACAAGATGTTTTTATAGATGGTAATTTTTGATAAAACCTTATATTTTTCGAGATATACGTCATTGAATTATTTTTTGTATGGAAAAAAACACATTATTTCGAATATCTTGAAAGTCTCAAAATGTCTCAAAATATGGTTTTCAGATTTGGATAACACTATTTTAGTGCTAAATTAAAAGCTATATGCCAACCCTCGATTTGCCCCGATTTTCGAGAAATTTCACTTTTCATTCTCATTTCCACACCACCCCAGAGGTAGAGAATAAAGTGCGTTTTTTTTTTAAGTGGTGTCCCCAAGAGGCATATTCCACTCACACAGACTTAAAAACAAGCACTTAAAAAAAGTAAATTACACAAATCAAATTTTCCTGTCATTGTCCTTCGATGATAGTTTCTACATTTATAAATTCAATGTTTTCTTGCCCATCATCTTTATCAAAACTATCAGGTAATAGCAATGCTTTCGCGTCTTCTGAAAGCATTTTATGTACACGAATTATTTTATGCCTCTTTGTTGATATATAGGGATCAGAACTAATCAACAAGTTATTAATAATATCCTGATTACAAGCAGTCCGGTTAATTTTACGTGAATGACTTTCACGGTACCTTCTGAAATCTTTGTTTCTAGACTCTGCAGCTTCTTCTGATAGTTTTCCAATTGGAACATAAAATGTTTGTTTCCATGCAAAGAATACAAAAAAATGATTTTGAAGCCCTATGTCCCAACTTTGCAAAATCGGACCACTGGCTCGCTCCAATTTCAAACGCTTGAGACGTTTGTGTGTGTTCACGTCAAACTAGCGCGGTGGCGCGCGCGATTTACTCGCGACGTCAGGTAAGTTCAACCCATGGACTTATTACTAAAATCAGGACTGAATCAAATCAAATCAAATCAAAATTATTTATTTGTTCGAATACGGGTTACATTGTTTTTTTTAAACTCATATTCCGCCTTTTGGCATACGAATTTAAAGAAGAAACTTATAACGTAAACATAAAGTAACTAATTATGTAATAATATTATTATATAAAAATAAAAAACATAAACATAACTAACCATAAACAACTATAAAATATACAAACAACTATGAAATAACTATAAACAGGAATCATTTAGGAAATCTGAGACAGAATAATAACATTTTTCTAATAATAGTTTACTTAAATGAGATCTAAATTGAGTGACAGCGGAAGGTCTATATATACAAATATTTAAAATTACTCCTGTCACTTATTAACGAATAGACAACATTTAGTGTGAACTCACCGCGATACAGACCCGTTTCATTTAGTATAATGTTTCCTGATATGTTTACGACCTCTGACAAAACGTCACATTCGCGCGAACGCCTGGCGGTTAACGTGAACACGAGCTCGCAATGTTTCCCGCGCCCTCCACCGCGCCCGCGCCCGCGCTTTCAACGTGGACAAGCACTAAGACTCGAGTCTTTCTATCAAACACTATCTGCAGGAAATTGTTAACTGAAAATATTGAAAATTAAACAACAGTCATTCCCTTTTGTTCGTGTATTGTTGCATGAATAGTATCCTCGCTGTATTATTATAAAAATTGTGTGGTGTTTTCTCATCAATAAAAACCATTATTCAAAGAATTTATTATATTTGTGGAGTTTATTGTAAACTGTACAGTTTATAAAAATGGTGTTCCCGATATAAAATATTTTGAAGGTTTACTGAGATTGTTCACACTTGTGTGTATAACGATAATTGAATTCAATAAAATTATGTATCAATATTTATTACTACCAAAGATGCAATAATAGTCATTGTGTTGTCGCATTTAACATGCGTTGACCGCAATAGCGTAAATAATACGGTAACCGGTTGCATTAGGCAAAATACGTTAGATGTCAACTGATTAGATTTGGCGGTCAGCGAACAATCTAGCATTACTTACAAGTCAAATTAACTCTAACGCCAATACCACAATACGGTCAGACCGATTTTAACAAAACAAAACAAAAACCACTGCAAGGCAACTGGTTGTCAAATAAAAAACCGCATCAAAATCGGCCTATACGTTTGAAAGCTAAGATACCATAGACAGATGTGTTTGTCGACGTCAAACTTATAAAATCCTTCTTTGGCGAAGGGAGTTTAAAGACACGCTCACACACACAGACAGACTTTGACGTCAAACTTCAAACGTTTTCGGCATTGGTTGTTAAAAACAGCGTTCGGCAACCGAAGCCGATTGAAACAATCGGGGATCGTATTACACCAACGAGCGAATAACAACGCCATTAGTTTTCTGCATATATCCCACGGAACCCTGCGCATCATATAAGTTATATTGAAAGCAATGCCGGTCTATTGTAAAGTTGCAGTAAACCAGATAGATATATAAAGGAAATGGTCTCTCGCAGCGAATAGAAACCGAGTTTCCCTTTCACATTCCAACTTTGTAATGTTTATTTATAAAACCGTGTACAATTGAGGGTGTAACTTTTAAAAACAAAGAATGTGAGAACTCAAAGAGTTTGTTTACCGTTTTTAGTTAGAAGGTTTAAATTAAGCCGTGCATTTCCGTACCCGGGTTTTGTTTGAAAATGTATACATTGGTTGTTTGTATGTGATTTCGTGTGTATTAATTAAACTTGCATGAAGAGCTCTGTTGTTACAAGGGTTTTGACTTTTGTATTCTAATGTGCGTTTTTATTTATTGCTTAATTATTTAAACAAACGTTCCTTTCTCTAGCTATTAAATAATTTAAATCTAGATCGGATTAATTAATTAAAAAACCGATTACCGCAACTATTATATAAATCATAAACAAAAGTAAACTTAAAATATGAATCACGTTTCAAATAAAACTTATTCTCAATATTTGATAATGGAGTTTGAAAGTCCGAAAATATGATAACGTGTCCCCAACGGCTGGACCCAGAAACTTGTTAAAGTTGTCCAACAAAAGAGTTACAACTTTGTTTTGACGGCTACATTGATTGAGAACCAAAAAAGTAAGTTTCGAAACTATTCCTAGACATATTGTTTACGATATTGGTAAGCGATAGGGAGAAAATTATTGTTCTCATATCCGATAATTGGTTTAGATAAATGCGGGGTGAATGCTGAGCATGTTTTTGATTTATTTGGGTATATGACTCGGGTTAGAGATCAACCTTACATAACCGATCCTAACCTACCAATAGTAGACAAGGGTGATGATTTCGCCTTAACTACTTTACGCTACTGATACCTTCAGTGAGATGAGAGGCCATTGTCCAGTAGTGGAACATTACAGGAATAAACTATGGTTCTAGACACAACGTGGCAGTACAATGACTCTGTTCACATTTCGGCAAATTAAAAGAAATCTAAAAAAGGGCCCGCCGAATGGGAATAATATAAATAGTGTGAACGTGCTTAATTATATATAACATTGATGAATTTTTGGGCGGCAGATAAATATGTAAGTGAGTAAAATCAACATTCATTGGTTTCGAATACAAATGTTGCATTTGGCGACAATATTTTCAATGAAAATGATACTAAAAGTAGATTTTCTGCCTGTAAAACATAATAGAATTGAAACAAAAAAATCATTTTGATTATTTAACATTTAGATTCTTTCATTCAGCCAACGTGCGAGGTGTCATGAATGAAATTGAATTGAGTCAATTTCAGAAGTCTCGATCGAATTTGTTTTTGGCTGTAACATATTTTCATTTCATTGATTGCTTTGTTTGATGTTTCAATTATCCGCGGTGTCCGAATACACAATACTATGGCAGTTTTAAATTTTACTAACAAATTGTTTTAGGTATTGTGTGAATACACTCAATTCATTAAGCCGGTTTACTTTTATAACAGTCATGGTTGCGCTATACCAAAGTGATATTGCTTTATTTATTTACTAGTAGCGCCCCGCGGTTTTACCCGCTTTGTGCCCGTTCCCGTAAGAATTTCGGGAATTTTTATACATATAAACCTTCCGCATCAAATTCCATCGCGTAGTTTTAGAGATCTAAGCATACATAGGGACAGACAGACAGCGGAATCGACTTTGTTTATACTTGTCCGAGTACGAGTAATCTTAAACCAGAAAATCTATTAAATTGCTTATTGCAACGTTTACCCAAAGCACTCTCAGATAACATAATTATGTTACCGGTCTGTCAAAGAGAAACATTCCCCTAAATAGTGTTATTTAACTATGCGGCACTTCGCAGAGGATGCTGTGGGTGTCAACAAGGGATTAGCGGAAACGGGAAAGTTTGCCAAATTTTGTGGCCATCAGAGTGGTAACGGCTGTTTTGTATATTACTTGTCAAATAAACTTGACGATAATGTTTCAGAAAGCTAGGGTCTTGTACGAGTAGTATTTAATGATACGACCCGGCGCTACGAACCGTAGAACCGACTGCCTACGCCGTAGCAAGTCTACGCCGCATGCAAAGGTGAGTGGGTGGGTTGACTACGCGCCGTAGGCAGCACGCTACAAAGAATGCGAATATTACGCATCACAGGCATTGCGCTACGAATCGTGAAGATATCCTGTTACGCCAATATGAACTGCGTAGGAAGTGTTTGATATAAAAGTAACTGAACAATATTTATTGGAAACTAAACGTTGTGCAAGTACCCAATAACATCGACCCAGTATCAAAGCCATTGCATTTAACGTCAGTAGATGTGCTCTATCTGTAATAGGTTCCCTTTACCGGCTATGCTGTAGAATAGAATGTACACAATATCCGAGGCTATAGATTAGTTCAAAGCACTACGTTAATTGCAATTTCCAGTCCAGTACTGCCGAACTTGTTAATTATACTTTAATGAAAATTTACTTTTTAGTATTCGAAATTCCATGATTCCTAATTGAAGTTGCTCTTTGGCTTGGCGGGCTGGTAATTTACTGTGTTTCGTTGCTCTACTTACATTTATATTGCATCGTTAAAATAAATTAGACATAAGAGATACTCATCGTCACTCATTGGAATTAAGGGTGTGTTTCCATAGGAGCGCTTCGCTCCGGTGTGGACCCAGAATCACCAATCACAACGCATTGGGAATGTCAAATAACGCATTCTCTCTTTAAACTTAAGAGCTGGGCTCTTGTCGCTGTAGTTCTTTCCACTCTTCTCTATCATCCGTCATTCTCTTCAGCTGCTGGTACGACACGACTTTTGCTCTTTCCTTCAGTTGGTCTACATATGCCCTTCTTGGCCTTCCTCTTCCTCTCCTTGCCTCTATGTGTCCTTCTGTTATAGTAAATAACGCATTATCGTTGTTAAAATCTTTTCGTAATGCATTGTGATTAGTCCGTTGAGCTCTGCACAGTTCCACTCCGCTTTAATAGAAGCGCACTCCTAAGACATTTGCTTGCGCGTGCATTTTTCTTCGTTCGCGCTTCGCTCGCTCTAACGCACGTTCACGTTGTTGTCTAACCTTCTTCTTCTTCATCGAGCGGATGGGCAACTTGACCAACCCTGGTGTCAGAGTTATTGAGCCGCCAAAGGCCTCTGACATGGCTCATGTAACGACTACTATCCGTAGAAAGTAACCGGGACCGACGGCTTAACGTGCCCTCCGAAGCACGGAATCGTCTTACTTTTCGGGCAGTCAGGTGATTCAGCCTGCAATGCCCTAACCAAACTGAGGGCAGTTGTCTAAGCTAATGTTTGCTTATATAGCCCATTTGTTATTATCTAGGCAGTACTTTCTGACATAGTTCGACGGTCAATATCAATTTTCGCTATCAATAGCCAAACTGATACTCTTTATTAATATCAGTCATAATTGTTAAACATAATTTTATTACGGAACAATAACACTGGAACTAATAAAGGAAATGGCTAGTAAAAACAATAGTTATTGGTTCTGTGATGACACAGCCAGAATACCGATGTATTTTTATGTCGTTATATATTGACCGGAACAAGGAGCTTTTAAAAATATTGAAGTAAAGTGTATGTTGTTACGAAGATAATATAAAATAATAAATGATTTATTTACACACTTCTTAAACATAAGATCGGGGCTATTGTCGATGTGGTTTTTTACACTTTTATCTATCTTCTTCCATCCTCTTTAGCTCTTCGTTCGACATGACATTTGCTCTTTTTTTCTTTACACAAAGTATGTTAGTTTTTTAATACCTGTATTTACTCCAAGCTAAGCTAAGCGTAATATATATAAGAATAGGTAGAAACCTATTCTTATTCTACCTACTCTGTTCCTAGCTTTTAACAACAAATACTTTATAAGAATATACAGTTTATATTTATTATAGTTGTAGTGCTTCCTTAGCAGAGATTTATTGAGTGATTTTAACATCTAATGTACGAAAAATTACATTGATTAGTTAGTATCGATATGAACATCTCTGAGTGCGGCACTTAGAAGGGAAGCCCGTAATCCTTTAAAACGATAAATCTAATAACAACCTTTCAAAAGGTATGTTATCTTACTAGATCTCTTACCTGGTATTACACGATTAAGAAGTTATGGCGATCAACTGTCTAGACAGTTTTACCCCTTGTTATACCAATATTTATCCTTATCCCGTGACACCAGTCTCTTTCCGCCCCTACTACCAAACTTCGTGTAGGTAACCTGTGTGTAATTTAGCCTATAGATCTATCGATTATAAAAGCTGGGACTGACGATTTAGTGCCGCACTTAGAGACGTCCATTAAATCGACACTTAACTAATTGACGTTTTTTTTCTTATATTATTACTTGTGAAAATCACTCATTACCTAAGAAACTCCGACACCAGGTTGGCCACTGACCCACTTGGACTTACTTTTACCTAAGAAAGCAAATGACGTCGTCTCTGAGTGCGGGCGTTGGTATGTCCTTTGATGGTAGTATCACTACATAGTATAAAACAAAGTCGCTATTTTTGTCTGTTTGTCTGTATGCTTAAATCTTTAAAATTACGCAACGGATTTTGATGCGGTGTTTTGTAATAGGTAGAGTGATTCAAGAGGAAGGTTTTTATGTAAAAAAATTCCCGAAATTCGCCGAAAACCGCGGGGCGCTGCTAGTTTATACATATATATATGGTATACTACTACTTTGAACGTATTTTAAGATATTTTACTTTATCACCTTTGATTCAAAATGGAATCAATCTGTTTGTACCGTTGAACTGATTAACGTAACCTGATTAAATAACAATAGTTATTGGTTACGTTAATAAGAATTACCAGAATCAGCATTACGTGAATACACGTAATGCTGATTTATCAGTGTTAAACATCCTTCAACATTATTTATATTACGTTTTTAAATATGTTTTTTTTATATTAAAGCATTTTTTATTTTATTTTACAAAAAAAACTTACGGACTAATAACAAAGAATATGTAAATATTTATTTATTTTATAGGTGTAAATAGTTTCTATATCGGTAAAGCATATTTATTTTGCCCGCAACGTAACTGACATTGCATACTCTATAACTAAATATATCAGTCGTTAAAATATGTAGTTTTATTTTCCCCTCCTTTATTTCATACATTTTAAAGCAAGTTTCGTTCTAACGTGTGGAGGAGACGCTACGGTCGCCGCAAGCCAGCTCGTTGCGGCTTTCCTTAGGGAGATCCGTGTGTAACGTTACATGTTGCAAGTCTGCTTTTTATATTCTGATGCACAAGTTTAATGATTAACCAGTGTACTCAGAAACATCAAAATATTCCTTAGAAAAGTAAACGAATGATTTTTTGACATGAAACATTACGTTCTTTAGTTAATTGTTGATGTAATTGATGTCTCTGAGAACAGAAGAAGAGTTTTACCAAAAAAGAGTGTCAAAGTCTTCTTCTAATTTTAACGCCTCGATATTGATAATTTTAGCGGATTTATGAGTATGCTTACAATTAATGAATCCATTAATTTCCAGTAGCTAAGCATCCAACCCTGGTGTTGGAGTTTTGAGACAGCCCACAAGCCTTCGAAAATTATATGATGAATTATAAATTATACTATTTGCTGCAATGGACCGTTAGGTTGATCCCGCTATCGAAGGTTTCAGTTCTCCTAAAGAACTCAGACGTAGTCCATCGATTGATAAAAATGAATGAAAAGGGAAAAGGAAATACGAAGGCAAGGGTGAAAACATGTTCACATGTTAATTTAAACTTGAATATTTCACCCTGTTCAGAAGAGTCTCTTGAATGCTCTTTTGAACATACCACTCCGGAATTAAATTCGCATCCCTAAGAGTATTGAAGAACGACATAAAGCTAACAATACTCATTGTTATAGTAACTGTGGCCATGCTTTGACGACCTGACTTTTATAAGTTAAAAGAAACGTTAATCACCAAAAAAGGTCTTTAATAGAACTCCTTAACAATCCCGTATCAACATCAAACAACAACCGACGTTCACAATAACGTGGCAAAATGAGAACTGAGGGAACCGTCACAGGCTAAGTTTAATACACAAAGCCTCACTCGAGCGAATATTTACAGACAAAATATCATTTTTGGTGTATAAAGGATTTTCTGGTTATGTATTCAGAAGGATTCTTCGCACGGGTCCTTTTGTCCGCGGCGGAGGTGTTTTTATTATGAAAATCAGGGTTCTGCTCACGCCACCTCCGCTCCAATGATATGGGTACCTGAGCGCTATTTCACGGCTCCGTGTGCTGTGCGCTGAGGATATTAAGTCACACGGTATTTTAACACGGATTTTATTTGGCGTAGTCCTGGTTTATATAACTGTTGATAATACCGTCGCAGTTAGAGAAATGCCTTAGGTCTGCAGTGGAACATTAGGTACTAATTCTTGGCGTCCTATATTATATTCTTTCTTCTTCTTCTTCTTATCGAGTGGATGGTCAACCTGACCAATCCTGGTGTCAGAGTTATTGAGCCGCCAAAGGCCTCTGACATGGGTCAAGTAACGACTACTATTCGTAGAAAGTAGCCGGGACCGACGGCTTAACGTGCCCTAGTAAATAAAGTAATCATAAAAAGTACATAATCATATCTTCATAAGCTTTTCACATTTCTGTATAGGCTATTCTCTGCCCAGAACAAGAACCGCATTCCCATAAAAACTTCAAAACAATTCCCGTTATAGTTTAACAATAGCGTTTTAAACCTGCGAAATGCATAAAATATTAGCTCCGTTGTCCCGTTGTTGTTGGGGCCATTGTCCAACAAAGTTGTTTAAATACGGCACCTACCCGCTACAACGGCCGTGATTTCTTTAGCAAACCACTCACGTAACGCGCTCGACACCTGCGGATAACACAACGGGTGTAAACTGTGAACGACCAGCGGATCATCGAGACATTCCGTCAAATAAGTTTGTCTAGGTGTTCTTCTTCTTCTTCATCGAGTGGATGGTCAACCTGGCCAATCCTGGTGTCAGAGTGTATAATCAAACCTAAATAAACTGGCTTGTATAATCAAATCTCAAATAATTTAAATCAGTGCTTTATTGTTAGTTTGATTTCTTGTATGTTTGTTCTGTCAGTGTTTCTTTTTGCTTTAATGCTAAACTGTTTAACGGCTACCCGCGATACAGCCCTAATGCGGGAGCCATTGGATATGTAATTTTTAAGGTTAAGCTTTTTGTCATTAAATATTTTTCATGTGAAAACATGAAAAATATTTATTGACAAGTGTTTTCAGAGTTATTGAGCCGCCAAAGGCCTCTGACATGGCTCATGTAACGACTACTATCCGTAGAAAGTAACCGCCGCGGTGTTTATTTATTATTATGCCTAATCCTTCTCACTGTACTGATTTTCAGTGAGATGAGAGCCCTTTCCCCACAGTGGGATATTACAGGCTAATACTTTATACTTTATTTAGGTATTTGGTATAACTAGAAGGAATCTTATAGGACTATGAATTTGCCAGTTTTTTATTCTCTATCTATATGTGTATAGAAAAGATAAAGAGTTTGTTATTAGTTCAGTTGAACGCGCTAATCTCACAAACTATTTTTGTATCGGGGACGACGCAGGCAAAACCCAGCGGCACTGCTAGTTATACATATTGGAGTCTCAAGAGTTATACATAAAAGTCCATTCCACAAGATATTCCCTCTTAACTCTTGTCACTTAAACCACAAAAGTGTGACTTGTTTATGTATCTAATGGTGTCGTTTTATAGATGCAGTTTACTTTCCTTTATAACTTGCTTACGTCATGTACAATATGTTACAATTATTTACACAATGTTGTAGAATATAATATTGACTACTGAAAAAAAACGAAATATTAGTATTAGCCTATAATGTCCCACTGCCGGGCAAAGGTCTCTCACTGAAGATATCAGTACAGTGAGAAGGATTAGATGTAATCACCACGCTTGCCTAGTGCAGGTTGGTGATCTCAAGCCCGAGCCATGTTTGAAAAATAGGAAACATATTTTTGCCCGACCTGGGAATTGAACCCGGGGCCTCAGTCTTGGCGGAAATGCCAATTAGACAACCGAGGTGTTATGAACAAAATGCTCACTTATTTTAATACAATCTCAAAGATACCTAAACCTATTTTCAGTAAGTATGGTAAAACAATACGTTTTTAAGAATGGTAGAAATAATTATTTTCTCAGAATAAATTAGGGAACGTAGTAGATACTAATATAATAAGCGTAAAATCTGTCGGTCTGTGCCTTTCACATTTTAACTGCAAGGTTTTTATCTATTAATAAAACTGACTAATCTCAGAAACTATCAATTCGATTTGAATGAGTATTTTGTGCCACATTTAAAAAAAAGGTTTTTCATTCCAAAATTCCTACGGGAACGGGCACTACGCCTGAATTGAGCCACATTAAAAAAAGGTATTTCATTCCAAAATTCCTGCGGGAATGGGCTAACGAGGTCGAAACCACGGGGTGCTACTAGTATGATATAAACCATAAAACTTGTATACCAAGATTAGTTTAGACTAGCAGCGCCCCGCGGTTTTACCCGCGTTGTGCCCGTTCCCGTAGGAAATCCGGGATAAAATGTAGCCTATAGCCTTCCGCGATAAATAGACTATCTAACAGTGAAAGAATTATTCAAATCGGTTCTGTAGTTTCTGAGATTAGCGCGTTTAAACAAACAAACAAACAAACAAACAAACAAACAAACAAACAAAACAAACTCTTCAGCTTTATAATATTAGTATAGATAAGAGTAGGAGACTTCGTATTTCGAAAACCGGTATGATGCGGATGTGGAAATATAAATAGACACCTCTTTCTGGTAATAAGATTATGGCACCGTCACGTCACGTTTGTCGAGTCTTGTATGACGTAACCGTTATGTCTATATCTGTACTTAACATAATAAAGGTTTCTACCCATTACACCGTATCATACCATGACCGTGCTATGAACGTTTCAGCACCGGCAAAATATTAGGTTAGAATAGTCGACGTTGTTGGTTGGTGACGGAACGGTCTAGTGAGCATAGTCTCATACTTTTCAATACAAAGAATACTTTTTTGCCTGACACGTTCATAGCACGGTCATGGTATGATACGGTGTTATGGGTAGAAGCCTTAAAGCTGAACAATTTGATTCTTGTTTGTTTGAACGCGCTAACCTCAGAAACTACCAATCCGATTTAAATAGTTATTTTTGTAACGGGTAACCACATTCAACGGAATAGTTATCGTTACTGCTTCATCTTGAAATGCCCACGGGAACGGGCACAACGTTGGTAAAACCGCGGGGCGCTGCTAGTTTCGTTATACGGTTATTTATAGAATTGACTTCAATTCCTTGAATTATAGGTAAAAATACAATGTTATTATACAAAGTAACGGTACGGTACTGAGGACACTTCAAAATGGGACGAAATCTCGTGACACATACAAATGTAAGGACCCTCCAATTTGCCGGGAAATCTCTTTACATTGGAACAAATTATTCTCTGCTTATTATTGTTTACTCTTGTAATAATTGCGCCAGATATTTGATATGCTTGATGTTTTGATTAATGTACAGACAGGCTTCTTATTACGTAAGGAATATATAGCTGTACAGTACAAGTAGGTGGAGATAATGTTTCTTTCATAATTAGATACAATTGTAAAGCAAAGACGTTGATATTTTGTTTTTGCTTAAAATTAATATCTCGAATATCTCTTTTAATGAATTTATAGATCGCGTTTTATCTAATTCGCTGCATGTAAACTAGATAAGTCTAAACTTAGTTTCTTGCTCATTTTTGGTTTCAACTATCAAATGTTTTGAAGGATTGTCTGAGCAAGACAGCCTAAGTATTATTGTTCAGTTCTTCGACTTTTTATGATCTTATTTCATTGTAATGGTTGTCGGGCATTGATGACTAAAGATGTTTGAGCGACCTAATACAAAAAACCTGTTAAAAAAGTATTATCTTCAAACTTATTTTTTTTTTCTTTAACCTATATCGTCCCACTGCTGGGCAAAGGTCTCCCCCAAACTCTTCCATCTTTCCCTGTCCTTCGCGGTCTCCCACCACTCGCTGTCGAAGGAGACAATGTCGTCCCTCCAGCGTTTCCTAGGCCGCCCGCGGCGCCGCGCTCCTCCCGGGACCCACTGGGTGGTGATGTGGGCCCATCTCTCGGGGCCCAAACTTATTACGACTTAAATACCTACTTACATAAAATGTCAGTTAGTAGCAGTCGGTCTCGGTTGTTTCAAACGTCAGACCACGTCGCAGGCCTTTAGGCGGTCAAAAAACCGATACCAGTGTTGATCAGTAACCTATCAAAATGAATGAATGATGTAACTACGAATACATTTGAAATGGAAATCAGTAAACTACTGCGTAGAGAGTAGAGAGTATTTCACACGAAAACTGTATATAATCGTATTTGTTAAGTTTCCTGTCACATAGGGCTGTCTATTTCGCGACACTGACGATTAATCGGCGGGACCCGCCCTCGTTCAACCCCCAGAAATTGAGTTAGTCACGTCACTATTTCAATTTAAATGCTATACCTAATATTCAACCCTCGGGGTAGCGGAGTCTGATATACCTGGCTATGAATACTTTTGCTTTAAAAGCAATTGAGATATACATATAACTATTAAGTTGAAAGTAGTCGAGATTTATTTAAGTTCATACTATTGTATGCTGTGGTACACAAAGGTTGGTCCCTAACCTACAAAAACTAACTTACTTACTTACTTCCGGTATGGTAGGTGAGAGTTTTAAATAGTCATGCTTGAATGAATTATCTATACTAATATTTTAAAGAGCAAAAGTTTATTTAAAATCCATCTACAGGATTATCATTTGATCCGCCTCCCTATTACGCCCTCTAATTAGTTTATTTTTTTCCAATTTTATAATTACCAAATTTTTGTATCAAGCTATTATTGAGCTTAAACATAAACTAATAACTAATCCACTTATTAAAGTTTAATTTATTCGAATAAAAAGCAAATGATGCTTATGAGGTTTTAACATTTAAATTGGCTGTCTGCGAACCTTAAAGCAATTCGATTTGATTCCTGGAAAGTGCCTCCCTTCATCAAGATGAAAGTATTTATTTAAATGGATGCTAATAAAACGAATTTCATTGCACAGTCTATTGCTTTCAGACATTTTGTTAAGAAAGGAGTAAGAATCACTATTACTGTTATTAAAAAGGGTTTCAGTTTAATATTTTTGTTAAAATGTTCCTATTTTATGGTTAATTTAGTTTTGGAGCCACTTTAGTTTTATGGCGCGGGAGGTGCTGCCTTAAGACCTGTGTAATAAAACTAGCTGGGTCTAGTGCTGGAGGTTTACGAACGGCTGTTAAAAACAAACTATTACGAGGAGATTATTGGGTTTTATATACAACCATTCCTTTTTATATTGCCAAGATTAGAGACACGTTGCCACCTAAAACGCACCTCATTTTGTTCAATATTTTTTTATCAAAGGACCTTGGACAGGTTACTATTCTTCGGTGGTCAAAAACACCAAGTTGACCGTCGATTTCGATATAACCGTCAAAGAGTGACTTGTACAACTCTTCAAGAGCTTTTAAATGATGTATGTCATGTCAATGTTGTGTATTGGGCCAAAGTTTCCCGAGGTCCTTTACTAAGTTTACCTTAATAGATATTTCTCCTCACACTTATTCGGTACCTTTTGGCCTTTTTTGTACCATTTAGAAATTTCGTATGAGATCATTCAAGAATAAATCTATTTATTAAAATTTCAACTTTTCTGAAACGTAAGTAATACATTGTTACGTACATAAACTGATCAACCAACTGAATTAAAGCATTCAACAGATGTTTTAATAATTTTGATATTAAAATGATAAGCGAAGTTACTTTAAATTACAAATAAGTTAAGTAAAACAAATAATATTATGTCAAATACGTATTTGTTAATTATAAGTAATTTGTTCCATTTCGCGTCTGCAATTTACCACTCAACACCAAGTTAAACGAAACGTGAAATTACCCTCAAGATCAATTTTCTTAAGAATAATTAACCTGTCTGCTGAACCTTCGAAAATTACGTCGGATTTTTGAAAATTGCTGTTGCGGTTAGGTAATGTACGGCCTAATCACCATTTATGTCTCATGGTTTACTTCTAAAATGACAGGCTATGCAGATGTATTTGAGTTTCATTTATTTGTAATCATGTAGATTTAGTCATCAGCATAACACTACGTAGTATAAAACAAAGTCCCCGTCCGCGTCTGTCAGTCTGTTCACGATAAACTAAAATACTACTGCACGGATTTTAATGCGGTTTTTTTAAATAGATAGAGTGATTCAAGAGGAAGGTTTTTATGTATAAAAATTCCCGAAATTCCCTCGGGAACGGGCACAACGCAGGTAAAACCGCGGGGCACTGCTAGTTAAATATTCTTCTTTAATCGAGGTTTCTGAAATGGATCCATAATAAAAAGTACATAATGTTTGAGTAAATAAGTCCGTGTATGTTCTTTTTACTTTGATATCGGAAATTTTAGACCACCTTAAGACCTCCGACTTAGTTTTTGGTTCTTGGTAATTAATATAATGAGATAATAATTTAAACTGATGGATCATTCGTAATCTACAACGTACTGTATATTTGCCACGACATTCCCCCCTCGCATACCGACAAAGTTTTAAAACAAAGTTATTATAATTATGCTTAACAAATTTGGACGCAATCGTGTTATAACAAAGTAATTAAGCCGAAATATTATTTGGTATGAAAGGATTTATCGTTCACGTTTTATGTTGAACCGGTGTTTTGTATTGGTGATAGATACAATTAATATAAAATTAAACTGATGATGATGCAAAGTGCGTTATTCACTAGACTATGCTTGTTTTGCAATAGGCATGCGACCGTTGCTGATTTAATAGTTGATATTTTATAACATTTTGTGAACATTGCTTTTGTCTATTGTTCGCTTGCTTTATTTAACGTGCTTTAAATAAAATCATCCAAATGATTATTCATAATTTCAATTCAAAAAACAACAAATTTAATCACACTAAAGTAAATCTCATTAAGCAATCATAAAAACTCAATTTCGCCACTTTGACATCAAAGGGAAATATTGTTTTGTGGCATCCAATATTCATCCAATAAAAATACTTTAAATCGATTCACGACCCAGTAAATAGATCAAATCCACGAAACGTAACGCAGTAAATTGTGTGAAAAACAGTTTTCTTTGATCTGTGACCTTTATAAATCAGAGAAACCTCTGTGTTTTTATGTCGCGCCTGCCTTCATAAACTATATATGATCAGTTAAATCTGACACAAAGAATATAGAGGAATCCTTCGCAAGTACAATAAAACATAACGTGTTTATCGATCACTGTCTGTTGACAGTTTCTCCGTAAGCTTTGTATTAAAGAAGAATTGTCGTGGGATACATTCCATTTTCCGATTTTTCTTCTATTCCATGCTAGTCCGAATACAGTTATTTAAAAACAAATAGGAAGTTTCTTAGTAAATAAAATATTGCCTGGAGGTACGTTTTATTTATATTTTTCCTCCAAAAAAATCGGAGTGTTCTTACGTTTCCAGCGCAATTAATACTCGGACTATAATTGAATGCTTATTTTTGGTTTGAATCGTATTTTCTTTCGATTTATTTTCATTGAATGGTACGTGTACGTAATTGTTATACGGGTGGCTCTATTGAATGAGGTTTATGTAATGACCAGTCGATATTCCGTTCACATATCGTACGGCGGTACTTACAACGGTCCCGAGAGCTGTCGTTGGCACGGCACCTACACTTCACGTTAAAACAATCATCAATTAAAAACACACTCCGTGCCAACACTTTGACCATCTACTTACTTATTTATTTGTTATATTAAATACATAATAAAGAAGTACATTATTTATATGAGAAATAGCAGTCTTAATAATTAATTTCAACTATCTTGACTAAGTAATAAGCTGATTTTCAAGCTGGGTGTCAGTTCGCTAATAATTTTTAAACTTCCAAACGCTTGGCATTTTGTAAACTCGCCTATTGTCAACAACGTTAAAATGAACTAAGCTAGAAACTAGTTTTAATTATTAGTTTAATCAATGATTTAAAGGATATCAACATGATTTGATTGTTTCAACATTTAGAAAACCATCTATTTCGGCGTTGTTAATACCAGCTTCCAACGCCGCCCCGTATTGCCTCATTCTATTTCAACAGACGTCTCTTGAAATAAATTGATTAAGAACAAAACAAATCGTAATTTATCTTGTACGTGGCTTGAAATTAATTTTAACTTTGAATTTATGTAGCGTTGTGTATAATTAGTATTGAGTTGTTTACGATTGCGGCACTGTTAAGTTTGAAGTACCTGGGGGTCTCTAGGGAGGTGAAATTTATGGACTAAGGCCATGGGACTCTAACTTAACCTAACCCACCCATGGGCTCTACCTGGGACTCTGGCTTATTTTTTTTAAGAGTCTTTAATAACATTTTAATAACATGAGCGAATTTAAAATTCATTATTTAACATACAATTTCCATCTAACCTTTTTGAGTCATATTATAGTAATCAATTGAAGTAGCTTGAAAGAAATCTCTAAGGAAACATTAAATGGTTACTTTGAAGTCACTTAAACTAAAAATCAAGACTTCAACAGTACTTAACTGATGTCAAATTAAACTGTTAACTGTAAACCGCGGACAAGACTATTTACTTAAAACTTTTATTTCAAAGTACTGTCTGTTATTCTATCCAGTCGGTTCGAGTTAAAGGATAAAATAACCACAGCTCAATATTAAGTTTATTTTCTTTGTTAAGAAATAAAGTTTTGTCTTAATTCCTATTCTTTTCGTGTTCTTAGTTATTTCAGTATCTAAAACTTTTGGGATGTTTAACAATTGTTAAGTTACGTGTTTTTTCATTTTTTGTTTAATTTTACGTTTTTTTACGCCTCGGTGTTCTAGTGGTATGTGCACTCGCCTGCCAAGACTGAGGTCCCGGGTTCAATTCCCAGGTCGAGCGAAAACATGTTTCCTACTTTTCAAACATGGCTCGGGTTTGAGATCACCAACCCGCATTAGGCAAGCGTGGTGATTACGCCTGGAACCTCCTCACTGTACTGATATCTTCAGTGAGACGAGAGGCCTTTGCCCAACAGTGGGACATTACAGGCTAATACTTTCTTTCTTTCTTTCTTACTTTGACGTTTTTTAATAAAAACCAGTTTATAAGTATCAGTACTAGCAGTAGTATATGTATATAGTAAAGTATACGCATAGTAAGCTATATCCTATTGTATGACAAAGGCATCTCAGCTCTCTGAAGATATCAGTATAATGAAGGGGATTAGCTGTAACCAGGCTTGCATATCGATATTAAATACAATTAATAACGAGTATTTCAAAGTAGTGGCATCCAATCCTATTCACTGTAATTTTCATTAACTTAAGACCTGTACATAAAGTATAGTTCTAAATACAATATTCAATCTGTTTAGAATTAGTCAAAAGGAAAATACCATCAAAAAACATTTGATAAAGGGTCTTACGTGAACCCCATTTCATACGTAAAGGTACTATTTTAGAAATAGTTTATAGCACGGTGCGCGAGGCGGCGCCACGGGTGCACCAAATTGAATTTGGGTGCATTCAATGTCATTTTTTACACCCCTGGAACAGCGAACAAACGAATTTTCCCTCTCATATATTCATTTGACATTTCTGAGTAATAAATAACAATTTTTAGAGTTTATCGTTTGGTTTACTGTTGGTTATTTGTGTTCTCAACGTTCGTGGTAAAGTCAGAATATGAGATTGGTATATTTAGATGAGAGTATAAGTTTTAACATGCACTAGGACTTTTGGTTGAGTAATTTGTTTCGTATAGAACTTAGTGTAACTTAATGTTATTTGGGTTCCTTAAACCACGTTTACTTTGACGGTACTCAAAAGCTTTCAAGATAATTACTATTAATGAAGAAAGGAAATATTAAAACATTAAACAACTTATGTTAGGTACTTTGATGTTTGGCAAATAAACAAAATTTAAAAATTCTTACCTTTTATTGCATACTTTTATATTTAACGTATCAACCATTACTTAATAAAATATCGTTGAAAGAATTATTTTAACAATCACTCCCCACTCCGAACCACATTCGCTATCCTTTAATATCAAAAAGTTAATACGTACATAGTAATACAAATAACTGTAGAGTTTCAATATCAAAACGTTTTAATCAAAAATTTTAAAACTAAATAAAGGAAACAAATACTGACGTTTCCAATACGTTACTCCGGGCCGTATAGCTCGTCTTCGAATAGGCGTCCACAGTTTGTAGCTCAAACTAAATGCATTTTTCATGTTGTCAGGCCAAGTTTTGCTCGAGCACACTCTTATAAGGCAGACTCTATACACGATCAATTTCTTTAAAAGCCATACTGTTTGAAAAATGTCGTCCGTTTTGTAAATATTTCATTAAATATTGTTGCAGTGGCGGCTCGCAATATCCCATAGAGAAAAGGCCTCTTATTTTAGTTTATCTTCATTTTTACAGTACATTGAGAATTATTATGAAAGCACTTTAATAGTGTTCGAAGGACTACGTCGTAGCTTGTAGCATTCGTAACACTCAGGCTACGGCGTAGCAACTTTTCGTAGTCTTAGGCCCGTATTTATAAATCGCTCTTACCTCTGAGTTCGATCTTGAGTGCAAACTTAAGATGCTGTTCTAATTAATAAACCACACTTAAGTAGAGTTTTGAGTTCAGTATCTCAAGTGAGTACGCGCATATTAATAAATCAAACTCGGCACTCAAGAGCATTTCCAAGATGCATCTCAAGTGCCTATTTTTCAAGTGCCGTCAAACCTTGACTTGAGATGCCGAAACCTACGGTTTAGAGCGGGTACACATTGGGCGTTTTGAAACGCGCGCTTTGCTAACGCGCGTTTTGAGAACCCCGAATTCTATTGAAGTGTACACATGTAAACGCGCGTTGCTGGTCAAGCGCGCGTCAAACGCGCGTTTACATTTTTCCGTTAGAGCGCGCGTTGCTTGGGCGTCAGCTGCGCGCTTCGAGATACATGAGCGGCCATTTTGTTGTACATTCTAACGCGCGCTTTTGTGTAGAGTGGCCGCACGTTAGGTACGAAAATGGAGATCGAGCATTTTGATACCGATTTCTTTATAGATGAAATCCAAAAGCGACCAGCTATCTGGGATATGGAAAGTCCCGATTATAAGAATAAGGTGATTAAAAAACGTAATTGGGAAGAGATAGTAGAATTTTTTTTGTAACAATGGAGATACTTTGGAGAAAAAGAAACTGTTGGGTTAGTAATTATTTATTGAATTCTTGTTTACAATAATGTGTTAGGTACTTATATCATATTGTCCATTTTCGAACTGAGCCAAAAGTATGTTCGCCCTACTAACGCGCGTTGAATGCCGTCCTAAGCGCGGTGTGTGTACGCGACCAACGCGCGCTCAACGCAACGCCCGAGCGCCCAGTATGTACTAGCTCTTAGGCGCGACATTGCGTGCGCGTTTTGGTGAATCAAAATGGATTTGGAATATATTTTAGATGAAATTAATCACTACGACGTGCTAGATCACTATGACGATATATTTTGGATGGATCGGAACTATCGGTTAACGAAAACATACATAAGGGATGTGAAAAATCCTTTTGAAATGGACACAGTGAAGTTTAAAAAAAGATACAGATTTCAACAGGATTCCGTACTGTATATAACATCATTAATTAAAAGTGACCTGGAAAAAAAGGACAACAGGGGTCTTCCAATTGCTCCTGAAGCAGCGGTTCTACTAACATTAAGATTTTATGCAACAGCATCATTTCAGGCGAGTTTATTTTACCAAACTTATGTTAGTACCTACACAAAGTAAAGGTTCCTATAATTTAATTTTACATTATTGCTAGTGGTTTATTGTATTTTTTTGCAGGTGGTTTGTGGAGATCTGTATGAAATCTCTCAACCTACAGCCTCCAAAATAATAAGAAAAGTTTCAAAATTATTGGCCCAGCTACATAAACTTTTTATCAAGTTCCCCACAGGACAAGAGGCTTCAGTTAACAGGCAGCTCTTCAAGGAATTGGGAAGATGTGGGCATTGGCCTGGACTACCAGGCATTGACGGAGCCATTGATTGTACTCATGTTAAAATAGTCTCAACCCCAGGTTGCCAACATCATGAAGTCTATCGTAACAGAAAATCTGACTTTTCCATCAATGTCCAGGTTATAGTTGGACCTAGGACTGAAATTTTAGACATTGTAGCTAAATGGGCTGGCAGCATGCATGATTCCCGAATTTTCCAAGTCTCATCAGTCTTCATGAAATACACACAGGGCATATTAACTGGTAGGCTAGTAGGTGACAGTGGATACCCAACATTGCCATTCGTCTTGACTCCTATTAGACCACCTCCAGAAGATCCACCTTCCATTAGATACAATAGAGCACAAATAAAAACAAGAAACATTGTTGAAAGAACCTTCGGCATTTGGAAACGCAGGTTTCCTTGCTTATCAAGAGGCCTAGGAAATAATTTAACTACAGTATCTCATATTATTGTGGCTTGTGCAGTTTTGCACAATATATCATTAATTTTGAATGATGTCATGACTTTTTCCGAAGAGGAATTTCAAGAGCCACACAACAGAGACAGTGAAGTACCAAGTACTAGAGCAGGCTTTCTACTTAGAAATACATTAATAGAAAGCTATTACCAATAAGAAGTTTACTACCTAATCAGATCTATATGTTACCAGCATCATCTGTACGAGTATAATCCCAAATACAAGGGCAATAATGATTTTAAAGACAGAAAATAAAACTATCACATAAATTTAACATGTGTTTTTATTTAAAGTAAACTATAAATGAATTGTGCCTAGCCTACTACTTCATTCAGTATCTGGAAAAGAAACATTGATAATATTAATCTTCAAACCAATTAATTCAAATAATGATGGTAAAAGGTCATTTTTTTTGGTTGCCCTAAAAGATTTTTCAAAAATTCATAGGTATTTTATTTTATTTTAAAATTGTAAACAACCAACCCTAGACCCAAATAATAACCAGAAGAACAGTCATGTAAATTGTAAAAGAGTTTTGATTGCAATATTTTTAGGTATTTACCTTCTCTCCGTAAGCGTTCTCTTTGTAATATTAATTCAGCTAATTCAGCTTTGGCTTTTGCCTCCCGTATCTTGTATGCGAGCAATTCCTTCTCCAAGGCATGGATTTCAGAAGCCCGATTTAATCTGTCCGCGTATTCCTTTTCCAAAATGTTTTGCCTACGCAGCTGGGAGGATGTAGAAGTAGACGGTGGTGGCAGAGGAGTAGACACATTGGACGGAGGTGGAGGAGTTGTTGCCATGCGAGGAGGTTGAGTTGTATTAGTACGCAGTGGTGGAGGAGGAGGTGGTAGTGTAGCAATCAGAGGAGGAGGCTGAGGAGTTGTAGTAGGTGAGGGTAAAGATAAAGATAAAGACTCTGAAAAAAAAACAATATTAAACCAGTGTGCCTACAATATAAAATACTTTTCATTTTATCAAAATAAATAATATAACAGATATAGAATAATAGATGAACTGACATAAAAAACAAGTAAATATAATTAATCCACATAATAAATAGGATAATAATAAAATATATACCTTGGAAGATGTCATCCGAATCAATTGCATCAGGAATTTCAACCATTAAGGCTGGAGCTATAAGGGCTACGTCCGGGTCAATATCTGCACCACTGGTTGAAGGCCCTCCACCAGTGGCCATACGATGTTGCCGTTCTTTTGTTAGGGCTTCTCGTTGGCGCTGCTTTAAGTTCATCCACAATCGCCTTAGTTGTTTATTTGAAACCTGAAATTAAATAATAATAAGTTAATTTGTTCAACTGAAGTAAAAGTAAGAAGGCTAAAGTAATTAAACATGAAATTGACATGAAATATTTACCTCGGATGTTACATGGGGACTTGCGTTGTACTCCCTTGTTATATTATCCCATGCAAGATTTTTGTCTCGCAAACTTGCACTGTCCGTATTTTTATTTTCAACCACATTTGCATAACATTTTATAATGTCCGTAAAAACCTTCTTTTCTACGTGGCTAAAAATACGTTTTTTGGATGCCATTATAGGGCAAATAAAGGAAATCAGGAAATTAAACACGCCGAAACACAAACAGAAGTAGCGTGGATCTTGTCAAAAGCTACCTGACTGAAAGATGCTGAAAGAGCTAGTACATACTAGGCGCTTGGCGTTGCGTTGAGCGCGTGTTGGTCGCGTACACACACCGCGCTTAGGACGGCATTCAACGCGCGTTAGTAGGGCGAACATACTTTTGGCTCAGTTCGAAAATGGACAATATGATATAAGTACCTAACACGTAAACAAGAATTCAATAAATAATTACTAACCCAACAGTTTCTTTTTCTCCAAAGTATCTCCATTGTTACAAAAAATTTCTACTATCTCCTCCCAGTTACGTTTTTTAATCACCTTATTCTTATAATCGGGACTTTCCATATCCCAGATAGCTGGTCGCTTTTGGATTTCATCTATAAAGAAATCGGTATCAAAATGCTCGATCTCCATTTTCGTACCTAACGTGCGGCCACTCTACACAAAAGCGCGCGTTAGAATGTACAACAAAATGGCCGCTCATGTATCTCGAAGCGCGCAGCTGACGCCCAAGCAACGCGCCCTCTAACGAAAAAATGTAAACGCGCGTTTGACGCGCGCTTGACCAGCAACACGCGTTTACATGTGTACACTTCAATAGAATTCGGGGTTCTCAAAACGCGCGTTAGCAAAGCGCGCGTTTCAAAACGCCCAATGTGTACCCGCTGTAAATCCTGAAATGTTTTCTATGCCCGCTTTACGTTCCGTTTCGTAAATTAACCAATATTCACGTTTATTGGCCATTATGTTTTAAATATCATATTTGATGATAATTTATTAAAAAACATGAAAATTATATTTATAAAACATATTACACTTCTTTTTCGATAAATCTGTAAATATTTTGAGGCCATTTGCATACACAAAATATTTCACATTGTCATTCAATGTAAAACGAAAAATGGAACGCAAACCCATTCGGTCAATAGTTCGTTCAAGCGACAGCGATCTCAAGATGACGATCTTAAGTTCGCTCTCGGCTGATACGCTCTCAATATCGGACTATTAATTAACGTATATCTTAAGATGCTGCCCCCAACTTGAGAGCGTATCAGCTGAGAGCGCTATTGAGATCGGTATTAAGAGCGATTTATAAATACGGACCTTAGTTACTATTAATGTTTTTATATTGGGAACTCATTTTTTTTAATATCATCTCTTGTTAGCATAACACAAAGTATCTATGCTATACTTTGTACCTAGTTTACTAATCGCACAGCTAGGTCAGCCCGGTTGTTAGACAAGTCTTAGTGTTAACTGGATCATGTAACATGCCTGACCTATTTTCAATAAATACTTCAACGTGATCTATTTTAACTAAACTGATGATGACTTTAGGGGGGGTGTGTAGTAATATTGGTTGAATTAAACCACAAAGATGAATTGCCAAAGTTTATTAGCCACACACAACACACACTATTTTAGTTTTTAGAAGGATAGCAAGACAGGATCAATGTAGCACATAATACATATCATGTAATTAATCAAAGTAGTAAGTGAACAGTTCACGCGTGGGCAAAACGCGAGTGCGCGTGAGAACGAGTTGTATGTGTCTCTCGTAGCATACGCTGTGATCGACTGCGCGCGCGCGATGCGATGCGCCTCCGCGTGGCTTCACATTCCACAATTAACTTAAATGCAAGATTTGCACAAATTCGGAACAACGCATATCGCGCGGGTTTGCTTGCCGAATTATTGTTTGTTTACATTTGGTTAGAAATTATTTATTTGTGTTATGAATGTTATGTTACTGGGATATGAATGTGTGATGTATGTAAGTGGTTTTTAATATATTATTGTGTGTAAATAAAATATAATTATAATGTATGTTTAAGTGGAGGTCACCTACATCATCCCCCTCCAGAGACCGACTAAGGGCGATAAAAGTCAGGGAACCGTACTGTACGACCTGAACGCGTAGTTGTTAGCGCGGTCTTTTCCTGCGGTGGATGAACAGGGACACGTTCTGGAGTTGCAGTGTAGGATCGAGGAACGGGTACACGAACGTCTAGTATATAGGCTGGCTTAAGGCGGTCTATAGTTACTGTGAGATCTTTGTTCCTAACGCGAATAATAAATGTTTTACTCCTTCTTTTGAGCACTTCGTATGGACCAGTGTAAGCAGGCTGGAATGAGCCACGCATCACTTCTTCCCTAAGGAATACGTGACTGCATGTAGCTAGATCTTGGAATACGAAAGCTCTGCGATTTGAGTGGTGTTGGGAGGGAACCGGACGAATATTTTCCGCAAAGGACTTCAACCGAGCCGCGAAATCGGTGATGTCGGTGGTGTAGTACGCAATATCGTGACCGAAGAATTCGCCAGGGAGACGAAGTGGTTCACCGTACACCAACTCAGCTGATGAAGTCTGGAGGTCTTCCTTAAAGGCACTCCTAATGCCTAGCAACACAAGTGGAAGTGATTCGGTCCACTTGGTGTCTGCATGACAGGTAATTGCAGCTTTTAGTTGCCTGTGAAAACGCTCCACCAATCCGTTGCATTGCGGATGATAACTCGTTGTCCTACGGTGATCGTAACCGATGGACTGAGAAAGCTGTTGAAACAGTGCCGATTGGAATTGTCCGCCTCGATCGGTTACGATCTCGGTAGGACAACCATATCGTGCCACCCAACAGGAAATAAACGTTTTGGCCACTGTTTCCGCGGAAATATCGGTAATAGGCACAGCTTCCGGCCATCGCGTAAAGCGATCGACGGCTGTGAGGCAGTACCGATAATTATTGGATGATGGTAGTGGGCCGATTAGGTCTAGATGTACATGTTTGAACCGTGCTGAAGGTAAATCGTGCGTACCTAAAGGTGAGGCAACGTGTCTCGTTACCTTCGAGCGCTGGCATGCCAAACATGACTTAGCCCATTCTCGGCAGTCCCTTCGCATCAGTGGCCAAACAAAACGTTGTGCAACGAGTTTGGCGGTAGCATTTGCACCGGGGTGGCTGAGGGAGTGGAGACTGTTGTAAACTTGCATTCGAAGTTGTTTAGGGACGAAAGGTCTGGGTGTCGGTGTACTGACGTCGCAGTACAGAACGGTACGACTCCCAGGTATATTCATCTGTGTAAGGCGAAGTGAAGTGTCACCTTTGAGGTGTTCCGCAAGGTCTGGATCTGAACCTTGGAGCTCAGCCATCACTTCAAGGTCAACTGGTACCTGCAGTTCATCGACGCGTGATAGTGTGTCGGCAACCACGTTGTCCTTACCAGCAATAAAAACGATATCGGTGGTGAACTGCGAGATGAAATTAAGGTGTCTATACTGACGTGGTGAGCAGTTACTTTTACGTTCACTGAATGCGTAACAAAGAGGTTTGTGGTCAGTATAGATAGTGAAGTGAGTAGCTTCCAGCATATGGCGGAAGTATTTTATACTCTCGTAAATGGCAAGGAGCTCACGGTCATACGGAGAGTATTTCGTTTGTGACGGGCTTAACTTGCGAGAGAAAAATGCTAATGGCTGCCAGTCTCCATCCTTGAGCTGTTGCAGGACACCACCTATCGCCGTGTCTGAGGCGTCAGTGGCCAATCCTAATTTAGCTTGCGAATCAGGATGAGCTAAAAGTGCTGCATTGCACAGACTCTTCTTGCAGTTTTCGAACGCTTGCGATGATTCTTTAGTCATAACAATCGGATCGGATGCCTTAACCGATCCGGACAGTAAGGCATTCAGGGGTGCTTGAATCTGAGCGGCGTTGGGTAAAAATCGCCTGTAAAAATTTACCATGCCCAAAAATCGTCTGAGTTCTCGGACGGTTTTTGGTAGAGGGAAATCAGACATTGCCTTTACCTTGCTGTCCAGAGGTTTGGTGCCGCTTTCAGAGATTTCGTAGCCGAGAAATTGAATATTAGACACACCGAAGACACACTTGGCCGGATTGATTAATATACCGAATTCTCTCATTCGCGTAAAAAGTTGACGCAAGTGTTCTTCGTGCTCACGTGGCGTGCGGCTGAACACAAGAAAATCGTCCTGGTAAGGCCAGCAAAAGTCTAAGCCACGAGTAAGCTCATCAACAAATCTCTGAAAGGTTTTACTTGCGTTACGAAGTCCAAATGTCATGACTAAAAATTCAAACAATCCGAAGGGTGTTGTTATTGCAGTTTTCGGAATATCTGCCCTATTAACACTAATCTGATTATATGCTTTCACTAAATCGATACTCGAGTATACAGTACAACCCGACAGGTTTTGCGAAAAATCCTGTATATGACGAATCGGATACTGATCTGGTATAGTACGAGCGTTTAATTGGCGGTAATCGCCGCATGGACGCCACCCATTATCTTTTTTAGTCACGAGATGAAGAGGTGATGCCCAAGGGCTGTCAGAAGGACGTGCGATACCGCTAGCAATCATAGCGTCAAATTCTTGACGAGCTACCTTCAATTTATCAGGCGCGAGACGGCGAGGAGAACATGATACAGGTGGACCTGGTGTGGTGCGAATGTGGTGTTGTGTATTGTGTTTTGCGATTTGAGGAGTTCCAAAAGGACGTGTAATTTCCGGGAAATTAGACAAAATTTTATGATACACAGTATCACCATTAAAACTAGCTACCTTAACACTTAAAACAGCATTGTCGCTTAAATCTAAACAAGCTACAGTGCTAACATTGGTTAGACTATCGATAAGCTTCTGTTGGCCAACATCAACAACCAAACGATAGTGAGAAAGGAAATCTACGCCTATGATTGCTTTTGTGACGTCAGCAACAACAAAACGCCACGGAAAATCACGCCGCAGACCCAAATTCAAATTTAATTGCATGTAGCCGTAAGTGTCGATAGTCGAACCATTGGCAGCACTGAGCTGATATGTTGATTTACAAAGTTGCCTTTTAAGGGCTGAAACCGGGTACACACAAATGTCACTTCCAGTGTCTATTAGAAACTGTATCTGTGAACCACGATCCGTGATGAAGAGGCGACCTGAGCTGGGGTTGTGGCAATCATCAGTCGCCATCACTGACTGCCTCTCTCGTTTCCCTGGTTGTAGTCGCACGGCTGGATACACCGACGAGCTTTGGAACCATGCCGTGAGTGGTACCAACAAACTGGGTACTTGCGGTAGTTCGACGCTGAACGTCGTGACGTCGATCGGCTGCGTTGCGCATCTCTGCGGCGCTCGGTGGGTCGAGGTCGATGTCGCGATTGGATAGTTAAAGCGCTCACCTGGCGCGTCAGCTGAGCTACCTGGCGTGTGAGCTCCTCAACAGCTATTGATGATGACGGTACCGTTGAGGTTGCAGCAACTTGATGAGATGGCACTGCGATGTCATGGACGCGGTCAGCGAGTTCAGCGAGTGCGTCAAGACCCAGGGTAGGCTGTGACGCAACGATAGGCTGAAGTGAAACGGGTAGTCGGCTCGTCCAGATTGTTTGGAGAAATTCTTGAGGGATATCTGGACCGGCGAGATGTTGAAGATGCCGAAGGAATTGTGACGGCTTGCGATCACCTAGCTGCTCGTAGGTCAAAAGTTGTTTGACTTTATTTTCTCTCGACGCAGACAACCTTTTGATTAACTCCTCTTTGAGGCGTTGGTAATTGGGAGGACCAGTGAGGATGTCCTCTATTTCAGCAGCATACTGACGGTCGAGCGAAACCAAAATGTGGTAGAATTTGGCTGCTTCGTCTGTCACGCGCATGATTGCAAACTGTCCTTCTACTTGTGCGAACCAAATTGCTGGTTTTTCAGGCCAAAAAGGTGGTATTCTTATGCTCACTGGATTACTTGCAACTGTTAAAGCGGGCACGACGGGAGACGCCATCTTGATTTTGGAGTGGCGTCGTGGACGCGTGTCCACGTTACCGGTGGTATCTGAACCACTCGACGCCGACATCCAGGCTGCGAATTGCTCCTTGTCTTCCGTGTTCCTCAGTTTGTTCCGGGGTCACCAGTTTTAGGGGGGTGTGCGTGGTAATATTGGTTGAATTAAACCACAAAGATGAATTGCCAAAGTTTATTAGCCACACACAACACACACTATTTTAGTTTTTAGAAGGATAGCAAGACAGGATCAATGTAGCACATAATACATATCATGTAATTAATCAAAGTAGTAAGTGAACAGTTCACGCGTGGGCAAAACGCGAGTGCGCGTGAGAACGAGTTGTATGTGTCTCTCGTAGCATACGCTGTGATCGACTGCGCGCGCGCGATGCGATGCGCCTCCGCGTGGCTTCACATTCCACAATTAACTTAAATGCAAGATTTGCACAAATTCGGAACAACGCATATCGCGCGGGTTTGCTTGCCGAATTATTGTTTGTTTACATTTGGTTAGAAATTATTTATTTGTGTTATGAATGTTATGTTACTGGGATATGAATGTGTGATGTATGTAAGTGGTTTTTAATATATTATTGTGTGTAAATAAAATATAATTATAATGTATGTTTAAGTGGAGGTCACCTACAATGACTACTTATATTTGACGATGTATATAATAAAATAATCATAGAGAGAGACAAAACAAGATCTACTTAGTTTTGAAATTCGATACTAGTTTTTGAATACACAGCCAAAATATTCATTACATTCATTCTATATAGATAAGTTGGAACAATAATAGCTTGTCGGTTTGTCTGATTTAAAATTAATATTTCTAAATATAAACGTTACTTAGATAGTGTGGATTTTTGCTACACATAGCATAGCTAGTGAAAAGATCCTACTATGCTACATTTGATATGATAGGAAGCATAGTAACTATTATTATATTAACACTAGCCGCGCCCCGCAGTGTTACCCGCGTTGTACCCGTTCCCGCGGGATTTTCGGGATAAAAAGTATCCCATATGTTATTCAGATGTATAACTTATGTTACTGTAACACATACATCCATACCTACATCCTTCCTCACAAACTTTCGCATTTATAATTTTAGTAGGATTACAGAAAGCACCGGCATTTTAAGAAATAGTCATAGTCGCGTATTCCATGAATTAGATTATTTTACTCACACATCCTTATCTCGCTATAGTTCAAGTTGGACATTAGACAGTGTCAAACTGTGAAAGCCGTAATCGATCTAATTCCATCTCCAGCGGAGTCACGTCCCACATTCGCACGAGTTTTCAACGAAATGGTGTCGAAGAGCACACCCTTTACCTCTTTTATCAGGGACTGTAAACCTTTTAATGTCATTCAACTAAAGTAGGACGCAAAAAGTGTATCCCTAGATTTAATAAGTGATAGAAGCAACTCGATTCATGTTTAAATACATTCTAAATTTGAATTGATAAAATTTTTGTTGTTTTAACTGTTGAAACTGAACAGATTTGGTCAATTCAGAGTACGTGCCAAAAGGTTTATAACCCCTGGCTTATACTAACACGTTGGGTTGAAATTGTTTTTATGGATTCGATATTCTTCAATTTCAATTCAAATTCGGAACGTTATTTTTGGTGAGAACCAATTTCTGTTACAATGAGTTAAAAACGCGGGCTGCGATTCGTAACGATTTAAGCGTTGATATAAAAATAAGTATTGGGATCGCATTCGATAACGATTATGAATGTTTAATGTAGGGTTTCGTTTTCACATTGCGGATCAAAATTTAGCAATATATTTTCAAATATACAATTATGGGCATTGAAAATATGGAACTATATAATTTATTCCTAACAACTAACAGACAAGACACATAATAGCGTCAGAGACGTAAATGCTTCTTTAGTAAACATTTAATGAGTGATTTTGACATGTAATGAAAAGATACTTTAATTAGTTAAGTGTGGTTTTAATGAGCGTATCTGATTGCGGCAGTAAAACACAGAGTACTAATTAGAATTAATAATTAAATTAGACCAACTAATATATCACTTATCCTATCTACATGCTTGCTATAATTATTAAGCCCGTTAATAAGGTTTAGAAATAATTACGACACCACCACAAACAAAAGGCTATTAATTGAACATACACCCAAATACACACGGTCTCTCCAATTAACCTTCACACATACAAGTGTAAAATTAAGCGATCAATTCAGTAGAAATAGGTAAAGTTACACGATGTCTCGCTATAAGCGTTAGATATATGACGTCACGTACTAACCGAGTAGTTACGTTCCAAGTTCTAAGTTCCACGACTAAATAATTGTCCATTTATTTGCTAAATTAGTAGGAAGTTAGACGTAGATAGTGCCTTGTTAACTACTAAGACTTACTCGCTAAACCGGTTAGGAAAGATCGTAGTTAAGTTTAATTAACCTACAATTAAAATGGTCTAAGGCCTTTTGTACACTGGCCACGCAAACTCGTTTTAAACGATTGTAATTATGATGTTATCTGAGAGTTTAAGAGCCTGACCACACTATCTAACGAGTCAAAACTGTAGTTAGACAGTTGCAAACATATGAAGAAGAGGCAAGATGTGACAATATTTGTCTATGACAATCCCGTTAGCGTTAGTAAATTTGTATAAAAAGGTATACAATAAAAAGAGTACGTACTAGACATACATATATGTATAGGATGGAACTATAAATCATCTCACTTGATCTTAAACTAAACAAGATGTCGTAAAACTAATTACAACCCCTGAAAGTACTTCACATACTCTATCAAACGTTTCATTTAAAATTTATGTAATAATCACTACATATCACTACTTATTATAAAACAAAGTCCCCGGCTGCGTCTGTCTGTCCGCAATAAACTGAAATACTACTACACGGACTTTGACGCGGTTTTTTAAAATAAATAGAATGATTCAAGAGGAAAGTTTATATGTATAAAAAATCCCGAATTTCCCACGGGAACGGGCACAATGCGGGTAACACCGCGGGGTGCTGCTAGTATAATAAACTGTATTAATCCAAAATGCCGATGGTTTCAGCTTCCATACACACACATCATTCACTCTGTACCCTGTGGAACGATCAAAATGACTAGTGAAACCTCTTCTTGGTAAAACGAAACATATTCATTTAATTTCCAGTAAATTATGTTCGGATAATAAAATAAAAGTATTCATTAATTATCATTGTATCATTACTTCGTAAATCCAGGAATTAATTAAAATGTAATAATTTATTAAACTTAAATTAAATGGTCACTTGTGAATATGAACGCGTGAATTTACCTTTTTTGAAAAATATGATCCTTTGATAGTTATTATCATCACACTATTTAACTATGTTAACCTAGTAATATTATAAATGCGAAAGTTCGTGAGTATGTATGTGTGTATGTTTATTACTCTTTCACGCAAAAACTACTAAACGAATTTGGATGAAACTTTACAGTAATATAGGTTATAGATCAGAATAACACATGGGATACATTTTATCCCGAAATTCCCGTGGGAACGGGTACAACTCGGGTAACACCGCGTGGCGCGGCTAGTGGTATTTACAAATACTTATTACACATACAGTTTGACAGACAAATATTACTGTCATTAAAACCCACGTAATTTCATTTTGTCACAATTAGCTGGCAGTCGTGAGTAAAACACACAAACTAGGAACATTTCTAAAACAAATAGATGTTGTTACAATAGTGGAAATTATCGAGTGTTAAATTACCTGGGCAAATTTACATTTGGAACTAGTGCACCGCAGACTCGTTAGTGCATGAAACCTAAGGGATGATTAGCCTGACAATAATTTTATTACCAACCCAACCGAACCACAAACAATTTTGAAATATTTTTAGATCCACAACAGTTTTGTTGTTCAACAAACCTTTTTTTTTGCCCCTGTTCTATGATGAATTCACTAATCTAAACAAATAAATAAAATTGAAGTGTCTGTTTGTCATATTAAATAACCGCTTTTTAGTGAATATACACACTATACATACACCAAAACAACATTTTTTTGAAATTTTGTCTGTCTGTTTGAGCCGGCTAATCTTTGAAATGTTTCGACTGATTTTGACGGAACTTTCACTGCCAGAAACTAATGTAACAAGGAGTAACATAGGCTAATTTTATCCCTAAATTCCAGCGGAAACGGGTACAACGCGGGTAACACCGCGGGGCGTGGCTCGTGTCTCTATAAATGTATTTAAAAGAAAAAATAATAAGTAAAGTCCATCCTTTTTAAATGTCAAAAGAAGGACGCAATGATCAAAGGATATTTTGTGAAACTCATTTATTAACCGGCCTGTCACTGATTACTTTTGATCGATGGAATATCTTTTTGAAGGTTTTAATAATTACTTAATTTAAGTTGTATAGTTATTTGATGTGATGTTTTTATTACGTTGAGGCAAAAATTGTCTTCTGTTATATACTGTGACAAACCGATATAGTGACCAAACGAATTGCGAGGCATGCATCGCGAGTGATTCGTAAATCTTTGCGCATGCCTCGGGTCGCGGGTGAGCACAGTATTTATCGTATATAATGTGCAAAGTGCTGTATATTTTATAGTCGTATGCATAAATATACGGTTCTATGACTCAAGTTGCGGCATGTGTGATGAGACACTCGAATGCATGCCTCGCTATGTCTGTATTTACCTCTTGGCGGGGCTCATAGGTAGGTGTAAAGCACAAGACACAAAGTGCAGTTTGACGTTGTGTTCCCTGTATTTTTATGACACCTTTCATACAAAAAAGGAATACAACGTCAAGCGACCCGCGGTTAACCACGACAGGTTTTTACAAATGTAACAATATATCACTTGAACAATAAGGTAATAGTGTTAGTGACTGGTGAGTAGGTGATATGAATAAAACGTTCATTTTGAGTAATACATATATCGACTCATAAAAATCTATATTAATACTAGCTGTGCCCCGCGGTTTCACCCGCAGCGCCCCCGTTCCCGTGGGAATTTTGATTTTTATTCCCTATAAACCTCACGGAGCCCGAGACCTTTCCAACGAATGCAAAACCGTGGAAATCGGTCCAGCCATTCACGCGTGATGCCGCGACCAAGGAAAACGGGTTTCATTTTTATATATATAGATTATAAAGAGGTATAATTTGTTTGTTTGTTTGTATGTTCAAGCTAATCTCGGGAATTACCAGCCCGATCTGTATAATTCTTTTTGCAATAGATAGTCACATTCAACGGGAAGGTTATAGGCTATTTTTCATCCCGAAATTCCCACGGGAACGGGCAAAACGTGGGTGACACCGCGGGTCGCAGCTAGTAGGTAATAAATACATGAGCAATGAACATCAATTCATCCTCAAACGCATAAACATTGCTAAAATAGCTATTTATCCACATGTAAGCAGCTCTCACAGAATATATTTTCTATTCTTATTTTCTTTAATGCTTATTTAACTAAAATGGCAAAGGAAACCTTCTTTCGTAAAACAACAAGCACAATTATCGGGAGCACCCGCCAAATACAATGTTTGTATGCAGGAAGCATTAATTCGGATGTTCCCATGCAAGTCGGGATGGTAATTGCCAAGTAGCCTAAAGATAGAAGGCCGAAAGGTTAGGTGGCTCATTCGAGAACATGGGGCAAGCTTTTACGATTAATTGTCACTTTGTAAGTCGAGAAAACGTACTGTGCTGGCTCCGATTTGAGCTAAAGTTTTCACTACGATTAGTATAGGTATGAATTTAGTACATTTTGTTCAGTTCCGTATTAAACGTGAGACGAGCGTCGAAAAAGCAAGTTTCATTGAAGAGAAACCAGTATGTTCTTACATGTTAGTTCACTTCTTCTTTTATCACTCCTGTTATATTGAACCGGACAAGTCATAGCTCACAAACTCACTGTAACGATACCTAAGAAACTCAACACAAAATCAGTAATTGCATGAAATCTATTTAATTCATCTAAATATGTTTTAAAAACTTTTGTTCGTTGGGAACTGTATTTTATTGCGCACTAAATAAAACACTATTTAAAACAAACGCTATTTGCTTTTCAATAATCCTTAGGCACTCATTAAATTTATGAGTTCTTGTGCCTTTGGTCCTCAGTTTAAATGTAACTATGTATTTGACGATGACCCAAAGGTTTTCTAAACCGTCACTCATCCCAATTTTAGTCCAAAATAAACAAAATCAAATTATACTAAAATCGTTATGCACAAAAGCGCGACCCAGTTTGTACAATAACTCTATTCAAGTACATAATTGTCGCAAGTTACTCTCAGTTTAGTCACTAATGAGCTCACCGGGTTTCTTGGCAAGCACATATCTTACGTTTCTATACAAACGGTTATTCTGTACTGTAACTGAAACTGTTTGTTCGAGCTTTGTTTATTTTGTTCTTTGTGCTCTATTAATGCTTAGGATTGTTTGTTTCTTCTAGCTGTTTTGTGGCTTGATTGTTGAATAGATGTACAATGAGAGAAAAAAGCTTTTTGTACATTAAAAAAACCTATGTTTTTCTTGCAATGAATTTCATAGACTCGCTTATGTAATGGCGTGAATTAAGTCGTTCGCTGCATGCATTATGTTGTGCTTAGGATGGAATGACTACGATAGTCACGCGCATTCGGCAATCAACAGCAACTGTCATCTTCGTCACCAATGAGGTGTTCGCAGGCTCCAGAGCAATGACGATATTTGGTGATCGAAGTAGATTGAAACTAATTCAATGACCAAATTAGGTGCACGACTTAATGTGACCTTATTAGATTAGGAACTCTTTAGTGAAATTAAACACAATTAAGCCTGGCCGCATACGTGCGGAATCCGAATTCGTTTTCCGCATTCGTTTTCCGCATTCGGACATCTGAATGCATGGAATCAGTAGAAAATACATTATTTGACGCACACGTTCGTTTTTTTTTCGAACGGAATAAATTCCGCACGTACGTTTCGTTTGCAAGCCGGCGCGTTAGCCTGGCCGCATACGTGCGGAATCCGAATTCGTTTTCCGCATTCGTTTTCCGCATTCGGACATCTGAATGCATGGAATCAGTAGAAAATACATTATTTGACGCACACGTTCGTTTTTTTTTCGAACGGAATAAGTTCCGCACGTACGTTTCGTTTGCAAGCCGGCGCGTTAGCCTGGCCGCATACGTGCGGAATCCGAATTCGTTTTCCGCATTCGTTTTCCGCATTCGGACATCTGAATGCATGGAATCAGTAGAAAATACATTATTTGACGCACACGTTCGTTTTTTTTTCGAACGGAATAAGTTCCGCACGTACGTTTCGTTTGCAAGCCGGCGCGTTCGGAGAAACCTACTCGAAAAAACCTAATGACGTCATGCGGAACGCAGCATATCCATACATTTGCTATGTACGGTCGCATACGTTCGGAAATTTCCGTACGGAATTTAAAAAAAGTCCCCACTAAACGTACTGGCAGTTTACAATTCCTAATGCAAAAAAACGAACGTCTGCGCTAGTTCCACGGAATTCCGCATGCGGAAAACGAATGCGGAAAACGAATACGTTTTGTTTGTGCCGGCGCACACATTCGGAAATTTCCGTACGGAATTTAAAAAAAGTCCCCACTAAACGTACTGGCAGTTTACAATTCCTAATGCAAAAAAACTAACGTCTGCGCTAGTTCCACGGAATTCCGCATGCGGAAAACGAATGCGGAAAACGAATACGTTTTGTTTGTGCCGGCGCACACATTCGGAAATTTCCGTGCGGAATTAAAAACAAATCAAACCAATTCCCCACTGAACGTACTGGCAGTTTACAAATCCTAATGCAAAAAAACGAACGTCTGCGCTAGGTCCACGGAATTCCGCATACGGAAAACGAATTCGGAAAACGAATTCGGATTCCGCACGTATGCGGCCAGGCTAACGTAGCTAAGAATTCATTTAAGTTCAAATTATTGTAAGTATATAACTGAGCAGTATTTATGGATTATCGTCCGTAAAGAAAAAATAATAAAAGCATTGTTAACCTTTCAGTGAACGGAGACGAAGCAAGTGACATAGAAAAAATATTTTAAGGTCACACGTAATGCATTCTCTCAATATCGCCACACCATAGATATCGAATATTCTTTCACCATAAAAACGGCGAAAAGGAAAAGTTTGTGTCATGCTCGATTTGGTAAAACCATTCGGAAAATATTGGTGCCAAGTTAAAAGGGGAACGCCTATTTAACGTGGCAAAAGTCGCTTAGACTACGTTGAACTTTGGTAGTTTCATAATTTAGGTTCCTATATTTTAGATCATATCCAGAATTTTATGGGAAGGGGTTTTGCTTATATGTGAGAAAGTTGTATTCATATTCCTTTTTATATTGCGAATGTAGTAAAATAGTTTCTTTAGTTTGCGGATAATTGAATAGAGCCGTCTCATCGCCAGTCATAGAGTTGAATGAATATTAACATGTTAAATATTGCAGCGAATATCAATTAAGGCGGCGTTTATACTATGCGAGTTCGTAAGCTGCGATTTCGTGAATTTTAAGGGCCCTCACCAACAACGATGTTTTTAGTAATACAATAGCGATGCTGTCGCAGGTTCACATCGATACAGTCTAGTTGCAGTCGCTAGCTGTGTTCTCTGCCCACATAATTACGATTCAGGCGTGATACAAACGCGATGTGGAGTTATGCTTTCGCGAGTTTCTTAAACGCACTACAGTCTAAATGAAATCGCCGTAAGCGAGGTCCCTACAGGGACTTTGAAAGACATGTGTTACGTAACCCAATAGATCCCGAAGGCGTAATTTGTCTTAATTTGTAATGTTTGGCTATTAAACGGCCAGCCTTGCTGCAATCCACTTTAATTTATTTCTCCAACCGTTTTGACTATTAAGAACTTTGGTTTGAGCTCATTTATAAAAAGATAAATTGATAGAACGAATGAGATAATAAATTATACAAGTTTACAACTCTTTGATAAATGAGAAGATAAAATTAAACAACTTTTGAATTGTATTAATTTATAAAAACAATGGGGTTCATTAATTAACTTTGGTTTACTGTTTATTGTTTGGTGCTAGCTGGAGAGAGATTTCTAGGCATAAAATTTAATGACATGTAGGTATCGTTGAAGGTGCCTTCTGTCAAAGACATCGTAGGTAAGACGTTAGCTGGACCCTTTGTTTGTTAAATACTTAGTAGGTGAAGGTACTCGTACATGTCATACGATGATGTAAGTATAACATAAAATATCCAAAATGTATCGGCCTCAATATGAGTCGCAATCAGATCATATTTATTCTTTTCACATTTATTTCTCCCCGAAATTAAAGAAGTTCTATATTTTGAATAGACCTCTTTCATCCAGTGCTCTTTTGTTGAGATTCCTATTGTGACTAAATATTGATATCTTTTGGACATCAAATGTTTCCAAATCTATCTTTTCTCAAAGGAATATCGCTGATATTTTTTATTTCAATGTCAGCTTATGTGATTGGACTGTATCGTAATAAATAAAATGTATCAATGCCTCTCAGACATACGTAAGAAATAGAGATCAGTCTTTGTATTTTTCAGCCTGAATTCAGATAATCTAGCTCAGTAAAGATCGCTATAGAGTGACAAAGGCCACCAACACAACAATTTCTTTTTTTGGAAAAAGAATTGACATTAGCTCTCGCTTTTACTTACGTGTTCCCTTTTTAAAAGACTCAAAACATTATTAAATTCCAGAGAGAAATGGAACAGTAAATCTGCTGTGCAATCAGATAATTTTGGAATAACTGTACAACATTAAAAATAAAACTATACTGAGCAAAATGTAAATGAAAATGCTTTGAGAATGTCTCCATTTTGCTCTTTCTCTTTGCATAAGCGACGGAGTGCTTTAAATTAAGCTAGTATTAACTAGCAGGGTGAACTGAATTGGCCAATCTGAGTTCAGTTTTAGAGGCTTGTTACCCATTTAGTGATAGATTACTAAATTAATGGAAATTTATAGAGGGATAGAAAGTTTACATGCGGATAATTTAATTATTAATGGAAAGAGTATTATTCTGTCGATAGATTTGGTGGACAATTATGATAATAATATGTAACACAACAATATTTGTATGCATATGCAGTCATATGGAATACAACAATATGTATTCTGGTATAGAACAAGTATTTTTAAATCTTTAAAATATGAAACCACTATTATTGTAGTTAGTTTATAAACTCAAGCTGCTCACAGCGAGTGCAAAGATTATGTATTCAGCCTTATAGTGAAAAATCGTTGAAAAATGCTTTCGTAATCCAGTGAGCGGTATACAGTGGTATAGAGCAAGATGCACCGAGGTCTGCCGCTGAATGTTTACAAGAGTCGCGCGGAACCCTGCTTATATTGCACAGTGACATCGCTACCCATTTCCGTTCCATTTTACCAATTTTTAGCAAAACTTCGTTTCGCAATATTGAAGAGCGAACGCGTATTTGGCAACTCAACGCTGTGAAAGCCTTAGAGGGTGCAATAATGTACACCGACCACATGTTTCGACACCATTTCAATTCAAATTGTTTTTACAGATTGCCATCGGTTCGGCTGAGCAGAGATATTCTTCTGTTTGTTGGTTTTAGCATTATTCATAGCTTGCGAGGTGTTACGCGGAAAGTCGTAAAAACAGGGAAGTGAAATAGAAAAATAAAAAACGCCAAGTTCTCCGCAGTTTTCTGGCAATCTGCGAGGAAACTTGAATGAATATGTTTTTGTACGACTTCACCAGTTTTTAGTAGTTTGCGTTTGATTCACAAAAAACTATAAAATTGTTTATTGTTTGGACTGGTTCGTTGTTCTATTTGGTTTGGAACTATAATTTGTTGTAGGGGATTGTTCTAAGAACCATTTCAATACCTTTCAAGAGCAAGCGCTGTGTTTATACAAACTCTATTAAGTACGACGTTCTGAAGTGGTTTCGTCGGGAAATCGATTGCTTTCTCTGTAGGAACACTGTTTTAACTGCCCGCATCTTAACGAGCTATGGTTGTGGTTTGTTAGACGCATAGTATTTACTTATTAGTTGTCTGATGCGAACTTGATCTGCATCCAAGTTGCAAGTTTGGAACAAGGAGCGGGTGTGCAGCGTCGAACTAAATTCTTATGGGAATTAGTATTAGGCCAAACTAGGAGATACAACTTTGTAAGTTCATTAGAGCACATTGGGAAGTTTACGTAAATAGATGCTTGCACTTAAAGGAAGTAACTGTTTTCTCATTTTATTTAAATAACGAAATACGTTAAAATATTTTTGTGCCTATGTTTATGAATAAATAATTTGAATTTAAATATCTGTCTTACCTACAGTACTGAAAATATCAGCAGTCAAGCCTTATACTATCAAGCTTTTGTCCTGAAATAAGCGATTACAATCTTAGAAGCCTTTGTATTGAAGTAAGTGATTACAACTCCCTAAATCATAATTATAGGGTACTAAAAGTCCATTCTTCGCTTAGCGCGAGGCATACATAGTGCGGCTGCGGGCCGGGTGCGGGACGGGCGCGGGTCACGTGCGGGGTGGGTGCGGGATGGGCGCGGGTCGTGTGCGAGCCCAGTGACGTAGTTTTCCTTGTATTTGTATAAAAAGTGTCATGATGGCCCGTAATAGGTAGCTGCGGCCCACATCCGGGGCTGCAACTGTTATGTGCGCATATTGTGCGCTATTCCACTTAATCAGGGTGCAACGTTTGTTGCAACGGTGTTGCCGATTAGATTGCTGACTCTTTTTTTTATAGCTAGTCATCTTTATCAGCGCTACAACCTGGCACTCCCTGAAACAAGCATAAGCTTGATGTCCTCCTGCCGGTTAAAGGCCTCTCATCTCACCTACAAACCCCCGTAATCCCCAACAATTCATAAAAATGATTCATCATTTCAAGTAATATTTCGGCCGTTTTTTTTATTAGGAACACCAAAAGTCTGAGGCTATCATCATCAGTATAAATTAATATTATATAAAAATGAACCGGCGGGCTGGTCTCGAGAGTACTGAAGAGATTTATTCACCGAAACCTTTTCCTCATCATTTAATTACTCATTCATTTTATAAAACTGTGAACGAAATATTCCTGACTCGGAAACGTAAAGGTCTAACGTTAAAATTTTAATTTGGGAAATTAGATTTTATTCTACCTTTGTTTTTGAATTTAAGGAATTGAGCTTGATAATTTTATGTTATGGTTAAATACACATTATCGTATTCATATTTAATTGCATGGCTCATGAAGTAATCATTTTATGAAATATTTACAGCGCAAGGCGATTATACCAGCGTTGTGCTCATCCCTTGGGAAATTCCGGATCGTAAGATTTTCTTTCTCTTATACGTGGCTGTCATATATAAAAAACGCAGAATGAGCGCGTTCGAACATACTCTTTAGTTTTATTATATAACTAGAAATATATACGTAAATAATAATTACGTAAAAAACTATGTACCTGTTACCACCTGTACCATTCTTCCTGAATTAAAGCTACAAGTTTCCCAAAAAAGCTTCAATAGCCTTCACTACTATTACAATAAAGCTTCAATAGTATCGTAACACTTCCTTGCCTCTAAAAGCTGCCATCCAAGCAAACACCTTAATAAAAACCATAGAGCATATATCATAGAAGAGTTAACTCATAAATATCTATATACAACAAGTTTATTTGTCGTGTCAGCGTGTCACCGGCACGTGACCTCCCGACATGGAGTGATGTCCTCTCATAAACACCATCAAAACCATAATTTCACATGATATATATCCAGAATAATATTTTCTTTGTCATTTCTTATATGGAAATGATAAATAATTCATCATTCGAGCCTTACTTAGTCTAAGTACACCATATTTCACATAGAAGGTCCCTCTGTAAATGCGACATAAAATACACCGAAGGTAATCCTATCCATCCGTGATTTATACTGAAAGAGGGTCAATGTGGACATTTCATAGGCGATATATCAAAACTTCATATGCACGACTATTAAAAATAATATTTCACGGGAATTAACAGAAGGGGAAGAAGGGAACCATTATCTTGAATGCTTCCTTTTTGATAATGAAGTAATTGTTCGGTCGGTTGATATGATGGTTTTTTAATAGTACATGACAATTTTGAATTGTAACTACTTCGCTACACTTCGCTTTTTTTTTAACTAGCTGTGCCTCGCGATTTCACCCGCAGCACCCCCGTTCCCGTGGGAATTTTGAGATGTTTATTCCTTATTTTTCTTATGTAAAAACCTTGTCCTGACAATAAGGAACAAATTAAAAAAAGAATCATCCAATTTGGTGCAGTCATTCTGAAGTTATGCGCTTAGCAACAGATTTAGTGATTCATTTTTATATAGCCACGACCCGCGGTCTCACCCGCGTTGGGAATTTCAGGATAAAATGTATCCCATGTGTTATTCTGATGAATCTATATTACTGTTTCATCCAAATTCGTCCAGTAGTTTTTCGTGGAAGAGTAACAAACATACATACTCGTACATGCTCACGAACTTTCGCATTTATAATATTAGTGGGTTATTAGTGGGTGGCTCTTTTACAGGAACCTGTCATTTCACACAGAAGACGTCTTCTGTGACCACGGTTCAATTTAAAACAAACAAGGTAACATGACAACGTAAAATATACAATACACCGTTTTCCAATGGAGGGCGCTGCGTTAAGCGTGCGCCCGCGTCGGTTCACTTTTGTATGACACCGCACGTGACGGGCGCACGCTACGGTTCACTTTTGTATGAAGACACACGCGGCGTGCTCACGTGGCGTGCGCACGTAGTGTCGGACCTTAACGCAGTGTCGGACCTAAGAAGTTAAGATTCATTGCAGACAGCAGTGAAGTGTCCAAAAATGATTATCAGGTATTTCTTAAATCATTACAACAAATAGAATAACCGATTCTTCTATTAATTAACGAGTATTTAAAAAAACTGTTAAAATAATAATTAATTGGTGAAAATGTGTTAAAAGCAAAATATATTTAATTTTACAAGTCTTTCTGCAGCCTTAATGTTCATGACGTTTTAATTATAATGCTCGCTTTTTGTTTGTAATTAAATATTTTTTAATATATTCGAGATTTCGTTATTTAATTAAAAGCCTTCTTCAAAGATATAAGTATTTTTTATAAGTCGTATTAACTTGACAAGTTGACATTACTGTCATAGAAATGAATGTAGGTAAAACTTTATAGAATTGGTCTCTTAATAAGTGAAATGGTCTTTGTTATATCCGACGTTAGAAGACAATACAATCACCAATACAGTCAAAAGCGGTGATTACGTCTAATTCTTTATACTGTTCAGTTCTAGTTGTTAAATAAAATCGTTCCGCATTATATTTCTTTGTCTACTATCAACATGTATTCGTATATCAATCTGGTAGTGACGTAGTTATATTCAATTGTCTTTAAGGGATGATTTCTTAGAATTGTAGTGGAGTCCGAAGCTCAAGATACACAGTGCGGGTGTGGGCACGTACCGGACCCGCATCCGCATCAGTGTGACACCTGAATACAACGTCACGCGACCGCATCCGGCCCGCAACCGCACTACGTGTGTCTTGCGAGTTCTTTTACTCGAAACTTAAAAGTTTCAAATCAAGTTCAAGCCTCATCTGTAGGTTTCCTAGCGTTTCACGTTTACGATTCCCAACTCAATAAAAACATCAAAAGATGTAATTAATTTGCGAGTACGTTCAATGGACCCGCCGCGTTTTCGAGGATGTTTCACGAAATTAAAAATATTTTTGTCACGATTGCTCATTAAAACTGAATTAGGTTATTTGCAAGCCCCTTTAATTTTATTCTCGTTTAAAATTGGTATTTGATTGTGCTCTTTTCTGTCTGTAAATGAGGGAACTCAAAAATAATTGTACATTTTAACGTGTAAAAGTATTTAAAAGTATGTGTATAATTTATATAAATTCATAATGGTTAATTGAGTATTTTAATTGGGTTTAAAGTTGTGTGATGATTTATTATATAATCATTTACTATTATAAATAATCACATCATACATATCTTGTTTATTTTTATTTATATTTGGAAATGTCGGTTTATGTGGTTTTTAACTGCCTGTTTAATAAAAATTACAATCGGACAATTTTGTAAAAAAGCGACATACTGAATTAATATTTGTGAAATTTTATTACGTGACATTACGTAACTTTACAAGTCATTTTATTACAAATTGTCGGATTGTTTTTTATATTATCCCATATGACGTTATCCGTGACACTGGCTTTCAATAAGTACTAATTGAAAAATATTCAAACGTGAACAAATTGCAAATGAAAATATTTTAACCGGATTCAAAGTGATTCCTTTTTGAGTATTTTGTGGTATTTCATTTCCTTTCGAAATAAAAGGCGTGGTTGAATCCATAAAATAGTTTTATTTAAATTTGTTCCTTTTTCCTGTAAAGGCGAACAGATGATATGATATGTAGTTTTATTAAATTAATCTGCTTGTAGTAAATAAGTAGCTTTCAGTTTTTTCAAAGGAAACATTTTAATATTACTACCATTGATATAAAAGTTATGTTATAAATTTATGAACTTTGTGTATTATTTAAAGGAGGAGCTTAATTCATGCAATTTCTACCACATCTTTGTCGTTTATGAAGTTATTGTCTATGATACACAAACATAGATTAGCTGTTACACTATAGCTATGTGTTCTTTTTAAAGAAAAAAATATTGTCATCGTAACTCACCTGCATCACCCGGCATCGTGGCACAGACATTGCCAGTATCATGTAAACCAAAATGCACATTCGCAGTATTTATTTATACAATAAGATTGCTATTTTTGAATGTCGTAACACATTTAGGCAAGCGCGGATTACCCCGGGCAGATTTACCATAACATCATAAAGATATTTTGAGACGCCACGCTCCACGCAACCATCAAAAAGTTGTTTACTCAACTTTTGATTGCCTTCTTTACTCAGTTTGTGTACTTTTTTACTTAAAACGGAATTATTATGAAACTTTTTTCGTTAAAGGCTCAAAGATACATAAATGGGCTTAGACCCTACCAGTTTCGGTCTACTCAAATTTGTTTACTTATACGCTCGATTTTTTTATTATTATTCCCCTTCTTGATAGGTACCCACTTGGCAAGAGAATTCGATTTTCGCATTTAATGAAAACATTACGCGAAGAGTTTTCCCGTTTCCCCTATAAAGGAGAAATTAACGGTTATTTCACGTAGTATTCCAAGGATCTGTTATTTTGTTTGTTTTAATTATTTTTTGTCAATATTTATTATTGTTTTATAATGTTTCTGGGGCGTTTATTGAAACAATTAGCGTCACAAAATATAGAGGAGACAAAGGAAAAATATTTTTTGCAAGAATAATCTATTGTTAAAGTCAAGAGTTTTAATTAAAAGTTACCTTATTTAGAACTCACAAACCGCGCTTATTTTCTTGACACTTCTATATGTACATATCAATTTGAATCTAGAATGCAATACTTAACATATTACAATGTTACACTAACTAAAAGTCATCCAGGTACATACATATTAATTGGAGCTTCCACACGAATCGGTGTAAACGATTTCCAAACTTTAGTATTAACCTCTGTCAAAGTTCCCAGTAAGTTAGAGCAAAACAACAGAGCCAATTGAATGCAACTGAATGGGTCACAACAACACGACTACCAAACGAATGCACTTCGCTTTTCAACGTGTTTTTAATTACAAACTCGGAGTGCTAATTCGTACCGACTGATTAGTTTTACGGCAAAATTTCAGGCCTTTACCGTACGGTAAAGTATTCGCCTTTCGCTTATTTTGGTGCGCTTTCGTAATTATTGAACGAGAATTCTTTGTAATGATTTCTGTAAAAGTATAGTTTATCTTGAAGAGAGATCTTTAGAGAGAACGATGTTTTGGTATCTTCGACCGATATCTTTAGTTCACACCTTAGACAGTGAAGAGTCATCATCATGTCATCATCAATCATCAAACTTATGCGGTCTTCTTATTGGGCCAGTATATAAACACTAACCTACAGCCATACAGTTCACTATCTAAATCGTTCTCTAAAACTTAATAAACGAATATTCCTTAAAAACCAGGTTCCTTTAAACCGATTTGCAACACGTAGATCCGCTAAAAACGTATAAACGCTTCTAGTTATTTTGTTACGGCTGTATCAGGTTGTTTATGTGATACCTCATAATCTCATAACTCGCCGCGGGCGCGAGGTTACAATCTGCCTCAATGCAGGATTCAATTTAGTCGTGATAGCTAATTTATTTCCCCTTCCCGTCAAGTACACTCAATCGCAAAATTATTTAAATTGTGTTATTCCTAATACGTAAAATCATTCTAATACAATCGTATTGCGTATTTGGGTCGCGAATTTTAAATGTTTTATTCGTTGATACTCACTCGCATTTGGCAAGCGTGGTGATTACGCCTAATCCTCCTCACAGTCCTGATATCTTCAGTGAGATAAAAAGCCCAGTAGTGGGACGTTACAGGCTAATAGGACGTCTTCCAATACTTTACTTTTATTTGCTGATTCTTTCCATCTTTGCGCATAGAATTGAACCTAAATTGAAAAAGTGCAGAACTAAGCTAGAGTGACTCCTATACGAGTATGTGCTATATGAAAGTAATCGATTCGTCAGAAAAGCATTTGTCGGTTTGAAATATTTACAATTTGATGAAGTGAAGAAGATAAAATATATTTTTGTTTCACTTACTTCATTAGGGTGATAGATTAGGCGGAATGCATAATGATGTCGATTGACATACGATATCGGTTTAGGCGACAGTATCAATTTGAATGTATTTTTTTTGCGTATTTGTTACCTCATATTTTCCTTCCTTTCTTATTTCTACCCGACTCGCGACAGCACGGAGGGTAATGTGTTCATCAGTCTGTGTACGTAGGTATGTTTTATGGGTTCGTTTATTTGTTTGAGCCTACGTCATTATTATAAGTTTTATCTAATGGTTATATTATAATCACTACATAGTATAAAACAAAGTCGCTTTCCGCTGTCTGTACCCTATGTATGCTTAGATCTTTAAAACTCCGCAACGGATACTGATGCAGTTTTTTTAATGGATAGAGCGATTCAAGAGGAAGGTTTATTATATAAAAATTTCAATCTAGTATAAAAAATTCCCACAATAATGGGCACAACGCGGGTAAAATCGCGGGCTGCTGCTAGTAAAATATAAAAAGAAGGTATAAATTTGAAGTGAGTATCACTCGTATTAAAAGGAACAGTAGGTATTATTTTGTCCGTATATCAGTTTCTTATAACCAAAAGTGACCCATTTGGGACATCGAACCAAACGACTGGAAACGACTATACAGGGCGACTTCAAATTGGTAATACAAAATCAAAGTTTTGCACACGTTTGCCCTACACTAAGCACCTCCATTAGGTCTCATGCTTTTTAAATAACCAGAAGTATTTTTTTTGTTAATTTTAAATTATCCCATTTTCTTTGGCTTCATATGGCTACCTTACCATTAATTATTATCTTACGTTGATAACATCGAGTGACAGGTCTGGCAGTTGACAGTTAGGTATTGAATGTGGGGTAAACACACTTCGGGACTGTAATTAAATATTTTATTAGAAAATTATCAATTATTAAAGACAGCTAATTTTAACATCGGTGTTAATTAATTACAATACTTAGCATTAATGAAGTCAAAATCAAGTGTTTTGTATTACCAATTTGAAGTCGCCCTGTATAATAGAAATAGATAATTGTAAATAGAACCAAAATTGCATTAATAACGAATGGGTAATCATTAAGTAGCTCTGTCTATCTGTATTTTACGCTATCTATTGAATCTATTTAGACGAATTTTGGCACAGATATAAATTGGACATTGGAAAAGATTTAGGAAACTTTTTATTTCGCAATTCTCATACTACTAAGACATTCCTTCTAGGAAACTGTGGGTGAGACTATATAGAAGAGCTGTTAATACGAGTTTAAAGCAGCTGCTGCGTTGAATCCACTGACCCTATTTTTGTCCCACTTAGACGCTTGAAGGTTAAACCGTTCAAACGTATAGTATTCGCATCTATTCGCTCTACATCCATAGCCACATAAAAATAAGGCCTCCACCACACATTACTGTAGCAATGAATGATGGCCATGAAACTCCACTCGTAACCCAATAAAAGCCGACATGTCCCATAATTGCAGCTGTGTTATTACCAACATTAAGTTTTTAAACGCATATTATGATTTAACTGAGCTCCCTTTTTGTGAAGAATTACGCCATTTTTATATAACGTTTATATTCATTGTTATAAATTCGGGGTTTAGTTTATTTGTCCGGGATGTATGTATTAATAAAATGAGTCCGTGAATAAATATGTTTATGACACGGTCTTTATATTGTTAGGGGTTTGACCGCAACAAATGAGATACGGAGTTGCTTGAGAAATATTATGTTTTTATAAAAGGAAATGACGGCCTATAGTTACTGGCTTACTGCCATACTCACAGACGTCAAACAACTTAGACGAGGTTTTTGACATTCCGTCAAATATTTAAGCCATTTGATTAGCGTAGAGACATTAGAGTTAGTAGAGTACGATAGTTAACATTAAGTTAGAAAATATGTGATTTCGTTCAAAGATTGCTTAATTATTCCTATTATATACTCAAGTATTTATACATTATACAAAATTAATTACATTATACAATATGCATTATACAAAAGTAAATATATATTAAACAACGTTAAAAGTGACGTTTACATTAACACAGTAAATAATTAAACTTTAACGTTAAGAACTCCGTTTATTTAAATGAATTGTAGCAAAAATAAAACATTCCATTAATGTCCGAAGATAATTGAAGTTTGTTACAAATAAAAATGTGAAGATTGCAAAAGGTCATTGGAACCACGTTCGATGTCGAATGAAACCAGTAATGAATCCGCGTCGATGCATTTTAATTGATGCCGATCACAGATTAAAATAAAATTGGAATTCATTACATCATCCCTCTTCTATTTTTGATGGAAACAAAGATCTCGCGACGTCCTTTGTAGACGTAGAATACATTTATTTTATAAATACTCGTAGTTTAATCTAAAAACGGTATAGTAGATTTTAAATATATATTTTCACCAACCCACATTAGGCAATCGTAGTAATTACGCCACCTCACTGTACTGATATCTTCGGTGTTACGAGAGGTCTTTGTGCAGCAGTGGGACATTACAGGCTTATAGATTTTACTTTTTTATAAGTTTTCTTCACTATATTACTAAAAGAAATAGTGTTTAGCTCGTCCGTCTTTTGACGCAAGATCGATTCGATTGGCTAGATTCGATTATTATTAAACCGCGAGCTGGTACCTGTATGTCCTGAATTGAGTTATTATGTGTAACAATTACAAAAAGCATACTACACACATAATTGCAATTTATAGTTTGTCAAACTTAGTAGGTGGATAATACAGATGTGTAGGTACCTACAACCGCTGTCGGCACAATAATGTACGTCCGTATTCTCTGTCGTGTATTCCCTAGGTACGTGTTACAATTTAATTTTCATTCTTCAGTTGGCAGCAACGTGCTATGAACACAACCATTTGCCACTCTAGATACGGTTTCATGCGATATCCGCAAAGCCATTAAAATTAAACAGCAGGTTTTGTAAGCCCGTAATTACCCAGAATCGATTATGTCCAACATTTAAAAACTTTTATTCCATTTTTAAAGTTTGCGGTTGGTTTTCATTGTTTTAATTCAATGTTGATGGCTTTTAAATGTAAAAGTTTCGTATTGTTTATTCTTTGTATTGATACAATATTGTAAGGGAAAGTTGAGGGAAATATTGTTGTTGTTTAAGTACCCAAATTGTTTATCGATGTATTTTCATCTGACTGGAATAATTAGTGAATCGACTTATATTAAATAACAATCAATCTTGTTTATCAAGATAAGTCAAAACTGCCGAAAGCTATGTAATGCTTTTTGGTTTGGTATCAAACACCGCTTTAGACATCACCTCAGACAGTAAGATCGAGTAGCCAACCCTGGTGTCGAAGCTTTTAAACAGCCTTAAGCCCTCCGACATGCCCTAAAGATTGAAACAATCCGGACCGACAATTTAACGTGCCCTCCGAAACAAGGTAGGTACTCAGGTATAAAAGCCTTCATCGACTACCCATTCAAGTTTGGGCCAAGCTGTACGTTGCTTACCAATAGCAATGAGTTATCATCGCAGCCTAGTTACAGAAAAGCTACAAATCACATTACAATTTCGCCATAACCTAAAGTGACAGTATTCAAAAATAATGTAATCTACATTTTTTATTTTCTAGCATACTAAGCGTAAGTTTCCATAAGTTATAAGACAAAGTCTCAGTTCAGATTAAATAATAACAAGTTATAAGGTTATAAGCCAAAGTGATGACATAAAATCCCTGGAGAAAATGGCTGAAGACTCTTTAATCTTGAGTTTGCATAATGAAATACTTGTGAAAATACAATATAACTTTACTAGCCGCACAGTTAAACAGGTCATTCGTATTTTGCTTAGTTTTCATTGTATATTATGCAATGTTGTAAAGTTGCAGTAATAAGATGGAGTAATAAGGTTTCGGATTAATGTTTCCTGTTACGCTTTGCTCTACAATCATACTGATTTAGTACTTACATAATTTCAACTAGCTGTGTCCCGCAGATTCACGTACAGTGCATCTCTTGGGAATTTTGGAATACATAGCTTTAGGGATTATATGATATTAGTAAGTTTAGGAAGATTTAAAATGAGAAAGTATTTAATATAGAATGATGTTTTTTTTTACACTTCGTGTATTGAATAGTTTAGAACTTCGTGTGCAAGGTTTATTCAGTCTTTTTAAACTCACACGATTTGCACTCATTATACTAAATGAAACGGGTCTGTATCGCGTTAGATAATTTAGCGTATTTGAACGTCGGGTACGTATTTTAGTAAAATACGCTAAATAATCTAACGCGATACAGACCCGTTTCATTTAGTATAATGTTTATTCAGTGATGATTGGCTGAGAACAACTCACAATTGAAAAAGAAAACTAAAAAGAGAGTTGGCAGAAAACACGCATTTTCTACGAATATTTCGTGCGGACATCGGCAGAACCAGTACAAACATTTGGTCAAAACAAAATGTTTGTCTGAACTCAACGTGAAAACGTAAGTTTACGCGCCCGTTTGACGGATATGTTTGGCACCCTGGATTTCACAAAACACACATCATATGTACTGAATTTGCTAACCTGAGAAAGACTTCTTTTAATAAAGGCATTTGTTAGTCGTTAGTCACGTAGTTTTAAACATAGCGAGCGGTACGGCAGCAAAGCCGCTCTGTTGCCGCATCGATACAAAAGTACCTAAATTAAAAAAAATCTTAATTTTTCATCAAAATACCGGTCATAACACACGCATATTTTGGACAGGACACTGAAGTCAAACATTAATTATTTACAACAGAAAATATCTAGTTGACACTACTAAACGTAACATTGTGGAAAGTTGTCTGCATGACTGAGGGCGCCACTGCTGCCACTTATCTTAGTACAAAAACTGTACACTTTGTCCCAACTTCGATTAGTTCCAATTTCGTCCACGCTAAGTTATCAGGCTATAACTTTATAGTGTAATCCTGCAGCTGTGGATGGCGAGTTCTGTCCAGTGACGTCACACCACGATTAACTTGATTTATAACGCAGTTACTCTTCACAATTAAGGCCGGGCCGATGGTAGGCTTAAATTATAGTGTTGAGTTACTATACACGAGTTATTACGTAACGTACTAACGTTATGTTCGATTGGTTTGGTTGTGCTAATTGTGTAATGTAGATCAGATGGTGGATCTTCTGTTTTGGTATATATGTAGAGATTGGATAGTCTGAGCCCAAGTCTTAGGGTGCGTTTCAATTGAAGCAGACTGGAGCTGCGCGAAGCTCTATGAATCAATCACAACGCAATGAAAACTTCGATCAACAATACACAACTAGATGTCGGGTTGGCGCAGAAAATACGTTTCGGTGAATAAGGCCTCATTTGAAAAGTGAGCTCTTATTTTATTCATAAGATTTGCTACTTTATTGCTAGGTGTCATGGTTGTAATTAGGTTAAACTTCGAACTATTTTATAACTTTTGTTTCAGTTCGGTAGTAAACAAAATAATCAGTCACACGTCATCCACGCGGGCAGTATTTAGCTTTGATTTTGTACGTGACCCGATATCTAGTTGTGTATTGTTGATCGAAGATTGAATATGTTAAACAAGACATTGACATTGTCAAAATCTTTTGCCGCTCCGCTCGGTTTCTATGCGCATCCTTATTTGTTTATAGGGAATATATGTAGTACAACGTGAGTACCAATAGTTTTTGCAGGTAAATTCCTTTAAGTAAAGACCTTACCTCTTAATCATTTGACAGCTGCAGTAGTTTGCTGACTGCAGTTGACTATCGTATCAACTGTAGCAGTCACCGTATGTTGCATGCGGTGAACAACTGACTGTAAGCGCGTCTATAGTAAAGTTTATGAGTAACTACGTATTTTGGTTTTCCAACAAAACTCTTTACAAACTTTTTGTTTTACCATATAAGAGTCTCATTAAATCTGTGTTCGATGTAGGTTAGGTACCGTGTTAATAGTAAGGGTTTCTACTTTCTAAGGCTTAGTTGAGTAAACATTTGAGCTTAAACTTCTATTTAGTTTGGGATGGAAATATGTTTTTTGCCGAAATGGCTTTTTGTTGCTGACGTATAACGCGTAATAACGTCAGTCTCGTAGCTCGCTGACCAATGACGTATCGTGCTACGGAGGCTACGTATCGTGCTACGAATATTCCTTAGCAGGTTACTACGCGCCGCCGATTTCAGCGTCACAGTGTGTGCTGACGCAACGTATGTTCATACGTGCGACCGATTCATGCGATCGAAGTCAGTCCTCCTGATAAAAGAATTTGAACCCAAATTTTTGTTAAACAAACAAGTATTTCGTCTGTAGAAAAAAGTTCCGTAGCACAAAAAGCGTAGAATTCGCTAAGTAATTTCGTGAATACGGGATCAACAAAAGTAAAAACAAAAGAATGTGTTAATACAACTCCCTGCAGGACGATGGGCAGTAAAGGATTTTATATTTCACAGTCGACTCGGCGGCTCTAATAAGTAACGATCAAAAGAATTAAGCAAGTGTCTAGTTGTAGACCGCCACGGTATGACAAATACTCCCCGAGGCCAGCTTAAAACTCGGCCAGAAAACCCGACAATGGCACAGTCCGAAACTTATTTCTTCTGTTATGTTTCATTTGGGTCGAGTGGCGAGGCTCTAATGAAAATGATAAAAATATACAATCCGCTTTCACTGTTACTGTTTTATTGTGGCTTGTAGTAATCGTAATTATTTCAACTTCTAATTTTATATTTAGCCTGATAAATAAGTAATATCAATAAGATTACTTATTAGACTCCAGACTCTTTTTCAAAATACCACGACAGCACAAAACCACAGGTTTTGACTTTACAAGACATCAGATTGCTCCACAAAATTCGGGGTGGTAGTACAGTGTTTAGTTGACGTACGGAGATCGAAGTAAGTACATTCAAACAAGTTCGGCAACTGCAATAGGCGACCGACGTAGAATGAATGCGGTGTAAAACATTTGTTTTTATTCCCCATTATCCTCACATTTCATTCGATACCCATATAATACGCTTGTTAAATAATAATTGTTTTACACTCAGACGTTTGAATTCCACTTGTAATTTTAGAAGGTAATGTTTATATTAATTTGAAAGGAAATGAGCGCTTTCGAACCATTATGGCGTTATTTATGTTTTAACGTTCGATGTTGAGTGTAATTAGAAGTCGATGTTAACGTCTGTTGTAATTTTGAACCTTGTTACAACACACTAGCAGCGTTTTGCGGTTCTTGTGATGAGATCGGTGACTTAGTTGGCAGTTAGTCTGGGCAAAGATGCAAGATGAGGCATTTTCCCTGCCTTTGCATCTGCGCTGTACTGCTGTGAGTCAGGAAGTGCAAGTGATCGTGTTTTTTTTTCAACTTCTTTCATGTAGCCGACGCGACACTGTGACCTTCCCGTAAGACCTTTACCATGCTGTTAGCTTTTAATACTTTTGAAAATGAACACAGATTGGTAAAACGCTGACTTTTTAAGAAAGTAAGTGAAACAGTCATGTCATTTCTTAGAATAGTGTTAATTTAACAGGTAATTATTATTTATCAAAGATATCAAATTTAGAACGCCTAAATGCCTCTTGCATTTAGGCGTTCTAAAAACTCGGACGTCAGGGTAGGCACTTACCTATTTGAAATGAATAAATGAACAAAAGAAACCAATATTGTTGGTTAGGTTAGGATAATTTAAGTGGAGTGTGAGTTTATTAAATTAAATTAAGTGGACGTCAAACAAGAACAAAAATAATCTTCAAATAAGACAAAAGAGTATTGTTAAACAAAATTATACTAAAGAGCAATATTTACAAGTAACGCTTTTATATTTTTCTTATAATATCCAGTATTTTTGATTAATAATCTTGACGTTGAAAGACAGACATATTTTTCTCACCACGAGTTACAAGTCATTCGAAATGTTAGTGTGGACATACCCTTCATTGATTTATAAGCATCATTTATTCCTACTAAGAAAAAAGTTTTTTTAAAAAAATGCTCGTGGCGTTGTTTGACTAAGCTATGTTAGCTCATTGCGATTGTTAAGCAACGTGCAGCTTGACCCCTATTTAGATGGGTGACTGATAGTGGCATTTCTGTCTGAGCGTTACCGTGCTTCGGAGGGAATAGTCGGAGGCCTTTAAGCGGTCTAAAAACTTCGTCACCATGGTTGGCCACCAACCTACACAAACTTACTCTACTTCCAAAATATTTGTGCAAACCTTGATAAAGTTTAAAAATATACTCATATGTTTAAAATGTATGTACAGTTCAGATTTAAAGGGCGGAAGCATACTTCTCTTGTAGTGTAAGAAAATTCTACTGCTGTAAGGCCTCAGCTAGACGAAAATGTAAATACATTTTTGGAATATCCATATTTTTCTCTACTGACGTCACGATAACGTATATAACATTTATTTTTTGGTAATGAGATATCGCGTTTACCAAAATAGATTATTCAGAGTTATGTAAAAATACGAACGTATTGTTTAGTATGAGGATTAAGGTCCCTTGTACATTAGACACTCCCACAGATATTCATACTCAACCAAAGATTTTTTTTCAATCTTAAAACGCTAAGAAAACTTCATCCTGAAAACTTCTCATGAAAGCATCCTCAAATAAAAAAATCTCGAGGCGTCATTTGACTAGGCGTTGTTTGTTAATTGCGATTGTTAAGCAACGTGCAGCTCAGCCCCTACTTGTATCGGTGGCCGATAGTCGCTATGGTTTTTCGGAGGGCACGTTAAATTGTCAGTCCCAGTTGTTATCATTCAACCATATCGTAGGGCTTAAGGCCATCTATAAACTTCAACACTTAACGAGGGTTGATCACTAACCCACTGAAACTAACGTATGTACTTAGTTTTTAAAGCAAAACAACCTCCGTGGTCTTGTGGTTTGAGCGCCCGGCTCACGATCCGGAGGTTCCGGGTTCGATTCCCGTTGGGGACAACAATATCTCACAAAAAGCTCTTTGTGAGACTGTCTTCATGGCTAGGGCATTGCAAGCTGAATCACCTGATTGCCCGAAAAGTAAGATGATTCCGTGCTTCGGAGGGCGTCGTCGGTCCCGGTTACTTTCTACGGATAGTAGTCGTTACATGAGCCATGTCAGAGGCCTTTGGCGGTTCAATAACTCTGACACCAGGATTGGTCAGGTTGATCATTCCTCGATTAAGAAGACCGCAAAATAAAAACTACATTAAATTAGATCCGTTCGTTTTGCGACTATAGTGCCACAGACAGACAAAATAAACACGAAAAGGTTTTTGAGTCTAGACTAGACTTATTGCAGTCTACCTGCAGCCTACTTCGAAAAGTACTCCAGCAAATCTTGAACAGAAATCAACTAAGAAAAACCGAAAGCGAGCGCATATAATTGCTCTACACAAAACAAAGAGTAGAAACACTTATCTGTCACATAACGTTCGTACCTAAAGTAATATATCTGGTGTATTTACGACACAAGAGTATTGTTCGCGGTTCAAAACCAAGTTTCCATTACCGGTGCCGTATCGTCGTTTATACAATGGCGTCGGATTGCTATAAAACAATGCAAGATGCAAACATTCCGCTGTTAACGTGCTGTTCTTTTAACACACACATCTTAGGTACGTAGTACGTACAGTTAAAACGAGTCGAATCATCATTCCGCAGAGTTATGTGTGGGTAAAATATTCTTCATAAAAAAATGAATAAGCACATGATTTGGTCTTTAAAAACAAATGCAAGTTGTATACTTACTTATTACAAACAAACGTACACATAGCTGCGAGCGTAAAGATTGATATACTTGGTTTCACATCAAGAACCTCACATATAGTAATATTTTTTAAAGTTTCGCGATTTGCACATAAGACATACCTACAACGAAATCACGATACCACAAAAATGTCCGTGTGGGTACGTTAATACTCGCAGGTAGTTTATCCGTCACAGTCAAGCTTTGAAAATACCGTTTGCTGCAATAGAACAGCGGCTTAAATCACTTGAATGTATGTAAATTGAAATGGCACTGACTTCCTCAAAATTATCATTACAAACAAGCGCACGCACGCGATTACGCAAATACATAATTTACATGAAATGTGTAAATGTATGATAGACATAAGATCTTGTTTAGTTTTCAAAAAGGTAGTCGGAATTCGCAGGAAATCTACGAAGATAAAGGTTGCTAGTTTTAAATGTTTTGTATAATGAGTTACTATTTAATTTCTCTTAAAAGTCACTGAACACTTCAAGGCATAACAAGGAGCTTTGATTTTTGTTTTAGTGTAGTTTGGTTTGTTGTTATACTTTACCAACGTTGTTTAGGGAGATTAGTCCAGCAATGGTCGGAAATAAACGAGGTTAAATAAGGGTGAGTTTTCATTTAAGCGAGGCGGAGCTGTGCACAGCTCAATCGACTATCACAACGTATTGAATTGACAAACAAGGCACATTGTCAAAACCTTTTTGTAATGCATTATGTTTGATCGATTGAGTTCCGCACAGCTCCGCTCCGCTTCAAGGGAGACGCACCCTAAGGGTCGTTGACATGGAGACTACTGATCATAGGTGATTTCTGAAGCCACATTATGAAACTTACTTGCTATTAAAGTCAGTTCCTTACAGCTTGTAAATTCGCTTAGTGTCAGTTTCGAAGCTTAAATAAACCGTATTTGTGATTGGCCCGTGACTACAGCTTGTGGTTGATATCATACAACATAAATGATAAAATTTTCTTTTTCAATAAATCTCGACACGCTTTCAAAATCTATTTATATTTCCGCATAAATAATATATCAATCGAACGTGAGACCTGTATTCGGAAGTGAACTGATCAAAAATACAGTCATGCGTCAATAAGATATTCACTATAGCGTCGTGTGGAAAGCCTATAAATGTACAGTAAGGGAAACAAATATAAAAGCGAATATATGATGGACCAAGAGCCCGTGAACCCCAGACCTTCGTTATTTTATAAAAGCTGAAAGTTTGTCAGCGCATGCTCCCAACACAGGTAAGAACGATGGACTATTATGAAGTTTGGGTTATCGTGGCTTTGGCAGATAAACGGTACTAAAGGTCAATGGTCGAAAACACCAAGTTGGCCATCGATTTCGATATCACCGTCAAAGGGTGACTTGTACAACTCCTCAAGAGCTTTCAAATGACATAGGTCATGTCACTGTTGAGCATTAGGATCAGCGTCCATGGCATAGGCCAACTCCAATCTTCGGTGGTCGAAAACACCAAGTTGGCCGTCGATTTCGATGTCACCGTCAAAGGGTGACTTGTACAACTCTTCAAGAGCTTTCAAATGACATAGGTCATGTCACTGTTGAGCATTAGGATCAGCGTCCATAGCATAGGTCAATTCCAATCTTCAATGGTCGAAAACACCAAGTTGGCCGTCGATTTCGATATCACCGTCAAAGGGTGACTTGTACAACTTGTCAAGAGCTTTCAAATGATATAGGTCATGTCACTGTTGAGCATTAGAATCAGCGTCCATAGCATAGGTCAACTCTAATCTTCAATGGTCGAAAACACCAAGTTGGCCGTCGATTTCGATATCACCGTCAAAGGGTGACTTGTACAACTCTTCAAGAGCTTTCAAATGACATATGTCATGTCACAAAAATCACACTTTATTATTTGATGAATTTAGATCGGTATTTTACACAGCTTTAGTACCGTTTACCTGCCAAAGCCACGGTAACCCAAACTTCATTATTAGTCCATCGTTCTTACCTGTGTTGGGAGCATGCGCTGACAAACTTTCAGCTTTTATAAAATAACGAAGGTCTGGGGTTCACGGGCTCTAGGTCTATGAGGGAGTTCCAAGTTAATTAATAAAATAAACATGTACATTTTGTTTATAACACACGATTTGTTAGACCCAGACTTAGCTATGTGATTATACCTTTAAATCTAGCTAACTAATGGGTACACTGGATGTTATTTGTTAATGATAAAACCAAAAAAAATATATGGCTACTTAACATTAGGCGGATATTCTTGTTATTTGAACACAAACTTGACAACGATTATTATTCAATTATTGGCTATAACCGTTACTCCCCTTACGTTTTTGTGGTGTTTGACAAAATATTTGATTGTGAAAAAATACGAGACCTCCGACGTGTGTCCATAGTACCTAAAGGCGGAGGTACAGTTATCGTTAGTAACAACATAACGACTCAAACTTACAAGAAGTAAATAATTTAATATTTATAAAAGCAAGGCTCGGGGTTGAGTTCACCAACCCGCATTAGCCAAGCGTGGTGATTACGCCTTATCCTCCTCACTGTACTTATCTTCTGTGAGACATTATAGGCCAATACTTTACGTTTTTAAAGTTGACTCGAAAGAGTAGGTATACCAAAACTGAGATTAATTATATGCATTGTCCTGTGCTAAAGTGCAATTTAAATGTTCACAATACATTTTTCCTTTACAGTACACTAACTGAATTATTCGTTTGTTACAAAATACTGGTATTTCACGTTGTTACTTTTTATTCAGAGTACATGCTGCATGTGATAGGTTTGTTATTGAAACATAATCTCATTTCCTTTTGAGTGCAAAATAAATTTTAGTTTGGCCAATACAACGGCGATTCGAAAGCTGAATGCCCAATTGGTACGCTCTGATTTTTAATGTGTTGCTACTTTTGTAAAGGTTTTATTTACAATGTTTTCGAGCAAAGTTTTATTCGTTGGCGGTTGATTGTCTGGTTTCGATTTAAATATTTTATTTTGTATCATGTTGTTAATAAAAAAGTTATTTATCGACATATTTTGTTAACCAGTTTGTATTACTTAGATTGACAACTCTTGTAATAAACAACTAATTTAATTAAACCCGCAGTATTGTAGGCAAGCATAGTTATTGCGTCTAATGGTCCTTACTGTACTAATTTCGAGAAGGTTAGTGGTCAACCCTGACCTTCGACCTAAAGACCTTCGACTTGGACTATCGATAGAAACAGCCGGAACCGACAATTTAACGTATTGATATTGTACGAGTTCTTAGTATGCCTATGTGTTCTGTAGGATAACTACTTAAGCACCGATGGTATTGAGAGAGAGCTGACAAAATAAACTTACTTAAAGTAACTAATATTAAGTATCATTAAAACAAAACCTCAGGTATGAATAAGCAATAAGTGGTATTTGTTAAATCAACAAAAAAAACATGTTTGTTAGTTTAATTAAGTCACCTTTGTGCCATGTATATATGTCTAATAAAGCAGGCTCTACATAATAATGTTTGTGAAACTAAATACTTAACGTACAAAGCGAAAAGGTTCCAAAAATGTTAATTAATGTAATTAGGTTCTTGTTATGATGAAAGGGCCGTAAGCTTTAAAAAATAAAATTCTAGGAATTTTGTTGCCAACTGAATACGGTAAAAGTTTCGAACCTTTAGACAAAAGAGGGAATGCCTATGCATGCATAATACGAAAGGTAGCGAATCGCAGGCACAGGGTGAATTCGTTTTGGTTTGCCCTCGCTGAATCAATGATGAATCCAATTTGAAGCAACCTTTACGCGCATTGCCTCATTTGGTCGCGGATAAAAAACGTTTTACGTAAAACATGACCCTGTGGTCGGTGTCGCAGATTTACAAAGATTTATTTTTGTAACTAGCGATCCACACTCACTCCGGTCTGATTACCGAAAGTTTGTTTTTAAGGGTTCCGTTCCAAGGGTGAAAACGGGACCCTATTACTGAGACTTTGCTGTCCGTCCGTCCGTCCGTCTGTCACCAGGCTGTATTACAAGAACGGACTACTACTAGCAGGAACGGATGATAGCTAGACAGTTGAAATTTTCACAGATACTAAAAATAAAATAAAACAAATATTCAAGGGGGCTACAACAAACGTGATTTTTTGCCGTTTTTAAAGTAAGGATCCCTCCGTGGGCGAGTCCGACTCGCACTGGGCCCGTTTTCTCTAACAACTCTATTCAAGTATATATATAGTATACTATGCTATTAAATACACATAAATAATCAACACAAAGTACAATCTACACTAAGACCAACTATAGGTACTTAAAGAATAATGAAAACCGTATTCAAATTTGTATTACGATGTAAAGGAAGTTCCTGGAATAACAAAATCCCAGACGGCAGACGCTGATAGTCTGTTTGCTCTTTGGTTACACTATGGATTAAAAACTCGTTGTACTTTTTATTAAACTTTTTTTAGCGGTCTTTCAATTAGAATTTCAGATATGCAATAAAGTTTTACTATTTGGCTGGAAAAAAACTTTTTACCTATTTTGTGTTTCAAAAATATTTTATTCGCAGCTAGTCTCACATTTCAATACTACAATACACCACAATTCATAGTATTTGTTTTCCTGTCTCAAGTTCCTCGATAAAGAATTTACTCGATATCAAAGAGCCATGAACCTACTTATTTTGCGTCTTAGTAGGAGTGTTAATAAAATCAAACAATTCTAAGAAGTAGTAAGTAATATCGTTGGATTTTATGCGAGGGTATCGCTGACCTATAGGTGCGCATAAACTTTTATTTCCTAAGGTAAATGTTATCTTACTTACATAGAGACAGACACTTGTATAAACACGTGTATATATGTATAAGTTCCGTTCTCACTTTATCAACGTTTTATAAAACACAAAGGGCATTCATAAGTGTTTATTAACAGCATTTTAGCTCATAATTTAAACGTACTCACACGGGTTTTTTCGCGTTGGAAAGTTTATAAAGCAAGCAAGCATTTTAGCTATCAAATGGTTTGTCCCTTTCCGAAATACGCTATTTTCTAAAGAGCAAAAGAGACAAAACATTTTATATCAGTAATTTAGTTAAATATCGTTTAGATGAATAAGCCGGCTTGTCTTGTATAACATATAGCTTTGAAGTCCAAAGTATACTCATGGACACAGAGCTTAAAATAAATCTAGACACGTTCGATCCTAGTACAGCCAAGCTTACTATGTTAACATGGTACCGTGCTTCGGAAGGTACGTTAAATTGTCGGCCCCGATTGATTCAATCGTTAGTAGGAGCATGTCGAAGGGTTTCAGGCGGTCTAAAAACTCCGACGTCAGGGTCACTACTCTAACTTTTTTTACATGTTAAAAATATTATAATACTAGACACGCCCCGCGGTTTTACCCGCGTTGTGCCCGTTCCTGTGGGAATTTCGGGATGAAAAGTAGCCTATAACCTTCCCGTTGAATGTTGCTATCTATTACAAAACGAATTATTCAAATCAGAGTGATAATTCCTGAGATTACCTTGAACATACAAACAAACAAACAAACAAACAAACAAACTTACAAATTTTACCTCTTTATAATATAGACATCACTTTTGTACTTTTTTCTTAACCTTTAGCATCCTACTGTTAAGCATAAAGTCTCTCCGAAACTTTTCCAACCTTCCCTGCCCTTTCACTTATTTGGTTGCTCATGTCCTTACCTCGGAGACCGTTAATTTCTAAACAGGTAAACGAATCGTAAATCTACCGCTGGAGTCATTAAACAAACAAAAACAAATGCAATATACCTAATAGGTTCAAGAAATTAAGTTACAAAGTTTAATGTGTCGTTCAGGCCTTCTCTAGTACCTTTACCACGATTCTCCGTCGTAACAGTAAGATACTACTATAGTATAGTTGTAGTTAATTACTACCGTTTAATTTTTGTTTTACATTAGATCAGTTATTTTGTATTTATAATTTTTTTAGATCTATTTTTCTCATGCGTGATGTGTAACTTTAATTCAAAATTCCTTCTTCTATCATAAACGCGATAGTTCACGTTATTCGTTAATTTGCCAATTTTGTAGTTCATCAATTTCTCGGTTTACCACTATCCGTATTCGTACATTTCGGAAATAGGAAAATTATTGTTGTGACTTCTTTTCCGCAATCTGAATTAATTGTTTTAGGTATATTCTTTGCGGTTGATGATGGTTTTGCCAACAAAATATTTCGCCAACTTAAAAAAACATAAAAAATCTAGACGGACATATTGAGATAAACGTTTGGTATCAGTTGTTATTATTGGGCTAGTTATTCTGGTTACAAAAGTCTAAAAAAGAAATAAGATTTTCGATAGCAACAAATAGTAGAGGCACTGATATATTCTTTGCACACAAACAGGAATGCTGCTTCGTTTGTAATCAAGTTAAAAAGTTTCCGACATCCCATCGGCTAATGAACAAAGTTGGTGCAAGTGCACGGATGAGAACGTGTCTCAAATCACACATTCTATCCGACAGGTTGAACTTACCCTTTTATGGTAAACTAGCAGTGCCCCGCGGTTTTACCCGCGTTGTGCTCGTTCCCGTGGGAACTTCGGGAATTTTTTTACATAAAAACCTTCCTCTTGAATCACTCTACCTATTACAAAAAACCGCATCAAAATCCGTTGCGTAATTTTAAAGATTTAAGCATACAGACAAACAGACAAACAGACACGAAACAGAGACGACTTTATTTTATACTATGTAGTGATAACTTTTCTGGAAAAAACGCTAGTGGTGAAAAAGCACGAACGTTGGCGAATAAAAAAATATGTCGGGTAAACGTTGGAAATACTTTTTGTATCGCGCGGAATTTTGTTACGTTGATTTATTTAAAAATTTGGCTGCCAGTATTGTGATATATGAGAAGGCGTTCGTGATATCTTAGTAATGGTCCAATATAAGAGAGCTCTGATCAAATTGAATAAGTAGTATTTGGGACAATTGTGGATAAAGATGCGAATACGATTACTCGCTGGTGCATGCAAAACGCGTTGACATCGATAGTTTAAATTTTTTTACTATTTCAAAAGGTATTAACCGTAGATGCCCATCGTATATCTTAATTTATTTATATTAGGTACATAGTATTATGTATGTATGTATATATGTATATTTGCAAAATGTATACATTTTGTAATTCAAAAAAGAGGTAAGATGAAAGATGAAATGGAAAACTACGTATTTACGAAGTTTTAGAACATATTCAAGTCTAGATTCTTTGGAGTTGGTATCTAAAAAGTTTTCAACATTTTTCCAATAAAAGCAACTTTTCAGCCTAATTATGATATTCATATAACCTTCTAATACAATAAGTAACATTTTACTAGAAATATGTATATTTTAATAAAAAGACAAAATAATGAGTTTATTTTAAGTTCGGATCCAAGAACGGTCTTTGAATATTTATTACTTTTTGTTACGTTTTTCATCGCTCAATATAAAAATTCTGAGTATATTTTTTTGATGTTGACAATGAGAAACGTACCTAGTTTTTAATTATCTCATCAAATGTAACTCAATAACGTTCAAATGAACGTAATTAATTGAGAATCGTGTCTGAATTTATAAAAGAATTTCGTTTATGGGCAGAGATGTTAAGTTGATTTTAAAAAATTTAGTGTCATGTTATTAAGAATAGACTGAAAATAAATATTTATATCACAACCACGATATTTTTTATATTCAACTTATCAAATTTCTTATTCCACTATCTTTGATTCAATGTATTGGGTCCAAGAAATTTTAATACTTCGTCAAATATACTACGATCGCTCATATTTGATCAAACATAGATAATTAAAAATATAATAAGTATAAAACACTCGCACGCCTGCTGACGCTAAGAGCTATTCAAACGTATAATGTTATTAGTAACAATATTTAACGCACGAAATAGAATTACGCATAAGTACTTCGCTCTTCCGTGATTAAACGTACGGACCTATTGCTCCTCAACTTTAAGAAAGTCGAAAATAACCGATGTTTTATAGACCCATGATACTGACCAGCTACTTGTGTTGGCTAGTGGTTGTGCCAGTTCTTCAAACTTTACAAACGCGACAAGTCAACTATCTCTTTCCAAAAGCCAGCATTACGCTCATTTTAATATTTGTATGTAAAATTCGAAATCATTATATTATAAATCGTGATTAATTTATTAATGACTAATGAATTAATTAATCAGGATTTCCCAAAAATTACTATATCTAGAATCATTAAATTTTGACAGAAGATTAACGTACGGTGCGTATACGTAGAGACGCTCTTAGCAAAGCGTATTTTAGCAAAAGTTGATGCCACCTTGGAGATTCGTAGCCAGATTCGTAGTTGGTTTGGAGATTCGTATAAAGCACAGTTCGAAGCACTGTTCGTAGCAAGATTTAAAGTATGTAAGGAGATCCGTAGCAACATTATTTGGAGTACTCGCACTCATAGTCTATATGGAGGTTCGTAGCATGATTTGTAGTCTGTTTGGAGATTTGTAGCAGAGGATTCGTAGCACGGTGCGACGTCGGTTAAGTCATTTGTAGCACGGATTATTTTATCTCTGGATCCATTTGTGTATTATAGTTATATTCAAAAGGAATATTACTATTTATCTCCAATTTTCTCACGCAGCGGCCAGGTAAAACCGCGGGGCATATCTAATAATATTAATATTCATACTCTTTAGCCATACCAACGCGTATCAAAATATTTGACTCCGACGAGTTTGTTAAAGCTTACTGGTTACGCAATCTGCTAATCCACCGCTTTCTGGATTACCGCTTGCACCCTGTCTCGGAAGGATCTTATAAACATCAAGAGGGGTGACATTGACGACGGCTCTTGAGAAAATATGTCTGAATATTTAGCCTGATTTTGGTAAAGTTAAACCCTGCGCACGCTATACTCATAACAGTTTTAGACTGGTTTGTTTTCCGCGCACAAAACTGCCTTTTCTCAGTCGACGGTTACTTGTAATAATGATTTAGTCGTACAGGCAAAAAGTCAGTTTTGATTCAAATATGTTCCAATGCAATATTGACCGGGCTGGACCGAAACAAGACATTTAGTAGGCCTTTTTTAACTTCAATATTTATCTTCGTCTTGCCAAAGTCTAACATAAGAAGAAGTATCAAATAGTCAAAGCCAATTTCAGATCGATGTTGATATCGTTAAATCGCATGGTCCAGATAGAAATACCACCGTGACTTAATTCTTCGAAATCTCTTAAAAAAACAATACTAGTCCCTCTTAAAAGTCATTTAGTAATCGTTTGTTCAACTTCAAGTTTAGTCAGTATCAAAATGAAAAAGACAAATGATTGCTTGTCCACTGAAAAGTTTTAGTATCAGATAAATAAATTAATTCGCCTGAGTATCGCTTAGCCAATCAATAAGTTTTGCGACCAATTTTCGCGCAAAAATGTGATTTGTCACTTAGGACATTGTTTCGCGAGCCTTGGCGTATCCATTCTGGCAGCTTAGTAAAAAAACTTGATTTATTCATGCCCTATTGTTCTTTAGGATATTGTGTGTGAGGTTAAATGTGTGTTTTCTATGTATTGTGTGCTTTGTCACGCAGTTGACAAAAGTGGCGTTTTTTGTGAGTGATTTGGAATAGTGGGGAGTATTTTTCTTGGGCACACTGTTACTTCAAAATGGACATGCAAGTAAAAAGATTTACTATAGTAGACGGTTGTCACGGCTATCCTTTATGGAGGGAAAGTTCCTTTGACATTGAGGATAGGGTATTCTGCTGTAGGAAACATTATATCTACGTTTATTAAGTAGTAAGTATGTACTACTTACTTGGAAAGTAAATGGTACCTAAAACAGCCAGTGATAACTTTATTATATAATAATTAATTACAAATAGCAGTCGGTACTAGTTGTTTCATCGATAGACCATATAGGAGGCCTTTGGGCGGTCTGAGAACTCCGACGCCAGGGTTGGCCACTGACCTTCTAGAAATGAATGAATGAATTACGAATATTCACAGTATTACATAACATATATGATTTAAATATTATAATCCTCGATGAATCCTTATAAACCCATAGGTTGTTGTTTATAACATTAAGCAAAGTATGATAACGATAACAAACAAAGTTAGTTATAAAACGAATCAATTTCATTAATTATATTTTCAAAAACACACACAAAACTGGAACAAGATCAATTTGGTTTACGCTTTCAACGAAGTTTAAGAAGACGGATTACCTACTTCTTATGTAAAGTTAAGTTAAGGAACCTACATTGAGTTTAAGGAGGTTTAGATGATATTTTGTAACACTCTCTATACTCCAGTTTTATCCGCTTTCCCTCGTTTAAATAGAAATTGTGAGATAGGAGATAATGAATAGTGAATATGGTAGTACCACTAACTGCCGCACTCATCACTGGCGTACTCAAAGATTTATCCATTAGATCGACACTTAGCTAATTGATGTAATTGATGATGTCTCTGAGTACGGGTCAGAGTTACAAACGATTACTTTATAAGGTTATATAGTGATTTTTGGCAGTAAATACGAAATTAAATTTTGTGAAAATAATAATATCTTCCAATACGGTAGTGAAACGCTTATATTAAACTGTGCATATACTACAATGGAAAGTAAACGTATGCGATTGTGTCGATTACCAAATCTATACTAATATTATAAAGAGGTAAAATTTGTAAGTTTGTTTGTTTGTTTGTTTGTATGTTACAGCTAATCTCGGGAATTACTAGCCCGATTTGAATAATTCTTTTTGCAATGGATAGCCACATTCAACGGAAAGGTTATAGGCTATTTTTCATCCCGAAATTCCCACGGGAACGAACACAGCGCGGGTAAAACCGCGGGGCACTGCTAGTTCTTAATAAAGTATTAAGAATTACGTATAGAAGTGTATAGATAAGACATTCTAATTCGGAATTCAATTACTTAAGTTTGAATTTCCGATGCTTCTCATCATCCGCCTCGATACGCTGTCTGCTTAGCTTCAAAAGTGCTGATTATCTCACTAAAACTTTGGTTTCTCTTAATTAAAACAATGTACTGGTTAGTTTGTAGAACAATAAAACCGAAGTAAAACATTTGAAATTCTCACAAATATTCTTTAGTTAATCTCAAGTTACCGTTCGGGTAACTTTTGAAAAGCTTAGCGCTTTTGTTAACTGTTCTACCTAATATTTGATAAAAGTTGCTTCAAACCACTTGCGTTCCATAATACGCTTCTATTGATATCTTCAAACAATGCTTTCGATTATTTCATGATATTTTTCCTAATTCTTTATTTAAAATTGTTTACAGAGTTTTCTTTAACAATTATATATACGAGTCGTAGTGTTATTAAATTAAATCGATAGATTTGATATGTCGATAGAATACGTCAAACTCACTGAACTAAAGTTAAACAGTACTTTAAAACTACAAAATTGATTACTGCCGTATTCAGAAACGTCCATTAAAACGACACTTAACTAACTGACGTAATTGTTCACATATAAATCAAAATCACTCATTAAATCTGTCGGTCCCGGTTGTTTCAGTCGTCAGACCATGTCGGAGGTTCAGGCGGTCTAAAAACTCAGAAAGCAGGATTGGCCACTAACCTATTAGTCCATCGAAAAGTTACATTTGGGGTTGCGTTTTTTAGAGGACGCAATTTTATTTTTTTGATGTGTAGGGGGGGTCAGTGTAAAGCTAAAAACAAGTTTGTGGGGTCGCCACCCTTGTCCCACGGCCGCCATCTTGAAAATAGGGGTTGAAATGGTTTTTACGATATATCTCTTAAACTATTAATTTTATTTAAAAAAATTGTTAACAGTTTTGTTGCAAATTAAATTCTCTACAACTTTGGTCCACTAACTTTTTGTCGTAAAACTATAAATAAAAAGTTATAAGCGAAAATGTTCAGAAATTCGAGAAAAAAAATTATATTTTTCGATGTAACTTTTTTTTTAAACATTTTACGAGAAAATGATATCAGACTATTTTTGTAGATCGTTTTTTGAGGAACAAGTTTTATAAACAAATTTTTTTCATTAAGTCAATAGCTAAGGTTTTACAGCGCTCCGAAGTGAGTACAACTATACCTTTATTATACAAGCCCGTTGGCACAGTGGCAGTGAGAGCGCTTACTATGTCGGGGGTTGTGGGTTCGATTCCCGCCCGGAGTCAAAAATATGTGCAGACATAGTTGTTGGCGACGATGTCTGGGTGTTAATTATATATATTACTAGCTGCGCCCCGCGGTTTCACCCGCGTTGTACCCGTTCCCGCAGGAATTTCGGGATGAAAAATAGACGTTGGCCGATTCTCAGACATACTCAATATGCTCACAAAATTTCATGAGAATCGGTCGAGCCGTTTCGGAGGAGTACGCGAACGAACACTGTGACACGAGAATTTTATATATAAGAAGATATTCTTATAAAATATTTGTGTATGTATAAGTAGTGTAATTAGATTCCATAATACAAGCTTGGAGCTTACTTTGGGTCTAATTAACCGTGTGTGAATCTGTCCAGGTATATTTATTTATTATTATTTATTTATACGTGTGTACTAATAATGTGTCATCAGTTATTGTTTTTTTTTATTTATTTTGTTTTTTAAATTTTTTTAATTATAAATTTTACAATATTATTAATAATTAATTATATACTCTTTTCCCCACCACCCACGAGCTAGAGTCTGGAGGCGCGTTTTTTTTACGTGGTATCCCCAATAGGCATAATCCACGGTGATTTTCTAAATTAGAACTACTCCGTCCTCAGTCTTTTCGATGGACCAGGCTGCGGCTCAGCATCTGATCGGCTTTCTGAATTAAATATCAGTGGGAGAACTGGAGAAGGAAAGGGTGTTAATGTCGGCGGTTCATCATCAAAGTCATTTTCATTTATTAATTCTGAGAGTTCCATTACGTTGCTGCAAGTCTCTCCAGAACAATGGAAGCACACTGCAGAACATTTCAGCCCTGCTTTTCGACATCCACACATTGCTCCACAGTTTCCTTTGCATTTGCAAAAGATCAATTTTAGAAGCTCAGGGGTGCTGGAGGTTTAGAGTTCTGCACTGGCATTAATAATTTTCCACATTTTTTCCAGCCCCAGTCTTCAAGATCATTATAATTACTAAGCCACGACTGGACCTGATGGTAGACTCGGAAAGTATGAAAACGAGGTGTGTATATAAAAAACTATTATACCCCGACGCCGACATTAACACCCCTTCCTTCTCCAGTTCTCCCACTGATATTTAATTCAGAAAGCCGATCAGATGCTGAGCCGCAGCCTGGTCCATCGAAAAGACTGAGGACGGAGTAGTTCTAATTTAGAAAATCACCGTGGATTATGCCTATTGGGGATACCACGTAAAAAAAACGCGCCTCCAGACTCTAGCTCGTGGGTGGTGGGGAAAAGAGTATATAATTAATTATTAATAATATTGTAAAATTTATAATTAAAAAAATTTAAAAAACAAAAAAAATTTAAAAAAACAATAACTGATGACACATTATTAGTACACACGTATAAATAAATAATAATAAATAAATATACCTGGACAGATTCACACACGGTTAATTAGACCCAAAGTAAGCTCCAAGCTTGTATTATGGAATCTAATTACACTACTTATACATACACAAATATTTTATAAGAATATAATTAACACCCAGACATCGTCGCCAACAACTATGTCTGCACATATTTTTGACTCCGGGCGGGAATCGAACCCACAACCCCCGACACAGTAAGCGCTCTCACTGCCACTGTGCCAACGGGCTTGTATAATAAAGGTATAGTTGTACTCACTTCGGAGCGCTGTAAAACCTTAGCTATTGACTTAATGAAAAAAATTTGTTTATAAAAGTTGTTCCTCAAAAAACGATCTACAAAAATAGTCTGATATCATTTTCTCGTAAAATGTTTAAAAAAAAAGTTACATCGAAAAATATAATTTTTTTTCTCAAATTTCTGAACATTTTCGCTTATAACTTTTTATTTATAGTTCTACGACAAAAAGTTAGTGGACCAAAGTTGTAGAGAATTTAATTTGCAACAAAACTGTTAACAATTTTTTTTAAATAAAATTAATAGTTTAAGAGATATATCGTAAAAACCATTTCAACCCCTATTTTCAAGATGGCGGCCGTGGGACAAGGGTGGCGACCCCACAAACTTGTTTTTATCTTTACACTGACCCCCCCTACACATCAAAAAAATAAAATTGCGTCCTCTAAAAAACGCAAGGTTAGACCTAAAAAATTTAACATTTCGATGGACTATATGCGAAATAAATAAATTAATTAAATCTCTTACGTAGCTTTTGACGTCTCTGAGTGCCGGCGTTAAACTACGAAAGTGAATACAATTGAATTAAAATCCTTGTTTAAAAACAATGTATCAAATTGCTCGTTTTACGTGACACCTTCGTATGGCACAATGTATTCAGTGCGGGAGTTTCCCTCCGTTGTAGCGAAGAGGTTACGAGTGTCGGTACTTCGGCACTTATGCAAGATTGTTTTATCTCCCCTCTTCTCCAAGTTAAACAAAAACAAGCTTTATCTCAGTCTAAATGCCTCATTCCTACTCACTACAATGTCTCAACATTTGTCAAGATTTCAACCACAATTTTAACACCAATTCATCACAGCGCAGTGAAAATTTTGGGGTTGTTATTTTTTAACTGACGTTGATGAAATGTTTACTACATGAAACATGTATGAAATGTTTAGAATTATAATTAAAATCGTACTTGAAACGCGAATATAATTACTCAGAAGATGCTATGTTTTGCTCATGCCTTTGCATGCTTCGTTCATATTCGTATAGTTGGATTGAGCGGGTTAACAAGCTTCAGGCCAACAGAAGGCGAGTGTCACACGTAACAATTCTCAGGGCGCCTTGCACAAGACATTTTAAATCTATTTACTACCAATTACGATTTATGTTTAAGAAACTAAATTTGTTCGTTCTGAATTGTATCTTATATTGCACGAAATAGAACATAGCTTAAAACGAACGTCACTTATGTATCTATTAATAGTAGTTTATGCAACGTCATATAAAGAAGCTCGTCACTCGTTACTATTATGAAACTCGCTGCGCTCGTTTCATAAACTCACACTCGTGTTTTAATACCCGTGTTATATGCAGTTGCATACACTACTTTATCTTCACTATTTAATGCAATTAATCAAACAAAATTTTAAAAACAAAACACATTGCGAAACATTAAATTCACGCGTAGGTACGTGTATTGTCACAGTGAACTTGCCGCCATTAAAATCTAACCAATGAGAGCGCAGCTGCGCGTAGGGCCAATCAGGAGCGAGCGAGATCTTACCAAAGAGTTTTGTGTATGTAGTTTCGACGAAGTTTTCACGTATAACCCAACTATTTTCAAAAGCCAGCATATTATCAAAATTTTATACAACTAGTATGAGGATTTTGACATAAGGCTCGCCAGGTTAATTGGTCGCGTTATAATGATGTTATAATGTTAAATTATAATGATATTATAACATCATGTACAATTGCTTAAATTGAGTGTTTTAGTTGTCTGTGCTATAACAGTAGTAATTAAAAGTCAAGTATTGGAATCATAAGTAGAATGTTACAACATTAGTGTAGATAAACATATTTATTCGCTGAATAAAATTAAGAATGCTTGTGCAATTTATTCTTGAGAGTTCATCAACTCAGCGAGTAACTCAAATCAATCTAAACGGCGAGGCTATATTAATTTATTTAGGACTAGCCGTGCCCCGCAGTTTTACCCACGTTGTGCCCGTTCCCACGGGAATGCCGGAATGAAAAATAGCCCATAACCTTTCCGTTGAATGTGGCTATCTATTTAAAAAAGAATTATTCAAATCGAGCTGGTTATTCTCGAGATTAGCTCTAACATACAAACAAACAAACTTACAAATTTTATCTCTTTATAATATTAGTATAGATTGAGATATTTCAGCAAATAATATAGAAATAAACAGTAACAAAGTATTCTCTACATTGACTGAGAAAAAAGAATGAACACAGAAGCGAAAGAGATAAAAATATATCCCGCTCTCAAATTAAAAGTAAGAATGTTGTAAATTCCAAAGTATGCTCGAGTCGTAGGCTCTCTATTGGTCGATTAAGGTACCTCGCGAGTGGACGCTGCCCTTCACTCGTCTTCCTATTAGGACACCCTCTTGCTCCGTGAAGAGTCCTCGATTACTCGAAATCCCGGATTTTCACGCGTCTCTGAATTTCAACACAGAGGACACTCGGATCTTCTCTGCTTGTTATCCATGGTTTGTGTTATCATGTTGACGAAAATAATTTACTTTGTGTGCGGTACTTCTGATCTTGTCGGTCTTATGAACTGTGGTTTTTTGTCTGTTTGATATTTTTCAGTAATGAAATTGGACTTTGTGTTGGTAAATTAAATTATGGATTAAATCTTCTTTGGTTCCTTTATCTTAGTATCTTTTAGCTGTAGAGGTTTTCCAGTAAGGTTGACTCGACTATATGATATATACGCTGTGAAAAGAGTTTGCCATAATCTGGTAAGTATATGTCACAATGAAAAAGTAAAAGTATTAGCCTGTAACGTCTCACTACTGCGCAAAGGCCTCTCATCTCACTGAAAATATCAGTACAGGGAGGAGGATTTGGCATAATCACCACACTTGTCAAATGTGGATTGGTGATCTCAAACCCGAGCCATGTTTGAAAAGTAGGAAACATGTTTTCGCTCGACCCGGGAATTGAACCTAGGACCTCAGTCTTGGCAGGCGAGTACACATACCACTAGACTACCGAGGCGTCACCGTAAAATAAATTAAAGTTACAAACGTCCTTAGTTTATAAATCTAACATGTGAGAGATTAATCTCTATCTCGACCTAAATACTCGTATGTTTACCCTAAACGGTCCAACAGTCACTTTTAAACAGTCTCTCGTTAGATAAGGCACCGGCCCACTACGTCCCGGTACCTTTACCCTCAATATACTCGGTCTAAATAAGATTATTCCACGAATTTGCGAGCATGAAAGATCGTGGATAACGTCTTACCTTAACAAAATGTTCGAAAGATTAAGTTGTTGAATTTTCCAAACAATAGAAGTTACTGAAAAGTGGTACGCTACCGCGAGGCATTGTAACCGAAATATGTGAAGACAGCTGCTCTGGAATTGTCAGAAATGCATGGAAGGCGCGAATTGTGGATACCGCACGGATCGTGAATAACAATCTTTGTTTCAAATAAATGGTACACATATTTTACTTTGCGACATTATAGCGTCTTTGTGAATGAAACTGAGGTGGTTAACATTTACAGCGCATTCTTTAGAATGTTCATGTAAATTGTACCTGTAATCCTTGTTCATTATTTTTTACACAATATTCTGACCCAACTTAATTACTTACTTACTTCAATTTATTAAGATATGATAAGGCAGATTCGTTCACTGAAGTTATTAGTGCAACCAGAATAATTAGGAAAAATAATTAGCGTTTCTTGATAGATTAATTACATTAGCTACACCTAATGCGACCTTGTTTCATTCTACCTCAATCAACACATATCGTCTTTCAACTGTATTATCTACCTGTGACTACGGAAACTAGCTGTAAGTGCAGTCACTCACCGAATGCGACCGACTACCATATTCCTTACGACCGACCACGAAATTATTTAATATACTACTCCTCCCTGTGCTGATATCATCAGTGAGATGAGAGGCCTTTGTGCAGCAGTGGGTACATTTAGGGCTTATTCTATACTTACTTACTTACATCAGGCCATATATTAAATTAACCAAAAGCTCAATACAACAAGCTTGCGATCTTAAGCTCTTTCACGAACTTTAAAAACTCTACCGCTATAGAATGTGAAGTCGCATTTCAGAACTCTATTTCTTTGTAAGAAAATAATAAAGTATCTAATGTTGTGGCTGTATGAATGTTGGCTCAATGCCCGTTGAACATAACGCGTCCTTTGCATTCTCACGCGGTTCTAATCATACGATATACTGTTATTATAAGTTACTGGCAATTCTGCTATTGCACAATGAAATTCTAAATAGATTAAAACAGGTTCCTGGAACTTATGGGTGTGCATTGTATGAATAAAGGAGAAAATGTCAGAATTGTATTCTGATTCGAACTGTGTGGTTTTCTATGTCTATGTTTGGAAACCTTTAATTGCAGTGTCCCACTGCTGGGCAAACCAAACATTGTGAACATGATTATACTTTAAAATAGTTTTGTAGTAAATAAAGAATTAATTGACTAAATAAACGAGTTTTTTATGGTTTGAAAGCGCTATCCCAGAAACCAACAGCCAGATTTGAAAAAATGTACATACAAGAGTAGGGGAGTAGGATCGGTTTATGATCCAAAAATATTCACTAAAAAGACGTCATGGGTGACACCGCGGGGCCTTGGATAAAGTACAAAGCTTCACGACAGCTATAGATAAATAAAAAGGCTTTCGTCATATTAATTTACGCTTATCAGATATATTGATCTAGGAGTTCTATCTACGTATATATTTCAGTGTCTCATATCTTTACAGATTCCATTCAGACAGGAATCTCATTCATCTTTAAATTTAATTAACTGTGATATAAAGTAACGTTCTCGATCCAAGCACTCCAGCTACTTAAACTACAATGAAATTCCAATTACGAATTGAAGTCAAAGCTTTGTAATTAGAATTAGTCAAAACCTTGAATCCCATATTTTGTCTGATCTATTACGTTTGAAAGCTGGATAAATGGCTCCTTATAACTTTCCCTGCGATCCAGATGCTAACAATACCACCCCAAGAACACTCTCTAACTGCAATTTGTAAAACCAACGACAGAATAATCGCATCTTACCGTTGAAATGGAGACCGAGACGATGGCAATTCGAAAATAGTTTGCTTCCACGCTTCTACGAATTAGATTCAGCGCTGTGAGATTCTGTACGTAGATATTGTTACAATGTTGTGAAAAGTTCGTGATGTATAGACGAGCATACTTTTAATATGTTTGATGTGACCTAGATATGTTGGTTTGTAGTTTTCGTCGTGGACTGTGTGCTTTTAGAGGATACACCGTGTAGGTAGTATGTAACAGGGATAGCACGGTGCGTGGTGCACATATTTTGGAAAAAAAGAACTCTTAATGCCAATACATCTAGTGGTATGTGCTTTCCCCGGTCAAGACTGAGGTTCTGGGTTCAATTTCTGGGTCGACCTAAAATGTGTTTCCTACTTTTCAAACATGGCTCGGGTTTGAGATTACTAACCCGAATGAGGCAAGCGTGGTGATTACGCCTAATACTCTTCAATGTACTGATATCTTCGGTGAGACGAGGGGCCTTTGCCCAGCAGTGGCATTGACAAACGCTGTTATGTTCAAAAAAGTATATTATCATATTACCGAATAGAATCTACTTTAGATAATAAAGGTACCAAAACATCTTGCCCTAAAATTCCCAGTTTATACAATAAACAGATTTGTGCCAGAATAACTTATCGATGATATCCACTGGGAACGAAGAGGCTCTCACTTTAAAGCGGATTTTTTATTTTATATGTAATCTAAAAGGTTTTTATTTGTCGAATCTGTGTCGTGCAGCATCTAATCTCAATGACAGTCTCAATGATGTCAGTAACGTTTTTATAATTGACCAAAATATACGAATGTTTCAAGTATAATCACGAACAATATAATGAAAGGGTACTTATATAATACACTCGCACACCAAACTAGTGTTTTACAACTTTGTAGAAAGAAGTTTCTCTCGAAATTCGATTAAAGGGTAGCCCGCAAGACTTTTGCTTCGGAGTTCTTTGTGAAATGTGGTAGCTATTCCAAAGTTATACCAACTTTATAAGGAGGTACTTTGCAAAAATAGTTAAGATGAAGTTGCATATTTTTTGATTAAGATTTAATTTAGATACTATTACTTTAACGAATAACAAAAAGCTTTTTAACTTTTATACAGCAATTCCTAGATTTTTTTTAAATCTATATAGTTCGGATTATTTTCTGATAGCGTCAATTTCGAAAGCTTTCACAAAAGCTTCTGTAAACAATAGTAAAAAAGTATGTATTTTGACAATTTATACGTGCAATATTTATTTAAACTATTGTAATATACGATAGTTTTACAGGAGAGAGAGAGAGAGAGAGTGTGTACCGACATTTTAGAAAACATAACATTGAATTTTGCGTGCCTCTTACATGGTGAGTTGCATAAGAACTCTTAATCTATTTAGTACCTAAATATGATTAAGAAAAAAGGATGTTCGTCCAAATTGTATTTTATATTGAACGAAATAGGTCACAATTAAAATCGAACGTCATTCTTTAAAAATATAATAGGAACTTAATATAATAATACATGTGCAATTCACAATAAATGTATTTATTTTTAAACTGCGCTAGCCACCGTCGCTTTACTACAACATGGCAGCACAATTATTGCATAAATAATAATCTTAATAACACAAAATATATTGAGTTGAAATTCCATTTAACTTCGCATGGAGAAGTTAGGCTAAACTTTAACATGCAAGAGGTGAAAGAATATTTAAACAGGTTCGCAAACGAGTTTGCTATACAGAATACTTATATGAGTATACTAAGTATTATACTTAAGCAACAGTCGGCGGTTTCACCCGTAAAGTCAGTAAGTTCCCTCAGTAGGTCAGGAGTCAACTCTGTTGTCAAGGTTTTTAGATATGACTCTGATATGGTCTGACGATTGACACAACTGTTTTAGCTGTCTCATGATGAGATAGAAATACTTATTATGCTATCTACTACTCGTATGTGCACCCTTTATTTTTACAGTTAGTCATTTCATTATAAGTTTCACAAAAAATGTTAATCAAACTACTTATTAGCGATATTGCAGCAAATATTAATTAATTATTTTACACTTTACTGCCACTTTTTTCATATATTATACTAGCAGCGCCCCGCGGTTTTACCCGCGTTGTGCCTGTGCCCGTGGGAATTTTGGGATGAAAAATAGCCTATAACCTTTCCGTTGAATGTGGCTATCTATTACAAAAAGAATTATTCAAATCGGACTGATAATTCCCAAGATTACCTCGAACATACAAACAAACAAACTTACAAATTTTACCTCTTTATAATATTAGTAAAGACGTCAAAATCACTCATCTAATCTCTACTAAGGAAGCGTTAATGATGTCTCCAACTTTAGGTATTATTAAGTAGAGCTTGTAAGCGAGAACAATGCAGTATAGACAATGTGGTAACTGAAACAAAGTAAAATCGGGATGCAAGAGGCAATAATTAATTATTTGTTTATAAGAACGTTTAATTTGAGGCAAAGTCGCCGCCGCAGTTTGACCAAAAGTTTAAATATCGCTTACGGTCCGTAGTCAAAGCAGGAAACTCTTTTTGAGCAAGAAATTATTCATTAGCCTCGTGGAGGGAGCAGCGAAGCCAACAACGAACCCATGTTAACTTGAGACTCAAAGGAAACATCGTTACACATTGTTTTAATAACGGCAAACACTTCTGAATACCTATTAACTAAGTTTCGGTGTTGTTATTTGTTTTTTACGTTTTAATACACAAAGTTTGGATGGATTTGGCTTTTGGTATGTTTGAATTTTTTCCGTGAATTTTACTATTCGAAAAAGCTCATGGTTTGATAGACCAAATGATGGAGAACATCTCAGAAACTAAAGATCAGTACAGTGTGAAAAAATATGCACAGCACTTGCTCTAATGAAGTTTTGACATAATTTCTATATTAATAAATGCATATGGCGGCATAAGGTAAGTCTTTTTATATTTGTGCTTTGCGGTAACCCGTTTCATTTTCCATTTCTTTTACGTTATTTAATATTGTGAAATATGTTAATTAATATAAATACAACTCGCCTGAACGACTCATTTCTGAGTGACTATTTGTTAAACAGACACCGCAGTCAAACTGAATTATGAAACATATTCAATAAAACAATACAATACAAAGCTAGAAACATAACGCTGTCACATAAATTGAAAAATCGTTTTTCCATTTCATTTTGAACAAATCTAGCGTAAACATACTACTTTCTTTACTGGCTGTGATACACGGGTTTACTTTAGTTCATTTTTTAGAAATAAATTTTGTCTCACTATTTTTAAGCGAATCGCCAAAGACCAGACCTAAGAGTCGAGTCGTCGGCGCGGTTTGGGCGCCCGTGCGATGTTCCGCGTCTTGATTTATCTCTAAAATGGCGCGGTTGCGCCGCGTTTCGGGCGGAAAAGAGACGCGGTTGAGGCGACCAAGAGGCGCGGCGGCGGCGGCGAAGAGACACGACGTGACGCTGACGCAACTCTTGAGTGAGCGCTCTCCCTTATAGTTTCAATTGAAGTCATTTTGAACACAGCTTTATTACTGTGCAGGCAGCAACAGCTTGCGGAAAGAATGATCATAGTATTCTAGTGTGACGGACCATGTTGTTCAGGTTTCCCCAGTCACCATCGCCGGTCCCGCAACGTGCGTGACATACAGACGGATAACGATATGTAGCTTTATTTGTAACTTGTATAGTGAGTTGTCGAACAATATCCATTGTAATTGTAGCAGTTGTAAACCCGATCGTTTTATCGTTAAAACAAATGAGATCGATAAGTCAAAAGCGCGATGTTTCGTTCGCGCATAAAATCAAAATATCGCGGCTCCGGAAATTGGATTATAAATTTATATGTTTTACTTTGCAATTTAAACATAATTATTTCACATTCTTGCAATGATGCAGAAACTGGTTTGTTTAGTACAATAGACGGAAGTATTTTGAAAAGTTGCCGGTTTAATTGAACTTGTCTTTTGTAGGTCGGAATGTTGCCCTGCCCGTGGATTGGCCATGCGATTGGAATTATGGTATTATACCATTTGTTTTCGATTTTTTCTCTATGAGTAAGTAACGTTAATAATTACAGAAGCCTTTCCTTGAGCCTTGTTATTATTTTGTGATATCTAGGTCTTCTTTATTAAAGAGGGGAAAAACGAGAAAATAGAATTCTTGGATAAAATTATATTAGATTTGAATCAGTCAATAAAATACAATTGAAAAAACTGCTCTTAAAACATTATTATTATGAAAAAAATCTATTTTTCGGGCAAATTCGCCCAAAAAGCCCTAGGGTTCTCCCTACAAGTGTCATTTTGACCATTCTCCTCTTCTAAAACCAAACAACATTTCTAAGTTACCGACTTCCTTAATCGTTAAATTCTTAAGGAAGTATTATGGCATTCAAAAACTTTATTTTAACTAATTTTTATTTATTTTACAGGTCCAAATAGATTGATAAGCCTTGTACGTAAAGGTCATGCTTACCTAGAAAAGAGATCGTGTTTATTTTTCATTGAAAATAACCCAGTGGATATGGCTAGGCAAAAAAATATCACCTACCTCTTCTATACATATTCAGAAGTTTTGGAAACTTGTTGCCTGAGGTATTATTCTAAGCCCCATGGGAAAAGGGTGAGTTCATCTATCACTACATATTATAAAACAAAGTCCCCGGCCGCGTCTGTCTGTTTATCTGTTCGCGATAAACTCAAATACTAATGCACGGATTTTGATGCAGTTTTTCAAATAGATAAAGTGATTCAAGAGGAAGGTTTATATGTATAAAAATTCCCGAAATTCCTACGGAAACGGGCAAAACGCGGGTAAAACCGTGGGTAGCTGCTAGTATACAAATAAGCAATATACCAATCACTGATTAATCATGAAATTTCAGAAACTATAAGTACTAGGCTTCAAGTTTTGTATCGAGGCTACTTTTAGGACGTAGGTGCTCGCTAAGAAAGAATTTTGCGCTTTAACCCCTTACAGGGGGTGGCCCTTTCACCCGAAGCGATGCGAGGGCGGGACGCTAGTAATTAATTAAGATAACGTCAATAAGAAAATAAAAGTCGCTTTAAAATTTAATTGACTTTACGGGATAAATTATCCTGAATCTTTTTTTAGAACCGTGTCCATGGTAACGGTTTCACTTATTGATTAAATAATGCTGTACAGCCCTAGTATCAACGTTTCTCGTGTTGTAAGGAATGTTATTATAATTATACACCAACCGCCTTATTCATAAACGATATTTAACTTAAACAGTGTTTTAAAGTGTTTTGTCTCTTTCGCTCTTTGGCAAATAGGGTATGCTGGAGAGGGACAAACCATTTGATAGCTAAAGTGCTGTAAATAAGCGTTTATGAATAACTAGCAGCGCCCCGCGGTTTTACCCGCGTTGTGCCCGTTCCCGTGGGAATTTCGGGAATTTTTTTGCATAAAAACCTTCCTCTTGAATCACTCTACCTATTACAAAAAACCGCATCAAAATCCGTTGCGTAATTTTAAAGATTTAAGCATACAGACAAACAGACAAACAGACAACGACTTTGTTTTATACTATGTAGTGACTATGTAGTGAAGCCCTAATATAATAAAGCTGATGAGTTTAGTTTTTGTTTTTTTGTTCTAACTTCCAAACCGATTTGAATAATTATTTTTGAAATAAATAACTACTCGTACATTTTACTGGAAGGTTATAAGGTTATTCTTCCTCTCAAAATGCCCACGGGAACGGAGACAACGCGGGTGTGTACTAACTGGGACCAACAATTGTAAATGCCCTCTTAAGCTCGGTAGCGCTAAGGTAGAAATGTATATCGGCCATCCAAGTAACCATCCGAGCTAACCCACACGGACTTACTTTTTTGACAAGCCCGTTAGCACAATAGCTGTGAGAGCGCTTACTGTGTCGGGGGTTGCGGGTCCGATTTCCGCCCGGAGTCAACGATATGTAAAGACATAGTTGTCGGTGACGACATCTGGGTGTCGATATTTTTATATCGACACCCAGATGTCGTAAAGTATTATTGTATGTATATGTAGTAGTATCAGTTAGTTAGATTCCATAATACAAGTTTAGAGCTTGGTTCGGATCTCAATAATGGTGAGTGAATTTGTCCGGGTGTATTTATATTACCTATTACTAGCTGTGTCCCGCGGTTTCACCCACAGCGCACCCGTTCCCGTAAGAAATACGGGATAAATAGTATCCTATATCCGTCTCCTGGTTTTAAACTACCTCCCCACCAATTTTCAGCCAAATCGGTTCAGCCGTTCTCGAGTTATAAATAGTGTAACTAACACGACTTTCTTTAATATATATAGAAGATTATTACTTATTTCAGTTAGTTTTAATAACGCCAGTGTGTTCGCTGCCTAATGAAGTCGGTCACGCTACTCTTCACGGCATGGGCTTGAATCATACGAGGGACGAAATGTTTCCTGAAAACGTCGCAGTTTCAGTCCTCTTCCCTTCCAAGTGCCTGGATTACGTCAGTGACGATGCGGCGGACAATACTAAAAAAAGAGAAATACTTTCACAATTAAAACTTAAAAGAAAAAGTATAAAAGATTTAAATTATTTGTTGCTTTTTTATTGGTTCTACGACAATGGAAATTACAAAGTGGTATGTTTAGTTTTTTTGTATATTCTCAATACCACAGTCACAATTTACCATTTAATTCTTGATTGTCACTAGAGCAATCTAACTGTCTCAAGTTTTATACCAAAATAATCTCTCAAATTTCACATACAATTTTTTCGTAAATAAGTAAGTAATTTCATTTAGTCCTTTTGAAACTATAAAAAGGCTAAATTACGTGCAGACATGTCACTGAAAATACCTTAAAATGGCGTACCCAAGTAACTCTAGTTTTATTCAACTAATTCACAATTTGTCAGGTAAGGATAACGAGACTATTCATCGCAAAAAATTACGGTAAATTGGAAAATCACCGGGCTTCCTCTGTTCAGAGAAAATTGCTCTTCCTTGACAAAGTTAGTTGGTTAGATACAACTATACAAGGGTAATTTTATTTTATTAGCTCTAAGGAACTATACCGCTTCTTATTACCCACAGTTCGCCGCAGTTTGATGCTGGCGAAATAGTTACCAATCCGAAAGTTCTTTTTCGAATTATTCAATAGAAAAAGTAGTGTTACACTCAGTTATCGGCTCTCGTTTTAATCATACGTCTTAGTGGCAGATCATTTTATATGAATTTATTCACACTTTCCGACCGCTGTTAAGATGAAACTGAGTGGAATGATGATGATGATGTTGAAACTCTGGGAATCTGACAGCCCACAAGCGGAATTCATTTTAGGTAGTGACTGCAGTAGCATGCAGCAACTGCCAACCGCAGCAGTGTTGCCGCGCTCGAAATTTCATAGAAATTCGAGATTCATAAAAAATCAGAAGTGATGCTTGCGATCGGCCGTTGTTGCCAGCTGCTGCCGTCGCTACCAAAAACAGACCTTTAATCAACATGATTCTATAATGTCCCTACAGGTATTGTTAGTGAAGCCTTTCATCTCACTAACGATATTACAGTGAGAATAGTATATAATCATTCATCAGTCGTATATTTCCTTTTACAAAGTTATAAAGTAGCGAGTATACAAAAGAGTAATAAATAAATAGTTAAATAACAGACTAGCCGCCTCTATCTCAGCTCGTTTATCACTTGCATCTGTGACACATGAAAAACTTCCATTTCTTTACTGACTAAATGATATTGCGATTTCTCCTTACAACCCGGTGACACTTTTAGTAGTTGCGTAATTTTTTTTGCGGTCCCCACTTTTGTTAACTCACTAAACTGATCTTTAATCTCTAAGATATAAGGGTAGTTTTCAAATGCAGTATTAATAATGGTGATAAGATACTTTTGCTTAATGCTGCTATGAAAACAGTTGTTTAGTATAATAAATGGTAGTTTTGTTTTTAATTTTATTTTTGAATGTTGTTATTACTGAGCATTACATTAAGTCATAGATGTTGTAATTTTATTTTTTTTAAACTTGAGCATCAACTATGGTTTTTAGATATTAAAATAATCCGATATGGTGCGAGTGAAATGCTAGGAGAGTAATAACTAAACTTTCCTACTGCGGGTTGGTGATTTCAAACCCAAGCAATGTTTAAAACGTAGATATGAAATAGGCTTCATTCGATTCAGCAATTGAATTGAGATAGATACACATGTCACGAAACCTCCGAAGCATTTTTACTTAATGCGTTTTATCAAGATAAATCCATAAAATGTCCATTCATCCATTTTTGTAAACAATATAATATAATTCTTTGTCAACAAATAAGACTATGTAATAAAATATTTGTCAGTACCAGTCTGGTCCATATTAAAAGAAATTCAAGGTTGTTTAATTCCAAAATCTTTTGAAAACGAAAAATAAAATTCTCATCAGAAATTGAGTCAGAAACCAATCAGATCTGGATCTGGTTTTAATTAAAACTTTTTTTTCATATTGTGACTAAAAACGTTTTGTTATTTCGGCCTGTCATCGGCATGAAACGATTTGGTGAATAGTAATGTTGTAGCACAAAATGGTTATTGAAAGTTGACAAGTGAAACGAAGAAAATGGAATAAGTTAACGTAATAATTTTATTATTGATATTTAGGGCTTGTGCCGTAGTTTGACTAAGCGATGTTCAAAGAATATATAATTTTTTTATACCGGAATTACCACGGGAAAGGACAAAAGGATACAACACGGTTCAAATCCCGAGGTAATGCCAGTTGAAATATAAAATTAAATCTCATTTCGAACTCTGCATACCATGTAAGGTATATAAAATACCTCGATCATATTCTCAACTATTTAGTACAAAATGTTGAAAAGTATTTCTCGAACGTTGCTCACTATAAAACGAATTAAAACCTTCTTTGTTTTTCTTAAAGCCAGCCTTTTCTCATCCATAAATCCAGCCAGTACAGGTAAGTAACCCACTAACTTTTATTTACCGAACCCATCCTTTTTTTTAAACAGTTTACTGAAATATATATCGTGGAAACACGAAGGAAATTTCGTAGAACTTGACTAAGCCCCAGGGATTATTTTATGGACTGCACTTGAGTACCTCGCCGCATATAAAGCGTGATGTTTATGAGAACATGTCTTGAATTTCTACATATTTGGACTCTTTTTTAAAATATTTGACTTTGGATTAGAGTTTACTTTGAAACTTGGATTAACCCTAAGTTTCAAAGTCTGACAAGATCGTATTTATAGTGTAATCGAATCTTTAGTAGTGTTCGATTAGTATCGAAACTGGCAACTTAGTAATGTTTCACTAATGCATAAACAAGTACTAGAGTATTTTTTAAATGCCAGTTCGGAGCATGGTATCTACTTAATAAAATAACATAGGTAGTTCTTAGTACTTAGTAAATCGCCCAATCTCTCGACTCTGTACTTTTAATTGATTGATATTTTACAGTGAGATGAGAGACCTTTCCAACAGTGTGCCATGACATCGTCCAACTACTACACTCAAATACTTTCAAACCACATTAATAATAATCTAACCGATTCTAACTTATTAAACCAAAAGGTAATATAATAAACCTAATTCCACAAAAATAAACCAGAGTACAGTTAATCTGCAAATTGGGCCCGATTTAATAGAACTTGGGCTGAAAATGGCCCGTTATGTTGGGCACACCGCGTGTCGCCTATGGGCACCGACTTACCTTTTTACATCAATAATATATTCGCAGCCGCAAAAGGGATGGATAATTGTTCTATTTGTTTGGACTGGGGTTGAGAAGGGTCGCCGTCCAGTCATTTATTTATGCAAAAGCCATCGACGCTGCTCTCGGATAAAATTGCATGCGACCTTCACCTGTTATACCTATTTATAATTCAGTGGGTACTCGCACAATTGTCTCGAATACACCTTTTTTACTTTTGTTTAATTAGCCGTGTATGGCGTCTCTGGTAGATCCGGTTTCGGTAGGTATCCGATAGGAAAAATTCCCCCTCCGGACTATTGCCTTCCGAGGTAGTCGAATATCCCATCACTACACCTTTTTCTGAGTAGAAGAAATTGGCTTTGGTTCGTGTATCAACCGTAGTTCATTAATTCATTAATTTTGAATAGGTTTGAGGTCAACCTTGGTGATGGAGTTTTTAGACCGCCTAAAAGCCACTGACATGGTCTAACTATTGAAACTGGGACCAACTGCTTAACATGCCCTCCGAAGCCCGGTAGCGCTCAGATGAAAATGGCACTATTTATTTATTTATTTAATGACACATCAACAGTGCTGCATATTATACATTAATGGCACTATGGGCCACGTTCAAGTAGAGGCCGAACTGCAAGTTGAGATATTTATGAACTCGTTAAAAGAATATAGTTCTCACACCAACCTCACATTTGGTTATCAAAACGCTTTGCTAAACTAAAAGTCGTAGTAAGTACAGTAGCTATTGGTTCGATTGTTTGATTACACACTATGATACTACACAAGTACTGACAAACTTTACTAAAAAAACGAAGTTCATATCCATCTTCTACAGCTATGTTTGAACTTAAATTAATTTAACAAATGAAGCGCCTGAATTAGTATTTTTTTCTTTTAGGCTTATTTGAGATTAAAATATTGTCATCATTATTATTTAATGTGCAGCGGTCAACCGATGAGTTCACCGCACAAAATAATCATGGCGCATTGCGCTTTACGTACAGTTCACAGAATCTCTACATTTTAGGTTAATTCATATTATGTTACAGCAGAATGAGGTAATCTTCGACGGAGTAATTAGTCCTATTTGAATGTTGATTAGTCTTTCCAAAGAGGTCTTTAAGGAGGATAAAGAAAGTTGGATCTTCAAAATCTTCATAAACTAACTACACTTGTTTTGATAGAGATTTTATAAATTCGTTTAGAGACAAAATAAAACACTTAGCTGAGTGTGTAGAGCTCCTAATTTTGCAAAACTAACCAAAACGATTTTACGTGTTTTTCGGCCGGTGTAAATACCTAAGGCCGGTACCCATCATAAAACATCAATGGTACATTATTATTTGAAACCTAAGTATACAAAAATTGAATTATAATTCAAAGTTACACTCGAAACCTTTATATTGAGAGAATCACAATGGAATTAATATGAACACAAAAGTAACGGGTACTTATTAATTAAAACATAAACCTGTACAATTTCAACAAAAACAAAAGGAAAAGGGAAGCAATAAGAAATAATATTTCATTTTGAATCGTTCAAGAGGAACTGGAGTATAATCCCCGCGAAAGGTTACCGGTAGGGTGGACGCCATGTTAAAATAAAACAAGTACCTATTCGTTATTATTTTACCAAGAAATAGAGAAACACGGTATTTGCTGTAAGCGCCCACTGTTGGGCGAAGGCCTCTCTTTTCACCGAAGATCATTGCAGAATGTAAGTAAGTAAGTTCGAGTGGGTCAGTGGCCAACCTGGTGTCGGAGTTTTTAGACCGCCTAAAGGCCTCCGACATGGTTTGACAATACATACATCATCAGTACAAAGAGGAGGAAATAGAGAAATGTAAAAATAATTATTAGGAATGTTAAATATTTTCTATGACAGTGTCATTCGTCCGAACATTACTTTGGTTCGATTCCCGGTGGGGACAACAATATCTCACAAAAATCTCTTTGTGAGACTGTCCTCAGTTTGGCTAGGGCATTGCAGGCTGAATCACCTGATTGCCCGAAAAGTAAGATGATTCCGTGCTTCGGAGGGCACGTTAAGCCGTCGGTCCCGGTTACTTTCTACGGATAGTAGTCGTTACATGAGCCATGTCAGAGGCCTTTGACGGCTCGATAACTCTGAAACCAGGAATGCTCAGGTTGACCATCCACTCGATGAAGAAGAAGATATAAGTTATAAAACCATGGTTTGTATTTAACAGACATTTAACAATATAACAGTAAAATTGGGAACTCTTTAACGAACATAAATATTACGTTAACCGATAACAGTTTGAAAAAACCTACCCTTAGTACCTCTCCACCAGGGCAGTGATACGCTAAGCCAGATTTGATATTCACAGCATAGCATTGTAAGATAGCAAACCTCTGGCGGAGTCTAAAATACAATAAATTCCATACCAACGCCAAGCGCGACAGGACTGTAAACGACAAAAAACCGTATAGCTTTTTAATACATTTTGTAAATCGCCGGGCATGAGCAAAAAGTAGTGGATCGCAACCAGTGTTTACCACTATTGGTTAGTTTCACTCTTAAAATATATTACTATCGTCCAAGTGTCGTTACATTAAGCGATTATGAAATATTCGATGCATTCGGAAAACAAAGTTTAACGCTACGGGCGTTAGCGTTCAAAGACGTCAAACGCTTTCTTAGTAGAGATTTAATGAGCGATTTTGACTTTTGATTTTTTGATTTTTAATGTACGAAAAATTAGGTCAGTTGGTTAAGTATCGATTTAGGTAATGGACATGTTTCAGAGTCTCAATGAGGGACGAATCTTGACATTTATGACCTTTGGGTAACACTCAGGTTCTACATCTTAATTTCGCTTTTACGTTCTATTGAAATCGTAATTTCTAAGTCTCTAAATATTGTAGGCTTCGGCTTAAGCGAAAATTTCTCATTTTGATTGGATACTATTTTTACGGTTACACTTCGCGTTTATTTTACATTTTTATCTCACGTTTTGGCTACTTTACAGGAACCTTGGTTACAGAAGAATGTCAGATAAAAATGTGAAATAAAAGCTATTTGTATCCGTTAAAGAAGTTTCAAATTAAAGTCTCCAAATGTCAACGAACGTTTATTATTTTAATTAATATTTAGTTTCACGCAACATATTCCGTAACGAAATTGATGCAAGTATTCCCGTGACCATACCTTCATACAACTGTACCGTTTAGTTCTAATGAGATTGACCCAAATGAACAGTCTAAAACCGAAATTCCAGGACCATTTTATAAAAGCAACAGTCTCAACACAGTATTTAATTACTTTTCTATTTAATTCGGCTTCTATTTGCAACGAAAGTTTGTCACAAAACGAGCAACTTTAATCCATGTGAAGTTTATGAGGCTTACAGAACGCGAGGCATAAATATTTAGTCATTATTTGAACAAAGTGGAACAACTACGTAGCTACGACTACTATATTCGCTTCCCAGTCACTAAACTAAAAGTGGTTTCAGAAAAACGGGCCGAAGCACCAATTAAACAAGTGCTTATTCTTAATTACCTTGTTCTTTTCGCAATGGTCATTCTCTGGAGTAATGCGGAGTGGTGTTGCGCAACTATTATGGCATAAACAGAATATAACCTATATTTATTCGGGTGTTTAAGGAGTCAAATATCTCCGATTGTAGTTACCTTTATTATTTTACCAAAGTACGCTTGATCTAAGCTCATTTTACTGAACACGATTGACCTTAAAATCACCGATACTGTGTGTCACCCATGATTCCTTTGCTCTATAATAACGTTGGATCTAAAATCATTCATACGATGGTATTATAATAAGGTACAGCAGATAGCTATATGTTTTGATCTTCGTTGAAGAGATATAGTTAGCCGATCTTTGTTATACACTACCTATGTAAAGTTTGACATTCTAACACTACCACTAAGAGACAAGCAAAGTACAAACTAGTACTGTGCCTCTGGCACAAGCAAGCAAAGCAACTTGCTGACTATTTCCTCCTAGAAGTCTATGAGCACCTCGAGTGTAAAATAGTTTAGAATCTATGTACTATAGTGGATAAAGACAAAAGTTGAATCCCGTTGAAATAACATTTTCGTGCAAGCAATGTATTCAAACTTAACACAATACATCTCACAATAGTTCTATTTATCATATAAATGATACGTTTTACAAAACAAAATTGAAATGTAAATAAGAATATGGATACCACAGTTCTGTAGCATAGTTCTCAAATTGTAAATATTCAAATCACGGATTGTTTACATTTATCCGAGTCCCGTAACGGAAGACAAGAACTAAGCTTAGATTTTATCTTGTGTTTCCACTCTACATGTGTACGTTGCCTTTATTTTTGTATGTAAACTATCTAGTCAAAGCTGTCTTCACAACTAATACGTTCCAGCGACAGACTTTTGGCAAGTTTACATTTACATATTAACACTCTACTTAAAATCTTTCGAATAATTAAAGAATAATCGTTTTTCTAACGCCTTTTATTTATTCGTGGTCGTGTCGCATTCCTGTAGTAATTCGTCACTTGAGCTTAGCGAATTCGATAATTAGGTGTAATTAAAGATTGCGGTGTGATAAGCATACAATTTATAACGTTGCCTGTGACGTTACCCTTAGACCATGACGGAGGCCTTGAGGGGGTCTAAAAACCCCAACATCAGGGTTGATCACTAACATATTCCAACTGAAATATATACTTAATATTTCTGCAACACCCTGTGACTTCAAAATAATATAGTTTTGGTTTCAAAATAACTAAAATAATTTGTCAAATTGTTATTACAAACAGTACGGTTTAGACATGTCACCTTTGTACAAATGTTGATTAATTAGTACAATCACGAATTCCAGTTACGTATATACATAGATATATTTAGTATAAAGTTATTATAAGGCAGACGTTTTAGCTTGAGGATTATGTAATATATATTTTGAGGGTAATTCATTGTCACATTTGTTATAATAATATTTAGGACTTTAATAACTGTCACAGTAAAAGACACACGTAGCTGGCTCTTAAGTAGAATAAACGCATCACGAAATAAGTATATTTTCATTTTTTTACCGACTTCAAACACCGAAGGAGGAGTTTGAAAGTAAAGATTGACATAATCAATTTTTCTAAAACCTAATCTACCTAATTAAGCAGTTATAACAACAACAAGATCTAATCACACGCAGAAAGAGCGAAATGTAACCGCGGCGTCAGCATTTTTAAATTGGACTAATACCTTCGTAATGAAATGACCGACTAATTGTGCCCGGATCTACGTAACCGGATAATCAAACTGGACCGGTTAGTCTTTGTAACATCAAACTAGAATTCTCTTTGAGTTACCTTAATCCAATAATTACTAACGTATTATTCCTGTACGGAAAAGGACTCCGTACCAAATAATTTCCTGCTAAGGGCCTTTGTGAAACTTTCTTGTTTTGTGTTTTGCTTAGCGTTTGCTTTAAGACAATTAATATAATCAATTTTAATTAACTAATGGTAACCGTGTTGTTCTTTCGTTTGTCTTGAAAGGGAAGTGGTTTCTCGGATATTGCCTTTTTCCGTTCGAAAGGATAAGGTTAGCAGCAAAATCTTACCGGCTAATTGGTAATCTGCCATACTTAATAATAATTACCGCATATTTGAAAGGTTTATCTTACAGAGTGTTTTTATATAACTACCACCCGTGTCTTTGCCTGTACATAGAGATGTCGAACGCTTTCTTAGTAAACTTTCAATGAATAATTTTTGACATATAATTTTTGAAAAATTACGTCAATTATCTAAGTATCTATACTAATATTATAAAGAGGTAAAATTTGTAAGTTTGTTTGTTTGTTGTTTGTTCGAGCTAATCTCGGGAATTACCAGTCCGATTTGAATAATTCTTTTTGTAATAGATAGGTAGCCACATTCAACGGGAAGGTTATAGGCTATTTTTTTATCCCGAAATTCCCATGGGAACGGGCACAACGCGGGTAAAACCGCTTATGTAGACGTCTCTGAGTGCAGCAGAGTCGGCGTTCGACATCGTCACAAATTAATACTGGTTATTTGAGATTGTAAGGAATGGATATTTATAAACAATCTCAAGCAATTTCTTTAAGTTCTTCTTTACGTTAGTAAGTATGACTAGAGTTGGTTTTTTATCGTCAACGATACAAAGTCTATGAATCTATTGTAGTCTATAATATATCATTATAATTTCAATGAGTTTCTTTATAGTGTGTGTTGGAACAAGACAACAAGCATGCACTTAAGCGACAGTAAACGATAAACCCATTCGAACTCCTCATACCTCATATTCCTGAACCAATTAGAACAGGTTAGGCACCTATATTCCTTGAGGTTATTATGACAAAGCCCGATATTATTGTTTAAATTGCTCTCCGTAAGTTATTGGTGCTCAATCTGAACCTGATTTGCTTCTATCAAAGAGAAGGAATCATATACCTGATGGTTTTATTGAAGCAAGCATTGTGTTTGTAGAACAATAGGAACCTTTGTTGTGATTCTATTTCAGTTGATTTATATAAATATATAAATATACCCGGACAAATTCACACACGGTTAATTAGACCCAAAGTAAGCTCTAAGCTTGTGTTATGGAATCTAATTAACTGGTACTACTACATATACATACACAAATACTTTATAAGAATATATAATTGACACCCAGACGTCGTCGCCAACAACTATGTCTGCACATATTGTTGACTCCGGGCGGGAATCGAACCCGCAACCCCCGACACAGTAAGCGCTCTCACTGCCACTGTGCCAACGGGCTTGTCAAATTGAGGAGTTTCGGTGTACGATGTGTAATTGAAAGCAAGGTTGAATCAAACTATGTTATAACAGACTATTCGATATTGTCTTTACATTTTGTGAAGTGTCCGTAGTGCAGACAAGCGACAGGCATTTTTTTAAACAGAACTTTGAGCGTTGTCTCTTACAAGTTCTTACATTAAAATGCTAGTAGCCGTCGTTATTACTTGCATTGTTCGGTTAGTTAGGCGGCCCCTAAACGATCAATTATATTGCGCAATATTGAATATTGTGCAATATAATTGATCGTCTAGGGCTAATATTGAAGACTGCGCAATGATTGAACGAAAGTTTGAGCGAGTTTAATTTTTATTGTACAATATTTAATATTGAACAATATTGCTTCGTGTAGGGTCAGTATTGCGCAATATTTGACATGTTGCTCGGGATCAAACTATTCTCCGACTGAACAAGAAAACATTGCACAATTTTCTTATTGTGCAATATAATTGACCGTTTGGATCCAAACGCAATTCAATCTTATTGCACAATTAAATATATTGTACAATGTTATTGTAGGTCTAGGGGCCTCCTTACAAAGAAATAGGTAAATTAATCAGACAAGTTGCTAAGCAACTGTTCAGGCATCGTTCGTTTTGGAAATAAAACGACAAGCCTTTTGGCACAGTGGTATGTGTGAGCGCTTCCTGTGTCGGGGGTTCGATTTAGGTCCGGGAGCAACAATATGTACATCGTGCAGACTTAGTTGTTGGCGGCGACGTCCGAATGTCAATTATGTATATATTCATATACATTATTTGAGTAGTATGTATATGTAATAGTATTAGTCACTTAGATTCCATTCCATAGCACAAGCTTAGTTTGGTCATAATTAACCGTGTGTAAATTTGTCCTGTAAATATTGTTTTTTTATTTGCCTCCTCATTTCAACTTGTTATAATTCAATTTACCCAAGAAAATGCCATAAATAATATGAAACAATGTAAGTGTAACAGTAAATTAAAGATCGGAACAGAGATAATGTACCTTAATTATTCTTTTACATGCCAGATAAATGAATTTAGGTGTCGGGGTACTTGCGATAAATAAATTAACATTTAAATTGTTTTGTCCTAACATTTACATTACAAAGAGAGCTTGTTCCGACCAGCTGATGTTGACGGCGAATAAGGAAACAGGGATTATCTCATTGTTTATATGAAAAATGTATTGTGGCCATACATTTTCTTGTATGAAGTTACTGTAGGCGTTATCATATGTGGGTATTTTCGCTTTCTTTAACATTTTTACGATGACTTGATCGATTCAGCTAGGAGTCAGGAGCTAAAGAGCTGAAAGAAAGAGAGAGAGAGAGACCTTTGCACAGCAGTGGGACAATTCAGGCTGAAATTGAATATATTAATAACTAGCCGCGCCCCACGGTTTCATCCGCGTTGTACCCGTTCATGCGGGAATTACGGTATAACATGTATTATTCTGATGTATAACCTATATTACTGTAAAGTTTCATCCAAATCCATAGAGAGTAGTTTTTTCGTGAAAGAGTAACAAACATACATACTCGTAATATATCCATACATCCAATATATCCATCCTCACAAACTTTCGCATTTATAATATTAGTAGGATAATTTAGTGCATGTAAACTAACGCTAACATGACGTTTTATGCTCTATTATTAAAGCTCAGGAGACCTTGAGCAAAAGTTGACAGTACAAGTTACAAAATACAAACTGTTAAATATATCCTGAAAAAAAAACGATGCGGTTTAAAACCGCATACTTGCGAACATACATACTCTTGGCAATGAGTTTGCTTTATTTCAAAACGTTTTAAAAACGCCATAAAAACGTTAAACGGTACTTAGTATGTAGAAGGTAATTACGATAATTAAATGAAAACAACAAAATAATTATAAATCATTAATTTATTTCTATACATAATATTTACATGATTGATGACAGGTACCATATAACTAAACAGATTTAATACCATATACCTGACCTCTGCATTATGTACTAAATGGCTTTATTTACATAACACCCTAGAACTAAATAACGCTTATTATAACATAATAATAGCTGGTTTGGAAATAATTGAATTAGTAATGTTTAGGGCCGAACTACAAATACAAAGTAGGTGAGTATTCACTTTATGTTTCATTATTTTTCGCTTATTCCGTAATCAATAAATGCGCTCATGATGACTTTGACAAGCGCTTATAAGTATTTTTTTATGACTGTCAACACACTAACATTTGCTTATCGTGTCGTCTTTAACTTGTTTTTCATACTTTATCAATCACTTCTCAAAATTACGTTTATCATGGGTATATTAGTTGATTATTATTAATTTACGTCAGATAAAAATGTAAACATAAAAGGAAATGTATCTGTAAACGTAATTTCAGTTCAAAATGAGTAGTGTTCGCTTAAATCTAAGAAACCTGTTAATTCTACTATTTACATCTTAATTCATCTTGTTACATGTACAGCACAATCAGTAAATATGTCCGACCCTTATACAAAAACAACTGTATAAAAATAAAAACCAACCAACAATTTCACCGCCTGTTATTAACAAATATTTAGTTATAGAATGTGTTCAATATTTATTATGTTATGATTGAAATTATTCATGAGGTTATTGTGTTAATTTTCGTAATTTATAAACAATAAAGGTCATCTCTCATTGACAAGCAATTTGCCAACTCAGCATAAAGTGAGCTTGGCAATAGGAGTAAAAAAAAATATTAAAAAATAGCAAGCATTTTTTGCATTGCGATTTTTTGATTCATCGTTACTTTTTCTCTAGAATTTTTAAAACTCATTTAAGTGTCTTAGTGTCTGAATTGGTGACATCACAGTTACATAAAATGTACACATCTGTGTACATTTTACATCGGTATCTACCGATGAAGGTGTGTACATACACTACAATGAAGTCCTGCTACTTTTCAAATCATTTAATCATTAAAAAAAATCCAACTAAAAATCAAATTAAGCAGTTACAGTGGTGTGGTCAAATACGAAACTTAAAAAGGTCTAAAATTATTAGAATTTCAAATAAAACTTCTTAAGGTATCACTGCACTGCTTTACTCGACTATCCTCTAGCTAGTCATATCCTCAGCGATTGACAGACTTTTGGTGTTGCAATTGAATTTTACAGATTAGTTTTCGAAGCGTTTTTCAACCTTAGCTTGCTCTATTTAAGAAACTTGTACAATGTGCGATGACCTTTACTTCATCGGGAATCGCTTAATGCTAATGTACTTAATAGTTCAAACTTTCACTCGTTCCATTTTAACATGAATATTTTTATTATATTTACAATGTTATATCAAATTTACATTATAATTTTGATATGCTTTTAATATTACAATATACAATATGTCCTGTGTTTAGGCCACAACTTAAAAATTTTACAACTTTTGTTACACTTCATAAATTAACGTTATTTTTATTGGTAAACATTGTTTCTGTAACTCCACAGTTTTAGTAGAAATTACATTCAATGGTATGACTAGTAATGGTAATTTGCAAATGGATGAGAATTACTTATTTAAATAAACAGATAAATAACACGAAGGTCGTCTGTAAAAAGTTATATTGATCGCAAATGTCTGAAGACTTCATTTACTGTACATAAATCGAGGTAAGAAACTAATATTAACATAATGAGATCAAAATTAAAGTACATATTTTATATTAAAGGCGTGTACATACCAACGTTGCCAATTCGGCAGTTTTGCCACGTTTCACTTACCAAATAGGGTCCTGAGGCTTAATCTGGTAGACAATATAAGCCTGCGGCAACCTAACCCGCCGAGCAAACCTGCCGAGTCATCAACTTTAGTTTGAACAAGCCTTAAGAATAAACAAATGCACTAAAACATTACCTATTTATACATAATAATTGCACTTTTGAAACCAAACACTTTAACTACACACTTATTTTTAACACAATAAAAAAAACTGAGCAAAACTTGTTGTCAATGACCTGTTAATTCTTAATTTAAATTGACACTGATTCTCCGATTTCTACGAATGACTTATCACCTTCCTCTGAGAAGATATTGGAAATTGTTTGTCATAACTAAATTGAGGCAACATTGACAATTTAAAATGTTTTTTAAATATGGCAATATGGCGATGAAAGTTAAAAATGGAAGAGATAGCGGCCGCTGATTGTTTGCTGTAGACTCGGCTGTTGGCAGCCAGTTGTTATCGAGGACTGATTGCTCGATCACGTTTTGCATTGTATCTATGGAAGAAAATATAAGTTATAGAAAAATATGCCTTGAACCTGAAGCGTCGTTGATATTGAGCGAATTTAAAAATTGCGAGTAGACTAATTCTAAGGACAGTTTTACAAACGAGCTTGAAGTGAGTTTCACTTTCGATACAACTCGCCGACTCACAGATTGTAAACTCGCTTATATCAACTATAATTTTGGGACAGGGACAATTGTTAACTTTTTAATATGTTTACTTTATACACACAGTTCGTCCTATACGAACTAAATAGGATATTTAATTTATATTAATAAATAATACACTTTTTTAATCATTTTATGCTATTCAATGTTATTTGGCGCTTAGATGTCCTAACAGCTTTATAAAACAACGGACTTTATATTACGAATTGTACTAAAAAGTGATATTTACCGTACGTGGTAACATCTGGCGTGTAAAATTTCTGTTCCGCAGGCTGCAGCGGTATTACAAACCCTGTGGAATTGATCATTGTAAGAACTTTTTAAAGTTGATATTCAAAAAACTATGAAACTAACGTGCTATCTATATCTATACTCGTTAGTTTCATAAAAGCGAGCGGAGCGGTGAGGAACATGATCAACCAATCACAATTAAGAAAGGTTTTGACAATTTTAACGCATTGTGATTGGCCAATGGACCCCCAACCCGCTCAGCTCCGCTTCAGGTAAAGCGCACTATTAGAGTGCATTTTCATGTCACGATGCACAAGAAGAAATTTTGACACGTTAAACGCGTTGTGTTTGGTCAATAATTGAGCTCCAGCTCAGCTCCGCTTCCAAAATGCATCCTTCAGATGCGTTTCCATTAAAGTTACAAACTAATAACAATGCATCAACGAAGAGATTCTGACATCAACGCGTTGTGATTTGGTTAATCGTTCCCCACTCCGCTTAGCTCCTCTCTAGTACCCCTAGTACTTACGTGGAGGCGGTTCCGTAGTAGTTGGCGCAGGAGTGGTAGTTGTAGTGGTAGTGGTAGTAGTTGTCGTCGTCGTTGTGGTAGTAGTTGTAGTTGTTATTTTTATTTCTGTATAAAAACAATGAGAGGTTAATTTATTGATTGAACAAGTGGCTAGCACTTTATTAATCGGTAGATAATATGATAGTGGGACTTCGGTTTGGTGACGACGAAGTAAGTCGTTTGCGCATGCAACATTCATTAACAATATACCAAGACGACAAGGGCGTAGGGGCAGCGACGCACTGAAGCGGGCTTATTTATAAATAGTTAATTTTGTGCCATCGACATACAGAGGTAGAAGAAGTTATATACCACTAGCAGCGCCCCGCGGTTTCACCCGCTTTGTACCCGTTCCCGTGGGAATTTCGCGATAAACAGTAGCCTATGTCCTTTCTCAGGCTCTGGACTAACTGTGTACCAAATTTCATTAAAATCGATTCAGTAGTTTTGACGTGAAAGCGTAACAGACAGACAGACAGAGTTACTTTCGCATTTATATTAGTTTTAGGATTAGCATGCATGCATTGAGTAGACAGCAATTCATGTTGCAAGTAAAGTCAGTCTGTAGTCGGTAATGCCGGCATTAGACAAACGAAAGCAGATTTTTATGTAGGATAGCCACATTGAAACGGACAGTTAAAGGCTATTTTTATCCCATATTTTCTACGGCAACGGGCACAACGTGGGTAAAGCCCGGAGTAAAACCGAGGGGCACTGTTAGGATCAACACAGCGTTAATCGTGCGCACGCACGTGACGGGCGCACTAGTGTTCACTTTTGTATGAAACCACACGCGGCGTGCGCCGCCGCGGGCGCCCGCGACGGTTCACTTTTGTATGAAACCGCGGCGTGCGCACGCTTAACGCAATGTCGGCCCTTAGTTATTCAATAATTGGAAAACAGGCACGAGTACTAGTCCTACTTAAAACCTTCTTCTGCAAGTGGAATCAATTAATTTTATTGTAATCGCCGGATATCATTATTAATGGTAATACGCCAGAGATTACTCGTTATAAATTTAAATTAAGTTCCGAGGGTTGGTAATCGGTTTCATGGTAAATTTATTATTTCATAGATCAGATATTATTGAATTAATTAGGGATCTTTCAGTTATTTAGATAGATTATTTACTGTGTTAAAAAGCTGTAGTGGTTAACATGGATTTTCTATACAAACATAAATAGAAAGGTTTTTCCTTCTTAACAATATGTATGGGCGCAACGCCACTAAATCTGAGATAATAATAACGTAGCGTAAATTATATGCAATAACATGTATTGGCGTTCCGGCGCGGAAGATCGGCGACGGAAGATCCGTCAAGTGTGGCAAAGGCCTAAGAAGATCATAAAAATCTAACATTTTGGAACCCATTTGAAGCACAAGTCACAAGGCAATAAGGAGTGGTTTCAGATCAGAGATTGCACGCGTGATTGTAGGCAGAGTATTTCTTCTCCTCTTATCTCTTTCCACACGAGTAAATCGTTCGAGCGTTATTTGGTACACTGCTTGCCTGGACATGGTTAGATGGTTAATAGTTACCCAGCAACTCTAAGAAGTACTTCACATACATCAGACGTGCCAACCCGTCGACACAGTCGTCTTGGCAATGGCAGCTTTACATCTTTTTTTAAGCTTTTAGACTATTGATGGGATAGGCGTGTAAACCCTTTTACCATCCTTCCAGCATAACATACCATACAATATACATACATAAACTAGTAGTGCCCGCGGTTTCCAGCACCCATTTTCACTAGCAATTTCGGAGTATAAAGTAGCAACTTTCAATTACATGTTATCAGTAGGTTTTACTTTTAATGAGCATACATCCAAACAACCAAACATTCATACATTTGCACAAACTCATTTACCATTATAATGCTAATAGGATTAGGCATACACATAGAAACCTCTTAGCTTTGCGGTATAGTAGAATAGTTAGGGCTTCAAATAGAAAACATTTTAGCTTCGCAGATACGGATAGGATAGAATAGGATAATCAAATAGATACGTACCATAGAGTCTGAGTGTGCCTTCAGCCTTGCCCATAGTGTTCGTAGCGACGCATGTATAAGTGCCAGTGTCAGCGGCTTCAAACTCTGTTATCACTAGTATGGTACGCATTTGGTACGGCGATATGCGTTCCTCCGATATCTCATGCTTACCTCTGAAACAATATTATTATTCGTACCTTGAGTGCGATAGTATTATTTGTTATTCCTTCCTTCATCGAGCGGATGGTCAATCTGACCAATCCTGGTGTCAGAGTTATTGAGCCGCCAAAGGCCTCTGACATGGCTCATGTAACGACTACTATCCGTTTAACTACTATTTGTAGAAAGCATGTTTACAGTCGCATTGAGAAACTGCCCCCTTTTTTAAGTCGGTTGAAAACTACAACTTACTTAAATATCATTATTTTGTGCTCATAACTTAATGTTTTAAAACGTTAAGGATTTGTACCCTGTTTTAAAGTGTAATGGCTTAAAACAAATATAAATGTACAAACGTACAAAACGAAAATACAATCAGCCTCCGTCAATACACTACTCAATCGGATTGCGGAAGCATTCTGCTCGGAATAATATTAGGAGCTCGCTCCGGTGGCACGGCCTCAACGAATTTGATGCCTCATAAACTTGAAAATGGTCTGAGATTAGGTAAATAACTGCTATAAAACAAAAGCAATTCGGATTATTAGACGTTTTTGCCGATATCTGGTGGAGGGGAGAGTCTTTGTAATATTGTGATCGTTGGGTGAATGAAGTTAGTAGCTTTTAAGATATTAATAGGCTTGTTTACTTTTTTACTATTAATTGAAACGTACGTTAATGTCACTATTATTTATTTATTTATACGGGAACTTACGTACCTGATGAAGGTCACCGTATGTGACCGAAACGTGTTGAGGAACTCTCAACAGTAGCCTCCGTCGTACGTAAGTTCTTGTTTACTTTTATTTAAAAATCATTATTTAGCTAGATTGATAACTTAATAAGCCTATACGTACCAAATTATTAATTTATTGTTTACATATAGGTAGCATCGATTACCTACCTAGTGCTAATCTATAACTATCTTAGTGACATTCCAAATAGATAATTCCAAGAGGACTATAAAGAACATTCCAATATTTGAATACAAGTAGCGTTCATGGTTTAGGTTTTTTGAGCGATGTTAACTGATCGCGAATATTAAGCAACGCGCAGCTCAGCTACGACTCGGATTGGTGGGCGATAGTGGCATCTGGGCGCTACCGTAGCGCTACGCAGCGCTACGTAGCGCAACGTAGCGCTACGGAGGGCATATAAAGTTATCAATGCTAGTTTTTAGAACGCCTAAAGGTCTGCGACAGGGTCTTACGATTGAAGCAACAATTTAGACTATGTATCTTTAGACTATGTCGCAGGCCTTTAGTGTTCCAAAAACTCGGATCCCAGCGACAGAGACACCTATTGGAAATGAATGAATATTTATCTACGACTTACGTAGTTATTAGTATAAAATTAATAACTCCCTGTAATTTGAGATACCTGTGATCTTCGACTTACAGTTTAAGCCGATAAAAGGCTTTTGTTCATAACTCTTGATCCAAGAGTTGAAAGTAACTTTATAATAACTTATTTCCAACTTAATCCGGTCAAATTATGAACCATATTTCCAGATCAATGGTAAGGTATACGAGTATGATAGAAAACTTGAAAAATCATTAATGATTTTTTATACTCTACACTATCAACTATAGTCTATTGGTATGTACAGTTGCCTGCCAAGATTGAGGTCCCGGGTTCAATTCCCGGTTCGAGCGAAATCATTTTTCCTACTTTTCAAACATGGCTCGGATTTGAGATCACCAACTCGTATTTGGCAAGCGTGTGGTTATGCTGTATATCTTGCTGATATGCTGATATGATAACATGCTGATATCTTTTGTGAGATAAGAGGCCCAGCAGTAGGGTATTGTAGGCTGAATCACCTGACTGCTCGAAAAGTAAGATGATTCCGTGCTTCGGAGGGCACGTTAAGCCGTCGGTCCCGGTTACTTTCTACGGATAGTAGTCGTTACTTGAGCCATGTCAGAGGCCTTTGGCGGCTCAATTACTCTGACACCAGGATTGGTCAGGTTGGCCAGGTTGGTTTTACTTAATTTCCTGTGTTTAATTAGCACATATTTCGTGGGCAATTAGTATTAGGACAATCAATATTTATTCATCTAGACACGCGGCAGCGTGTCAAGCCAAGTTCAAGCAAAGGAACGGCTAGCCAGCGCCGAGTGTAATATTACACGAACCACTTGGTGCCACTTTTGACCCTTCTATAACTCAAAACCTATTTAACGTAAACACATGAAACTTCGTGTGTTTAATTATATCCATTAGGACATCTAGAAACCCAAATTTCATGAAGCTAGCTCAAACGGTTTTAAAGATATGAACGTCAGAAAGTCGTAAATTTTAGTATTGACTGACTGACTGACATATAGTACCTAAACCTAACCTACTTCCAGATGACCTAGAAGGATAAAATTTGGAATCTAGCTCGGTAATTGTGTGTAAGCGTAAGAAAAAATCTAAAAATATAAAATAGTTAAAAAATAGGGGGGGTCCCCATACAAAAAATATATTTTTTAATTGTAGCGTTGGAACCGTTACTAGCAGATATTTGAAACTATCAAATCTAACCCACTTTAAGATCTCACAAGTTAAATCTAACCCACTTTAAGATCTCACATTTTTAAATAACAGCAATTGTCATAGGTATCGAATAAAGAGAAGAAATAGAGTTTAATACTTGTTCATAATGTTATTTTGTTCCTATAAATACATATTGAGATATTGCCTAGAACTTGGCCCTCATTTAGATCTCCATTCTTTTTGCAGCGAAGCCCATAGCCATGCATAATTTTTGTATTGAACTTGGCTCTCCTTTTTTACATTTATGTTTTTGGTGGGATATAAACTTACTTCGTATAACAACTTTATTCGCAAAATAAATGAATACTTCTATTACATATAAATAAATCCAGAATAAAGTTCTATTGCTACGAATGAACATAACCTTGAACTAGGATGAGCCTGTTCATAACTATCTGATATTTTAAGTGGATGTGCTATACACCGCCTCATTCCAAAATTATAACTAAAGCGTATACTCATTTTCTTGTTAGGTTATCTAACAAAGTAACAACAACCTATCAAAATTAAAATGTAACTTAGCAAGAAACTTAGTACTGTATGTGTATGATGTAGATACTTTAAAGCTAAGTGTATTACTAGAGAAGGCTAACGTGTAGTCATTCAAGAGCATCAGATTAAGATTTGGATGTGTTGGACCATATTGAATACCTCCACTAAATACAGGCTTTGTATTAAGTAACGTCTGTCAAACTTTTATCAGTATAAGTTTTAAATACTTAGTATAATATATATAACTAGCTGCGCCCCGCGTTTTCACCCGCGTTGTACCCGTTCCCGCGGGAATTTCGGGATGAAAAATAGATGTTGTCGGATTCTCAGACCTACCCGATATGCACACTAATTTCATGAGAATCGGTCGAGCCGTTTCAGAGGAGTTCAACCACGCACCCCGTGACACGAGAATTTTATATATTAGATTTATATCTGTACGTCAATGTGTTAAGAGAAAAATGACAAAGTACCCGTTAAATGTAAGTTTCATATAAAAAATAAATAAAATATATTTAATAACTAGCTGACCCGGCAAACGTTGTTTTTCCATATTCAAATTTAGGGCCCCCCCCCCCTAAATTTGAAGGGCACCCTAATCACTATTAATTGAGATGTAAGCTATCCTATCTTTCAATCAAATTGCACTCGGTGTGCATTTGTGCAAATCAAATTGAAATCAGTTCAGTAGTTGAGTTCATCGCGGAAAAACAACGTGACACGGAATTTTTATATATAAAGATTTAACTTAACAGAAAACGTGTAAATTAAAACTTACCCAGAAAGAATCATTTCTTCTCCACTCTTCAGCCAATAGTTGATAGCCTGAGGATACGCTTCCACGAAGCACTCCAGCTTAGTTTGACCGCCAGTCGGCACACCGATTACTTTGGTCGCTACTAATATTGATGGTGCAACTGTAGAAGAGTCAATAGTTAGAGAGTCAACTTATTAGCGAGAGTAACGTTTATACTATTAATAGTATTGTAAAGTTTAACAGTTTGTACGAGTAGTTTACTTGATTACGCTATTCCCTGGAACTAATCATAACTGTACGATTTAAAAAAGTCTTCTTGATTGTTTAAACCATTTATTTCTACTTCAAAGATATATAATTTACAAAATAAAAGAAAGAACGAAATAATTTTTGATGCAGAGGAGCAGACTCAGTGTCCGCTTTGCCGCTGAATCAGTGTCAGTGTGCGAGTGTGTACATATGATTACCACATTCACAAAGAAAATTATAGAATACTAGCAACGCCCCGCGGTTTTACCCGCGTTGTGCCCGTTCCCGTGGGAATTTCGGGAATTTTTTAACATAAAAACCTTCCTCTTGAATCACTCTACCTATTACAAAAAACCGCATCAAAATCCGTTTCGTAATTTTAAAGATTTAAGCATACAGACAAATAGACAAAAGTAGCGACTTTGTTTTATACTATGTAGTGATATTTATTCCTAATAGCAACGGGTATAACGCAGGTGAAACTGGTGGTTGTAACTAGTGCATGATAATGATCCTGCGAAATTTCACAGAATCAATTTTCATGAAGCACTTACAATTTTCAATTGACTTAGCAGTAAAGAGCAAATCGTAGTAAGTATACATTATTCTACAAAAATACTTCTAAACTATATTTGGGGAAGATAATTTCTATAAACAACATACTATTTAAATCCTCCAATTTATACCTAAAACACGCCGTATTTCCTAAACATTCGGGCGAAATATAACGTTTGGCTTCTCACCTATAATGCTAAGCTGAGCCTCAATCAGCACTTTGGTTTGTGCAATCGTGCTTGATTCGTATACGGTTCTAGGATTGCTATGAAATTGCCTACAACGATACGCTTCAATGGGCAGATTAGTGCGATATACCTGCGTTCCATGAACAAGTCATTACCAAAATTTCGTGATTTTGGAAATGTTCTGTTATCATGAGTACTAATATTCGATAGTTAATGAACCTGACTTGGTACTTACTTGGTTAGTGATCTCTTAGTGCCTTCATAGTTACCGAATTTTAGTACCTTCATTGCCTTTTAGTACGGTATTTTCAACGAAATTCTACCGTAGTTTGAAATTTTAGATGCGGAATCAAAAGTCAGTATTCGTAAGGTTTCAAAAGGATTTCCCGCAATACAAGCTCAAAATCCAAAAAGAACTTTGAAAACTAACAAAAAATTTTAAAAAAGTTCAGTCGGAACAGAGTCTGGTCATATTTTTGATACTCAATACCAGTTTTTAACACAAAAAGCCTGTTAACGGTAAATTAACGGACATTTAACTCAGAAAATACATTTCAATATCTTTAGATAAGGTCTACATTTATTGAATAAGTTTGAGAAGGAAACAATTTATATATCAAGATGTTTCTGTCAACAATGTATTTCCCTGATAAAAGCAAGGACTTATATTCAAACATTAAATCCATAGACAAAAGTTATCGATAGACATAAATATCACCTGCATTTTCTTTATCTATGTCTATACTAATATAATAAACCTGACGAGTTTGTTTGTTTGAACGCACTTATCTCAGAAATTACCAATACAATTTGAATAATTCTTTTTGTAATGTATAGCCACATTCTATTCGCCGCTTTTTTATTGTACTAAGCTGCGCCCCGCGGTTTCACTCGCGTTGTACCCGTTCCCGCGGGAATTTCGGTTTGAAAAATAGATGTCCGATTCTCAGACCTACTCGACATGCACACAAAATTTCATGAGAATCGGTCGAGCCGTTTCAGAGGAGGTCAACCACGCACCCCGTGACACGAGAATTTTATATATTAGATAGATATGCTGTACTTACAATTAACACTGAGCATTATCCTTTTGCTGACTGAAGGCGGGACATCATTAGATGCGATGCAGAGGTACGCGCCCATCTGCCTGCGTTCTACCTTGGTCAGGTTTAGTGTCTGCCCCATGTACATGTCAACTGGAACAAAAAGCTTTGTTAAACGGACATCGAAGAGGTATTAAGATATTGAGATGGCGGGCGATGCCTAAAGACCTTAACACATCAAACTCTGACCCGCCGGCTTTGTCCAGCGGATTGGGATATCGGGCTTATTTTGCGTTTGGCAGTTAGCCTAACCTAACCAACCTACTGTTTTCTAAGGTCAGTCTTCTGTGACCACAGTTCCTGTAACGGTGACGAAACGTTCGATAAAAATGTGAAATAAAAGCGAAGTATATTCCGTAAATGTTATTTCAATTCAATATTAACCAACCAAATCCGCCAGCACCAACCCGGGTAAAGTTTACGGGACGGTGTTTGATGTGTAGAGGCCTTAAGAGAGACTTATTATCTAGAGTAAATTTTGCAAGCAAGTTCAATATTGTCTTAGAGATTGCGAGAGTTTATAAGGAAGCAGTCAAGTCATACAAATTAAAATCCAAACTTTTTATGTTTATAATTCGTCAACAGCTTATAAACTCATTGAATATCTAGGATAATATTTAACTTGATAAGATCTTTATCAACAATGCAAATGTCAAAAACAATTTTATTGAAAAGATATACAAAATACTTTCATACTATATTCTCTATATTCTACCCGAAAACCTAATTCAATAATACAGTTGCAATAATGTTCTATCTTCTCACCGAAAAATTCCTTATTACTGATCTTTATATAGGGAAATAAGTAATTCAATCCATAGAAGCACTCTACAGGAGCAACATATGTAGAACGATAAAATGGAAGAACATTTTTCCTATGAAACAATATACTCTTCAGAAAGGGGTAAGAACTACGTATAATTGTATCGGAGAAACATTGTTTGTGAATAGGTTTCAAGTATTATTCCTTGAAAATACTAGCTTTTGTTAGTATGTGAAAACCTACTCATGTTTCTAAAATTCTAAAAGAAACAAACGTTTTTGGAACGACAAAAATCCTGATTGTTCTATTTTCAAAAACTAAATCGATGCCAAAAGCAGACCCCATAACAATTACTTCAAAACAATATAAAATCTGATCTAGATTCGCGAAGTATTGTATCAATACCATTGTGTTAAAACAAAGGAGCCGGCAAACAAACAAGGATTTCTTTTACAAAAATAACGTTGAACAAAATGAGAGTTGGAAAAGAAATTAAAGTATTCGATGTAGACTCGCCTTTGCCGTAAATCGGATCTGTCAAGAGCATTTACAAAAGTCCCTAGTCAAAATTGCCTTCATCAATTTAGAATTCGGTTACAAATAATTATTTTATGAATATTCATATTGAAAGCTGCCTGAAAGATGTGGGCGTACACCACACTAAATTACGACACTATATAATTTATTTGTAAGGTGAGGATGAATAGAGTCTTAAAGAGATTTTGAGATTATTGAGAGATTTGTTAGGGTGTTATTTATGGTGAAAAATATTGAAATTATTTATTACGAGACTTCTAAATAATATATTTTATATAATGTATGTTTACTGTTGGGGCCGAAGTGTGTTTACTTGCGTTACAAGTTAGATTTACATATGATTATATAGGCTGTAAGTATCCTATTGCTGTGCAAAGATGTACCATTTCCTATATACTACTAGGTTTCTGAATCAGAATTTTCTTTGATACCTATTTGAAGTAGAAGGCCCTGGTATTAGAGATTTTAGACCGCCTCAAAGCCTCTCTACCTATTTAGGTCACGGTCAATTTAAAATACCAGCTCCTGTTCTTCTTTTTCTTCTTCTTCATAGAGTGGATGGTCAACCTGACCAATCCTGGTGTCAGAGTTATTGAGCCGCCAAAGGCCTCTGACATGGCTCATGTAACGACTACTATCCGTAGAAAGTAACCGGGACCGACGTCTTAACGTGTCCTCCGAAGCACGGAATCATCTTACTTTTCGGGCAATCAGGTGATTCAGCCTGTAATGCCCTAACCAAACTGAGGACAGTCTCACAAAGAGATTTTTGTGAGAGATATTGTTGTCCCCACCGGGAATCGAACCCGGAACCTCCGGATCGTGAGCCGAGCGCTCAAACCACAAGACCACGGAGGCTGTCAAATCTCTGCATACAAATAATGAACAGCTGAATCTATTCTAACATTTTAAAGAGGCAAAGTTTCTATCTATGAATTGTTTTTTTTGTAAGGGTTGATGTCAGACCCTTCCAATCCGATTTGAATAATTCACTTTGTAATATAGCCACATTAAACGGAATGGTTTTAGGGTATTTTTCATCCCGGAATTCCCACGGGCACGGGCAAAACGCGTGGAAAACCGCGGTAATAATTAATAAACCTGATCAATCATTAATAATGGAAAATTAAACAAAATCCCATATGAACATTTTAAATTAAAATGTAAATAATCATTGGAGCGCGGCAAATTTTACGGTACAGTTATTTTGTGAAACAGCTCAGAGATGGAAAATATACATTAGGTACTTAAATGCTATTCATATTCATTTCTCAAAATATCCATTGTATATTCTTTCAGCCTGCGATAAACATTAATTAATATAAAGAAATTTTGTGCCAAATGCTAGAAAACAAATTCTAACGAAAACCAATTACGTACTTCATGCTAACAAATTAAATACATTGTACTTATTGATTAAATTCATCAAAAATCACATTGACAATAATAGGAACTGAGTTTTCAATCAATTTCCAGAATAATTACATTCAATCAAAAACAATAAGGGCCGAAACTGCGTTAAGCGGGCGCACGCGACGGTTCACTTTTATATGAAACCGCGCGGGCGACAGCGACGGGCGCGCGCGACGGGCGCACACGACGGGCGCGCGCGACGGGCGCACACGACGGTGGCTCACGACGGGCGCACGCGGCGGATCACTTTTGTATGTAAACGCACGGGCACCCGCTTAACGCAGTTTCTGCCCTAACAGGCCCAAATTTTAATATCAACCCGGAAAATAATCGTGCTTTATGAGGTTTGTAAAATGTATAAATAATGCAACAGAAACCCGTTCCGTGAGTAAAATATATTCGGAATAAGTACGTGTGAGTTATATGAGTAGGGAAATGTGTATTTGTTTTAATTTAATAAAATAAATATATGCGTTTCATATATTTTGATTTGCAATATTTTAGAGTTTTATTAAAAACTCTCTGTTAAATAAAATTCTGTGAACCAATAATCAAATAAACGAGTCTCATTTGATTCGAGCACAAATCGTCAATTTTGTAAAAAGATACATGCTCGTAAAGTTTTGCTACGACAAAATATGACGTTCAAATTACATTATTATGTATGTCACTTCTCTACAAAATTATCGTACTCGTAATGTAATTTTTATGAAATGGATCCTAAACGCCTAAACGCTAAAAGTAATTGTTTCATTTTGATCACGAATCAACATGACCACAAATTTTGGTGAACCGCTTGCGATTATAGTCTGACGGTTACTTTTAGACACCTCATAAAGCATCCATAGTAAATATCTTAGATTATAGAAAGTACTAGATGTAACATTCAAATGTATTTACAAGCTACACGCTGTGTCCAAAAACAGAACAAAGTCCCTCGCGTAGTGTTGTTAGCTCTCGCATTATTTGCCCATTTTTGGGGTAAATTTTGGGAGTTTCGGAGGTAATATGATATTAGAATAAAAATTGTCCTTTTCTTTATAACTATGTACCTACCTGATTATCTCAAGAAATAGATAGGTATATTAAATAAAACACGGTGTTAAGGTGGATGTTTGCACACTTTTATCGGGTGATGGAAAAATTATATATTTTTATTTTATTTTATTTTATTTTAAAGTATTCGGAAAACTTACAGCTAGGTACAAGAGTTACATAAAAAAAGAATAATAACTTAGGGCCAATTACAATTTTTCACTATCTAAGATGGCTAATATAGAAACATAATTTTATACCCGCTCCCCCTCTCCCCTTCTCCCTCACACGCACACCAAAAATTTGTTTAGAAATCCTATAGACTAACATACTTACTATTTAATAGGATTGTTAGGTTAGGTACATAGGAGCCGCACTTACGCTTTATACTTTCTTTTTTCAAGTTGGTTATTTTTTATTATATTACTTATTAATATTCTACAACGAATTAAAGCCCTCAAAAGGTAATAAAAAGAAGGGTAAATCAAAACTCTTATATTGGCAACACTAGCATAGATTGACGCATCACTCTCTATGACAATTGAAATCTGAGAAAATAATTAAATATTTAAATAAGATGATACCTAAATGCGATACTTACACGTGAAATGTGATCCCATCCTGTTTCTTTTTCAGACCCACTGCATTTTTACAGGTAGGAATGACACAAGACGGCATAGTTTCGTGAAAATGGTCACGGGTAAAACACGTTAGCGCGTTCCGACGGTCACAAAGTGACTGATCGGTTGCGCATCAAACTACTCTATTTAAGGCTAGTTTGAGTAGCTACAGTATTATGCGCGCTCACGGGTTCTGGTTCTTCTGTATTCTGAGGTAAATATCATAGTGTCCTACCTTTTTATCTATAGCAACTATTAACTAATCTATGTCCTACCTTCTCAGCAACTATTAACTATTCTGCGTCCTACCTTCCTATCAATAGCAACTATTAATAATTCTGTGTCCTACCATCTTATCCATAACAACTATGAACTATTCTACCTATACCTTTCCTCAGTTCTCCAGCATCATTCCTGAGCTGAATGTTAGCCCCGTCCTCTCTCCTCCACAGTATCCTGGGAGTCGGTCTTCCTTCTGCTTTGCATGAAAGACCTGCATCTTGTCCCTCTTTAGCAATCAGATCACTACTGGTTCCTTCGTCCACTATGTTCGGTGGTACTGTAACAAAGGATAGTTTATAAGTGTTGATTTATTTACTAAGCGTACTGATATCTTCAGTGAGAGCAGAGTCCTTTGCCCTGCAGGAACATAACAGGCACTACTGCACCTAAACGACAAGCACTTCTCCCGCAGTAGAAATTGGGATATATACGAGTAATGGAACAGTCTGGAAAATCATTGTTATGGCTTAAAGCTGCAATACCCTTTAGTGGGGCTAAAGGGTATTGCTTCTATAATATATCAGAACAGATCGTAGAACCACGCATAATCACCACGCTCGCCTACTAAAGGTACTATTACTTTAATACGTCGAAGTAAAACGAGGTCAGTTCGCTAGTTTTCTTACATAAAAGTAAAATTACAAATGAAATGCCCACATACGGTCTACGGAAACAGCTAAAGGTCATAAAACCTCCGATTTGCGTTAAGTGAGATCGTGATGTGCATATTCTATACTCTTTTGGCGTTCGTTTTTGATTAAGGGAAAGCATTTTTATGGTTTCGTATAATTATGTTATTTTCATTTTATTGCGAACTGTTTTCAGTTAGAAATTGATCGAGGAAAATAAATCGAGAGTTGGATAATACTAGAAACTGAAAATCATCATTATTTCGATGTGGTATATCATTAGATGATCACTATGCCATAAAAATCGCTTCTGTATAGTATAGTTTTATATAACCGTTCAATTCTTTTCGAATATAACACAACAGTATCAAGACATCTGTGACTCGCGTATTGATTACGTGATTCTTTCCAAAATCATTCTGAAAAGCCTAACTCGAGCCGAAGGCTAATCTAACAGCTCAACTATCAAAATAGTTGATCTGTTTGGATTCGCTGGGCACTTCAAAGTGGCATTTCTTTTTTGCATAGGATTAAAGCGAGGAAGTAAGTCAGTCAGAGGGAAAATTGGATGTGCAAGAGTTACGAGTAATTGGCGTTAGCTGTAGTTGATGCAGTCTAACGATCAAATGCATTTCACTCTAATGTGTTCCATTTGATTTGGATCTATCATTAATTAACTATTTTTTGTTCTTTTTTTCAATTATTGCTCGGGTTTGATGTCACGTGATTACATACGTGATCAAACAGTTCTTAATGTGATGAGAGTTCATTGCCCTAGGATACTGAATAACTTTTTAACCGACTTATAACACCGAAGGAGGAAGTTCTCAATTTGGTCGGTATTTTTTATGTTTTACGTATGTACACTGATCACTATGGAGTTTCTCATCCAATTTAATTGGTTCTCTCTATATTATCGGGATGTATTTTCTTTCATTAAACCGAAAAAAAAAAATTAAGCCGCTGGCTAAGATCAGTTTAAATATCAATGTTGTTTAAGTTACCCTAAAACGATTCTGTTTTGTCTACCATATCACAAACAGGCATGAAACTTAACACATCCTCTTTTTGCTGGAGAGGGGTTAAATTATGTTACTTCGAGTGATGGTGATACCGTATTTAAAGTGGAAGGCCGGTAGTGGCATATTTATCACACCGTGAGATTGTCGGCCCAGTTAATGTTGGATGAAATGCATTTTCGCCGAACAATGTGAGAGATAGTTTTGTATTCAATGCGTTGGACTAATGTCAATCTAGACATGATCTATACTAATATTATGAAGAGGTAAAATTTGTAAGTTTGTTTGTTTGTTGGTATGATTGTGAGTTGAAAATAATGTGAGAGACCAAATGTATTTGGTGAACTGAAGATTGGAGGAACAGCGACTACATCCCTTACAATCGTGAGACAATGTTTATTGCTTTTAATGCTCGTACTCAGAGACGTGAAATGCTTTCTTACCAAAGATTTAATGAGTGGTTTTGTCCTGTAGGGCCTTACACGTGTATTAAGAACAGTTTAGCTATAAAATGGTTTGTCACTTTCTGACATACGCAATTTTCCGAAGAGCAAAAGAGACAAAACACAGTGTAACAGTGTTTTAGTTACACCGATTTTATTAAAGGCGGCTTATGGTATGAATAATTACGTCAATTAGTAAAATGACGATTTAATGAACGTCTTTGAATGCAGCAGTAAGATCTATCGCAAATTATCCATATCAAAAATAATCCATTGTTTCCATTAAATTTTCAAATATAATCATTTCAAACAGATAATGGACCTTAGAAATTTAAATGTAATATTTCGAAGATTTAATAAAAACATTCATTCAAAGATATCTCAACAAAACCCGAAACCCTTATGGGCTGTCAAAAACACGCACAACCCATTTCATGGTTCATATTTAAACAGTTTATATTATAATGAATTACTTAACATTGATTATAACTTGCTTTTAAAGATAACAAGAGATTTGTTACTTGTATGCACATAGTTAGCTCATTTATTGCCTCACTAAGACGTCTATTAAATCGACACTTACGATGTAATTTTTCATATATTCCATGTCGAAATCACTAATTAAAACTCTACTATGGAAGCATTGATGTCTCTGACTGAGTATACGCGGTAGTTTCTTAGATATGTAGTATCAAGAAATTGCGTAAATGATATCACTGTCGTAATACTAAATGAAACGGGTCTGTATCGCGTTAGATATTTTAACGTATTTTACTAAAATACTTTAACGTATTTTAGTAAAATACGTTAAAATATCGTTTCATTTAGTATAATGAGTGCAAATCGTGTGAGTTTAAAAAGTATATCACTGTCGTACTTTGAGCCATCAATGAATTCGCATTTTAATTTCTTATTTTTAAACACTGTAGCTCATTGTAGTTCATTCTATTAGTAGCTAACCTTGCTGTCGGAGTTTTAGACCGCCTAAAGGCCTCCGACATGGTCTAACGATTAAAATAAACGGGACTGGCTGCTTATCATGCCCGAAGCATGGTATCGCTCAGAAAGTAATATATTATAGATAAGCCATTATTGGCTGCCTATCCAGGTAGGGACCGAGCCATACCGAGCTGCACGTTGCTTAACAATCGCAATGTCTAACATCGCTTAGTCAAGCTACGCCACGTGCTACAGTTCAGCATTAATCATGGAACTTTTAGTCAGTATCGGGATCACGAACGAAATGGACTGACGATAAATCAAATGAAAAGCATTCCGAGCTAAACACTCGGATGCAATGAAGACGTGGGATCACGTAGCATTTACTACTTATTAGCAAATGTTAACGCCTCAGTGGTCTAGTGGTATGTGCACTCGCCTGCCAAGACTGAGGTCTCGGGTTCAATTCCCGGGTCGAGCGGAAACATATTTCCTACTTTTCAAATAAGGCTCGAGTTTCAGATCACCAAGCCGCATTAGGCAAGCGTGGTGATTACGCCTAATCCTCCTCACTGTACTGATATCTTCAGTGAGACGAGAGGCCTTTGCCCAGCAGTGGGACATTACAGGCTCATACTTTTTTTTTGCAAATGGTACTGCACTTTGCTTTATAAGAAATACCTATTAGTACTACGCGTATTTATAGTAAACTAGCCGTGGCCCGTGGTGTTACCCGCGTTGTACCCGTTCCCGCGGGAATTTAGGGATAAAATATTCCATGTGTTATTCTGATGTATTATATTACTGTAAAGTTTCATCTAAACCCGTCCAGTAGTTTTTTGTGTGAAAGAGTACCACAATAAATTAGAAACAACAAGAATTCGTACAATGGGCGGCCTTATCGCTAGAAGCGATCTCTTTCAGGCAGCCTTTGGATGGAGAATAGATAAGGGAACGAACTTGAACTGATATTTGTACTGATATCTTCAGTGAGATGAGAGGCCTTTGTCCAGCAGTAGGACATTACAGGGTAATTTATTTTAGTTGTATATTTGGATCAACTTTCTTTCTGTATGCGGTTTGGTACTGATTGTTACCAAAAAACCATTAAGTTCAAGTAGGTTAGTGGTCAACCCTGGTGTCGGAGTTATTAGACCGCGTAAAGACCTCCGCCGTAGTCTAATGATATGACGCACCGTACGTTAAGTTGTCGGTCACGGTTGTATCGCTTAGATAGAAAAAAATCCTATCCAATACAATAATCGGATCGGTCTGGATATCTGTAGATATTAAGAAATTCTAATTTCAGCTTAGCAAAACTTTCCATTATACCCCAGGCTTCTCGTATAGCTATGTATAATAATATAATATCCCCACGGAAACTAGTACAGAATAGGAAAACAGGAGCTTCCCTCTAATTTAAATAAACTACATAAAGAACCAGGCTCAAAGGAGCCCCTGAGAGGTCTATTTGCGGAAAAGGCCCGTTTTACCGAAACTGTCTGTAGGTACTCTTTAGGTTTATAAAATGGTTCAAATAATAGAAGCGATGAAGATGTTAATTTAGGATTATAACTTACTAACAGCGTCCCGCGGTTTACCTTACCTAAATCTTCTATAATATAAAAATGAATCGCAAAATGTGTTGGTAAACGCATAACTCAACAACGCCTGGACCAAATTGGATGATTCTTTTTTTAATGTGTTTCTTATTGTCAGGACAAGGTTTTTATATAAGAAAAATAAGGAATAAAAATCTCGAAATTCCCACGGGAACGGGGGCGCTGCGGGTGAAACCGCGGGGCACAGCTAGTAACCTACGAGTATAACTTTCGTCTTGAATGTGACTATGAATAATATAGTTTTGAACCACTGTTCCTGAGATTAGCTCCTTCGATTCTATAATACACGCTGAAGCTATGTGCGGTGCAGCAGTGATTCGAACTGACGTAACTGGATTTGAATTGATACCTAAAATAGAAAAGCAATAAATCTTTTCATTTGAAATCAATCAATAGCACTTAACAATTGCCGTAATATTTTTGCCAAATCAATATTGATAATTCGTATATCCCACTCAGTCGAGTATTAAGCAAATAGAAGTGAATTTGTTCGAACTAAGGTTGTAGGGAATTTGGGCTTAGTGCCAATTAGGTCAACAATAGCTGAGTTGGCTGGCACATTAGTGATAAAAATAAAAAGTTTTCGAGCATTTTGGATAAGGATTTAAGCTCGGTTGGGTTAAGTATGCTATTTTGAGAGTATTCTTTAAGAAAACTGTTGGAAATGTTGTGTACGCTTAAAAACATATAAATATTTATTGGTTTTAGCGGCAAATGAAAGTTTTTAAATGCCTTCCTAATTTCCGGCGGAAAAGCTTTTAAATAGTTGGTAATCTGTAGTTTAATGGAATATTTTTTTAACTTTTTACCATTTTTAAGGTGGTAAATTTGTTTGTAATGTACATTTTAAACACTGGTAGAGTTTATTCAAATCCGCATTGGAGAAGGTGAGATTATGCCTAATCTTGCTTCTTGTATTGACTCTTTGAGTAAGGTTATAGATTTTATCACACGAGCGCTCTTGGACAATCGAATTTGTTGAAAACGGAATTCACAAAAAATAAAGAATTTGTAGCTATTATGGCATCTCAATTTAGCGGCGAATCCTATCCTACAAATATTACAAATGCGAAAGTTTGTGAGGATGCATGTATGTCAATATGTATGTCTGTTATCACAAAAACCACCGAACAGATTCCGATACATCTACAGTATTGAAGGTAATAATAATCAGAATAACACATGGGATACTTTATCCCCAAATTCCCACGATAACAGGTTCAACGCGGTTAAGACCGCGGGGCGCGGCTAGTAGTACCATAAACAAATACAACACCATGAAACGGATAACCGTTAACTAGACACTGAAAAACTTCGCTTCCTTATCATTGTGTCGTGCGAGTGTATCGCCACCCCCAGACATAACGGAAACCATATAGTTTAGCAACATCCCCACAATTCAACTTGTAATAGGTTTCCCGTATCTATTATATTCGCCCCGCATTGGTCCATCGGTTTTCCTTATGACTCATGATTACTTCTATCAAAGATATAGATGAGACCAATAAACTATCTAATTGGAGTATTTATGAAAGCTATTTTTGTTTAATACATAAGCAGAGATTTATCTGATAACATGTGCAATTGCCAAGTATGTTTCTTAATAAATTATATTAACTGAGTAACTGCCGCACTCAGAGACGTTCATTAAATCGACACTTGACTAATTGGTGTAATTTTTCGTACATGTCAAAATATCTACTAAGGAAGCATTAGACGTTTCTGAGTACGGGGTAAGAATATTAAAATTATTGGTACTATTCAATGAAGGATATCATTGCAGCATAACATTTAATAGAACTAGAGCCAGTCTTCTTCTCATCGAGTGGATGGTCAACCTGACCAATCCTGGTGTCAGAGTTATTGAGCCCCCAAAGGCCTCTGACATACATCATGACTAGAGTCAGTGCATACTATAGTACGCTATAGATACGGCTGTAGTTACACAGTGTAGTTAATAAGTAAGTAAGTTCGGGGTTATTGCCAAACATGGTGTCGGGACTTTTTAGACCACCTTAAAATTGACATGATACGGTTTCACGGTTGAAACAACAAGGACTGACGATTTCAAGTGCCCTCCGAAGCACGAAAAACATATATTCGCGTCGAATAAGCCAGCCTAGAACCTATTGTGATAATTATAGTGGGCTCAGGCCCCTAAAGTTAAACTTACTAAATAAACCAATTATTTACTCTATGATACGCAACAAACAACTTTGACAATGTCAAATAAAAGCAAAACAAATATGGACGTTTACAGTCCCACCATCTTATCTGTTCAGTTGACAGCGTCGCTAGTGGAGAATTTGGTTTTGCCATAATATAAGAAATTCACCAAGAAACAAAGGTAATTAAAACATGTCTTGCAAGTCAGTCTATAGATATCATTAAAATTTAAGAAACTACAATATCAATCATATAAAGCCTAACTAAGAGAGAGATTCAATATGACGCGGCTGTAGTTCCCATTTTGCCCACCTGAACAGTTAAGTTGGTGGCACTGTATCTAACTACGCGAAAACAAAACACAGTCAATGAACTTTAAGAAAATATGTTGCGAGTTGAAGTCACGTTGTCGTGTCATTTAACGGAATTGTCTCGAGTATTCAGAAACTGTCTAGTCGAGATTGTTTGTTTGTAGACGAGACAATAAAATTATATCCCGTCTTGTTTTCTCGAAGAATGGGGGAAGCTTGCTTTATTACCAAGCAAGGTATTTGTCAAATTTCCACTCACAATTTCAATTATTTTATTCATGTTGCAAGTTATTTTAAGATGACATTTAAAGTTCCAGTCCATCATAAAAAACACAATATTGTTTTTGTTCGCAATTTGTTTACTTTATACGCGTGTCTGTGGATTTGGATAATTCCACTTTGTTACAGCGAAATTGAGAATGTGTATTCCTAAGTTTTTGGCCTAGAGAAATAGAATTATCGTTAGTACCTGGTAAATAGTTTTTTATCACTACATATTATAAAACAAAGTTCCCGGCCGTGTCTGTCTGTCTTCCCGCGATAAACTCAAATACTACTGCACGGATTTCGACGCGGTTCTTTTAAAAAGATAGAGTGATTCAAGAGGATTCTTTATATGTGTCAAAATTCCCGAAATTCCCACGGGAACGGGCACAACGCGGGTAAAACCGCGGGGCGCTACTACTTTGGTATAAAGACTTATCTACAGGGTGATTTCGGGGTCGTGATCCCAACCATTTTTTTCTGACTCAGTAAATAAATGATTGCGATGCTACCTGTATTTATTTTAATTTAAACAAAGATGATTCGTTATTTACGTATTTTTATTTAAAAATTATTATTGACTCAAAATGCGTGGTCACCTACTTTTAATATTACTTGACATAAGTTTTCTTGGGAAATAGTAGGGTGACCATGATCTCGAATTATCGCAGTTTTTTTTGCTGACTAAAATAAGTCGCTGGTGTACTGTTAGTCCTAACCTATCGTGATGCTTAGGAGAAAGTAAGTTAAATGCTTCTTTCTTGCTCCACGACCCCGTAATCACCCTGTATACAATAGATCCTTACCCAACACATCGACGCATCCGATTTGTTTCTTCATAGTGCTCGTATTGATCTGACACATGTAACAGCCTCTATCTTCAACCTTTAACGGCCTGATGTGTAGTTGCCAAGACCGCGGCGAATCGTTGCTGACAGCGTAACGTGAGCTGTGCGTCACCAGGCGCGTGTGAAGGGTTAATATGGTTTGGTCGTCCGCTCTGATCCACGCCACCTGTGGATAAATGATTGGGTTAGAAAAGTGGACGGCAAAAGGGTTGAAGAGGGGTTTCCTATTGTCTTGTAAGAGTGAAGTAAAAATACAGAGAAATAAAAATGTAAATTCCGAAAATTTTGATAAAAATGTAAACTAAAAGTGTATCCGTAAATGTAGTTTCCGTAAATCTCTTTGTGAGACTTTCCTCAGTTTGGTTAGGGCATTGCAGGCTGAATCACCTGACTGCTCGAAAAGTAAGATGATTCCGTGCTTCGGAGGGCACGTTAAGCCGTCGGTCCCGGTTACTTTCTACGGATAGTAGTCGTTACTTGAGCCATGTCAGAGGCCTTTGGCGGCTCAATAACACTGACACCAGGATTGGTCAGGTTGGCCATCCACTCGATGAAGAAGAAGAAGAATGTAGTTTCAATTCAAAATTAGTAGGACCAGTAAATAAAAATCCTTTATTACTTATGATTGTTTGATAAAAACTTCAGCTATAAGTACCATCTATACAGAAATAACTAGAACGTACGACTTCTCTTATCTCTAAGATCACATATTTAATAATACTTCCAAAATAAATTTAATTAAGTAAAAGTATAAAACGTTTGATTCCCAACTCCTTTTATCAACAAAGCAATCCCCAAATCTTCTGTCAATTTTATTTATAGATAGGAAAAATATGTTGAAGATCAAAGGGAAGAAATCTTTGTGTGCGTTAAAACAAAACAATGTCACATAATAATCAAAGATATGGAACAACAGGATGATAGCTTTTTTATAAGGATACTACAATTATTAGTATTTTCATCAAAGACGTATGTTATGTGTGTGATACCAATCAGAAGGCTTGTTTTGCCAACCGCGTTTGTATGCACCTTGGAGGGTAGCCTACATATTTGTATACTTTGAAATGTCAAAGTCAAATTAGTCTCTGACGTAGACATAATATGGTCGTCATGCTCAAGGGCGTAGACATTTGTATACAAATGACGTACGCGACAAGACAAATCTATGTCGCGGTAGCTACTGTAGACAAAATCGCGATGACGTCAAACTTGCGCCATAGATGGTAGACATATTTGTATGTCTACTTGTCATGCTACCCGTGCTGGGCCAAGGAAATAACAACATTTGATTAGTTATTCAAAGAAAAAGAAATCTCGAAGCACCCTCACAGTATCTCAAGACACGAGTGTATTCCAGATTTTCGAGGGGCCTGAAATCAACGAAATTACGTCAAAACAAATCTTTGGAAAGAATTTTCTGGAATTCCTACAAAAAAGTAAATTATTGCCTTTCTTTTACGCTCGTTCGGCTTATTTTAATCCAATATTGGATTTAAGACGTCCCGAATGGTACTTTACTGTTGTCAGATATTACTAAAATGAATTATTATTTTGACTACGCATATTTATTTTGTAAAATATGAAATAACAGACCAAGTACTGAAGAATCTTTTGTTCTTATAATTAAATTAAAGATTAATCTGATCTTCGTTTTTAAGGTAATGTTACTTGTATCTATTTTTAGAGCTATCAATACACTAACCGACTTATTCATGAACACTCTTGAACTAAAGACTATTATAAAGTGTTTTCTCTCTTTTACTCTTTGGAAAATAGTGTATGTTGGAATGGGACAAACTATTTGACAGCTAAAATGCTGTTAATGAGCGGTATGAATAAGGTCCTTAGAGTTTGGGACCCCGTTTACCAGTAAGGGGACATTTGATAGTGGGATATAATAATACTAGCAGCGCCCCGCGGTTTTACCCGCGTTGTGCCCGTTCCCGTGGGAATTTCGGTATTTTTTTTACATAAAAACCTTCCTCTTGAATCACTCTACCTATTACAAAAACCGCATCATAATCCGTTGCGTAATTTTAAAGATTTAAGCATACAGACAAACAAACAGACAAAAGTAGCGACTTTGTTTTATACTATGTATTTATGATATCTGTGGTAGGTAGGTAAGGCATAAAGAATAGTTTAAGATCCTACATATCCATATCCATACTAATCTACACTAATATTATAAAGAGGAAAACTTTGTTTGTTTGTAATGAATAGGCTCAAAAACTACTGGACCGTTTTTAAAAATTCTTTCACCATTCGAAAGCTACATTATCCACGAGTAACATAAGCTATTTTTCATCCCGAAATTTCCACAGGAATGGACACAACGCGGGTAAAACCGCGGGGCGCTGCTAGTACTTAATATAATAAAGCTGAAGAGTTTCTACAAACTCAAAAACTACCAATCCTATTGGAATAATTCTTTTTTTAATAGATAGCCACATTCAATGGGAAGGTTATAAGCTACTTTGCATCCCGAAATTCCTACGGGAACGGGCACAACGCGAGTAAAACCGCGGGGCTATAATACATATAATTCCACACCTACTTACTATACTAGGTGCTTCTACTATTTTTTTGAAAACGATAAAATTTGTACATATTTATTAGTAGAGTGTACTCGTAAACCCTGTTCAGAATGTAAGTATCATGTAAATACGATCAGGATTTTGACTTTCAAATTAATTTTAGTTGAATGCAAATACCGCTCCGTGCCTCGTATAGTTGATGGCTTTTATTACAAACAAACATACAAAACATTGTTTGACCCAAATCATTCCATTGTTTGTTGGGTCTTATTGCTTTTTAGCTTTCATGTAACTAAATATCTTTGTGTTTTAGATTTGTTGTGATTAGCAAAGTTTTTGTAGATTGTGGCTCAAATTGTTCTGTTATACAGGTAAAGTAAATCTACTTATACTAGCTGCGCTCTGCGGTTTTACCTGCGTTTAGCTCGTTTCCGTAAAAAATTCGGAATGAAAAATTGAATAATTATTTTTGTAATAGATAGCCACATTCAACTGGAAGGTTGCTATTTGTTTTTGTTTGGTTGGTGTGCTATTTTCACCTCAAAATTCTCATGGGAACGGGCACAACGCGGGTAAAACTGCGGGGCATTGCTGGTAATAAATACTATAGTAGGATATAAACCCGTATGTCCCTTATAAAATTCATCGAAATATGAAACGATGCATTTCGAATATCAGCAGAATTATAACGTCCCTAACAAGATTAGGGAAACAATGAAAGTACAATGGCAAATAAAATGGTACTCTTAAAATATTTACTGTTTCAATCGTTTCGCATAAAATATGTGAAGCTACTTTACATTTCAGTAATGCTCGCGAGCGCCCCCGGCGCGCATTCATTACGCAAATTCTCATTGAAGCTGTGATATCTCCGCATGATAAATGTACACGGAATCGGCTTACAGATTTTTTTTGCCAAATTTTTCAATTACCATCCTTTATTTCTGATAAAATGTTTTCAGCTATGATATTGATAGAGAGGTAACGTATTGACTATAGAGTTGGCCACTAACTTACTCGAAATTACTTATTTACTTACGTTTTTCGTAGTATAAGTTTCAACAAAGTGACAGTTTTTAGTACTAAAAAAGTTTGTATTGGAATCAGATTAAGCAATCTTTAGTAAGTGTACAGCCATGGTAAGAAAAACTGTGTTACTTTCAGACCTATTTTCGTTATAGTTGTCTCGGTAGTAACTATTTTACTTATTGCGTAATTGCGGAATGAACAAATATTTTTAATAGTGGGCTTCTGCTGTATCTGAATTAAGCCCAGGAATTAAATTTTATTTCCAAACACTGTCATAAAGTTAAAATATTGACCAAAACATTGACAGAATATTTATCCAATGTAACTGATACGGATATAATATGACTACATATCTATACCAAGACGAACATCTTAAAACTGAACAGAATTAATTAATACATTTCTTAATTTTTTTCAAGAAAATAATCTACTCAGAAACAAAATTATTATTTTCCATAATCCAGCGTAATCCCTCTTTCTTAATTGTAATGAATATTGGATGTTGAACAAAGGTAACGAAGGAAATGTGATATAGAAAATTAAATGATCAAAATACATACAAAAATTAAGCAAAAATATCATCAAAAGAAGTTAAAAGGAATAATGATCTATTAATCATAAGATCTAATTGCAGGAAAAGGTTTCAAGGCTTAAAGCCCCAACGCCTAAAGGCCCAAAGACTCAAGGCCCAAGGCCCAAAGGCCTCGGTTAATGAACATGTCAGCTGGTAGCTAGTAAACTCGCTTAATCCAAACAACGCTTTACGAATATTTTTAAGATAAAATATTTTAATTTAAAAGAACGTACAGTACTATACTTGGATTAAAATTATGATGAGCAAGACTTGCTCTTGGGAGTAAAATTGCATGACAGCAAATTTCTTTGAAGGGAAACTTGATCACTCTATAATATGCGAACCTGCCGATCCATGCGGCCTTGTGAAGTCCCACCTAAGGGAAATAATTTCTAGGTTAATTTCATGCAATTTTTCAAACAGGATTTTATGATGATACGAGAATTTTACTGCAGGTAGGAATTATTATTATTTATAGAAGCGTTAGTAATATGAAGCTGAATTCTTGAGGGTTTGTGATTCTAGAGAGGGTGCGATTTATGATTTTTATGGCATAAATAGACGCGTAAGGTAACAATTGATCATATTCCCCACATAAAATGATTCATACATGCTGGTTTCTTATGTTTAAGCGAACTTAACTCAAATTTGAATTGAAACTATACGGATACACTTCGCTTTTAGTTTATATTTTTTTCTGACGTTTCATCCTCTTTATATGAATCATGGTCACAGAAGACTGTCTTCTAAGTTCCTGTGAGGGAATTAGAAGCTGTCTTAAAGTTACCATTGTCCGATCTTGCGATAATTATACGGTGTACTAAGTTAGTGTAATCTTGGTAGGAAACCTTTCTTACCATGACTGTACTTATAACAAAACCATTTATAGGAGGACAGAATAAAAGGTGGATTGTTTTTATATCCTCTAATACTATGACGTGAAAATCAAAATTTGATTTTATGAGAACAAAAGAACCGCCAGTGCTTACTTCAATCAAGTTTCAAAGAAAACCAAACACAATCTGTGTTTGGTGCCAAGACGCGTGGCTTTGTAGGGATTTTGAAGAGTTAACAAGGACCCCCAAATTGAACTCGAAGGCTTTTTGTACTCCTAATACTATTTGCGAAACGTTCGTTTTTTTAATACATTTTTCCTTCATTTTGTTCTGTCTATAAAGTTATTATACATGATTCATTAGCTGTATTTACATCGTCAAACGCGATTTCGAAGGTATGACAAAGTATTTATTTTTCAACTTAGAGGACAGATTTCTATACGCGTAAGCGTGAACCGGAGTTAAGGAAAGTGTTAGTCTGCAAAAGTATTTACGACCTTTGCACTTTAAACCATGGTACAGGACTGAAACTTTGTCACTGACACTATCATAGACTAGACACTCCTCCAGTTTCACCTACAGAATACTGGTTCCTGAGGGAATTTCGCATTAAATGCAACTTATGTCCGTTTCCTAGATTAGGGCGGGTACTTCTTAAGTATGTTTAAGAAACAAAAGTTGTTCGTTCAAAATTGTTTTGTCATACACCAAACAGAACAAATAGAACGCATGTCACTTGTTTTTAAAACATATTTAGGCGTTTAATCAAATTATGAGTTCTTGTGCAATCCGCCCCTAATCTATAGCCTACTAAAGGTCATCAAAATTGCTTTCTATAAAATTGCGCTATATTTTAACAAACGCTATGATGAGTTAGCTACTTTCCTCTGAAGAGTATGTCAAATTGTGAGTACAGGTTGTTTCAATCGTTAAACCTACGTTAGTCTAAAAGCTCCATGAATAGGGTTCGCTACTAACCTAAATTCCATTCAATTCCAATCTTTATTGCTTACAAATAAATTACCTAACAATAGGTTATAATGTTTCTGTGACACCTACTCGAACTTATACACTTAGCTATATAGATTCCACTCGTTTGGTTATGACACTGCGTTAAGCGTAAGCAAAAGTGCGCACGCCGCGTGAGCACGTCGCGTGTGGCTTCATACAAAGGTGAACCGTCGCGTGCGCCCGTCGCGTGCGGTGTCATACAAAAGTGAACCGACGCGTGCGCCCGCCGCGTGTGCATGCTTAACGAAGTGTTAAAATACGGAGTGTATTGTAAAATACACTCCTCCTTTTGCGTTATGAATTCAAATAGAAATAGAAAGCAAACTCACAGCCCGATGTAAGCCAGCATGTTGCAGCTTGTATCAGTTTGTTAATATCAAAGATTTGTGACTATTATTTAACTTTTAACATCGAAACGGGTCAGCGTTCGTAGTGTGATGAAAAGCAATAGTGCAGTCATTTTTCAAGTGCACATTCATGTATTCACAGTCGTTTGTCACTGTTTGTTTGGGCGTTAAACAATACGAGTTTCCGTTTAAAAGTTTTAATAAAAATGGTCGTATCGGTTTCCTATTACAGTCTGTTTTACTTTTGCTGAACATCGATTTTGTTTTTTCGGCGAAACTCTTAGATTTTCAGTTACAATTTTCTTGATTTCACGGCGTCTTTGTAATCAACTTACCGTGCGCTTTGGTGACAAATTTGGAGTAATGATCACCGTTCCAAAGGAAGCGTGTTTTAAGTATCTTAGTGCGAAACAAAGGACTGAAAACAAACGTTGACATTATAATGCCAAACTCCTACATCTACCTACACAACACCTGACTACCTACACTTGACTTTTCTTATACCTTTTAATACGAGTATGACAAAGAACTAATGTGGTTGACATTTTCATTGGAAGAATGTACGTGTAACAAAACCTCGAGTACATTGGATTGTTTAGTCTGCACGCCGCAACGGCTTAGGGCTTGATCTGAATGGAGCTTGCGTTGCCCAAATACGGGGCTTATGTGTGACCTTTAGAGCATCTAGTCTTCCGTGGGCGAGTTGCGAATAATTGTTTATTTGCCCAATAAAGGCAACATAAGTATTAAGTATATTGTATCCAAAATAAAAATAACATGTAAATGTATAAGTATCCGTTAATACGAGGTTTACAATATTGCATCTAAATCAAACTTCTTGTTTATGCCTATGGGAGTGCCACTGTGAATCGGCGAAGACAACTTTATTTTAACAAGTAAATTAAAAAAAAAACTAAATCGGTCTATCCGTTTCATACGAAACGAAAGGTGCCTCATACGCACTCTTACACACACACCCACACGCATACCCACACGCACACCCACACGCACAACCACACGCACACCCACACCCCCACGCACACCCACCCACACACACACTTATACACCTTTTTTCCGTCGGGGGTTAAAAGGTACCTTAAAATTACCTCTCAAATTATATTTGCTCTGTTTTTATAAAATAAATCACTAGTTCTTTCGCGCCGCCTCCAGGAATCCCATTAGATACCATTACTTAAGTCTTAATATCTATAAATAGAAAAATATCTACTTCAAAACTCAACAGTTTATCATCACCAAATTATTAGCTGATTGTATTTGATAACAGAATGGAGAGTTCCTAATGAGATAACGTTTCGCAAAGATGCAAATGATTTGACGGACGGATGGGAGGGTGTCGACCGTTTTCTAATAAATTGAAGTTGACGTGGAAATTTGCCCGTTCATTTACCAAAATATATTTCGATTTGATGAAGAACAGAGTACTTGTAGACAAGATGTAGATACTCAGCGGTTTGCTTGTCAATGTCCATTATAGAGAGTAGATAAGGTTTGTTCAAAGTTTATTTTAGAGGAACATTTTTTATTTTTGATCTTCAGGTTTTTCAGGTATGATGAAACCTGAAGTGAACTTTGCTTACAGATGGACTTGCGTAAAGGCATGCTAACTATGAGTTAATCTACACTAATATTATAAAGAGGTAAAATTTTTAAGTTTGTTTGTTTGTTTGTATGTTTGGGGGTAATCTCAGGAATTATCAGTCCGATTTGAATAATTCTTTTTGTGATAGATAGCCATATTCAACGAGAAGGTTATAGGCTATTTTTCATCCCAAATTTCCCACGGGAACGGGTACAACGCGGGTAAAACCGCGGGGCGCTGCTAGTATTATTATAAAGTAAATGTAAGTTTGAGTAGGTTAGTGGCCAACCCTGGTGTCGGAGTCTTTAGACCGCCTAAAGGCCTCCGACATGGTCTAACGATTGAAACAACCGGGACCGACAGTTTAACATGCCCTCCGAAGCACGGTAGCGCTCAGATACAATGCCACTACCGGCCACCCATCCAAGTAGGGATCGAGCTGCACGTTGCTTAACAATCGCAATTAACTAACATGGCTTAGTTAGTCAAACTACGCTCCGAGAGCTACAATATAATGAAATTACTCTAATAATCAATGAGAGAAATAATATCACTTTTACTATTGTATCATTAGTATTGTCCAGTTCTCGTGGGAATTTTGTAATAAAAAATAAACTTGTCACTTGAGTATTTTGAGATTAAAACGCTTTGTATTATATAAATATAGGATCTAATTTATACCACTATAGAAGCGTAGTAGTAGGATTCGTACAAGCATAGTAAGCGCCTTAAAGCGAATTCAGATACTACACAAACTATAGTTTTCTCGTTAAATTATAATGATGACGAACAAGTTCACTATCTCCATTTCCTTTGAAACTCAACCCTAATTTCCAAGACTTCTGCCAAAATAATAAAACTTGAAATAAATGAAGTAGGGTATTTGCTTTCCGTACTAACAAAATGAAAGATTCCCCTATAAAGTCGAATTTATACTAACAGTCGGTTGGAATTTGTTTAAAACTTGCGTTCGCTTCGTGGCAGTTGGAACTAAGAAACTGTCTTCATTATAGAATAATAGTTTTATTTGGTAAGGTAAGCTTTCTTAAATGCAAGTTTGTGTTAAGTTTAAATCTTTTTCAAAGAAAATCTGTACATAAATAGGTTACATTGAAAGTGTTGTTCAGTTTATTTTCTAAGTTTTGCACCCCACAAGTATAAATAAGTATAAAAGTAAAGTAAAGTATGAGCCTGTAATGTCCCACTGTTGGGCAAAGGCCTCTCATCTCACTGAAGATATCAGTACAGTGAGGAGGATTAGGCGTAATCACCACGCTTGCCTAAAGCGGGTTGGTGATCGTTTATTGCTCGACCCGGGAATTGAACCCGGGTCCTCAGTACACTTGGGCGTTATAACATACAACAAATAATATATTTCATTATAATTTTATAGCAACAACAACCATTATTTATTTTCGACAAAGACTGTTGTAATATTTATTACGTACCTATAATCGTGCGCCTCGATTCGGCAATCATCGGAGATACTCGGTAACTAGTAGAACTAGAAACTACCGGTACCGAGTATCTCCGATGATTTCCGAACGGACCGAACCGAAGCCGATGTCGACTCAAATTCAACTATTCAAGGTTCAAGGTCAAGGTTAAAAAATAATGATAGCGAACTTCACATCGTAGAGCGTTAGACGAATATGAACTTTAAATTACTAAGTACAAGAGCAAATTTTACTTTCATTAAAATACAACAGTTTATTATAATTTTGATTTTATATTCGTATGAAGATAGATTCATGTCTTCGCTGTTGTTTTATTGGTGTATATTCATTCATTAGAAAGTTTGTTTTGATTGCGAAATTACGTTACGTATTTGTTTGAATTTTCTTACTCGAAAAAGTTGATGCAAAAGTTAATAAGTCTTACTCGAAAAAGTTGATGCAAAAGTTAATTTTTTTTTCTGTAACACATTTTAAAACATGCAACACTGAAAAAAATTGTACCTACTATTATAATCTATACTGTGCTATAACTTTATCATCGTATTTACAACCGTAAAATGTTATAATCGCAATTCAACATACAACTAATCTTACAACAGATAATAAATATTACAACAGTTTAACACAACAGTTAGAAAAATATAATATAACGGATAATGCAATATGAAAATATAGCGATAACGCCCAACTCTAGTCCTCAGTCTTGGCAGACAAGTGCACATACCACTAGACCACTGAGGCGTTAAGCGTTAAGTAGATAAGTATATATTTTAATAGAGGTACATACGAGTAGATATTCTAATTGCTCTTTCAAAACAAGAACGTATATTTTGAATTGAAACTATACCTACGTTTACGGATATACTTCGCTTTTATTTTATATTTGTATCTGACGTTTCGGCTCTATTAAGAAACCAGTATAGAGAAGGTATATCTTTTTCATAAGTCTTTTTCTTTTAAGTTTTACTGCTATTATCCTCACGCCAATTTTTTCTTTAGAGACCTAAGAGACCTTTGCCATGTAGAGATTATAGGATTTACTTTTTATTAATGCTTAATACCAACCAATACTAAAACCATTAACATTCTAGTAAACAGAATCCCTTAAAAGTTTATTAGCCGTCTTATTTAAATAAAAAAACTAGTTTTTGCAAGTCAGAAGGGAAGATCCCGCTGGCCGTCATCCTGTGTGATCGATAGCCTCTTAAACGAAAAAAAAGCGCTCGTTTGTCATGAGCTAGGACACTAAATGGATCCCCGATAAACGTCAGTTATTTACCAACCACTCAACTGCAGACAAAAACACATGAATCGAAAAATAAATATCTTTCAAGTGTTCGTATGGAATATGTCATTAATTTCTTTATTTTTGGGGGTTGTTTTATGTGGGAATGTTAGTATTAATAGTGTTATTAGGGTTGGATAGAAGTTTGGCAATTTTTATCATTTATCAATTGTTTGTTAACATAATCTTTTCATATAATGATTGAAATGTGATCAATACGATCTATACGCAAGGTGGTCAACTGGGCCTGCAGAGCACTGAGCCCACGGGCTAAGTTGACCATTATTTTTTCTTTAGGGGCGACTCGACCCAAGGGTCAACCCAGCCCGCTTACTTACCGCCTAAGAGTCAATTCAGCCCGCGGGCGTAGGTACTATTCGGTAGGTTAGGGGATTTTTTTTATCGACTGAACCTGTGGGCTGAGCAGGCCCTTATCGGTAAATAGTAGTCGTGTGATTAGTGTGGGTCGAGTCACCTATGAAAAAAAACGGAGTGGGTAACTGAACCTGCGGGCTCAGTGCTCTGCGGGCCCAGTTGACCACCAAGCGGATCTATACCTAGCTTTCGTTTTTGACAGCCTTAGTACACTTAGGGCCTTATTCATAAACGCTTATTAACAGCACTTTAGCTATCAAATGGTTTGTCCCTTTCCGACATACGCTATTTGCCAAAGAGTGAAAGAGACAAAACACTTTTAAACACTGTTTTATCTGTTATTCTACTTAACCTATTAAAAGAGGTTCTTTCAACCCACAAAATGTGAAATTTCCACAGATTTTCACTGTACATCAAAACATCGCGTCGACTGCACCGGTAGTGACCTCAAAGTTAAGTTTACTGAATAAACTCTGCTGGCAGAATAATGCCTGATAACAGCTTCACGGAAAATCCCTTAGGTACTTGAAGGAAGCAAACTTTGCTAAGCTCTCAAAGGTAACTTATTATCTCAAGTGAAATAAAACATGCACAACTTAGGCATAGAAACGTTTATTACGTACTTAGTAAGTTGAAATTTAAGGCGGGTGCACATATTTTTGTTGTAGCTATTGTTTGGTATTTAGTAAGTTAAAATTTAAGTTGCGTACACAATGTATTTGGAGCTATCTTCGATTCGGGATATTAAATAGTTGTGTAATATACTAGCAGTTTTATCGGCGTTGTGCCCGTTCAATTGGGAATTCCGGGAAAAACATAGCCTTAAGAAGGTTATACCTTCCTCTAGAATATAACTACCACATACAAAAATAATTAATCGAATTGGACTGGTAACTCCGAAAATGGTAATACAAAAATATAAAATTATAAATACCTCTTTATAATATTAGTATAGATTGGAATAGTTGTGAACTTTGTTGGGGTACTATGTAGCTAGTTCAGTACTCTCACTGAAAAAAAACCTTATTCAAAAAACTATTTGATACATTAATAAATCCTAGAACCAGTCTGCTAAAAGCTAGTTTATCTGATCGCAAGATAATCGTAATAAAAGGTAATTTAAAAAATACATTTAATTTATATTCCAAAATCAATATTCATTAAACAAATTATGGTAAAATGTATTTAAAAATCGAAATTGGAAAAGTTGAAATTATTCCTATTACTTTCGGATCCTCGGATATTCTCTATTCAATCTGCATTGTGCAAGCAGCCTAAGTACTAGAGTTAAAATCTGAGCTGATCGCATTACCTAAATGCCTAGATTAAAACGCTTCGTTTGCTCCAAGCTTTCAGTTAAGCAACTTTGTTGCGTTCTTTGTTACCTGTACAGCAAGTTGGGTAGAAAGAAATTAAGAGGAGATTTACTATACATTAAATAACGATTTATGTTTGAAACTGTAGCAAAAACAATTAAACTAGGTTTTATGTGGATACTTAGGTCTAACTACATTCTAAATAGACTGCATCGGGTGATGGCAATCGAATGATCATTTATAATTGAACCACCGGCGGGAAACAGTTTCATTTCATTTGTATGCGTTTTTATGTTTAATCTTTTTATGTTTCTGAATTACAATTGCTTAGTTTACGGAGACATTCTTTATTTTTTAGCTCATTTTATATATACACCAGCATATACACCAGCAGAGCCCTGCGGTTAAACCCACGTTGTGCCCGTTCCCGTGGGAATTTCGGGATGTCAAATAACCTTCCCGTTGAATGTGGCTATCCATTATAAAAAATATTATTCGTATTGGACTGTTTATTCCTGAGATTATCAATTACAAACAAACAAAGAAACTTTACCTCTTTATAATATTAAGTATAGTTATCTCATAAAAACCTTGTTTAAATACGGATACTTTGCATGTAGAATGAAAATTTTCAAATTTAATGCGACAAGGTACCTAATTTCGTAACGATCTGGTTTCTATGATAATAATTTAGGAATATTTACAACATTTTTGTCACTTTAAGCCTTCATACAATGGTGTTTGTGTTACGATTCCGTATTTCGTGTCCCAGTTTGAGGTATTACTCTGAAGACGGTCGAAGCACTAGCTGCGGTCACTCGAGGCACCTACTTTACACTAAGTGTGTCCGTACTATGTACTTGCACTACACTGAGACACAGTTTAACTTAGTTTGTTTACTCAAATGATACAGTTGCTTTGGTGTTTGTGTAATTGGGACTTCAATTTATGTGGATATCCCAACTCCTTACATAAATTGTTTACTTCTGTTAATGTTCGTCTCGTTCGTTTTTTAAAATAAATAGAATGATTCAAGAGAAAAAATCCCGGAAGTCCCACGGAAACGGGCACAACGCAGATAAAACTACGAGGCGCTAGTTCTTAATAAAAACAACAGCATTAGTACACAATCTTCGTACTAGACTGTCCGTTAACTGCAACTGCAGCACCTAATAATATGATAGTTGGTCCCTCACCGATTGCAGCCGACTGCCACCGCATGCGGTGAACGACCTAATATAATTACTCCTTAAAACCCAATATTATAGTAACAATATCACTTAAAGTTAAAATAAATTCCTTTATTTGCAATAGTTCCCTTGTATTTACGATATCCCCTGTAAGTAAACAGAGGGGTAAGCGAAGGTGGCCCTTTGTCTAACTAACTATAAGCGTTGCTTGGCTTGGCCTATGGGGAATCACTAATGAAGACAAATTGTTGCTCAAAATATGTCATTTATCAGCATCATCTGTTAGGCAGGGGGAAGGAAGACAATAAATATTTTAACAGATGAAAAAATAAGTAGTTATATTTATCTTAACCGCTCATGTGATAGAGATATCAATATCCATCGACCACTTATACAAACAGTTTATATTTAGATCGGTTTGTAGATCCATTAACAAGTTTTGATGTTGTTTCGAGAAATGTGTTTTACTGCAGCACTCAGAGACGTTCATGAAATCGATACTTCACTTATTGACGTTATTTTACATACATTACAATTATCTCAAAATGCCTCATTAATAATCTCTACTAAAGAAGCATTAAAGTCTCTGACTAATCTGGTTTTACAGTTACCCCTATTTGATAGTGACATAAAAACAATTTCAAAACTTTTTGATCACTCATATACTAGACAAGATATAGTAAGATTGGCTACCAATGAGGGTAACAGATAACATTACTAATTCAAAAAACAACGCTTGAAGAAAGATTGAAAATAAAACGGTCTACGGGACTTCAAAAATCAGAAGCAAATGTAAACCATGATTCGATACCACTAGGGATGGACGTGACTGAGGGTCTAACCCTATTTTAATGGAAAATTTACCGTCATTTACTTTGTCGATTTCCTCAAAGATTCCTTCTGAATGTCAACATAATACAATGTACCCATTTAAAGATTATTGCAGAAAACTTGGTATTCCCAAGGGTAACGGCGGGTCGTTAGTCCAATATAACTTACTTTACACATCCGCAAAACCATTTCACTTTTCAAACTATTAATCAGTTTGAAAGCGGGCTTAACTCGGAGGGCTGAAAGAGGTTTCGACTCGTAACTATTGGAAATTTTAAGCACCCACCAAATATTGATTGAGCTGACGTGTGATTGACAGATAATTAACGAAACAAGATTACGAAAATATTTGTTGTGATCTCGTTCAGCTGGTAATTGATTTGACTATTTTTGACACAGCAATACTATCAATTTACTTATTTGACCATGGTGAATAAGATTTTTAATCAGAGACTTTAAGTACTTCATGTATTGTGAAAGGTTTTGATCGTAAGTTTTTTCGATTGAGATCCGTACTTATACAATGTGTAGCACAAGAGGAAAAAATAAAGTTTAAATGTATTACATAGTACTTGACTAGAAGTATTTGCTGGAGATTCTACTGTTAATTGAAATGTACGTAAAGACATTATTATCTGTTAATACCGGTGTATGTGACCGGAAAGTATGAGGAACGCTCATCAGGAACTCCAATTTGATATTTTTCTTATCATTACTATAATAACCGAAGAATCCTTTGCCCAGCAGTGGGTCCTCTATATTACAGACATAGATATAAACCTCGCCAACTTAAGTCTCCACTCCACACACAAACACAACCTCTATCACAAACAATAGGTTAATCTAACCTTATAATCGCCGATATCAGAGACGGAGCAAGTGAGCACCGCCTCCCTGCCCAGGGCGACGGTGACATTGTCAATGGGCCCCAGGAAGTCGGGCTCGGCGTCCCGGAGCGAGGCCGTGGGGCCCACTCTGCTGAGCGGGGACGTGGTCTGATGACGCATGCTGCTCTTCACCACTGGAAAGACAGAGGTATATATTAATCATTTTATTTTTAAAAGTGTAAAATCAAATAAAATCAATTAAAAGTGAAATTGTTACCAGGGAAGTTGCGGGACATTCCCAATACAAGTATCTGATTACTTACTGGGAAGTCTCAGTGAATAAATATGAAGGTTTACTCTTACTTATGTAGATGTAGAACTTTGTCGCAGTTAAACTTGTTTCGTTTCAGGGAAGTTAAAGGAATCAATATACATATATATGTATATATTACAAATAAATAGCCGTTCATTGTCTCGCTAAAACTAGAGTATGGATAAAGCGATTTAGTTTATTTTGGTTTTAAAATATTTGTTGAAGTGCAGGGGAAGGGGGAAGATATAAGACATAAGAAAATAATAATTCAGACAACTTTTATTCGCAGTACAACATTTGGTGGATCAGCTAGTATCAGTATAAATAAAGGTTTACTCGTAGGGCCGACAATACGTTAAGCGTGTGCACGCCGCGGTTTCATACGAAAGTAAACCGTCGCGTGCGCCCGTCGCGTGCGGTGTCATACAAAAGTGAACCGTCGCGTGCGCCCGTCTTGTGCGGTGTCATATAGAAGTGAACCGGAGCGTGCGCACGCGGCGTACGCACCCGGCGGGAGCACGCGACGGGCGCACGCTTAAAGCAGTGTTGACCCTTAGTCATGTAAGTAAACAGCTATGTTTAAGTGAAAATCCCACATTGTTTTTTTTTTCCCAAAACGTTGTAAGTGCAAAGGTCGTCGATAACATAGTCGTTTGCGTATAAGCATTAAAGTGGGTGACTGTCAAAAATGCAATGATATTTGAGTATTCTAGGTACGTGTTTTATTTATGTTTTTCTCACTAAACCTTAGCAAAAGGTATCCTCAAAATTTCAACCAAAACTCACAAAGTCAAACACAAAACGATTCCAAGCTCATAAACTAATAGAGATTCTTAACTAAATGGTTTTGTAAAGCCTTCTCAAACATTATCCGGTGAATATTCTATAAAAGAAATTGTTTGAGAGAAAGGATAAAAGGAAATTTAGCTAAATATAAAAATTGTGCCTTCCAGCTAACATCCTTAGCAATTTTCTTGTTTACTTAATCTATATAAATAAATAAAATTTAATAAAAAAACCTTTTCGCTGTGGAAATAACAGAATGATCCTTATTTAAAAACGGTCTTGTACACATTGAGTGCATTATGCTTGCATTCTTCTTCTTCTTCATCGAGTGGATGGTCAACCTGACCAATCCTGGTGTCAGAGTTATTGAGCCGCCAAAGGCCTCTGACATGGCTCATGTAACGACTACTATCCGTAGAAAGTAACCGGGACCGACTGTTTAACGTGCCCTCCGAAGCACGGAATCATCTTACTTTTCGGGCAATCAGGTGATTCAGCCTGCAATGCCCTAACCAAACTGAGGACAGTCTCACAAAGTGATTTTTGTGAGATATCCCCACCGGGAATCGAACCCGGAAACTCCGGATCGTGAGCCGGACGCTCAAGACCAAGACCACGGAGGCTGTGTCATGCTTGCATTATGACTCAATGATTTTGCAGCATTCGCATAGGATTACAACATTTTTATATTTTTCAGTTCACATAATAAGTAATCAATAAGAGTAGGTATAAAAGTCAATCGTGGTTCGTTAGTCTCGCTAAAACTCGAGAACGGCTCGACCGATTTAATTGATTCTAATTTTGAAATGTTTGTCGTAATCCAGGGAAGGTTTAAATGGTAAGCAATGACGGAGTAAATGCGTATGAAACCGAAGGGCACATAATAGTTATGTATATTTATAAGTTATTTTACTTTAGTTGAGACAATACGATACCTGAAAAGATTTATTGTTTTGAACTCAATTTAAACTTCTTATAAAAGGTATCAAGACATACACTTACCAAAAACCTCTTACAAACTAATAATTTATGGGTACCTTTATCGGCACATAACCCAGAATACAACTTTGAAGCGCTTAAGGAAAATTTTAATGTACCCAAATTAAAAGTCCAAATGGCTTTTATCGCAATTTATTGGCCCCTAAATTCCCACGGTATCGTAATATATGTTTTTGAAGATTCAACAGGAAAAACATTCGTTCCTAGAGACGTTACATTCTTGAAAATGTATGTTTATTTTTCTACAACCTGTTTTTTATTGGATTTTGATTAGGTTGTGTTCTATATTGTAAGCGATACGAATGTCTGGGTAAAGCATACAAAGGTACACATAGTGCGGATGCGAGCCGGGTACAATGTATGGGGGTAAAATGTATGTTCCAAAATATCAGTTAAGTTAGGACAGCATAAAAGATCAATTTCATCAAAGTACTAAAACAAAATTAACCTCATCGTTCATTCCAAAACATTCAATAATCAAAACGAAAAATATACTATAAAAAGCACTTAAGCTACCTTTCTTTATAAATAGTTGACCCTTTTTATCGTTCGTTCCATGAGAGCCGAGAGTGTGTTCGGGCTCAGCGAAAGTTCCGAATACCACCGATCTAATCTTACCTCTGATTGGCGAACGTTTCTCACAATTTTTACGATCCTATTACGAACGGGCCCGTGTTAAAATGTGGAAGCCAACAGAATCCGTAACGCCATTTTCCGCACTATACCTACCTGATTAAGGGCCTTTCAATTTATTGAGGTAAATCTCGATTGTTATTTCACTCTTTGTTAGTTTGAATGACTCAATTTATAGTTTAAGTTGGTGGGTGTATCAAAGGAATCAATATTAGTTTTTATGATACACTGGTTTGTCTTTAGATGTGTTGTTATCGAACCTTGTCAAACGATGACTGATTTGTTGACCTGCTCTTTATTCCTTGTTAGATGTACATACGCCTTCCGACCTTAACATCCGAGCTACAGGTGATGCAGTCACTAACTGATGGCTAAAGTTATATGCTGGTTTAATTTAGTAACAAAGAGACGCACTCAAGATGTGAACCATCCATTTTTATGAAGTTTCCGAGGATTAAATTAATAGAAAAACGAACTTTATTTGAAGTTTCATCCGTCAACGCATTCTACCAGTGAAATAACATAAGCCCATACAAACTTCACAGTCTATCGCTCAATAGCTCCTTCCAGTAAGCAAAGAAATCATTACAAATCTATTCTTATATTATATAGAGGTACAATTTTTAAGTTTGTTTGTTTGTTCGAGGTAATCTCAGGAATTATCAGTCACATTCAACGGGAAGGTATAGGTAGGTAAGGGGCTATTTTTCATCCCGAATTTCCCACGGGAACAGGCTCAACGCGGGTATAACCGTGAGGCGCTGCTAGTTTTGAATAAAACTGATTTATTTCCCTATTTTTCATAAACTCGTTCCACAAGCATTTAAATAAATCTGCTACCTCAACGGGTTCTTTCTCAAAGCAATCGTAACAATGAGTAGAAGAAACCAATAATGTTTTCAATGTATTCCCTGCGGTACGCTTCCGATAGAGAACAGTATATTTTATAGTTTTTGTTTACAAATTCTTTGAGAAACGTCCCACAACTATTTCTACTGTATTATGTTACCCTGCTTATAGTAAGCTGTGTTTCTAAGTAAAGTTATATAGAACACAATAGACTAAATATTGTACAGAAAAGAAAATCTTGTGAGTTCCATTGAAAGACTGAAAATAGATTCACATAATATTTGCTTCCAAATGACAAAATTCATAAGAATGACACGTGATAGCCTGGATAGGCCACGTTTTAATGTATTTAAAAATAATATCAAATAAATTACCTACCTATATTTTTATACAAGATTTTACCCACGTTGTGCCCGTTCCCGTGGGAATTTAAGAACCGCTCGACCGATTTTGTGCAAACTTCACATAAACCATCTACTAAATAGTCCGAACAAAGGCTAAACGTTTGGTTTGGATAGGTGAGACGTTCTTGAGTTATAAAATTACAACGAAAAGTGGCACTGATTTTTATATATAGAGATTCAAACCATTTTCATAACTCAATAACAAAATCTGAATACTTATTAGCAATCAACTATCCAATTAATTTATTTAACCGATAACATAAAAACCCGTACTTCTAATGAAAATGTATTTTTAATCTTCTAACAGTCTCTTATTCGTTCCATTGGTTCGTTTAATTGAATTTTCAATCCATATGAATGATAAACTAATATCACTGGTCGCTTAATTGCCGTAAAATTCAATTTTATTGTATATTTATTTGAATTTCAGAAATTATTTTTAATATAATGGTTGGGTGTTTTATGAAACTAATGTAAAACAAAAAGTTTTGGAATTTATTGGAAATGGCGGTCTCTATAAAAGAGTTGCCTTAATTAACTTTAACGAATATCGTTTTCGGTTAAACGTTAAACGGTTAAACGGTTACGTCTGGCAAATGAAACATCGGCGAAACAAGCCATCGGTCATTTGATAAATCAATGAATCATGTTCGTTTAAATGAGATTTGGGCAAACTCACATCAGCAGAAAATAATACCTCAAATACGTTTTTACAGATGTTACCCTTGTTTTACCGATATACGAGTACATAAAAAAAAAACAAAAAAATTGTAAAAGTAATAATTAGTCAAATGAATAACGACATATTATGTCGCACACTCATACCTACAATTATAACTGTCAAAAAAAAACATCCGGTTCATCCATAGGGAGCTACAGACACACACACACACACAATTTACGACACCACTATTTGCTTCACAGTTAAAAATACGAACCCATTGTTGAACAAATAAAATTTTATGAAACCAAAACTACCAACAAAACGGAGGGGAATTAAGATGCTTTCACACGTTCTCGTCTTTGTGGTTATAAAATCTGTCAGCGGAATATTTAACCTAGTTCTGTGAGAGCCGAAAACAGCGTGGAAATATTTAATGGCGTAGCAATGAATAGAGCGATCCTGATGTGTCCAAACACGACTATCAATCATGGGGTAAGCTTCAAGCCATGGAACACGGCCGATGCTGGAACGGTTAATTAAAAAAAAAATTCGGTTTAATTAGTTTTTTAACAGATTCTGCGTGGAGAGTGGTTTTTAATGACTTTGTTTAGACTGAATTTTGATTTTGAAATATGACCGAATGAAATTCTCGGATACTGCCCTTCTGGATTATGATTCGTCTGAGTAAATTTAGTTTAAACGAACTTGTTGAAATGTGGGCTGAGTTTAAAACTAGCAGTATCAAAAGAGTTACGGCATAAAGGTTTTATTGGGTCATTTACTAGACTGACAGATGTTATAAATAACGAAACTTTACTAACGTTAAAAACACTCACCGCATCTATTCGTTTAAAATTCCTTACATCTAACATTTAAAATTCGAACAAATATTTTCTTCTAACGCTGTCTTGTGGTTGTTTCATTTGACAGGCGCTTGGGAGAATCTCGAACCAATCTAGTGCTTAATAGGATCTGTCCATTTGTGCTATATGCTTTGACTTGTCTAAACCCACTATCTATGTAATGGTATATGTTAACTATATCTACGTTTCAGTGATTGCTTTGTGTATTAACTTACTAACCGTCTTACTACAAAGTGATGTAAAGTGGTAAAGGCTGGGTTACTAACGGTGTCAGACGCTTTAGAAATGAAAATCGTTTTGTATTCCATTTAAATGTCTATATTAAAATGTGACATAATAGTAACGTAATGCAAGCCCGTTGGCATAGTGGTTTGTAAGAGCGCTTACTGTGTCGGAGGTAGCCGGTTCGATTCTCGCCCGGAGTCAACAATATGTGTAAACATAGTTGTTGGCGACGACGTCTGGGTGCCAATTGTTTTTTTTATATAAAGTATTTGTGTATTTATGTGTAATAGTATGAGTAAGTTAGATTCCATAATATTAGTTTCGAGCTTAGTTTGGGTCTTATTATCCTTGCGTGAATTTGTTCTATAAATAATTATTTATTAATAACAAATATAATAAACGAAGGAAATATTTGGCTTAACGTAGCCCATACCTACATTTGCCAGTAGACAACAAAATGGAATGCGAAACTATTCTTAAGAGTGTATACTACCTCAAATCGCTTATTTTCAACTCGGCGGGATCTCCATATATTCCTCGTTACTCAATATTTAACTTTGAAACGTATGTATGGTAAAGTTCATGATATAATCTATCGATCATATGTTTCGAAAACACGACTCCATGAAATTTTCTCGATAGAAAAAAATCGCAAAGTTATCTCTAAATTTTTACTAAAATCTTAATATCTCAATAAATACAAAAGTTGTTGAATTAAAATAAAGTGTAGTAAATTGAATAGGGTTTACAGAACAATTCATATGTTGCGGTTTTTTCAAATGAGTACCATAATGTTTGTAGGGAGCAAATACCTACAATTCGCGGGCCGAAACACCAAGCGCTCAGGTGTTTCTGTCCCGCTTCGGCTCAGGGGAAAACCTGAATACGCGAACTGAGGTAGTGTACACTCTTAAAGGGCAAATGTATCGGATACAGTCACAAACAACTAACATAGTTACTAAGTTTATCGAAGCAGCTAAAACAGTTTAATAACTTAATCAGCAGAGCTACATTAAAAAATGCTTTTATTAAAGCGAATCTGCTAACTGAATCTCCGGCTACTGTAACGTCTAACTTCATTAAGGTAGGCAACTTACTTTATTAAAGACTCCGCCAAGATTTATACCGACATGACATCACAAATTACTTGAGCTTTTACAAATTGAACGGTACCATAATTAAGTAGGTATAGAAAAGGTAAATGTTTCCCTTGAGAAAGTGGAATGAATAGCCCATTATTCGATGAACGAGCCATCTATCAACCGTCCCATAATCAACCTTTAAGATGACTTTGGCTGAAGGTACTTATTTTCTTGTTATTTTATTGATGATTCGCAACTATACTGGTTAATGAAGCTGTACAGTTTTGGTTTTGTTTGTTTCAACCCAGTGAGAAACTGGTGATTATGCCAAATTGACAAGCCCGTTGGCACTGTGGCAGTAAGAGCGCTTACTGTGTCAGGGGTTTGCGGGTTCGATTCCCGACTGGAGTCAACAATATGTGAAGACATAGTTGTTGGCGACGACGTCTGGGTGTCAATTATAATTATATTCTTATAAAGTATTTGTGTATGTATATGTAGTAGTATCAGTGAGTTAGATTCCATAACACAAGCTTAGAGCTTAGTTTGGGTCTAATCAACCGTGTGTGAATTTGTCTGGGTATATTTATTATTTATTATTTATTATTATTAAATCTTCCTCACTGGTGTAATATTTTCGGCAAAGAAGGCTTTTCCAGCTTTAAACTGATTTAACTGCTAGTCAGATTTTGATTAAAAAAGTCTGAGTATATATGAGATTACTCTTTATTCTGGCACTATAATTATGCTCAGTCTGAATGAAATGCTGAACTTTTTAATACTGGTCACACTAGCAAAGTATTAGCTTTTATGTGTCAGTGTTGGGAGTGTTGGGCGTTTGCCTATACTGATATTTCAATAAGATGAAAGACGAAGACACAAAGTTCTCGTCATCTCTATGAAGATATCAACACTGCGGAGGATTAGGCGTAATCACCACGCTTGCCTTCTGCAGATTGGTGATAAACCTGATCTGATGTTAGAAAACTAAATCAGTCACACCAAAACTTACTCATAATCTCTAGTGTTCACTACTATTATAACAGCTCACTAATTATACCTTACTTACAACATGTAATATATAACAACACAAACAGAGGTCCCTTTTGTGCCATGCTACAGTATTTGCTAACTCGATAATTCTAATATTAGTTCACGAAACTCGTAACCAGGCGCGCTGTAGAGGTCTCTGGTCCCGTAAGATTATTTACAATGTGACCGAGTTACAACTTGCTTTGGTTAAATTATTTCGGGTTTTAACGCTTCAGTGCTAGTGGTATGCACTCGCCTGCCTAACCCGAGAACTCGGATTTAATTCCTGGAACTGAGAATGTTGGTGATTGAATTTCTGGGTCAAACCTTCGATAGTTTTCAGTTGCTTTTCATGTAACACTCGTAGTTTGAAAAGCAATGTTAGTTGATTGCGATTGTTAAGCAACGTGCATCTCAGCCCTACTTGGATGGGTTTGCGCATAGTAGCATGCTTCGGAGGTTGTCAAATAGGTAGGTAGGTAAAATAGTCAGTCTCAATTGTTTCAATCGACAGATAAATTCGCTTTTTTATGTATAAGAAAAGGTTTTTTTTATAAAGCCCCTCCCAGACGGGCCATACTTTTGATGAAATATGTGGCCACAAAATTGCCAACTATATCCCGGCAAAACTAAAAACATTTTAATGCAGCATATGGCTGGAAAATGTTTATCTCGGCAATATTTCTGATGCAGTATATGGCTCAATATTTTGTCTTTACATGGGCCACATAAAGATGTAGTGAATACTCCTTTCCTATCGGCAAAACTCGGAACAACGATAACACCCGAATGGTGCCGATGTGTCTATGAATTACTGTATTATTCATGGAATTAGTAAGTACTACCGTACAACTTACTAATTCCATGGTATTATTAAATTACGTGTAGGTCATGGAATTAGTAAGTACTACCGGTAGTACTTACTAATTCCATGGTGTAGGTATCAAATAAATCGCATACTTTATTTATCAATGTCAAATGTCAAACTACCCGTTTGACGATGTTTCCATGGGTACTGACTGACTGAGTGCGAGTGAAGTAGTAAGACAAAAACGAACATTTCCGAGAAAAAACGAATCGCGACAAACTTTACGTTGCATGAAAAAGGGACGCACTTATGCCGTAAAGCGAGACAACAATAAAAGTGGCTGAGAAATATTGCAGTATTTTCGATTGCGAAGCGAACACATCGGCCATATTGCCGAGACCCTAAACATTCATCGGCCATACTAAAAATATGTGACAACATATCCGGGATATGCTAAAAATATTGCAAAGTGTTGCAGAGTCTGGCCGTAAATGATGGCTGATGATGCCGGCCACACTATTGCAGCCACACATTTTCGTGAAAATATGGCCCGTCTAGGAGCCCCTTTACCTATAAAACAAAATAGTGTGTATAAAAAGTCCCCAAATGCTGTCTATCTGCAAATAATTTATTTTTTCAAAAGCTACTGCACGGATTTTAATGCGGTTTTCACTGACATACAGAGTAACTCAGGAGAAAGGATTTTGATTACTTTTCATGCCAAAATTCTCACAGTAACGAGTACAACACGAGTAAAACTGCGGGGTAGTGCTAGTTTTCTGTGAAACCAATAGGCCTCTATTTTTACTTTGTTGTACAAGTCCTTTGTGTCGGGTCTATAATATATTTTAACATATCTTTCTCTTCCGAATCTGGTCAAAAGTCTTAAGGGTAAGTAATTGATATGGGACTGACAAGGAAACCCTTCTTTCTTTACTTGACACCGTTTTACACCCACATAATAAAAAGGTATTTTATATAGTTTCTCCTTTTTTGGTATAGAAAGTCTTGGAACATTTTTGAAAATACCTACTTATGGGAATTTTTCCCCTTTTATAAAAAGAAAGTATTAGAAGAACATTTTTAAAAATTGTGGAATATTTCTGAAAATTTGTAAAAGAACATTTATGGGAATTTGAAACATTGGGAACAAACACTTTAATCAATACAAATACGTTCAAATTATTCTAACGAAAACATTAATACGGGTATATTTACTGTTGGAACATTTGGTAGATTCCTAGAGAGCCTATACAAATTTGGTACCTATTTAGTTTACCTAGGTTACCTGTAAGTAGAATTGATTGATGTGAATTGTACCATTCATAATAATAGTAAATAGTACTTTAATAATGAATGTATTAATAACTGTAACAGCTATTGATAAGCTTTTGACAAGCCCGTTGGCACAGTGGCGGTGAGAGCGCTTACTGTGTCAGGGGTTGCGGGTTCGATCCCCGCCCGGAGTCAACAATATGTGAAGACATAGTTGTTGGCGACGACGTCTGGGTGTCAATTATATATTCTTATAAAGTATTTGTGTATGTATATGTAGTAGTATCAGTTAGTTAGATTCCATAACACAAGCTTAGAGCTTACTTTGGGTCTAATTAACCGTGTGTGAATTTGTCCAAGTATTATTATATTATATTGATAATAGCTAGTATAATCAATAGCTGCTACAATTATAGTCGGACTAATATCACAAATGCTAGAGTTTTGAATTGGTACAGGATAAGTTTGTTGTTCTTTAAAACTAAAATCGTTGGAAACATTCAAAAAGATATCCAGTTTTCATCTAAGAGCCCAAACTCACTATTGTCACAACTGTAGTTAGACAGTGTTCTGTTTTAAGTATAAGACACATATATTATCGCAGTATAGTATTTCGCAGTCACGTAGGCATCCTATAGTCCGGGTGCGGATGACGTTCTACTCCTTGTGTTTGTATGAAAGGTGTCCTACTTGCTTGCTGCGGGCCATTGTAAAACCTGTCTGTCTTATTACACTTTATAAAACATAATTTATAACTTTCTTGTATGCTAGACTAAAGAATATGTATTGGATTACCTAATAGTTTGAAAGAGTGTCTGAGCAAGACTGATATTATTGTTAAGTTTCTCATTTATTTCAAGTAGGTTTGTGATCAACCCTGGTTTCGGAGTTTTTAGCCCGCCTAAAGGTCTCCAACATGGTCTGACGATTGAAACAACCGACTGTTTAACGTGCCCTTCAAAGCACTTTCTTAAACTGGTCAACTTTTATTATCTAACTAGCAGCGCCCCGCGGTTTTACCCGCGTTGTGCCCGTTCCCTCGTTCCTCTTGAATCACTCTACCTACTACAAAAAACCGCATCAAAATCCGTTGCGTAATTTTAAAGATTTAAGCATACAGACAAACAAACAGACAAACATAGCGACTTTGTTTCATACTATGTAGTGATTTAATTGTTATGATTGTCGTTTGAGGATTACCTAAGATGTTTGAACGACCTTAAATGAATAAATTTAAAAAATATTGTGTATTGTTCTGAGACTGACAAAAACAGTTTTGTTTGCATCTAATTAGTGAGTCTAAATACTCTTAGACTGCTGTCTAAAGTGTGCGTAGGTTTAAAGGTTAATTGGCCAAAATTCGTCGGGGACCAGGCAAAAAGCCTTTGTGACGGTAAAGCACTGAATGTGATTAAAATTAGAATTACAATATACATAGAACATTGTCATACATTTAATAATTTAAATTTAAACAGAGATATATGAGCATGTAACTAATCCAACGCAACATAATATTGAATTCGCCAGTATCTATTTCAATCGACCCCATCTAAATTCTGTCAAATAACTATGTTAAGCCTTTCCCCTCTAAACATGTCGAACAAGAGTTTATTGTCACTCCGATACCCCAAAACATGTACAAAACAAAGTAAACAAGTTTATAAGAAAACTATAACGTACAATACCGATGTCATCCACGTGAATCGGTAAATAAATCACGTCTGAATCACGTCAGCTCACAACATTACGTGTTGGGAAAAAATTACGAAGATTCTCTTACACAGCTCTTACAGTACCTTTCTTAAAGGATATCGGGAATCTGATAGAGATACCTATTTATTTATGTAACGGTTATTGCTGTCCAACTTGTAATCTTGATATTGATATCGTTACGTTTTAACACATAGAGGTGTGCTGAGTTTGCTTTTGGAACGAAGTTCCTTATCGCGCGTTGCGAAAGGGGGCTAGACGGAAAAGTTGTAACGACACTTAATGCGTTAGAGAGAGACAGACAGAGAAACATGCGCATATTTCTCTGTCTGTCTCTCTCTCTCTTATAGAAAGCAAGCCAGATATTTTCGTTTCTTCTTTCTATTTCGCATAGAACAGTGTGGTGTCGCGACGATTACTTTTGTTGATAATAAATAAAAATCGTTCCATCCGGGTGTCCCTTGACACCTCTCCAGTTTTTTTGTTTCTGTTCTTTCTGTTAGTAAAGGGCGGAATACACAATTTCACATATGGCTGGCATTGTTAACGTTATCGTTGGTACATTATTAAAAACTGTACATTTAGTGCAAAAATTGGATATAGGTATGAGTTATATTAAGTATACCATCTCTCAACTCTATACCAGGGTTGGCCTCTAACCTACTCGTACTTACTTACTAAGGGCAAAACACCCTGACTAATTAGTTTTATATTAGAGCTAAGTCACTGCACCCGAAAACGGCTTTGTGGTGTTACATAGTAATAACTGGCATGCGTCAATGCTAACTGGCATGCTTGTAGTTCACAATTAGTGTGAATTTAACGTTAACTTAACTGTTAGTTAGAAAGAAGTTTTTGGTTCTTGCGTTCTATCAAACTCACCGGCTTACTATTTTACGAGTATAACCCAACGTTCAGTTACGGTGAGTCAAGTTTGATAAAACTTTTAAAAATGTGAATTAATCGAAAATGTTCTCAGATTAATAGATAAGTAATATATTACGTCATATATTGATAGGTTTAATGTGAAGTAAGCTGGTGCCGGAATCAAAAATCGTAGTCTTAACCGAGGCAGACTAAACCTACTAGCTATCAGTACATTATATCTAAACGTAGGCTTTGTAAGCAACATTGTCTTGGCAAAGGCGACCATTATTATATCACTTTATATCAATTTACAAACCGCTATATTGAATAAAATATAACCCATAACATAATGTTATTTATCTCATGTCTTGTGACTGTTACAAAGTTATTTTTATATTGAAAGCAAAACTAATATTAACATACCTAATGAGTTTGATTTTTGTTTCTGTGACCGCGCAGATCTAAGGAAGTACAGGACCGATTTGGATAATTATTTTTGTGTTGGATAGTCATTTTCAAAAGCGATTTGGGATTCCCACGAGACCGGGCACAACGGAGTAAAACCAAGAGGCGCGGCTAGTAATTGTTAATGTTATAAAGAATTTACTATAATAAGGAAAAAATAATTAGTAAAAGGTAAAATACCTTAATCTTAAAATCTTGATTCGCATCTTCACAACAATGTTTTAACTAGTAAACAAAAATATCAAATATTTATTTAGCAAATCTGGGGATTAAAACGGAAATGAGATATAGCAATATTAATATAGAACCGTATTTATAATGTTACGTTTTGTTAAATAAATATTTAAGCGTAACTAATTTTTTTTAAATCTTCAAACACAACGAAAAAAACTCTTTTCTAATTAAGAACAAGAGTAGCAATTTAAATAACAAAACCTAAGTTCAAAAGAAAAAGTTCGTTAAACAATTTAAAAGGCTGACTGAATAGTGTTAATTAATTCTTGAACTTGTGTCATTAGAGCGCCAAAGAAGTTAGGGTAAAGTGTACGAGTGTTGGTACCTTGCGTAACGTTAGGGCTCTATTCTTTGTGGGTACGCCGGAGTATGGGGCAGTAACGTGTGCCGTTACCCGAAATGGTTTGTTGTTAGTTCGCGACAATGAGGGTCATACATCACCCCGCGGCCATACTGCCGTAATGAACTCACGCGATCACATAAGCCTGACCAGATGAGTTGGAACACACATCACATGTTAATACCCTCATCAACATAATTGTCGAATATTTCTCTGCAATTTTCCTTGTAAAGGGATGTTTCCAGTTTTTATATGTTAATTTTGTAAACAGATTCTGTTGAATTGAGTAATGAATTTGTTTGTTGTGTTTAGATATTGTTGTTTGATTTTGTTGTGTTGCGATCACTAGGTATTGTTTCGAATGTAAACTAATTTGCTATTCAGATCTCTGATAAAATTATGTTGAAACACTATTTAGCAATAATACCTACAATTTAGGGTTGTTTTGGCAAATACTAAAAACTTTGGTTTACGGGTGAATTAATCCTTCTATAATTGGTTAATAATTTGTGTGGAGATTTAGCTCAAAGCTAAACAAGAGTCATGCTCACACAATAAATTATCGCAATCCCAGAAACACTGCCCTAAACAAATTAATAATTCCCTAACAGCTACCCATTAAGATCCGTCCCATACATAAAATACCATATCGTAATCCATGAATAACAATTGAAATCGCTTTCACATTACAAAGAGGCGAAAATAGCAATCGCGGATTAAAGCAACAATAGTGCATCATAAATAATATTGAGACGTTTTCATTAAGGCGCTATACAATGGTTTAATATGGCCTGAGGTGTCAAGGGGGATGACGTAATCAAATTGGACTGTGCACATCTGTGATGCACCTTGGAGGGTATGTGGCAGACAATACGCACGGATGCCCCTGATAATGGGTTCGATATAGTGTAGGGAGGGTGATTTATTACTAGCTAAACGTATTGGATGTTGATCTCTAGATTCGCTACAGCGCTATATCACACTATCGCTATATTGCTATATAGCCATCAACCGGCCACCTCACCCTAAGCTCCCTGATGTTTGCAATACTCGAGCCACTTATTTGATTATGATGTTATTGTTCCGTATATTGCAAGCAATAAATGTTTCCAAGGTATTTTTTGGTTTCATATGATTTATTTCTTCATTTCCCGTTGTTGCCTTGTCTTGAGCATGGTTAATGAAATAGTATTGTGAAAGGTAGCTGAAAACGTTTGTGATTTATAAAATGTTTTGTTTTAGGTATATGATTTGACGTGGCAAGTTCAATATTAAGTGCCCTGTATATTGAATCCATTAACCAGTGTTATTTGACATGATATGACATGACATGACAGTGAGATTCTCACACACATAGAAAATTACATTACATAGTCATTGATAATTACTTCAATGATCATGTTAGATGCATGTATTCTATTGAATTTATTTATTTAGGTTGACATACTTAATTTAACGCGCGTGCCTCATGATTTTCTTTTATTCCATGTTTACATTTGCTATCAAAAATGAAGCATTCTTATAACATTTCCAAACTTGTCAGTCTATTATTAAAGCTTGGCACTCAATCCGACCAACGCTATACCACATCTATGTATACACGGCGTTCTGACATGCAAGCGACTTTTGGCCTAAAACTGTCAACGCCCTAACGGTACCTATTTATTGGGTTGAGTTGCAATTTTCCAATGGCTTCGAAAAGCTGTGGTTCACAAATTGTGTGAATATTTTGATTTATTTCCCAACTCCATCGTTTGAGCACAGATTTTGAAAATCCTTTTGGTAATGTTAAATATTAATACTATTATAATACTATTATAATAGTATTATAATACGTCTGGGTGTCAATTATATATATTCTTATAAAGTATTTGTGTATATATATATGTAGTAGTATCAGTTAGTTAGATTCCATATTACAAGCTTAGAGCTTAGTTTGGGTCTAATTAACCGTGAGTGAATTTGTCCGGGTATATTTATTTATTTATTTGAAAATATTGTTTAAACACATATTACAGTGTTTAAACAATTGTTTACCTGGACAAATTCACGCACGGTTAATTAGACCCAAAGTAAGCTCTAAGCTTGTGTTATGGAATCTAACTCACTGATACTACTACCTATACGTAAGTACACAAATACTTTATAAGAATGAGTCAACTATTAAAATAGTAATATTGTTTCATAAGCTATTTCACAAAAAGTTTAGTTCCATAGTTCTTAAACCTTGCCCGACTGAATTGTATTTACCCAAAACAACCCAAACATTATATTAATAAGTCTACAATATCCAAACTACTCTATACAAACTTTCATATCTGCATATTATTTACTTTATCTACTCTACTTACTAGAAACATAAATAGAATCCTTTCTAAAACATATAGAAAGGCACCGTATTGAACTAAACAATATTTTAAACAGGGTAAGTAGAGCCATTCAATCCAAGCCCTTCCTCTCGGCCCATTTGATCCGTTCATGGACATTATCTAATCCAACGGCTTCTGCCCGCTTTCAATATATCAGTTTACCGTCTCGACAGAATCTGACGTCCCGGCATATAGTTATAGTATTTAAACTAATATTTATTTTATAAACTGATATTAAGTAAGGGCGGATTGCACAAGAACTCTTATATATATTTTGGACCTAAATATGTTTTCATTGCAATAGCATTGCCGATATTTGACATACCTTGACTGCGAATAACTATCGAATGACTTCTCCGTTTACTCAAAAGTACCATGCGGTATTTCAATCAAGGACAAGTTTGACAGGATTTTGACGCGGACCATGATGCACACTAATGCGTCCGCGAGACGATCAAGTGCACTTGAAAAGTCGCAAATGAATAAAACTTGTCAAGTCGCGTCAAGTCGCATCAAGCTCAAGTTGGTTCAAAATTGTTGTCAAGTTATCATCAAAATTATTGTCAAGTCATGTCCAGCACGTAGATACTTGACGGGAATTGTCAAGTCAACGCTGTAAACGATCAATATTCACTTCAAGCCCGAAGACTTGTCAAATGCACTTGATCGTCTCGCGGACGCATAAGACAATGTGCATGTACAATTTCCTATACAGTTATAATATTGCAGTATTTTGTTAAGTTCCTTGTTTTTTATGTACCGATATAATTTCTATTTTTAGCAATAAATTTATTTTATTCTTCTTCTTATTTTGACATCATACTTTAGATAAATAAATAAATACATTTTGACTTCCAAAAATACTTAATATTTAATTCGACTTGTTCGCAAATACTCTGTCAAGGAAATGGAGTTTACGTAGCGAAGGAAATTTGAACGAAACTTTGTTTACACCGGAAAAACTTTTTACTGCCTACTTTGTTACAAAAATCATAAATTTAAATAAGTTTTTTATGAATAAAAAAGGTTATGAACCTGTTAAATAATGAATTGGATTCGGTATTGAGAGATTTATGATTGATCCTACTCCCTGAGGTCCTTTCGTCCAATTTCGTCCTAATCCGTTTAGTAGTCCGATCTTTCTTAAATACGATTCCTTCTAAAACCTTTAATACAACTTAATATTATATCAAAGGTACCATAAAAGTACCAGGACAATAATTTATTCTATTTTCGTATATTTAAGCTCAACTCAAAGTCTATATATAAGTCGTCGTTTAAATAGAGCGAGATTACATGCTGCCAGCAAGGTAGTTCGATAGACTGAATATAATAAGGTTTATTTTTAATTCAACGCATAAATCTGCAGAAACTAAAAATATTTTCTTGGTAAAACAATCAAAATAACAAAATACTAAATCAAATGGATTTACGTATTTGCGAACACACGCATTTGTACATGACTTAAACTGACAAAATCCCTTTTTTAACATCAGCCAATCAAACAGATGTAAACCTCATTTGTGCCAGCTGCTTACAAAAAGAGCCAAATATACTGTAGTACTGTAACCTACACAATATAATTCTTCGAGATATAACAAAATTCCTTTGTACCCATAATTTTATGTTTTTACTAGCTGCGCCCCGCGGTTTCACCCGCGTTGTACCCGTTCCCGCGGGAATTTCGGGATGAAAAATAGACGTTGGCCGATTCTCAGACCTACTTTATCTATACTGGTTTATTAGGGTTAGCGAACACTACTCATTTTAGAACAATGTTTACGGATACCCTATGGTTTTATTCATATAACAACGTCAGAAAAAAAGCGAAGTGTATTCGTAAACGTAGCTTTAATTCTAAATGTATTTTTTAATATATCTTTAACTCCGACTAGATTAGTAGCCCAACAACTTTAATAAACCTGTCCAGTAACCGTACACACGTTTACCTTCTTAAGCGAGCTTTCGTAAAAATCCAATAACGTGCCTCTAAAGTTCATCTAAAGTATTCTAAAGTCTCATATAAAAAACAATCCACAAATAGCCACTTGCGACAACAGTGCAATACAAACACAATGGGTACAAGGGCGTTGACGATTTGTGCACATGTGTGTTGTGCGGGGGTTAGTGAAGGGGTGCAACGTTAATATCGATACACTAGCAGCGCCCCGCGGTTTTACCCGCGTTGTGCCCGTTCCCGTGGGAATTTCGGGATAAAATGTAGCCTATAGCCTTTCTCGATAAATAGACTATCTAACAGTGAAAGAATTATTCAAACCGGTTCAGTAGTTTCTGAGATTAGCGCGTTTAAACAAACAAACAAACAAACAAACAAAACAAACTCTTCAGCTTTATAATATTAGTATAGATTCGATAGATTCCTAGGGCCTTATTCATAAACGCCTATTAACAGCACTTTAAACATCACCTGATTGCCCGAAAAGTAAGATGATTCCGTGCTTTGGAAAGCACGTTAAGCCGTCGGTCCCGGTTACTTTCTACGGATAGTAGTCGTTACATGAGCCATGTCGGAGGCCTTTGGCGGCTCAATAACTCTGACACCAGGATTGGTCAGGTTGACCATCCACTCGATGAAGAAGAAGAAGCTATCAAATGGTTTGTCCCTTTCCGACATACACTATTTGTCGAAGAGCGAAAAAGACAAAACACTGTTTAAGTTAAATATCGTTTATGAACAAGGCGGCTGTTGTTCTTAAGTCTTTTTTAAATGACAGTTTAAAGCCTCGGTGGTCTAGTGGTATGAGCACTTGCCTACCAAGACTGAGGTCCCGCGTTCAATTCCAGGGCAAGCGAAAACATGTTTCCTACTTTTCAAACGTGGTTCGGATTTGAAATCACCAACCCGCACTTGACAAGCGTGGTGATTAGGCCTATTCCTCCTCACTGTACTGATATATTCAGTGAGATGAGAGGCCTTTGCAGGGGGACATTACAGGCTAATACTTAAAGTGTCTAGCTGTTCCAAATACAAATAATGTATCCAACAAAGTAAGTTAATATAAGACGTGAATATAAATTAAAATGTAACGTTGCGCACAAATTGTATCTCACATTCCCAGTAATTAAAACTGAATAATAAAACAGTTTTAATATTTATCGATAACAATCTCGGCGAATCACTTCCCTATGTTATACGGAGGTTTCCTAGTACGGCCCGGGGGAGACGTGAAATGTGCAAACAATTAGAAGGAGCTCTTTTTTGCGCGCTCCCGGGGGAGGACACAATAGCACTCTGTGTCAACGACAGCTCGCCTCTATTTAAACGCCGCAGAATCCATCCACCACTCCACACATCTGTTACTTTCGCACAGCCTATAAATTACTCTTTAATAACTAACGCCACATCAAAAAAGAAAATCACATCAGATATTTACAAACAATGCTACGACGGGATCTCTCCAAATAAAGGGTGACGGTAAACGCACGTATAAATCTACTTGAAAGATTCTTTTGATAACGTCCCTTTGTTGAGGAACAACCTGAAGTTCCATTTTTCTCTTAAATACATAAGCAGCGGCAATCGGAAACGCGGCGGATCCACTCCCTGCGTGAACCTATTCGATCTCATGCATTTAAATTCAGAATTAGTGAGAGCCTTGCCCGCAGACCGACTTTTTTGTCGGAGGTAAGCAAACTCCTCGGATTTCTCTCTAATACCGCTCTCATTGAAAACGTGATTGATTTAATGGCCTTTTGTATACGATAAAGAAACATTTTAGAGGTAAAATTCGTTTTAATAAACGCGAAAACTCGAGATAAAGTATCGTATTGTGGGGTCGGAGATGTTTTTTAATTTTGTTTCCTTCCGGACTCAGGTAACAAACAATCAGGGGCACCTTTTCTGTTGGCAAAGGGCGCGGTGTGACAACATAAATAATCTATTCGAAGACAAGGCGACCCATCTCTTCTAGAAAAATGTATCTGGGACATAAAAGGATGGTGGGAGGCCGGTTCGTTACGTTTTGTCGGTCCCCGGGGTGTTCTCGTCGCCGGCCTGCCGCGGTCGGGCTCTACTACATGAATGTTTTATGTTTGCGTCACAATTCAGATTTGTATCCACTACTCGTGCCAGTTTACGGCATACTGTTGTCCCACGTTGGCCAATAAAGGGGTGTGTTTATTGTTTTTCCTATTCGGTGTTCAAGGTTCTGCACACTTTGATATTATTGCGACGATCCAGAATTATTCTATTGTTTTCGTAGACGTAGCCTTGTCGACAGTTACTGTTGTCATAAAAATATATTTAGTATCACATGAATATATTTATAAGGCACTTTGTCCTATTAGATTTTATGTTCGTCAACTTTAAAGTTAGAAATGTTACCCAATGTATTGAAATATTGTGTTTGAGCACAAACTATTCTAATACAACTTAATGGTTACGAGTTTCACGAAGCCTAATGAGGGACAGTTTCAGTGGTATTGGGTTATCTTTACATATACGTCAGGGTCTAAGCTCGAATAACCTGAATACCTTACTCGAGTTATATAAGTAATTGATAAGTTAATTAACACATGGAAACTCATTGTTTATGAAAGGGATAAAGTTAACCGCTGCGACATAAGTTATAACTTATGATTGTTCTAATTAACTAATTATGGCTTTGACATTATGTCAAGAAGATTCTTTATACAAAAAAAAAATGTTCCGAAAATCATACAATTTCTTTAGCTTTTGGTTTTTTGACTTCGTTTTCACTAAGCGAGTTTACAAGCTATCAAGTAATTCCAAGGCAGGTTGTCCACACACACTAGAGTCGTTTAGGGGTTAAGGCATGATCATACAAGCGGCATGTAAAATTATGTAAAGAGCAGATTCTCTTCGTCGCCTCGACTCTACAACGCATACCCTGAAGAAAAAGTTTGATGCTGTTAAACTCACCGGGTAGTCGGTGAGTTTAAGTGAGTGAATACTCGTTCAGTGCAAACGATACTTAGCTAACCGTACCTACCTAACTAAACATACATATATGTTCGTGAGGATGGATGTTTGTTACTCTTTCACGTAAAAACTACAAGACGGATTTGGATGAAACTTTACAGTAATATAGGTTATACATCAGAATACACATGGGGTACATTTTATCCCAAAATCCCCACGAGAACGGGTACAAAGCGGGTAACACCGCGCGGCACGGCTAGTTACTAACTAAATGTAGCAGCTACTAATCTAAAAATTCAATTATACAAATACGAAACAAAAGATAATCTCGCCTAGGTTTTAGCTCAGTGATTCGTCGGAATCCATCTAAACAACGTCTTAATTCTTCCTCAAAACTGCCGTTAGGTAAAACAAATTATAACTTCCTAACTACTTAACTTCAACTTCACTAATTTAATGAAGCACGAACTTTCATAACAAATTGACTTAAAACTTCGTTTTTGGTGTTTAAACGAAACAAATCTTTCATTTTGATGTCGGAGATTTGTAATTTTCTCTTTTATCTGCTTTGGAATTAAAATGTATATTTGACTACGATTTATATCCTGCTCACTTTACTAAGATCTGTAGAGATATCTTTAGTGAGATGAGAAGGTTTTGCTCTACTATGATTGGTTCATTACATACGTAAGCTATCCGTCTCAGCGGTCTAGTGCATTCACTTGCCAAGACTGGGGTCTCGGATTCAATTCCTGGGTAGAGTGATCCATGTTTCCATGTTTCAGTTTCAAACATGGTTCAAGTTTTAAATTACCGACTCACATAAGGCATTGTGATGTTTAATTTTTTTTGTTTCAACGCAGGTATACTCTTTTTGGAAATACCTAAAGGTGTGTCTTCGGTAGCGACCGCAGCAGCAGATAGCAACTGCTAACCGCAAGTAGCAGTATTAACGTGCTCGAAATTTCATAGAGGTTCATAGTTAATCATAATTTCAAAGAGATTTTGAATTGAAACAACGTTTACGGATACACTTCGCTTTTATTTTACATTTTTATCTGACGTTTCGACCTCTTTACAGGAACCGTGGTCACAGAAGACAGTGAGGTTCGCTTAAACTTAAGAAACCAGTATTCAAAGAAATGCATAGAAACCAGCGTCCCGCCTGCGGTCAGCAGTTGCTGTCTGCTACTGTAGTCGCTACCAAAAACAGGCTTTTAGCTTTAAAACCTACGACTCGAGAGTACCTATTGAAAATAGAACGATCTTACAGGAATGTATTTACAGAAGGAACCTGCAGGAATGTCTTTAGTTTTTATCACTCGAGTATATGCTGAAGTGACAGAAAACTTCTCTACCTGTCTTATTTCGAACAACTAAAGTGTGTGCAGATACATGTCTCACTGAACCCGACCCGATATTTTTGAGCTCTCTATACAATAAATGCAACGAGATAAAAATTGTTTCTCAGCAAAAGTGAAGTAGGTATTGTATGAGATCCTTTCAAGCGATGGTATTCTCTTTGTATAGAGTTCACCACTGCCACTGTGATATGGACAAGCCTTGAAACTTTAAGTGGTAGGTTTTTAGGGAAACTCAGTGTGTGTTTTGTCATTTATGTTTATCTAGATTTCGTAGTACTTATAAAAAAAACTTGAAAGGTGTCAAGGGGCACCCGGATGGAACGAAGAAACACTGTCAGGATTCATTATTGTTATTGTTACTATTTTTTATTATTTATTATGTACAAAAAACCTGTACACTCAACAAAAATAATCGCGACACCACATTGTTCAATGCGAAATAGAAAGACGAAACGAAAATATCTGGCTTGCTTTCTATAAGAGAGAGAGAGACAGAAACATGCGCACGCCGCGCGGGGCGTGCGCATGTTTCTCTGTCTGTCTCTCTCTAACGCAAAAAGTGTCGTTACAACTTTTCGTCTTAATTTTTTTCGTCTAGCCCCCTTTCGCAACGCGCGATAAGGAACTTCGTTCCAATATTTTTATTTGTTTCAGAAAGTAGTTTAGCTTTGATGTTATTTAACATGTGAAATGTTAATGTGATTAGCAAGGTAGAATATAGATAAAAATGTCCTGTCTTAGGGATGCCACGTTGCGAACGAGCGATACCGTAAAAAATAACGATGAAGAGTTTATTTTTTGTTTGTTGGAACGCGCTTATCTCAGACACTACCTATCAGATTTTAATAATTCTTATTGTATTGTATATCCACATTCAAGAGGAAGGTTATAGGATATATTTATCTCCAAATTCGTACGGCTACAACATGGGTAAAGCCGCAAAACGCAAAACAAAAATATAGTTTCACGTTAACTTTTCAGCAGTCGTTGTCGCTGCCCAAAGCACTTCTACCCTTCCCCCTTAGTTAAGTTAGCTCATTATACTATTGCAATATGTATAAGAAGCATATTGCATTTATAAATATTAACTACTACCAAATAAGCTTCGATTTATTTCAAGTGTGGGGATGGCAATACGGGCGACACCCTCTAGTCACACGGATATCCATCTGTTATCTAAAATTAGCTATTTGCTACAAGACGCCTTCATTTGTATTCATTTCCTTAGTTTTAGGGCAATCCTGTGTTAGTAATGACATGTGGCAATTGTATCGTTGTTCACTGTTATTTTAAAATTAGAATATTGAGTTTCTTTAGTTTAAAAGCGAACACTTCGCTTTTATTTAAATTTTTATTTGACGTTTCGGCCTCTTTACAGGAATCGTGGTCATAGAGAAGTCTTCAAAATACAATAGGAAAGTTACAGTTTCGTAGTAGTCCATCGAAAAGTTACATTTGGGGTTGCGTTTTTTAGAGGACGCAATTTTATTTTTTTGATGTGTAGGGGGGGTCAGTGTAAAGCTAAAAACAAGTTTGTGGGGTCGCCACCCTTGTCCCACGGCCGCCATCTTGAAAATAGGGGTTGAAATGGTTTTTACGATATATCTCTTAAACTATTAATTTAATTTAAAAAAATTGTTAACAGTTTTGTTGCAAATTAAATTCTCTACAACTTTGGTCCACTAACTTTTTGTCGTAGAACTATAAATAAAAAGTTATAAGCGAAAATGTTCAGAAATTCGAGAAAAAAAATTATATTTTTCGATGTAACTTTTTTTTTAAACATTTTACGAGAAAATGATATCAGACTATTTTTGTAGATCGTTTTTTGAGGAACAACTTTTATAAACAAATTTTTTTCATTGAGTCAATAGCTAAGGTTTTACAGCGCTCCGAAGTGAGTACAACTATACCTTTATTATACAAGCCCGTTGGCACAGTGGCAGTGAGAGCGCTTACTGTGTCGGGGGTTGTGGGTTCGATTCCCGCCCGGAGTCAAAAATATGTGCAGACATAGTTGTTGGCGACGATGTCTGGGTGTTAATTATATATATTATATTCTTATAAAATATTTGTGTATGTATAAGTAGTGTAATTAGATTCCATAATACAAGCTTGGAGCTTACTTTGGGTCTAATTAACCGTGTGTGAATCTGTCCAGGTATATTTATTTATTATTATTTATTTATACGTGTGTACTAATAATGTGTCATCAGTTATTGTTTTTTTTTATTTATTTTGTTTTTTAAATTTTTTTAATTATAAATTTTACAATATTATTCATAATTAATTATATACTCTTTTCCCCACCACCCACGAGCTAGAGTCTGGAGGCGCGTTTTTTTTACGTGGTATCCCCAATAGGCATAATCCACGGTGATTTTCTAAATTAGAACTACTCCGTCCTCAGTCTTTTCAATGGACCAGGCTGCGGCTCAGCATCTGATCGGCTTTCTGAATTAAATATCAGTGGGAGAACTGGAGAAGGAAGGGGTGTTAATGTCGGCGTCGGGGTGTAATAGTTTTTTATATACACAGCTCGTTTAATACTTTCCGAGTCTACCATCAGGTCCAGTCGTGGCTTAGTAATTATAATGATCTTGAAGACTGGGGCTGGAAAAAATGTGGAAAATTATTAATGCCAGTGCAGAACTCTAAACCTCCAGCACCCCCTGAGCTTCTAAAATTGATCTTTTGCAAATGCAAAGGAAACTGTGGAGCAATGTGTGGATGTCGAAAAGCAGGGCTGAAATGTTCTGCAGTGTGCTTCCATTGTTCTGGAGAGACTTGCAGCAACGTAATGGAACTCTCAGAATTAATAAATGAAAATGACTTTGATGATGAACCGCCGACATTAACACCCCTTCCTTCTCCAGTTCTCCCACTGATATTTAATTCAGAAAGCCGATCAGATGCTGAGCCGCAGCCTGGTCCATTGAAAAGACTGACGACGGAGTAGTTCTAATTTAGAAAATCACCGTGGATTATGCCTATTGGGGATACCACGTAAAAAAAACGCGCCTCCAGACTCTAGCTCGTGGGTGGTGGGGAAAAGAGTATATAATTAATTATTAATAATATTGTAAAATTTATAATTAAAAAAATTTAAAAAACAAAATAAATAAAAAAAAACAATAACTGATGACACATTATTAGTACACACGTATAAATAAATAATAATAAATAAATATACCTGGACAGATTCACACACGGTTAATTAGACCCAAAGTAAGCTCCAAGCTTGTATTATGGAATCTAATTACACTACTTATACATACACAAATATTTTATAAGAATATAATATATATAATTAACACCCAGACATCGTCGCCAACAACTATGTCTGCACATATTTTTGACTCCGGGCGGGAATCGAACCCACAACCCCCGACACAGTAAGCGCTCTCACTGCCACTGTGCCAACGGGCTTGTATAATAAAGGTATAGTTGTACTCACTTCGGAGCGCTGTAAAACCTTAGCTATTGACTCAATGAAAAAAATTTGTTTATAAAAGTTGTTCCTCAAAAAACGATCTACAAAAATAGTCTGAGATCATTTTCTCGTAAAATGTTTAAAAAAAAAGTTACATCGAAAAATATAATTTTTTTTCTCGAATTTCTGAACATTTTCGCTTATAACTTTTTATTTATAGTTCTACGACAAAAAGTTAGTGGACCAAAGTTGTAGAGAATTTAATTTGCAATAAAACTGTTAACAATTTTTTTAAATTAAATTAATAGTTTAAGAGATATATCGTAAAAACCATTTCAACCCCTATTTTCAAGATGGCGGCCGTGGGACAAGGGTGGCGACCCCACAAACTTGTTTTTAGCTTTACACTGACCCCCCCTACACATCAAAAAAATAAAATTGCGTCCTCTTAAAAACGCAAGGTTAGACCTAAAAAATGTAACATTTCGATGGACTATAGGAATTTTGTGTCAAAAGGTCTTTATTTTTATTTTCTTTTTAGGGCTCCATAGACAAATATCATAAAACGAAACCATTAAGGTGCCTGTCCATTGAACCGGACCGAGACTGCCGAGCGGAGAAACGGATAAATAACAACCAATAAGTTTGCATTAAATATCTGACAGGAAATTTTATGCAATCCTATTGGTTATTATTTCTCCGTTTCTCCGCTCCGCAGCCTCGCTCCGCTTCAATGGACAGACACCCTTATAGTTTCGTCATGCCCGTCATCCGTCTGGTGCATGTCACAAACCTTTTTCTCGGACATAGAGTGCTGCATGGTTGAAAATTGGATGTGCATTAGACATCCACATTTAATAGTATATTTATATTTGTATTCCGAAATTCCCACGAAAAAGGGCATAACGCGAGTAAAACATTGAAGCGCTTACTTTAGTTAACACATAACTGTGCTCTCATTAGTTAATTAGTGATTTCAACAAATTATATACACATAATGATAAAATAACGTCACTTTTATCCAATACTAGACAATACACACATAACCCCAGACTTAATACCTACAGGAAATTTCTTTAATAAAGAAACACCTTGTTATTGATAGAAAACGCTTAATTGATTCGAACAATAGCCTCATCCGTTATAATATATTTTCTGTTAGAAATAACGGGATTCACAGGAAAAACAAAGGCGACAATAGATCTCATTAATTTGCAGGTCGGTCTATATCGGGACTGATAATATTTCTTATTTCTTCGGTCAGTAAAATCCTTAATGTGCTATTATTATATATTTATAACAGTTTCTATCATAAAGTCTATGATATAAAAATGAATCGCTGAATCTGTTGCTAAGCGCATAACTTAAGAACGACTGCACCAAATTGGATGATTCTTTTTTTAATGTGTTCGTTTTTGTCAGGACAAGGTTTTTATATAAGAAAAATAAGGAATAAAAATCTTAAAATTCCCTCGGGAATGGGGGTGCTGCGGGTGAAACCGCGGGGCACAGCTAGTAATTTTATAAAGAGGATGATTCTTACGTGTTCAACAAAATGCGCGACCCTACCAAATCTGGGAAAATAATGTAAGCGCGATCTAGAATGTTTTCACACTAGCGCCATCTATTGGCAGTAAACCGTGGTGCACCGTGGCAGAAACCACCGCCCGGAAAAGATAGTAGGATAGTAAATTGATTTGAGCATCGGTAGGTACTTAAACTAAAGTATCTCCTTCTGATGTATGTCTATTTATACATAAATAATAAAGCTAAAGAGTTTGATTTTTTGTTTGATTCTCAAAATCTTAAGAGCTACACATCCGATTTTAATAGTTCTTTGTGTAATAGATAGCCACATTCAACGGAAAGTTCAAAGGTTATTGTTATCCCGAATTCCTACGAGAACGGCCACAATGCAGATAAAACCGTGGGACGCTGCTAGTATACGTATAAGCTTATCTTCATAGCAGCTTATTTTAACAAGAGAAACGTTGAGCACTTTATAGTTGAGGCAAAGGTATAAATTTTAACTTTATTCTGAAGTGATCTAATGAATCTCGAATAACTTCAAAAAAGTCATTAAAAAGGAATACCTTATTTTGGCTCCGTTTCTGTCTTTCAACTATCTCAGTAAACTATTAAAACTTCAAACTCTCTCTAGAATACTGTAAAAACTTCAAACTTTAATTTAGTGATGTCAACGTGATGTGACTTCGTAATTAAGTGATTCACTCTAAAAAGATCACTAAAATAGGTGACGAGCGATCATTAGTTGAGTTTTAGTTGAATTGGATGGGATTATATTTCGGCATTCCATTTTGTCTATTTAAATCCTTGAAGCAAAAAGAGGGGTTGAGGTGTCACAGTCTGACATGTGTATCTTTGTAACTGTGGTTGCGTAGCTCCAAAATGGGGAAACCGATTTTGATAGAAACAGATCTTTTTTGTTGGAAAGGTGACTTGTGGGTTAGGTACCTACATGACATTGTTACTGATTAAGGAAGAACGGGCACAACGCGGGTAAAACCGCGGGGCGCTGTTAGTTAATTATGATAATAGAGTCCTATTTATTTTCTAACTACACTAAACAACCAGCATTGAACAGACCCGTATTCTGTTTTATATTTCTCATTTTTCTGGAACAACCAACGGCGCTCATCCCGTCTAGAATGTGCACTCTTCGAGAAAAGGTTTCTCTAACAGCTCACTCATTTTATCAGAACATTTTCATGAGAGATATTACTTCATTTCTTCTTAGATTGGATGGCTGGACAATTTATATGAAATTTCCTTTAGAACACGGATTATTTTGAGCTATGTTTGTAAATTTCCCTTATTTCAAGAGATTCTAGTGTAATAAACATGGGATTTCACGAATCTAGAATTACAAGACAAATGAGATTGTTTTTTTTTCTATTTTCGTCTGAATGTAAGTAGGCTGAATAAAACTGACTTATACTTAAGAAATAATCTATTAAAGTACTATCAAATTGTAAATATTATTACTAAAATGTTAAATTTTATTTGCCTTCCTACTGGACACTGAAATATTATTAATTTATAACCATTTTGAAGCATCACAACTAACGTTCAACTTATGTTTTCAAACAGTTAATATAAATAATAGCTATAACTCGCTTGTTATTTCATTTCTATTGTCAGAAGGGAAACGAAAGCTAAAACATCACCCCTCTTGAGTGGAAATTCTATAAGTTCTTATTTTTCCTGTTTCAATATCTTAGAATGTTTGAACAAAAGGAAAGTGGCTGAATATTTATAAAACACTGTTTTTCGTTTCACTTCCGCAATTGCATGAAAAAGTTAAGAATGCGCCTCTTTTATTTGATACGACTTCTGTGAACTGCGGTCTTAACTAACTGAATTCTTTATTTGAAATTCAAACAGAATCCCGCGTTCCAAAATTAAATACAATCCTTATACTCATTTCAAATATGGACCATGTCCTGGTTTTAAACAATCTGATAAAACCTATTTTGCAGTTCAATTCTACCTATACAGTAGTTACCTCACTTTATGCCATACAATATTTTTAAATAACGAACGGAATTTTATTCTAAATCAAAAATAGACAACATCCTAAAATGTTCTAAATCTCTCACGTAGATAATTTTAAAATACGAACCCTGTCACCTCATCCGTTACGCTAAACTCCGCTAAAGCATCAAGGTAGGTATTCCTTCTAAATGCAGCACCTATCTATATCAGTATGACCATATATCTTCGTCGAAGTAAGCGATGTAGCTACATTGAATGCAAGGAATTACCTTTCGTGCTTTCGACGACACAGTCTATCCTCCAGAGAAGCAGCGCCATGTAGAATGTTAGCAACATGTTGGTACCTCGGAAGCAGAATAACTCACGTTTATGGGCCATACTCATATCTACACAAATTGTCGGCAATGCCGTCTTTTATAAGCGAAACTGGCAACATCACAAACGCACTTTGTTCAGGAAACTTCCGACACTAAGCGTAATATGACAGTAACTGCGCGCAATTTTTTATATGTTTGTGCCCTTATTCTGTCGAGCATTGAGTTTCACCTGCAACAAAAGAAATTGGTTTCAGTATAACATTCTTATCATACACCTTGGAAATTACATTACCAAATCAAAATGTGTGTAGGTTAGGAAGTATCCATTACTATTATTTTTGTTGGATGTTATCCTCTATATTCGAAAGCATAATTTCAATGAGGGTTTTCACGAAAATGACACTTTTGACAGATTTCTGGTAGGTGTCATTTCAGAAAACCCTCATTGAGAGGGTTTTTAAAATGCGAGCGTTACATGTTTTACATTTTGAATTTAGAACTTGTTGACTCGCAACTCGTACTCTCAATGGACACGTCGCTTTACCATAAATAAATACCATTGACTCATTGACATAAGATTTTACAGACAAGTTTTAGTGACTATAAACGTTTTCTATTCTTTTCATTGATCGGGCTCAGGAATCTCCAGCGTTCTGCCGTCATTTAAGGTGGAATCCCATTACTGGAATAGCAACATCGCACGAGAGAACAATTTTATTTTATTTCGAAACGGTACGTTTATTAAGTTATTTTGTGCCTGTTTAACGTCACTGTGGTAACAGAAAATGGTTATTTTAAAGTTTTAGACGGATAAGTTGAGTGTTAAGTGTTGTATAAAATGCAAAGGGTACTAATTTATAGCTAGCTTACTAGAGACAGTACGAGGCATTAAACAGAATTGCCACTTAAGGTGACGTGAGTTCAGCGCTTAGCTACTACGGAGGGGGTGGGTGCGGGGCCTGCGGTCCAACCGCGGGCGATCTCCCGCTCGCGCGTAGTTTGCGCGCTAAGTTTGAATATGTCACTCATTGAGATGCCACAGTGTAGTGACTACAGTAAAAAAAGCCTATCAAGCAAAACTAATCGTAGATATTACGAAGGTTAGTATTATATTGTAGGTAGCCTTGGGAAAAATAACTAAAAAGAGATAAAAGGTTTAAAAAAAATATCGGTCTTATCACTGGGTGAAATCATTTTTATTGTCTAATATAACGAGCAGAAATATTTTTAAGTGTTTGAATTTCCAGGTTGGTTCGACCTAAAAATATATTTCAATAAGTTAGTATAAAATAATCGTAAAAATACCAAAATAAAATGTGCATGCCACCGAGTTCATAAGCCACGTCTTAGGAGACAAGTCTTGTCCTATACTCGGAATTTTAATTCGATTCCAGATTTGACATTAGCTACTGTCATTTTGTGAAATAATGATACCACATTATAATAGTGTAGTGATGTGATGAAGAGGAAAAAATGAGTAGGCTAGATATGTTAATTGACAATATCACAGACACATTTATAATAAATGTTACAGAAAGTGACAGCGATAGCGATGACGGCGACAATTTATAAAATAAATTATTACCATTATACATCTATCTGTTTTATTTGTCATGTTCCTTCATGATCACATTTTTTTATTTATTTCACACACAATTATAAAAGAAAAGTCTAAGATCGTTAATTAATCGTCAAATCTAAACTATCGGTTCAGAAATATTTAATTTCCTGATATACTTAGTTTACGAGAGTAAAATTATAAGCGAGAAGAATCGATCCAGAAATATTCCATTTCCATATCGAATAATATCGCAACGTCACTATTTAGTACTTGTCATAATGTTGCAACACTGAAATTGTCAAATCTGGAATCGAATTAAAATTCCGAGTACTTATAGGTATCCCCACTACCAACATTGCAGCTGTATAGTTGTTCTGCTGATATTCTTATACTGTGACACAACATATTTTTTTGTTTTTTTTTTCAAAGCAATAATCTACTAAATCTATAATAGTCCGGTCAATTTATACATTCGATGTTACATAAAGTTCCAACAAGCTGTAAATCAGGAAAATTGTTCAAAACATAATTATAAACAATGTCTAAAAGCTCCCTATCATTCCCGTGTATGGATTTTATTTTATTCAAGGTCAAGGGTAAAAAAAAGAGTTTATCGCGATTTTCAGCAAAACGGTAAGTTTTATCATAAAAGTACCTGAAAAAATAAAAAAGCTTATAAAATTCTCTATAACTTTAATTCTATCCACTTATTACATATTCCCAACCGTTATTGAACTACACGCTCTAGAAATGTAAAATTAAGGACCTCGGGCAGGTAACTATGGAGCCTGCCCCAATGCTCAACAGTGACATGACCTACCGAGGTCCTTAATTTTTACATTTCTGGAGCTTGTAGTTCAATAACGGTTGGGAATATGGAAAAAGTGGATAGAATTAAAGTTATAGAGAATTTTATAAGCTTTTTTATTTTCTCAGGTACTTTAAGAGAAAACTTACCGTTTTGCTGAAAATCGCGAAAAACTATTTTTTTTACCTTTGGACCTTGAATAAAAAAAATTCCATACACGGAAATGATGGGGAACTTTTAGACATTGTTTATAATTATGTTTTGAACAATTTTCCTGATTTTCAGCTTGTTGGGACTTTATGTAACATCACTCTAAATTTTTGGTTTAAATTGACCGGATTATACTTCAGACAGTTCTTATTTATATTAAAACCTCATTTTCACGCAACCGTCATAGCTCAAATTTATTACTGCGAAAAAAGTTTTAAATTTTGCATCTCCGCGCTCCAGCAAATATTTGGCATAGGTCCGTCCTCCACAAGCGCTTGAGCGCGACTGATCACGCCCCGCGTCACCCGCAACACGGCAAATTCTCGATTTTTTTTAGGTATTTTGAAATTGTGTTTAAGAATGAAATGAAAGGTTACAAAAAAATACCTAATGCCCTAGCTCATGCTACGACCTATATTATAGTTGTTTTTCTTTGGGAAAAATCTGTTTATTTTAGCCATAAAATTATTTTTAAATTAATAAAAGAGGCAACTTTGTGATTTTTTTCTATCGAGGGAAATTAATCCAATCGTGTACTGAAATACCTTTGCCACTAGAATATATCCTCAACTTTAATATAATAGTTTTTTAGAATCAAAATTGTGACAATTTATATGAAAATAGTTGGATGGAAAAACCGCGTTTTGCGAGTTGCTGAACTCACCTCACCTTAAATGGATTTTAAACAACTAATTGACAAAATTTTATGGAACTGTTGGCTGTCTTATTTAAGAAACTTAAGTATTCGAGCATAGATTTGGCAAATAAGTAAGTAGTCCAAAGAAGTAAAGTATTTTTTTACTTTAGTGCCAAACGTTCGCTTTAACGACACAAAATAATTTGCCGTTACTTTTCCGTTCCTTATTGATGGATTAGACCTAATAAAGTAATGCCGGGTTCATTTAATTTGCTAAAGTAATTGCTGACAACTGTTGTGATCAGTTTGGTATACGTTTGGGTTTGGATTGAAAAATTGGAGGTAATAAAGGTATAGCCCATTACTTGAATTAAAAGTGTATAGTAAGGGCCGACACTGTGACAACAGCGCGCCCGCCGCTTGTGGCTTCATACAAAAGTGAAACATCGCGTGCGCCCGTCGCGTGCGGTGTCATACAAAAGTGAACCGCGGCGGGCGCAAGCGACGGGCGCACGCTTAACGCAGTGTTGGCCCTAAGTATCGGTACGGTAACGGTTTTTTCTTACTTTTTGGAAAATTTACGAAGGCTACTAAAATGTTTTTAAACCAAGGAACAAAAAATTATAAAAGAGGTTCTTTATGTACATGTTCTTTTGTTAGATAGTTAAAATCGCAAGTCGTTACTGTTGACGTGATTATTTTTAAAAGCTTTCGCAATTTTAAATAAAAAATATGGACTTTAATAAAAAACAGTTATAATCTCCTGTCCTGTAAAAATAAATATAAATTTTAATCGAAATAAAATCTAAACGATGAAATGTAAAATCCCATATGTTTTCGTTTATTCAAAGAGGATATTCATATCAACACAATCCTAACATAACAGCCGGTAATGCACACATGTTGTGAAAATAAATATTTATTTTATTACAATGAACGGGCCATGTCTTGGTAATTTTTTACTCAACTTAGCCGTTATGGTACTTTGTCATACTCTCACAGAAATTATGGAAGCTGCAAGATCACTACATAGTATAAAATAAAGTCGTCTCTGTTTCGTGTCTGTTTGTCTGTTTGTCTGTATGCTTAAATCTTTAAAATTACGCAACGGATTTTGATGCGGTTTTTTGTAATAGGTAGAGTGATTCAAGAGAAAGGTTTTTATGTAAAAAAAATCCCGAAATTCCCACGGGAACGGGCACAACGCGGGTAAAACCGCGGGGCGCTGCTAGTCAATTTTAAAATCCTACTATTATTACAAATGCCAAAGTTTGTGACTATGAACGTATGTATAATGTATGTCTGTTTGTTAATCTGTCACGACAAACCTACTGGATGGATTTAGATCAAACGTTACAGTAATATAGGTTATACATCAGAATAATACAAGAATACCAATAGTATATAAAAAAAACTATCTCATTACTTAGTATCGGAATCCGGACGAAGATAACTAAATAAAATTATAAAAATCTGTTCAGCCGTTCTCGTCTTATAAATGTTGTTACTAACGACTTTCTTTTATATAAAGATACATCTTCTATTAAAACACGCTTTTCCACTAACCATTCGATTGTAAGCGTTCTTCAATCACAACGCTTTTGTCCCTTCAATACGGTGCACCCTGACAGTACACAAGCATTTAAATCGAAGTCCATTCCCTAAAGACACAAACAAGCATACGCCCCTATCCCAATCCCTATCGCTCCATCTATCAAGTTTCTCTGTATCAATCTTTAGAGTAAAAAGAAACCGAAGTTCCCTGGGGAGTTATTCCTGAACTCCAGACAGGGTATTCTTAGATAATTAACTCTTTATGTCTCGAGACATCTGTTTACTGTGCCGCTACTAAATTCGGATGTTGATTATGTGATATTGCTTATAGTTTGTGTTGGTTTTATATTTCATTCTTGGACGATCTACGACTCTGTACTGATATCTTCGGTATGATGAGATAGGAGCCCTTTGCCTAGCAGTGGGACATCACTACATAGTATAAAATAAAGTCGTCTCTTTTTCGTGTCTGTCACACTGTTTGTCTGTCTGTATGCTTAAATCTTTAAAATTACGCAACGGATTTGGATGCGGTTTTTTGTAATAGGTAGAGTGATTCAAGAGGAAGGTTTTTATGTAAAAAAATTCCCGAAATTCCCACGGGAACGGGCACAACGCGGGTAAAACCGCGGGGCGCTGTTAGTTACAGGATAATACTTTACTTTACTTGCTTTTCTTGAACACTCTTTTAAAATATGGTCTTTTAAAGTATATTAGGAATTTAAGATAAAGTAATTGACTCAAGCTAATTATGTAGTTATCGAAGGTTGAGATCACCAACCTCCACCGCCTACCATCAATTCAATGAGAAGAGAGGCCTTCACCCAGCAGATGGTACATTACAGACTAATACTTTATATCTTTTTTTCATTTATGATGCCTACGTATAATATTTTTTTAATTAAGTCTAATTTAGCGTATTTACTAGCTGCAATCTGGAACAATCTTAAGGAAAGATTGAAAAATATATGTGACGCTCAAGTTCTATGAAACTTTTCGATCGCAGTTTATAATCTCGCTCAGTATCGAATACAGTTTAAACGAGAATCATCAATTCATCATTAACAATGCAGAAGTACATTGGATTAAAATTGAATCGGCTAGAGAACACTTAAAAGGCCTGCCAAATAGACCGCTCATACCTAATGCATAGACCACAAATTGCAGACAATACGCGGTGAAACCGCATTTGACATGCAACATAAATCTGCAATCGATTATCCGCTATCATTACTGATATAAGCAATCATATTAGTTAATCCTCCATCAATCCGAAGAACCCAAGTAAATATAAACATCTAATTAACCGTGTGTGAATTTGTCCAAGTATTTATTTATTTATTTATTTTATTTATTTAATTTGTAATTCAACATTTTAAATATACAACGTATCGACTAGCTAAAAGAAAAGGTCTGACAATTTGACAGTGTAATCAAAATTGTAAGTAAACAAAGGAGGCACACTGAATACAAATTTAAAATACGAGTAAAGTTCGTCCTAGGACTGTACTGGGGGTTGTAATACGGTGGAATACGTACCTAAAGGGAGTGGGACATGGGTCCATTATCCGCTCGAATCAAGTTTTGCAATATTTATTAGATAGGGGATGCCTCACAGTATAATTACTTTCGCAATGGCCACGCTTTTTGGTTCACACAATTCAATTTCAAGTGGATTTGGAGATGGTAAATATTGACTGTTTAATCATGGAGTTTTAATTATTAATATGGTAAGGTTTTGGTATGTTGTGGTTTCATACATGTGTTCTATTTCTTATCTACAACATTCTACGAGTATTATTATGAATATCATATATTTTGTTACTATTCATATAATTAAAGTTTTAGTTTCTTAATTCTGCTACCGTAAAACAATGGTGCTTGGCATGAAGCGAGTATTTGACCTGCAAGCGAGTTTCATCCAAAGACAGGGTTTGCTTGAGGTCTTCCTTTGGACCGTAAAGCTAATAAAGCTTATTGTTATGTGTTTTTTAAACTACAAAACCGAGAAATACAAATAATCATATTTTCAGCTGCCCTGAAATGTTATTATTATTATTATTTTAGTCATTACTGTCCCACTGCTGGGCAAAGGCCTCTCCCTTATCCCTTCATGCATCCCTGTCCTGAAGTGTACATCCTATTAATTAATTTTCATTCCATTAATTATACTAATGTAATTAATGTATGTACAGTCTGTATAATGAGTCACTACTTCTAACAAAATATTACAAGCCATAGTTCCTATTCTAACACTATCTCGATTCAAACTCGAGCCAACGCTGAGCTAAGCTATTGTACTGTCAATAATAAAGATAGGGTCTATAGGTTTCTTTGTAGAGAGAGCAAAAGGTTGAGGTCACACCAAGATGGATTGACCAAAAGGCTTTGTTGGAAAATATTCGTGACGCGGATTTATAAATATAAGCCTGAAAGATACAGTACGGTTCACTCCGTTACAGGATCGTCTATTGTGATCAGGAAGCTGTCAAAATGTTAAAAAATCTATACTTGTATTAATAAGGTGTAGTATTGTTTGTTTAAATGGGCTAATGTTGAAACAAATAGTCAGATTCGAAAAAAAATGTACCATATTACTTCTACAATTAGGTCTGGTTTTGTTTGTTTGTATGATAATCCTTGCAACAATTAGACAGACTCGAAAAAAATTATCATATTCTAAGCACATTTAAGAGTCAATTTTCCACCAACAACGGTAAAACCTTGTGTTACTACTAGTGTAAAGTAAAAGTATAGTAATCGTATAAGTATAAGTGTAGTATAAGCCTGTAATGTCCTACAGTTGGACAAAGGCCTCTCATGTCACTGAAGACATCAGTAAAGTGAGGATAGTAGTAAACAGTAATGACCCACTACTGAGTAAAGGTCTCTCATCTCACTGAAGATATCAGTGCAGAAGGGTTAGGCGTAATCAACACGCTTGCCTAATGCGGGTTGGTGATCTCAAACCCGAGCCACGTTCGACATATTTTGGAATTGTACCGTGGGACCTCAGTCTTGGCAGGCGAAGGCACATACCACTAGTCCATCGAGGCGTTACATTAAGGATACACTACGTGCCCGTTTTAATAAGTAATTATGTTTTCAAAGTACGTACTACATGTACATGTACATTTAATAACAAAATAGTGAATATACGCACTCAAATCTAATCCATCTCAACATTTTCTAAGTCACTTTTTTATAGCTTTTATCTTAATAGCAATCTCGTATCATAAATAGCTGTACAAAGTATCCCTTTAAGGGAACATTGATATAAATATAGTGATTTGTTTCGATGCTCAACTATCCGGAATATTAAGAAGGCCTTACCTCTTTGTAAGAGACCTTTTCAAATTGTTTCTCTTGTTCGTAAACAATATCAATTTTTGTATTGGACTTCTCTTTGACCGCAAATAAATTGTGGAGCTATTTATGTTCAGCTATTTCAGAACGCTTTGATTTTTAATTCATTGTGTTTGCAATTTATGCATTCAAAACCCTGATAGAAAAACTATATAATAAGTTAATAGCTTAAGCGTTTTTCTGCCGTACTTAGAGACGGCCATTAAATCAACTAATTGGTGTAATTTTCAAAACATAACATATCAAAAGCAATTATTAAATCTCTGTTAAGGAAGCATTTATATTCTTCTTCTTCATCGAGTGGATGGTCAACCTGACCAATCCTGGTGTCAGAGTTATTGAGCCGCCAAAGGCCTCTGACATGGCTCATGTAACGACTACTATCCGTAGAAAGTAACCGGGACCGACGGCTTAACGTGCCCTCCGAAGCACGGAATCATCTTACTTTTCGGGCAATCAGGTGATTCAGCCTGCAATGCCCTAACCAAACTGAGGACAGTCTCACAAAGTGATTTTTGTGAGATATCCCCACCGGGAATCGAACCCGGAACCTCCGGATCGTGAGCCGGGCGCTCAAACCACTAGACCACGGAGGCTGTTAAGCATTTATATTTATATAGACACAGGTTTCTTAAGTTGAAGCGAACACTACTCATTTTGAATTGAAACTACTTTTACAGATACACTTCGCTTTTATTTTACATTTTTATCTGACGTTTCGGCCCACAGATTCGGCTTCTGTGACCATAGTTTCTGTAAAGAGGCCGAAACATCAGATAAAAATGTAAAATCAAAGCAAAGTGTATCCTTAAATAAACGTAGTTTCAATTCAAAATTCAATAGATTCTTCAAAAACTTGAGTAACCGTAAATAACCGGTAACATTTCGAACCGTTATCACTCTCCCGTGTTAGTTAAAGCACCATTAATTCAATAAACTTAACCGCACATTAACTCACCTTCGTTAACCGTATATTAAACATCGTTGCGGTTTAACTTTCGTTTAAAAAGGGCCGTTGTTGATGTTTAGGTACAGTTGTTGGCAGAAAATATTACCTATCGACTTTTGTAGGATGGTCAGCTAGATTCTCCTTGGTAGGACATTTATTCTGCCTTCTACAGACAGCTATGTGTAGCTTGTAGTTGTATAATGTTTTTAATAATGTTTTGATATAAAAAAGGGGAGTTAGTCTGCCTGTCTTATGTCTGTGGTACCGTAGCTCTCAATCGGATGGATCGATTTCGATGCGTTTTTATTCTATTTTGAAGTCAGTTTCTTTGCAGTGGTTCCTAATTATCTTTAGGAAATTGGTCCAGCTGCTTTTGTATAAGGTTTTGAAAAAAGATAATTGCTTTCATAGAGAAAAATAATAAAAGTAATGCATTTACGAATGGTTTTTGGTAGGAAATCGGTCATATTAGCTTTAATTTTTCGACAGAAAAAAATATACTTGTACCGTTATTTTTAGCAAGATATTTTTACGGATGGTCGTCCTGTTTAGGTGTATGGGTATCGTGTGCTGCCAGGTCCTATATATAATAGTGGTACGGTAAATCTAATATATCATCGGTTCAACCCTTAACAGACACTTGTGAAGTTTGCCCAAGTTTCGTGCAATAAATATGTTTGCAAGTATTTAGGTACGCGATATCGCACAAACATAATTGAAAAACTTCTGACGTGGGTTGCCGTGGTTCTTGTATGTTTGCCGTCTTGCCACGTTCAATTACCAAATCCTAAATTATTTTTGAATAAACTTTTGCGTTAACGGCGTAGAATTATGAGTAAGTTTTAGATATAAACATGTTTAATAATTAAAAACGTTGTGGAAAACTTCAAAGGGTTATTTAGTAAGCTATAAATAATTGGGATTCAAGCAATTCATTGCAAACGAAGTTGCTTGTATTTTAAGAAACGCTTAATTATTTAAATTGTACGCCAAGTTCATACACGTATAAATCTACAGTCTAGTAATTAAAATCTCGTTGGTACATAATATATTCTTTACATAACAAAGAACAGGTCTTTACTCGTGAAAAATTGCACCGAATTTATGTTTGACATGCGGTGTTGCAAGCGACATAGTGCACACAAAAATCTGTACGTTACATCAACTTTACATTAAATTTGCACGTAGTAAGTACTTGTATGTTAACTTAGGTGATTTCCTATGAGACAGCTGTAGTCTAGTGAAGGGATCGATACACCATGGAGTGTATAAAACTTAGTTGTTTACTACTTGAATAAAAAGGCATACACAACCTCCTCTTTCTTTAAGTCGGTTAAAAAAAATTGATATTGAATTTGAATTTATATATTTCAAAATAAAACAAGTCGCCGTTATTTGGAGGCACCCCTGTCTTTCATTCTTCAGTTATAAAAGTTCTGAAGAAAATTCAGTCAGAAAATTGCATCCTCGCAAAAGGCTCCTTTAAGAAGTTCAAGCTTCGCTTCTCCAATAACTTCTATTGATCAAATCCTACCTGATCCTTGCTCAAATGAAATTACAAAGAAATCCATTTTATCCATACACATGTCACGTCCGACACATATAAATATTCAACAGAAAAGTCCCCTAATCCAATAATAACATAAAGGAAGTCAAATTATAGAGAAGTTTTAGTGGAAAGAAAACACAGGTGCCTTGGATGGAACACAGTTGGCAAATCAGGAATCTATGTGCGGAAAATTGGACTGGTTGTATAAGTTGTAGGTTAATAGGTACAGATGGAACAATCTACTACATTGCAAGAGAGAGAGAGAGAGGGAGAGAAAGAGATAGAGAGAGACATCTGCTAAGTGCTATGTAATATTATGTCTATCGTCTTTTTTCTTCGATGTCTGGAAGAAGATATTACGAGCTTATTATTAAGGTAGATACTAATATTTCGAAAAATTGACAACCTTTTTTTGGTGAGATGAGATGATGGGCCTTTGATGGGCCTTTTCCCAGCCGTGGGACATACTTTAAAACTTTTTTCAAAAATGAAGTAGGAGGATCTTCAAGAGACGTAAGTGCACACTAAGAAAAGATTTTCGAAAATTCCTACGGGAACGGGCTTAACGCGGGCAAAGCCACGGGGTGCTGCTAGTTAAAGATAAAGCGAACAGACACACAAGAAGTTGATAGTCCTACTAATATTGTAGATGTGAAAGTTTGAGGGGATAGATGGATGTATGTATGTTTGGTTCTCGTTCAGACAAAAACAGAACAGATATAACATAATTATACCTAATATACAAAGTGACTGCTAAGTAAAGATCTTCTTATCTCATGAAGTTTTAGACTTACATCTGGCAGACTTTCAGACCGATTCAAATGAGCCACCTGCATTACGCCAGGATAGATAGACAGATACATTTATTATACACCAAATTAACATACATATGAAACAGAATACAAATAATATTAAAACACATAATATTCATAGGATAACACACATTGGATTCGTTTTCATGCTAAGATTCCCACAGGACCAGGTACAATGCGGGTAAATCCACGGGGCGTTGTTGCTAATAAATATACTTTTAACGCTAATAAAACGTCGATCGCCTGACCTCATATTTAACGCGTTAAGCCGGATTCAAAGTTGATTCATGTTATTTTATGTACAAACAAAATTCATGGTGAATATGTAATGTTTTCTTTGAACTTTTATATTAGAATCATTTTATGACATCCGTATTAAGGAAAGCGCGTTAACATTTTATTTATTTATTAGCTGACCCGGTAATCGTTGTTTTGCCATATAAAAATTAAGGGGTGGACCACCCTTAATATTTAGGGGGATGAAAAATAGATGTCCGTTTCCCAGACCTACCTTAAAAAATTTCATGAGAATCGGTCAAGCCGGTTCAAGCCAGTCAAGGAGTTTAACTACAAACACCACGACATGAGAATTTTATATATTAGATACTTTTCATTTATTTAAGTGTAGTTCTTCGTTTTTGTCTTTTCGGTTTACTTTTTCTCATGCATGTGTTTTCTCATGTGCTGTTATTAATTGAAACCTTTACTTTACATTATCCATACTAGTTGATAAAATGTCCTTATTATATAAATATGTCTGTGTATACACTCATTATCACTTATCATATAAAATGGTTTAAATAAATACATACAGATATATCATGCAGAGTAAAAAATTCTCGGAAATGCCAAACTTTACCTACTTAATTTATTTTAAATCTATTCAAAGAACCCAATTAAATATTTCCGTAATTAGATTCTGTTGAATCAAATGACTGTAAACCCTTTAATTTATTTAAATCAAGTTCCAAAATTAAAATACATTCCGAAACAACAGACTAGTCAAATTGAATACAAAATAAGGTAAGTTACAACAAAACTTCTAAAAACAATATAAAGTTTAAACTTACTTTATTAACTCATCAAAAGAGCGGAACAACCTTCACTAATTAGTACATCCAACACAAATACACAGAACGAACCACTAATTTTGTCACCACGAAATAATATTAAAGAGTTTGATTACGAAACGCGAGAGCGTTTGGACCGCGCGAGACGTCTGGCCTCTCCACAATCGAGATTCATCTAAAAAATCTGAATCCTGGAAGCTTTTTGCTGTACCGTCTAACGTCAAACTGCGCTGTAGACATTTACACAAACAAATTTACTCTTTATGCCGTTAAAAATAAAGTCTAAACTCCGTTTGTACATTACGTCGTTCCATGGCCAGAAGATTCGTAGATAGGGGAATAAGCGTGATGCTGCGCGCATGCGATTTCGATCACTCACACTTTGAGAGGAGTTTGCGTGTGTGTTTGTGTGTGAATGGAGGTGACGTTACATTGTTTGAGTAGACTGCGGCCACTATTGTTGCCGACACTAGCCGATGATAATTGGGTAACAATCGACCAAAAATAATAGGAACTATTTTAAAAAACTTTTCTTTAACACAAAGCATTTTTGACATGGAAAGAGTTATAATTTAGAAAGAGAAAGAGTTAGAAAGTGAGCATCATACGTGTAAATTTTCTTTGACTTTGACCGTAGAATTGGCCGGCTTGTAATATCAGAGTCGAAGGTCCTTGTTATGAGGTGTCTATTAGATCTCCACATAATCATTTTGCAAATAAAACCTTTAGGAGAAAAGCTTTAATGCAAATTATTTAGTTTTACAAATTATGTATAAAGTAGCTTCATATTGTTATGGTCTGATGACCAAACACTAAGAAATTTATTATTTTGAATTGTTTCTGACCATATTATCAGTTAAGTTTACTCGTAAAACCCTGTTATTGGTTTATTATATAAATGATTGTATAGCTATTGGTTTTCCTAATTCACTGGGCTCGCCAGCCGTCAATTGGGAACGAAATATGAAACAAAGACCGTATAATAACTGAAGAATAACAGTATTTTTCAACCAAATACATTCATTGAAATTGTAAGAATTATCAAAACAAATATATGAATACAAAGAAAGTAAGCAAGCGTGTTTATTCATAGATTATTCAGAATATCTAGTGTCGCTGTGATTGGCTCAATAGCTGAACAAACTGAAACATGCATACCATTTGCAACTATGAATATCTGACAATCATTTACTCGTGTAACATTGGAAATATTGCAGAGAAAATATTTAAAAGCAATTTTACGATTAAAGAAAAGCTTCGCAGTAAAAATTTTACTCTATGTATTGATATCATCATTTTGACAAAATGGACGCCATTTGTAATTTTATACGGAGTATTAATACAGTTCTTGAGTGGAGACCGCGGACCGGAAGGCGCATCGAAGGACGTCCACAAACAAGGTGGTCTGATGATTTGGTGAAGGCTGCAGGATCGCGGTGGATGCAGGTCGCTTCCAACTGAATTACTTGAAGATCAATGAGGGAGGCCTATGTCCAGCAGTGGACGTCCTAGGGCTGACATGATGATGATGATGATTTATACAATTTGATCAAACTTTTTTTGTTTTTCAGATATATATAAGACTAGCCGCGCCCCGCGGTTTCACCCGCGTTATACCCGTTCCTGCCGGAATAGCCTATGTCCTTTTTCAGGCTCTGGACTAACTGTGTGCCGAATTTCATTTAAATCGGTTCAGTAGTTTTGGCGTGAAAGCGTAACAGACAGACAGACAGAGTTACTTTCGCATTTATAATATTAGTTAGGAAGTTAGGATTAGGATTATGCTCATATCAAAGACGTAAGAGGCAGTAAGCAAATTTAGAAATTGCCAGCGAATTGAAAAAGAAATGTTAGAAATAATGTGTGACGGTCGCTTTCGATTCAACTCGCTTGCCGCTTGTATACTTGCTTAATGCAAGCGGCGCTTAAATGTATCTAAAATCTAGTACTTAGCAACACTACACTATTACATATTTATACTCAATACAAAGTAGGTCATTCCAGAGAAATCAAAGATAAAACGATACATATTTTGCAATACGTACAATATACGTCATCACTCACTATTAGTGCATTGATGATCAATCGACACTTGTTGTAAAGTGGTTTACGTTTAATCATCACACATTTATAAACTAAATAGACCTATATACTATAACCTATAACCTACTTACTCGATTCTAAGTTTAAAATGCAGTTTTATATTTAGAATTTATTCAATGGCGGTTAGCATGACACTCCATTCATTTGTTTTTTGTTCTGCAGCGAAGGTGTTCCCAACTTAAATTGCGTTTAAAAACAAATGAAATTTATTTCGTCATTCCTGGAGACATCAAATGATTCAATGATAGACCAAGTCGAAGGTTTTGAGGCGATCTAATAAACGTATACGGGTTGTCATGTAACCTACACAAAACGACTGAATAACTTAATAGAAATTATAATCGTTCACACAGTAAAATCTATGTTCTTTAAACTTACGACTACATCACTACTTATTATAAAACAAAGTCCCCGGCTTCGTCTGTCTGTCTGTCTGTTCGCAATAAACTCAAATACTACATCACGGATTTTGACGCGGTTTTTTTTAGAGTGATTCAAGAGGAAGGTTTATATGTATAAAAAATCCCGAAATTCCCACGGGAACGGGTACAACGCGGGTAAAACCGCGGGGCGCTGCTAGTTTAAAATGAAGTGAAGTGAGTTAGCTAACGGAAATAATAAACTTTTAACCCTTCGAGGGCAAAGTTATGCATAGAATGAGCTCGTCCTATATTTCAGCAGTTTATAAAATTTTATCAGTTCACTTTGGATGTCGGTCGAATTGCAAGCGCGGCTGCCATTTCCAAACCATCATTTAACATGACAGAATTTCCCACTGCTTTTATAAATATTTGTTAGTACTAACGGTGCCTCGCGGATTTACTTGCATTGTATCCGTGAAAATTTCAGGATAGATCGTGGTTTTCGTGTTGTTTTATACTCTAATCTATGTCTGCTCTTTGCCAATTATCATGCTGATCCGATGAGTAGTTTTATCTTTCCTTACAACCCTTCGCATTTATAATATTAGTACGATTACTAACGGAAACATGTTTCCTACTTTTCAAATATGGCTCGAGTTTGAGATCACCAACCCGCATTTGGCAAACGTGGTGATTACGCCTAATCCTCCTCACCGTACAGATATCTTCAGTGAGATGAGAGGCCTTTGTCCAGCAGCGAGACATTACAAGCTTATACTATATTTTTTGTGCATTTACCATAATGAAACACAATATTGAAGTATGAATTTACTCAAACAAAATAACATTACATTATTTCCAATATCGCTTAAAATTGATCACTCAACGACCGTTTGATCATACCTGTACATATTGTAAACATTTTGCAATTACCTGTACATAACTGGTATTGAAAAGAGATGCTATTTATACTTGTTACTAGACTAACTTGTATATAAGAAGTAGTATAGAAATGTTTCAGTCTTCCTAGTAAGACAAATGGCTATCGATTAGTTGTTTAAGCGTGAAACATACATAGTGCGAGTGCGGGCCGGGTGCGGGCCGGGTGCGGGCCGGGTGCGGTCCGCGTGCGGGTCGTGTGATACCTCTCATACATATACAAGGAAAACTTACGTCACGTGCACGTCACACTTACGTCAAACTTATGTATCTTACGCTTTAATATCAATAAATAGATCATATCAGATCAATATACATACATATATACATAGATCATATCAGATCAATATACATAGATTAAGCATACTTAAAACCTTGTTATATTCGAGCTTCTGTATAACCTAGATACTAACATTTCAATAAGAAATCCGAAATCTTCTAAAGTACTAAACCAATTAACACTTTCCTAGCCGGTAGTACCTATATTCAACCGAACACCATCCCAAAATCTCGGTATTATAACACAGAAAACTCGTTGAAAGATCACCAAAGTTTTATAAGTGACCCTTTACCAAGTCAAGAGCGCTGTTAAGGAATGGCCGTCGTTTAGAATGTCAACCCCATTCATGTTTAGTTCTGTCCTCAGGTGGATTCTACGGCTTCGATTATCCGTTTACAAAAGTCCCGAGCTCAATTCTCACCAAACTTGTTTAATTAAAGTGTTCGCACTCTTTTTCCCTTTAGGCGAGGAAATAATCCCTTGTTTGGAACTAGGGAAGCGGTGGAGTAGTCCTAATAATAATAAGGCAATAAAATAAGTTGATTATTCTTACTAATTAAGATATTTTTATATCTTAAATAAGGTTGATCCGCATTATACTATTGCATGCTTATATTTTTAATCTATAGGAAAAAACAAGTCCAAAATTTCAAGGCACAGAGTTTAATTACAGTTATAGATAGTTGGGTGGTTACCATATTTCGCATTTTATTTATTTATTTATTTATTTATTTATTTATTTATTTATTTTTGGGGAAACAACAGCTATACATAACAATATACACACATAATAGAAAACAGTCAGCCAATTACAGATTCCCACGAATAGATATAGAAATCAAACAACACATAAGAACAAAATTAACAAAAATAAAGAAAGAAGAAAACCCGTAGATAAAACACAATGCACAATATAAAAGAACTATGTGAAGTAATAACAAATTAAAGTCAATCAAAAAACTCTCTGCTCAGTACTCGTCTCACCAAGTTTACACTATCGTTAAACAGATCCAAATCAGCATGTTTATTAATTATATTAAACCGATTGCTTGCACGCCACAAAAAAGAATTAGCACGGTAATTAGTGTTAGCGGAAGGAACAAATAAAGTAGGGGGTTTACGGAAGCGTTTAGTTGGACCAACTAGAAGTAGTTTTGACAATAACTCAGGACAGTCAATCTTATTATTGGCAATTGCAAAGAGAAGGGAAACGTCCGCAATACATTTTTTACATTACCACATTGAGAATTAATGTCCAGAAAATAAACAAATAGAGATACCACATAGGTAAAACTACGAAACGATGCTAGTTCATAATAGAGTTGAAACATTTTCCTAATAGGTACATTTATGCAATTCGTTGAAATAATGTTCTCATTACGTATGCAATATGTGTTAAAATTCGATTCTTAGCAAAAATAAACAACTAGAGGAGACTCCACTGCATTTCGTGTCCACAACACGTTAGTCCAAGTTTTTGTAGGCACTCAGTATTTGCTTTCGGGATTCGAGTTGAAGTTTCAATACGGCGGATAGTATTCTTGCATTCGCATGCTCTCCTGTATAACATCCGGGAATAAGTTTTACTGCGATCAGATTGTAAACTTTCCCGTTTGGCCTTTAGAGAATCAGGTAGTGTGTGCCCAAGATCTCGAGCTCGTTAACTGAATTATTTACGGGCCATATCCCTTAGCAACCAACTATAGTATTTGGTTCTAAAGACGGTCTATCGATCGGCTGATAAGTCCAGTTGACTTAACTAGATATTGCCGAGTACCTAGGCAGTAGTCGGTAATATCAAGGCTTCTAAACCTTAGCTAGACTATTGTTTTGGTATTATTATACCATCGTATACTCAGTATGAGTCCAATTTTACACTCAAATGGTTTAAACGTTTTTTTTTTTATCGCTTAATTAAAAGATAATATTAAGTGTAATTTGACTTTAAGCTATTTCTACGTCTATTATATCGACGCTTAACTAATTGAATGATTTTTTCATATATTACATGTCAAAATCACTCATTAAATCTCTCTCTTTTATAAACTACTAGCAGCGCCCCACGGTTTTACCCGCATTGTGCCCGTTCCCGTGGGAATTTCGGGAATTTTTTTACATAAAAACCTTCCTCTTGAATCACTCTACCTATTACAAAAAACCGCATCAAAATCCGTTGCGTAATTTTAAAGATTTAAGCATACAGACAAACAGACAAACAGACACGAAACAGAGACGACTTTATTTTATACTATGTAGTGAAGGAAGCATTTGACTTCTCTGAGTACGGCGTAAGAAGTTTCTTTTAATAAGGTACCCGTTTTACATTTATATATGTCTGAAAACTATGTTCATTAAAAAATATACTTACCAGGACCCAAATTTCAAATGGTTATTGGAAGGTTATTCCCATTTGCCGTCTCATCCCTTTGTCAATTAATAATGCAAATCTGAGCTCGAGTTGCAAGTCTATCACTTTGTTTGTAGACTTCTTAACTCCTAAAAGACAAGAGACAATTATTTCGAATTTGTTTATCTTCTATTTCAATTAAAAATGTATATGTCACCGTCATATTATGACTGCCGTTGGTTTATAATCCAACCAGTAAGATTATTACCTGACGAAACACTGTGAACTTTATCAATGACAATTAATGCTTAATTTTTCATTAGCTCATAATCTATTCATAGCAAACTAAAAAATACTACTTACTAGTTGGATTACAATTTCAAAAATGCTTACTAATAAGACCGATATTTGACCAAAAACAATCCTATAGATGAAAAGTGTGTTGACCTCATTATATTGCCCTCTTTAAACTTTTTACTCTCTAGAAGGAATTGTCTCTGGTTGATACATCCGCCATATTAGTTTACAAAGTAGGACTCGAAAGAAAAAGTAGAATGAATACTTACTCGTACTCGTACCAACATAATCCCTCTTAAAAACAAGAACGGTTCTTTCTTCCACTTAGAAGCAATAGAGCTATACTTAGTAGGTGTACACCAAACACCATATTTTCGATTAGAAGTTATGATAAGGGATCTCCAAGTTCGTAAACTTTCTTACAACGATCTCCGGTAATAACACCAAACTTGAGTACAGTAAGGGATGTAAATAGTTGATCAGAATCGTTTGTTTATTGTGACATTGGCTATGTAGACAGACGTATATATATAAGTAGTAGGTATTTATGTCGAAATCTCTTTAATATTCAGTGGGCTTTAAAACATCCCAATTGTAATAGTCCCTACTAATTGCAAACCTTTGTAAAATAAACAAATTTCTTATTAATCTGTAAAGTGAAGTTTCAAATTGTTAAATACATACTAGAAATTCCGTATTGTTAAGATTTTTTTTAAACAAATACGGTAATACTACGACTACACGTAGTCTCGATACGATTTTTTCGACTGGACAAAACGAATTTTACGTGTTAATTACAATATTAGTAATTCTTTACGTATATACATATATTATATACATTTACCGCTTTATGTTCCAAATTTTTGTCCTCAACAGTACTTACAAAATACCAAATACACATTATTCTCTAAAATATTCCGTTCAACTTTAATAATGTTTGCGTCGCTTTTAAACTAGTTATCATAGAAATGAACACTGTCAATCAACAAGAGGCTTTCAAAGTTTTGTGACTACCCTTAGTCAATGATTTATAAGTAGAGTTGTTATGCGCAGATAGAGTAAAGTTAACTTATACTTAACCTAGATTTAGACCTAGGTCGAGAATAGAAAGGAAATCATTTTTTTCCTATCACACAATGTGAACGTAATGTCGTAAATTTTCCAGGCGAAGACGATTGCTCCTGAAGAGGAAAAAGGTTTAGAGATAGACGTTTCAGTTTTAGAAGAAGTGTTGTCTCTGTCTATCGCTTCTTATGGTAGCTTGACGTTACACAAGCAGAAAGCAATGACAGACTAACGACAACTTCACACCGGTAGTGGTTTTAACTAAGGACGTTGGTTTAATTACTTTTAACTGCAAAATTATATTTAACTAGCTGTGCCCCGCGGTTTCACCCGCAGCGCCCCCGTTCCCGTGGGAATTTTGAGATTTGTATTCCTTATTAACACATTAAAAAAATAATCATCCAATTTGGTGCAGTCGTTCTGAAGTTATGCGCTTACCAACACATTTTGCGATTCATTATAGATTACGTACTTTTGTGACGGCTAAAAAAATAACCCTTACATACCTAAATGCATGGTTTTCCTGGTAATTTTTACAAACCACCTTAAATTTCATGAATTTTGACTGGGTCTTGTAGAATCAGGCAAACTCACTTTTGACTGGTTCTTGTAGTCAACACTGTTTTTGATTACAGGCAACGTTCAAAAGCACTTTTGACTACAAAAATCTGTCAAAACTGCTTTTAACTGAAGGCATCAGTCAAAACCACTTATGCCTGACTTTTGCAGTCAAATGCAGTTTTAACCGCTTATGTGTTCTATCTGTAACATACTCATATACATGACGTCCTACGTTTGACTTCGATATGTATATACATACATACATACATACATACATACATAAATACATAGTAAACACACTATTAAACCAATTAAAGTCATTTACCTAGATATCGGTTATCATATGAATCGATTATATTGTTGCGAAAGTATCTAAGATATTTATTAACTGTCATTTGTATCATAAAATGTATTAGTAATCGATTTATCGGAATAAACAACAATGAATAGTTTGATTAATATCTTGATAAGATTTTAGATATTTAAGTGTGTCTTTTTCTTCTGAAAATATGCTATGGCAATTCAAATAAAATTGTAGTAAAGACTAATTAATATTTAGTATTTTTTTTAACTTTACGCTCAAATATGAATATTTTAAATTACAGTTTCATATAATTTCATATTTGGTAGTTGCTATAGTTTCTCGAATTCGTACGACTACTCTGCCCCGTGGCTTCACCCGCAGCACACCCGTTCCTGTCTTAATTTTGGGATTATTATTACGTATTATCCTGATATATTATATCTATCCTGACTAAAATGAACAAAATAGACAAGGAATCATTAAAATCGGTTCAGCGGTACTCGAGTTATAAATGGTGATAACTAACACGACTTTTTTTAATCTTCTATATAAATAAAAATGAATTGTTGTTCGTTAGTCTGCTTAAAACTCGAGAACGGCTGAACCGATTTGGCTAATTTTGGTCTTGAAATGTTTGTCGTAATCCAGGGAAGGTTTAAACGGTAAGCAGTGAGGCAAAAATGCGGGTGAAACCGCAGAGCACAGCTAGTATAATTATATACATTAGTTATAAATGCAAAAAGTGCCTAAAACGACTTGCTTTCTTAACTAATTAGATTAAAAACATAAGTGACATAGGTTACATAAAGTTACAGATGATAATAATGATAAGATTTTAAATCAATCATATTAAATACATTCGGAACTTGTTTATTGCCACTTAATATTATCTAGAAAATTACCTGTTAAAGTAATTTTATGACCAATAAAATATTTTATCTGATAATGCCTTATCGATAGGTCAAGATACGAGATTAAGAAAGGCATTATTTGTTTTGTTACAAGTATTTACTTTCATGATTATGCAAATGTTAAAACATGTGACAATCAATAATAATTTAGTAGAGATTGTCTAAGCTGAAATGACGCGCCCCACTACTTAATTACTTTATTTAGATGTGTGAGTGTAAATATTAATAGCGGCACTTCATCTGTGTGGGAGCGCCAATTATTGATTTCTATGTGCACATGTCGGCCGACTAGTCGGGTGATAAATCCGAAAACGCTCGCTCTATGGAGCAGCGCCGTCACTTTGTATGAAACAAGACGTCCTCTCTTCTCGCGCGTTCACGATCAACTAAACTAGTTGGACAACAAATCCGAGAATTGCACTTCTTAGCGAGTACGGCGAGTACGGCAACTGAACGACCAATTATAATTGCATGTTTATGTGTATTGCGTCCATATTTAAAATTTGCTAGTGTGCGTAACTGCGGTGGTGGGGCGTGTCATTTCAGCTTAGACAATCTCTAACATCCTGAAAGATCTCTCTCAGAAGTTCAAAACCAGATAGTATCTGCATATGAATGACTACCATTGCTTTTGTCAATATCAATAAAGTGAATTTCATATTTAGCAATGCTTAAGTATGCCAATTACTGTGTAAAACCGCAAGGGTAATAATCACTACACAGTATAAAACAAAGTATGTCTGTCCCTATGTATGCTTAGATCTTTAAAACTACGCAACGGATTTTTAAATAGATAGAGTGATTCAAGAGGAAGGTTTATATGTATAAAAATTCCCAAAATTCTCACGGGAACGGGTACAGCACGGGTAAAACCGCGGGGAGCTGCTAGTGTGTGTAGAAATGGCTGCCTGTGATTTATACTCTTACTAGCAGCGCCCCGCGGTTTTACCCGCGTTGTGCCCGTTCCCGTGGGAATTTCGGGAATTTTTTTACATAAAAACCTTCCTCTTGAATCACTCTACCTATTACAAAAAAACCGCATCAAAATCCGTTGCGTAATTTTAAAGATTTAAGCAAACAGACAAACAGACACGAAACAGAGACGACTTTATTTTATACTATGTAGTGATAATAGAGCTGATTTTTTTAGTTACTTGGAACGCACCAATCCCAGGAACTAACAATCCGATTGGAACAATTCTTTTTGTATTGGATAGCCACATTGAACGCGAAGATTATAAGCTATTTTTTATCCCATAATCCCTAAAGCAACGGGCACAACGCGGGTAAAACCGCGGGGTGCTGCTACTATTCTAATAAGATTAAACTTCATCTTGGCACATCAGTAACAGTGACGTTGATTCAAGCCTGCCCAGACATAATAGTGTTGCATATAAACTTTATACATTGGGTGGGATCGGAATGGTTCCCTTATCGGGTAAATTTACATAATACCTACATGCCAGCAAGCGCTTTTGATATTGCGCTGCAGATTATCGCGGTATAAGCCGACGTCTTTGCCAGACTCAATGAGATTCACCGTCAGCCAACACTGAATCAAATTTGAATAGAATAGCCCAAGTGATGGATGAAACCCTACTTGATCTGCGTTCATACATGGGAAGGTTAAATAACCTCATTGACGCATGGAAAATACATCATTTTATCTTGAAATAACTGTATTGGCGGTTTTTTCCGGTATCTGTAAGATATTTTGGGATATTTTTGGGACACATCTACTTCCACTTGTAGGTTAGATAACGCTGGTACCAAAGCTCTTGTAAAAGTAGACACAAAGAAATTTTAATATTCCTATAATATTCTTAGATATCTATATTAATCAAGATCATAAAATGTATTGGTAATTGAATCATACAGGAAGGTAATTTTACTATATTCAAGTTGCAATTAGATACCACATCCATTGCATTATATTTCAGCGGCTATCAGCCAAGCCATGCACCATCAGAACGTAATCCTTACTAGTGGATATTGCCTAAGTACAATCTTTTCTGAAAATTAGGTTGCCAAGTTTCCTTAATAGCATTACTTTAATGTTTGAAAATATGAGACTTTGTATTCTTATGCCGTTAACTATGTATAACACATAACCTTATTAAAATAGAATAAGACCATTTTAATAATTTTAATTGTTCAAATATGAAAAAAATATATCTTATGCGTGTTAGTCAAATCTGCAGGAACACTATTTTTACAATATCTGGTATTGATCTAAATCTACAAATGAAAAAGATATCAATTCGACCGCGGTACTGAGACTAACTGCTGCACTCAAATCTCTACTAAAGAAGCATTAACATCTCTGAGTGCGGGCGTAAAACTATATTATGGTTTCATACACACTTCAGTATAAAAGTAGATTATTCATTCTGGGCTCCGAACTAAGTATTAAGCCCAGACTTTTCTTTTAAAAGGCGCGGTACGGACAAGGACAAGCAATACAAAAATGTTTCTTTTTGCATCGCTAAGAACTAGGTCAAGAATCACATATTACTTTCATTTTCACGAAATCCATTAATATTAGTCACATCAATAATAGTGCAATTATGTTTCTTGATTGATTGTTATTGCAATTAACACATTATTGGAAACCGCTGCGCATCAAACACGGAAATTCCAGCTAATCTTGTTGGGGTGAATACATGTTTTATCTTCAAGATAAGAACACAAAATAGTGTTCCAGTATATAAAAGGGTGCATGCATTAAAATATTCATACAAGCCACAAGTATTATAGTGTTAAGTAGTATATTATAACGATATAGAAAAACACTTCAACATGAAAGGTGAGTAATCTCATGTTAAGACTTTACAATTAAAATAGTTCAGCATTTTATTAAGATAACTCGGAGGTATTTTAGCATTGTTATAAATTTGATTAAGTATACCTTCTTACTTTGGCCATAAATAACCAAAGGACTCATAAAGTGTTTAATCTCTTTATAATTATATTGTTAAAGTCAATTCTCATAAATTTTTTTCTAACACCTAGTAAACCTATGTGATTGAGTTAAAATCAGACTAAGTTATATTTTTCCAGGTTTAGCCGCTATATTCATCTGTGTACTCGCACTTACAATCAGACAAGCAAGAACAGAAGACCAAGAAGTAGAACTTAACGAACAAGGATGTCCTACAAATTACACAATTCCTGGATTCCTTCCTGGCGAATACTGTAACAAGTTCTATCAGTGCGTTAATGGAGAACCGTGGAGTCTAGACTGCCCTAATGGTTTAGTTTACAATATAGAAGAACAATCATGCGATTGGCCTAACAATGTAGACTGCACTGACAGACCCATCTACGTATCAGAAGTAACAGAAGAAAGCACTGAACTAGAAGACAACACACTAACAATCTACGATGACCCAAGTGTGGCAATAGAAGTATGCCAGCAAGAAAACACTGCCTACGTCGTAATAGCTAATGAAAACTGCAATCAATTCTACCAATGTGTGACCGGAGCTCCCGTAGCCATCACATGCCCCAACAATTTGCTATTCAACACTACCAGCGGAGCCTGTGATTGGCCAGACAACGTCGACTGCGGTGACAGATACAAAGAAGTTCTCGAGGAAGAAGATATTGACCTGACTAATGCTACAGAAGTTTGTACCAGGAGCCAATACAATGGACTAGTTTTGCCTCATGATGAATACTGCAATTGGTTCTACATGTGTGCTAATGGTCAAGCTGCAGTACTGGAATGCCCTCTTGGTCTTGTTTACAATTCTGAAGAGCAAGCTTGTGACTGGCCTTTCAATGTTGAATGTGACGGCAAAGGCATTGCTGAGCCTAAAGAGAATGACATCGAAAGCAGTGGAGATGAGCCCGATGACTCCAGCTACGGTTATGCTGATCCTAGCGAAGCTGTAGCGATCTGCCAAGCCGATGGTTCTGATGGTAAATTGATTGCTCATGAAAACTGCAGCCAGTTCTACAAGTGTTGGGACAAGACTCCTATTGTTTTCGACTGTGTTGCCGGCCTTAACTTCAACCCAGACAACGGAGTATGCGACTGGCCTTACAATGTTGACTGCGGCAACAGAGCCGTTTAAACAGTACCTTCTTGTGCTAACCAGACTTGCATTTGAAACATACTGCTCGACTAATATAATGATATTTTATTAACTAACATATCTCGATGATTAAACAATGTATTAATATTGTGTTCATATTTTTTTAAATATATTGATAAATAAATGAAATTGTAAAAGTATTGACATTTATTTTGTTCTCTATTTTAATTTTGAACTGTGCAACAAAACGTATCCATGTTTTTTATAATGTTAACTTCTATGCCCGTACTCAGAGACATTAAATGCTAATTTTGACATGTAATGTATAAAAACTTACATCAATTAGTAAATTGTTGATTTAATGGACATCTCTGAGTTTTGCAGATATACTCGGAAACTTAACCAAACGTAGCAGTAAAACACATAGTAATGGTTTCTAATAGTACTATAATGGTATCCTTTCTTAGCTTCCAAAAACTTTGCCTCTGATAAACCTTCCTTTTAAAATGGTCCTTGGTGTTAAAATCTTTCTTTACACTAACTAAAGTGTAAGACAGTTTGACATTAAACTGCCAATATGCGAGTCCGATATGTTCGGTCCGGTTTCTTTATAGTACCCATTACTCAGGGTTTGTAGGAGCCCACCTGAGCACTTTGCGGAATATTTTCTGCAATGCAGACATATCTACAATTACCTGAGTGGTGTTTGCTTACCTCTTCATCGGGAGATCGAAAAGTATTAGAATGAATAGAGGGTTTACAGATTGCAGATGTTACTAAATTGAATTTGGAATGTGGAATTCAGTTTTTAATTTTGTTTTTTTTTAGATTTATTTTTTTATTATCTTCAGAGTGCGTAGACATCTTTTTGCAATAGAGTGATAAAGTTTTGTTACTTTTTTTGCTTAAGGATTAATAGCTCAATTTATGACAACTTTTACCTTGGTTATAAGAAACAAAAGGAGTACAATATAAAAAAAATGTTTTTAATTTATCCAAAAAAAATTAGAAACTAGTATCAATTGTTTTATGAATACCTCAAAAACCGATGTTAAATAAATCTGTATCATATTGAAATCTAATACCACTCCTGACTTCTTTACCCATCAACAAAAAAGTTCCACGAAAACCCTGAATAAAACGACTACTTCAGGTAAATTGCAATTTATTAAACTGCCATTGATTAAATCCTCAATTTCGTTGATTTCATTTTGAACAGTTGATTTCAACGAATCGGTTTACTTTGGGGTTAAACGGTTAATTGTCAAAAGCTTACCAACTCAGTTAAGGTGGAAACCTTTGAAAGCACAAGTTTGAAGCACGTTAACTGTAAGCTGTCTGTTTTCTTAGTGCTTAGACGAACTTTGACTGCGAACAAATTGAATGTTAAGTAAATTTGGAATTAATAGTTTTCTAGCATCATGTATGTAGGAAGAGAAAGAGAGAGATAGAACACAGGGTGGCTTTTTTACGTCAGTTAGTATGGACATGAAAGTAAAAGAGATACGATAAAAGAGAGAGAAGATTTTCTTAGGAACCATGTCATTGATTGACGAATTCCAAAAGCTATCCTGTAAATAAGTAAGCTCTTTCCAATATTAGTAATTATAGTTTAAAAACACAAATTATTTCGTGATTACATTATTTAATTACGTACCAATTTTTACTTACGCGCCGAACACTTTTTTATAGAATAAGAAAAGAAAATAACCACAAATGTATTTACAAAAAAACATTGCGTGATAATGTGAAAGCTACTTAATTTAGTTGTCAGAACAAAAAAGATTTCTTATTTAATAAATTGTAAGCGTTTCTAGTAAATTGCTTACCTATGTTATTAAGTAGATTTTCGGTTATATAATAAAGACGAAAAAAATAGTTAGAATTTACTCTATTAACACTACTACTACATATACATACACAAATACTTTATAAGAATATATTATTGACTACCAGACGTCGTCGCCAACAACTTTGTCTTCACATATTGTTGATTCCGAGCGGGAATAGAACCCGGAACCCCCGACACAGTAAGCGCTCTCACTGCCACTGTGCCAACGGGCTTTTCAAATGTGGGTTCGTACCTTTAACTAGTTAAAAATGTGTGACGCACACAATATTATAATACTAATATGAAAGCAATAAATAATTTACCAATCCTGAAACAAATTAGAGGATAAACGCTTCACAACACAACATCAAACGGAAACGAAGAATATTTGAGTATTCGAATAAGTGTGAATTCATTTGGAGACCATTTTCATGTTGTCACATTAGACATACAAAGTGAATAGTGTATTTGGTTGGGAGCTTAGGGCTGTGCCAACAAAATAGAGAAGTAAATAAAATTCGTACCTATGAGAAGATTTTTTTATAAGTGGGTTCAAGTAGGTCACTGGCCAACCCTGGTATCGGAGTTCTTAGACCGCCTAAAGGCCTCCGACATAGTCTGACGATTGATATAACCAGGACCGACAATTTAACGTGCATTTCCTAAGCACAGTAGCGCGCAAATAGAATATGCCACTTTCAAGCTGAGTGATTTTTAATTAAGCTTCGATTTTTGGATTCGGAATGGAAAATTAAGACGTTATAATATTTTTAAATGCTTTTATTCAACTTTAGTCATACGTCTTTGTCTTGTAGTCATTCACAGACTGGAACATTTGACAATCGTATTGTGAACTTCGAAAGACCGTCGAAAATTTACACAAAAGTGGCGACAGGGTTCTCCCTCTCACGCTACTTCCGTCCTCACGCAGTAAGTGCTTCACTCTTCCGTGATCAGCAGTAAGCCTGACAGCATGCCGTTTATGTCAACACATTATATTGACGTATATGTCAACAAATGTTATTGCCCTTAATGACCACTGGTACACAAAAGCTACCGTTACTCCAAACAAAAGGCGTGTATAATCAGCCTTATTTCTTATTTGGTCAGTTGACGTATGTCAGATAGTACACTGAAATGGAAAACAGCTTACTGCCGCTCTCAGATACGTCCATTAAATCGCCAGGTAACGTAAATTTTTGTACATAGCATGTCAAAAGCACTCATTAAATGTCTACAAAGGAAGCATTTGACGTGTCCTAGTACGGGCGTTAAAGACAAATTAATTTACATCTTGACAAAAACAACATAATAATATTCTATTGAAATAAATGGATGCATCATTTTAAAAGTTGCACAATCAGTGCATCGAAATAATTTATACAAATTCGAATAAAAAAAAACCCACGAGATTCTCATTACGTTTTATACTAATATTGTGCATCTTTAAAAAAAGCAAAAATGTTTTAGGTAAGTGGCAACCCTCTATTTCTCACCTCAAACGAATTTCTAACACTTCAACACTATATAAAATAAGTGGCAGCTTTCCAACCGTTCGATCCTATCAAACCATCGAAAATGGACGTCCCTCAATTCGAGGAATATTTCAAACAAATCAAATTCAATCTCAGGCTCATCGGCATACCGTACAATGACTTTAAGTTCTACCCAAGATACTATATTTTTCTTGCATCCTTAACGATTATGGTTACAGAAGAAGTGGCATTCGTAATTGAAGCTGCACAAAACAATAACGTAAATTTCTTGGATGTCACGCAACTTGCGCCTTGTATCGGCATCGGCGTACTATCCATATTAAAACTGATCTTCATATCAACCAAAAGACATAATATTTATCACCTAACCGAAAATTTAAAAACTCTCTATACTGCAATAGAAAACGATCCAGCAAAAAGAAATCTTACGGGAACTAACTTCATTTACTTAAAAATGTTAATAAAATATTTTTTTGCTTTAAATATGATTTTGGTATCGGTTTATAACTTCGCTTCGCCGATAATAATACTGTTTAGTTATCTGAATGGCCAAAACTTGGAGTTTGTGTTGCCTTATGCAGTGTGGTTGCCTTTTGATGTTAATTCTTGGCTGCCTTGGTCTCTGGTGTTCGTGCATTCTGTAATATCTGGTAAGAACATTTTAATTAGAGAAAAATAAGTAATGGACGTACAAGATAATAGCAACCGCAAACAGCAGCACCCCTGACAAGAGAGAGGCAAGTTAAGGCAACGGCGCTTAGCAATTTTTATGAAAAGATAAGTCTGGAAATTTGTGACTTTGTTAAAGAGAACACAAACGTGTTGTTTATGTTTGCCTTAACAAAGTCGTCGTCGCTCGCCTGCACCGTGGCAGCCCCTAAACATTACAAGTCTTTACTGTAAGATTCTTCGAAGTTAAAAATTTCACCAATGTCATGAGTGTACTTTCATACCGATTATTTTAAGATATCATGCATTTTTTTCAGGTTACATTTGCATCCTATACTTTACATCAGTGGATATACTATACTGCGTTCTAACGACTCACATTTGTGCTATTTTTTCAACTATTAGTAATCGAATCAAAGACTTAGACGAAACAAATGCACATCAGCTTAGAGATATTGTGAAAGATCATCAAATTATACTAAAGTAAGTAAACTCCCGACCTACAACAGATCCAAAACTTTTAACCACTGTCCGATATCAAAATATTTTCAAAATATACAAAGTAGCTCTTTAAAACAAAATAATGATTTTTCTTTATTTTTCGGTGGATAATATCAGTGCTCCATCCAGTTTTATGTATCTGTGTATTTATGTATTAGCCTGTAATGTCCTACTCATCCCACTGAAGGTATCAGTACAGTAAGGAGGATTAGGATCAAGATTGTATGTCTGAAAATTACTTTTAAATCACGATGTTTTCCCTTCACTACGAGTATAATAGAAAGCAATGTAAGGATTTAAATAAGTGACATGCAAAAGTCAAATTACCACGTTTGTCTGTTTTTTAAACAAGAGACAAATCTATGTTGTCTTCTTTTCTTTTAATTTCAAATATTTGAATTACGAACCCTGAGTAATATCAATCAAATTATTCTCCACCTTCCATAAAAATAAATAAACAGAAATACAGTTGCCTTCAAAAATGCTAACAGCTTAGTAGCGCTGTGGTGTGGGGCGGTTACCAACCGAGTCACCGTATTACTCAAACAAGCTAACTTACTGCTCGAGTGTACGTAAGTTGTACTACCTACATCTTTTTGCAGGTGACTGTACGTACATTTTAAAACATTTTTTGTTACAAAATAAGTAAAGTGCTTCTTGCATTCTTTGTTAGTTAAAAGTAAAATCAGCTAGTATTGTATATCTTAATACAATAAGTGTATTTTTATTTCATTCAGTGAAACGTTATTCTTGATTTTAAATTATTCGGTCACTTTAGGACAAAAACCGATAAAAATCCCACCTATCCAGAAATCGGTGGTAAATAGTTAATTATGACTACCATGTTTATCAAATATTTAATTATTTTTCAGACTATCCGATGATTTGGAAAACATATTTACAGCGGCTAATCTCATGAATGTGCTCGTTGGATCTGTTCAGATTTGTGCCTTGGGATTCAATCTAACTGTAATGACACACTACATCTATAGACTTTTAGGGCTCCCACACAAAACTGCGAATTCGCATCGCATCGCAAAAATCTGCGAATTCGCACGACGCATCGTAAGAATTTCCGATCTGCTTCGCATCGCACATTCCTGTCATATTACGTCATCCTTGGTGACACCATTTCAGGACATTTCAGGACAGGAATTGGGCTTTTGAAAAAATTTTTGTTTGTGATAAATGGAAAGATTATATATTAGTTTTATAACAAAACTATTTTTATTTTATTTTTTATCGCAATAATTCAAAAGTTATTTCAAAATAAAAATTAATTTTTGAATCCAGTACCGAAGACACGCCGACAGCTCCCGAACAAACCCGAGCGCGTGTGACGTCATAATGTTAGTTTTCACTCCGCCGTTTCAGCCGTAAACGCTGGACTGTTATTAAATAGCTATAACATTATGACGTCACAACTATGGTGACCAATCATGGCGCGTTTATAGTCACGTGATTTTTATTTAAATTTTATCAATTTTTAATTGTTTATAATTAATTGAAAAACATTTTTTTTAAGTTTTTTGCATTAAATATCAATATTATTAATAATTAAATGAAGATATGCTCATTCTAAAATAATCAAAAAATTTATCTTCTTCAGTTCTCGACGCATAGTACATTTGTGTAAAATAGTTCCCATCAGAGTTCATAATCCTAATAAATGGATGAACCCAGAATCTTCTTATTCTTTTATATCTATTGAACAATAACAGCAGTGCAATAATCTTTTTGGCGATCCATCTTACGCTTCCTAAAAACACGTCCAGTACGGCCTACACTTGAAGGAATGGTCACCCTACCAAACGGTTCGCCGCACTAAATCGCATCGCAGAAATTCGCATCGCAAGTTTCTGCGATGCGAATTCGCATCGCATCGCATCGCAGTTTTGTGTGGGAGCCCTTACAAATATTCGCTAGATACAAAGCCCATTTTGATTAATTTACATTAAGCTGCATTCGCAATTTAAAATGAATGTCATTTGTTTTTGTTCTGAAAACATTTGTTTAGTTTTATTATTTCAATTTTATTTATGGTATAGAATACGAGAGCCGATCCGAGTGTGCGTGTTTATGTTACAGATGGGAGATTGGCAACAAATACCTGGCTGTCTATTATTCCTAGTTTCTGTTCTAATACAAATACTAATGATGAGCATTTTTGGAGAAAACATTATAAATGAGGTATCGGTATCAATCTATAATTTCCTTCAGTCTACGGCAGAAAATTGTATAAAGTTAATGAGGAAATACCATAATCACTATCACTATCACTACATAGTATAAAACAAAGAAAGTCGCTTTCCGCTGTCTGTCCCTATGTATGCTTAGAGCTTTAAAACTACGCAACGGATTTTGATGCGGTTTTCTTTAATAGATAGAGTGATTCAAGCTGAAGGTTTAAATGTATAAAAAAACCCTAAATTCGCACGGGAACGGGCACAACGCGGGTAAAAGTGTGGGGCGCTGCTAGTGAGCCAATAAAGTAACTTTTTTATTACAAGTCTATTCAAATTGCAAAGCGACTATTTTTAGTACAAGTCTATTGGTTGAAAAGCGCAAAATATTAATATTTTCAAATGGGCTTGATTTTTCAAATACCAATTTTTTTCGTTTTGTGTTTAGAATGAATAACATTTATAAAACATTGGATCTCAATTAGTGAAACAGTTATTGGTGTAACTTATATACAAATAAATGATTCATATTTTCATTTTTAGAGCTCGAAAATAGGAGAAATGGCGTATATTTGTAAGTGGTACAAAATGGATCGGAGCTCGAAGAAGATTATATTGGCTATAATTACCAGGTAAAATTCACTTGTATGTTTGAATGAATAGCTAGCGGCGCCCCGCGATTTTACCCCCATAGTACTAATGAGAATTTCGTGATGAACAATAATTATATAACCTATAACCTCAATATAACCTTCCTCTTAAGCCTATACCTTCCCGTTGAGTATGCCTATCCGTTGCAAAAATAATTGTTCAATTCGGATTGGTAGTTTCTGAGATTTCTGAGTTTCTGAGCGCATATTATAAAGAAACTCCCCGGTCGCGTCTGCCTGTCTGTCTGCCTGTTCGCGATAAACTCAAATACATACTTACTGTACGGATTTTTGGAACGAAGTTCCTTATCGGGCTAGACGGTAAAAATGGTAACGACATTTTTTAGGCCAGAGAGGGACAGACAGAGAAACATGCGCACGCCAGAGAGAGACAGACACAGAAACATGCGCGGCGTGTCTGTCTCTCTCTGGAGTGCGCAAGTTTCTCTGTCTGTCTCTCTCTCTCTTTTATAGAAAGCAAGCTAGATATTTTCGTTTCGTTTTTCTATTTCGCATTGAAGTGTGGTGTCGCGACGATTATTTTTGTTGATAATAAATAAACTTCGTTCCATCCGGGTGTCCCTTGACACCTCTCAAGTTTTTTTAAAATAAATTTCAAGAGAGAGCTTTATATGTATAAAAAATCCCGAAATTCGCAACGCGAGTAAAATCGCGGGGCGCTGCTCGTAATTATATATGTATAGATTAAAGATATTTCCTTTTGCAGCCTGTCTGCATATTAAGCTTGAGTTTCATAAGCCAGCGAGGTATGGTTGCTATACCTCAATTTTAGTCAGTCAGTTCAACCTAATTTACCTTGTTTGTAACACTATATCTTGTCCGTTTATTATATTGTATTCTGAAACAGGTCACTGAAACAGCAAAAGCTAACGGCATACAAGTTCTCAGTCATAAGTTATGGGAGTTTTAGTAAAGTAAGTACTATAGTTATAAAAACTTTCAACTTCTTTAGTAAATACTTGATAACTTAAGGCCTTTTTCATAGACGCTTACAAGCAGCATTTTAGCTATCAAATCGTTTGTCCCTTTCAGACATACGGTATTTTCCAAAGAGCAAAAGAGACAAAACACTCACTAACAGTATTTTAGTTAGAGAGCGTTTATGAATAAGGCAGTTAGACAATTAATAGCGGGACTGGTGACAAATTTACCAAACACAGCGCATTTGTATTGTCTAACAACCCATCGTCAAAATCTTTTCATAAAACACTTGAGCTCCGTACAACTCCGCTCCGCCTCAAGGAAAAGAACCTTAAATTCATTTGATTCCAGATAATAAGTACTTCGTGGTCTTACTTCACTATACTGCGAAGTTGTTACGCGCCGTCAGAAAATAATGCGGAATAAACAGAAGTTTTGGTGGTCACTATGGCGGAATATCGTATGGCAAAGCATACTGAAAATTAAGAAGATGAAATCACTATAGTCGAGACTGTTGTTCGATAGCCTTTTGGTCTATGAAACAACTAGCAGTACCCCGCGGTTTTACCCGCGTTGTGCCCGTTTCCGTGGGAAATTCGGGATCAAAATTATCCGGTAACCTCTCGGTTGAATTTGGTTATCTATTTCAAAATTAATTGTTTAAATCGGTTTGCTAGTTTCTGAGATAAGCACGAGACAAACAAACTCTTCAGCGCGCAGTAGCGCACACTAGAGACAAAACGTCTAACACACTTTTTTGTCTGTTAGTCGAAACAATTTGTATCGATAACTATTATTAAGCTGACAAAAGACACGCTTTGTTCGCTTCGTACATCATAATATGTACTATAGACTATATGTTTGTCTATAGACTTTTGTGACTATGGTAGCTGTAGACTCAGGGTGTCTAAGAGCTATTTTAGTGGCTTATCATAATGTTTGCCATAGACAGCTTGCGTTTTCGACCTTAACGCATTGTAAATGTTCTTACATTTTAAGGAAATGAGACCCAAATTAATGTTCATGACTGTACGTAGTACATTTAGACTTAGTATTTTATTTAGCAAGACATAGAAGGAATAAAGCTTATATCACTGTAAATATCTTTTCATTGTAATGTTTTTGACTTATTAAATATTCATTCCTACTCTCCTACCTATATTACTGTTAAGTTTCATCCAAATCCGTAAAGTAGTTTTTCGTGAAAGAGTAACAAAAATACATACATACATACATCCTCACATACTTTCGCATTTATAATATGAGTAGGATTATTTAACTTTGCAAAGTCGCATAAACAACAAGGGATACCTATAAGAACATTCAATAACACAGCGTGTTATGTAAACCCTCAAGTTTTGGGATTTGTCCACGGCCGTCTCAATCTGGGAAGCACCCTTAGGGTGTCGTAACGGTGAAATATGTCCATTATTACCAACTTTATGGCATTTTTATTTCATTTTTTTGTACGTAAACGTTTCATCTATGGGCTTATACTTTCCGTTAAGGTGTCGATTTTAAAGTAATTTTATAGTCACTGAGAAAGTAATGACAGTTTAGGAGGCGCCATGGTGCAACAACGGCGTCGCCAACGACCGCATTTTTTTTACAAAATGAACACAACATCATAATAAAGTAACAAAGTTCCAATAGGTAGGTTCATGATAAGAGTAATTAAGTGGTCGCAAAAAAAACCGCTAGTCGCCGTCATCGCTTGCACCGTGACATTGTCTTTAAAATAGCCTAAATATAACTACGTAAAATAAAACTATACAACACTATTATTACACTAAAAGCAATTTCAACATACAAGAGCCAAAACAAAATCCTATTCCACGGAAGGTATCAAAACAATTAGTATACAACCCCATGATATCACGTAATCTCTGTTCCATTACGTATACATGTAGTTGTATGTTTACAGCTGTCAATATGTCGTAACCGCCGCTTATCGGGTTCACGTACTTTATTTGCTTCCAAAGCTAACAATAACGATCCTTATCGCCACCAATATTGGCCATTTTCACTATAGTTGGATGCTGCCCGTTTATTGTGTTAATTACCCTTTAAACTTGTGGCCCTGTGAGTAACCCCTCGTTTGATACCTTACACGGTTCGATACAATTATTTGTGATGGGTCTAACTGACCCTAATGTCGATTATTATCGTAAGTGGTCGTTTTGCTCTGTGGTCCCTTTGAACACATTATTTACTAAATTTAATTTGCACTGCAAATTCTGCAGAGCATCACAATTTATCACCGCGCCAAGAGTTAAACGGGAACAAATTGCATTCTTTGTAGCCCAAAGCACCAAAAGAAGGTCCTGTAGCCAGAAATAACATCCACGAAATAGTATGGAACCAAAAAGAATGCTCTTTAACATTTCTGTATGTCCACGTGGACTGGTACCCTGACGTCTGACAAGTAAGTTAACGTATAACCCTGGATATTCGCAAAGGAATTTATTTTATTAAATTTTATTTTCTCCAAGATGAACTTGCAAGAACGGAAAGTTTTAGTACTACAATCTTGGTGACGAGACCATCTTGCAATGTAAAATAAAAACAGTTATGACAAGATCTCTATGGTTCTTACGACTGGCAGATAAAGTGTTCTTTTTTTAAAAGTGACAGACGAAAAAATAACAAAGGTTAACACGGTTAACAGCCGTATCGATACGAATTTGAATTTCAATTTGAAAAACGAAAGAGAATTCCATTCCTAATTTCCGTATAAACGAATTCCCAAAGCATTTCAAATGTAAAAGATACGGACAGTTTTTCCTTGTAATTTACACCAATTTTTGTGAGGTCTTCAGTCAAACGACGTTAGGACGTGCGTTCGCCGAGTGTCTATCACCATTCCAAGTTGGCTTATGAACAAATATGGGTGGACTGTGCTTGAATACAAATTAGTCTGGCAATGCAATTTCGCGGGGTGATGTGACATTTCGAACGCGTCCAAACGTTTGAAAGGAATGGAATTTTTCAATTTGTTATGATTATTTTGTTAGAATCAGCAAGTTATAATAATGGTTCTTATATCCAAGGAGGCGATGTATTTAGTATTCATCTGGTTCCACTTCACCAGTTAAAGTATCTCTTCTTTTTATACTAACAATTCCTTATTTTTCCTTCGCACGTTTCGCCTGCATTCTATTAATACATGAGTTTAATGGAATGACACGAGAAAATGAACAGTCTTTTCTTCGGGGTCGTTTGTATTTTTACGTCACTAGTAAATAAAAAGTAATCGTGTTTCAGGGCGGAATATTTTGTTTTGATACTAGTTCTTTCCCTTGGTTTTATGCAGTATAGACATAGGACAACGCTTTGCTATCTTCATATAAAAAAACTACAAAGATTTGCTGCTTTGCTTTGACTGGACCATTACCGAAATTGTAAAAAAAAATAACAATGAACTTTTAGCCCGTACACTATCACTTTATGCTTATTCTTTTTAGTCCTCTACAATCGTTTACAAAACTTTTACTCGTAGTATAATCTTTTGTACAGGTAATCGAAGTTTCAAGAATGATGTACTCGTAACATCAAGTTCTCTATAATAAGTACTCAGTAAGCGCGACCTTTACTTTGTACTATCTTATATGCCGTTTCTTTACTCTCACGTATAGTTGTGTTTCAGGAAGGTTAATTTCAGACAGTTATGATGAATTAAGGGCAGTATTAAGCGCGTAACGGGTGAACGCCCCTACGTCCCGTCCGGTGATATATAGCAATGGCGGCCACCTGTGAACCTCTACAAATGCAAGTATACGTCATATAATGATTTATTACAGCACATTATAGCGCCCAAACTGTTCAGTGAAACAATAAGTTTCATTTTGGGAATGTATTACTGCTACGTCATATCCGTTCACACATATTTCGTTGTTTTCATTCGATATTTGAATTTTTAAGTAACAGCTAATGAGGATGTATACGAGTATACCATGGTGTAGCATTAGCAAAGGTGACTAGTGATACAAAAAAATTTGTGAAGATTATCTCTTACTCTACACATTGTGTTCTTTTTTGAATCGCTATTCACTGTCAAAATGTAATTTTCCCTTTCTGACAGTGTCATGACCTACACAAGACACATATATCAGCATCGAATCGCATTTTGTAGTACAAAAACGCAATATTATATGGAAATGCGTCCGCATCAATTCACCCTTCCGCATCGATTCAGCTTCAGCATTAAATGCGTATAAGTGTAGCTATTCATTTAACATACTTAAGAATGCTTATTCATGATAAAGCATGAGGACGGCTGCTTAAGACGTGAAAGTAGATGCTTGCGAATGAGAATACTTGATTACGTGTGAGACATAACGCTTGCGATTGATAAAGGCTGCTTAAGCGTGAGCCGGGAAGCTTGCGAATAAGAAAGCATGCTTAAGCATGGTATTCACAGAGTGCGGGCGGACGACCGCGTCATTATCTTATCACAACGTGTCCATCTAGCGAAGTGCACTAGTTTGTGCACTAGTTTGCGATCGCATGCTTTAGCGGATGAAAGCATGCTAAATGATACTTCAGTGCGTTAGCTCCCTTTAGCACCTGAACACATGTAACAGCATACTTTAACTTCCGATGCGTATAGTGTGTCCAAAATCATCCAGCTAAATGCGATTCGATGCTGATATATGTGTCTTCACCCACACTACAAAAATAAAGCACATGACATTAATCTAGATATTACATTACTTTCAAAGTCGTAAGTCTCAGTAATAAAAAAAGTTTAGCGACATCAAATACTGGCGTTATTTGATAACTATAACATTCCGAGCAATATTGAATATTACGTTGAAAGAAAGAAACTCGTGCTAATATTATAAAAGGACAGCGAATGTAACATCAAAGATTATTGCGTACAGAAGTGAAATGTAAATAAGACATGAGACATTTCATTATGAGAACTTCTAAACGGTTCTATAAAACGCAATGGACAAGAGACTCTTAACAAGCATGAAAGGAAAAAAGAAAAAATAAAGAAAAACTAGGGACGGACGTACAATCATTTAATGAATTCGCAATTTGCATACCGACAACGACCCAAGAAAAAACTTGGGAATTATATAGAGTTGAATTTACATAGAAAACGTGTAAAAGGTTTATTGTTTTGATTTCTCTTTTGAATCAACAGAAAACAAGGGTTTTATGGAACCAAAGAGGAATGAAATACCAAGTAATTACATGCCTAAAACAATTATTTTCTCAGATCTTTCCACCGGTATTTCTGTCCCAAAAATATAAGCATATTTTTACAAAGATACGTATTTAGAGATACAAATTTTAATACGTGAAGGAAGTAATTAAGAATTTAAATATGTTATTCACAATTCTTTTGATTTTTAACTGAGCGTTAACCACTAATTAGATTTGAGGATTCTCCTTAACATCTCGAAAGTCGAGGGTCGTAATACTACCTCTTTTAATTTCTAATATTTGTAAAATATGAGTGTGGAAAGTCACGCGGTTTCGCTTGCATTAATCTTATTTTAAAGACAACTTTAACTACCACACTCAGGGACGTCACTTGAATCTAAAACTAACTGATTGATATCATTTTACATGGCAATTAGTTAAAAAATATACCGTAGTATAATATAGTTTGTTTTCCATCTTTCTTTCTTTCTTATCGAGTGGATGGTCAGTCAACCTGACCAATCCTGGTGTCAGAGTTATTGAGCCGCCAAAGGCCTCTGACATGGCTCATGTAACGACTACTGTCCGTAGAAAGTAACCGGGACCGACGGCTTAACGTGCCCTCCGAAGCACGGAATCATCTTGCTTTTCGGGCAATCAGGTGATTCAGCCTGCAATGCCCTAACCAAACTGAGGACGGTCTCACAAAGTTATTTTTGTGAGATATCCCCACCGGGAATCGAACCCGGAACCTCCGGATCGTGAGCCGAGCGCTCAAACCACTAGACCACGGAGGCTGTTAGACAAGTAGCGCCCCGCGGTTTTACCCACTTTGTTCCCGTGGAAATTTCGGGATGAAAAATTGACATTAGGGTAACCATCCCGTTGAATGTGGCTATCCATAACAAAAAGAATTATTCAAATCGAATTGTTAGTTTCTGAGAAAAATTAAAAAAACCAAACTCTTCATCTTTATTATATTAGTCTATGTAAATAAATAGCATTCAAAAAGGTTACATGATAATTTTATCCCCGAATTCCCACAGGAATGTGTAGAACGCGGGTGAAATCGTGACACGCGGCTAGAATAATCTATTTCAAGATTGAAAAAAGTCGAACCACATTTTTTTGCGTAAAACAGTAACAACAAACATACATCTGGACAAAGTTAGTTTGTAAGTAATATTAGTAGGATGAAAGAATATGATGTATCTTTAGTTAATTAGTCGTTTGAAATCAACAAAAACTGAGTTATGTTGGGCCACCCGTGTGTTTAACATTATTATAACATCATTCGTAAACTTAACAATCGTAAAAAATGGTTTTATATTGACGGAAATGTCACATAACTTACTTTTTTAACGTTCGTTAGGAGTTAATTATATCTTGATGATGACAAGTGTACCTCTTTACAGTAAACTACATAATTTAATGTAATCATTTTAAGTCAAACTCATTTTAAAACCAATAATATATTGTAGGGGTCTTAATAATTTAGATTGAGCGAGCCAACGCATTCGATATAACGCGAGTGAGCGAGTGACATGAGAACATCAACAGCTTGCAGCTTATATACTTGCTGAATCTAAAGGACTGCTGACACCAAATATTATAATAGCAAAAAATTATACTATGAGAAGGCAGAAGTCATCTTTCTTAGCACTGTATGAGACAGTATTTACGCTTTAAACTACCCTTATCATCTACCTTCCACCGTTGACGAAAGATCGTTCTATTAATTCAGTTCTATCTGGCGTCCCTTTTGTTCTGGCTTTAAATTAAAGACTATTGACCTTAACTTTGCCTCTACTTCAGAATCGTCTCAAGTACTTCTCTAATTAAAGGGACTGCTGACGCTTTCTGTGGAGTGGATACCACATTGTGTCAATTTATCCCTATTAACAGAACTCAGTCGAGTATAACGCATGCACCACGCTCTACACCAAAATGCAGTCTCGTTCTTTTTGTTTTGCCGGAACGCTGACTCCACTGAAGGTAATTTGGCTAATTTTTCTCCGGTAAGTCAGCTCGGTGGTCAAAAGGAATGATTCCATTTGAGTAGATGTGCTCGCACGTACTTGTAGTAGTCGTATTAATTAAATGCAAGCCCCAGAGTCCATTTTACGAGGCCCCACAGAGTGAAACTCGTTTCGTTTATCCGCTTCCACTCATAAGCAATTACTTTGCCCAAACGACTTTCCGAGGGAGCCCGAACGTAGAAAGAAATTAAGCTGTGCGGATTTTAGGGTTTACAACTTTAATAGAGGTTAGAGGTTTAAGTATGAAGTGTCAGGTGTACGGTAATTGCGCACTTAAAACGGTGCAATCTGGCTCCAACATTACTTACACTTACATCGTCTCGGCGTATAGGTCCGCAGTTATTATATTACTAGCGGAAGTTTTGATGTATTATATTATACCCGTAATAACCCATGCGGTGTTTACCCTTAACATCTTACGTCATCGTTAAAACTTCATATATTTTTCCCTTTAAAATCCCATTTCGATTGCAAATAAAACTTTTACGATCGCTTAATCATTGTGGTGATAGTTTGTTTTATGTAAAAACTTCAGCAGTTAAGAGAATGCTTAGAGAAGTTTTTACAAGCTGCGATTAGGCACGAACAAACTCCGATGTCGATAAAACAGGAGCTGTTAATAAAGCCAATTAATTCATCCGGTTTAGTGTTTTGCAATTAAACATCGAAAGTGGATTTCAAACGTGATTGGTAAATTAAATGGGGAATATTTAGTGATGCTGACGAGTGAGCCGCGGCCGGGAGCACTCGGTTCGGTTGTTTGTTTACAAAATTGCAGGTCGAAGTGGTTCGCGTACCCGTATGCAAAGTTCGTGGCAACTTTGTGAATTTCTCAAAGAGTGTGTGCGAAAGAACTGAGCGGATGCACTTCGATGCAATCGAGTTCTCTTCAGAGAGAGTTCCGTATGAATCGAATGAAAGCTTCGGATAGGGGCCTTCGCCCAGGCGCCCGCGAGCGCCGGACAAACGAACCCGGTTGTCCCAGCCTCCCACACGACGTCGCATTAAACTTGTGTTTCAAACTTCACACAACTATTTGCAGTATAAATGACTCAAGAAGTATTTGGTACATGATTAGCTCCCGAGAGGACCGCTCGCTCCTCTCAGCACGTGAATAAAATATAAGTTTGCGTTTGTTACTTGTTCATTGTAAATGCGTACGTTGCATTGGAGGTTTAGATTTAGAAGGAAGTTTATTGCAAGTTTAGATTTAGAAGGAAGTTTATGCTTTTAGAAACTAAACTCCTTTATCGGCAGATAATCGCGCAAAGGAATTATTTTATCGCAGTCAACATTGGTTAACTACAAGTAGACAGTAACAGCGGGTAGATAATAATGTCAGTACTAAAACTGGAGTCGGTCGCAATTCCCAACACACAATTTTGAGGGCAAACACAATTGCGGGTTGAGTTTATCTGAGATACGAATGTCGGACAAAGCTCAGGAATAAATCTATTTGATTGCGGCCTCGATCGGTGACGGCGGGACACCGTGACGTCACATGGCTCCAACAATTTTCCAAATAGGCTGTTTCGCGATGTATTAGTCCCAGTCGGTTGCACCTGAATGCTATTTCAAATACCAGGTGATTCACAAAGGGTTAATTGAGGGATTATTGTAACCCGAATCGGGGTCATACCGTTCGAATTTAAATTCGTGCCTCCGGTCTATGAGTTTACAGCCAATGGTGATATTCAGTTTTACTATTATTGCTTTTCATTATATTCCATTTAATTTGAATATGGTTATTAAACCCTGGATATTATTAATTAATATTGTGAAACTTCAGTGAGAGAGAAAATAAGGCCCTTTAACAAAATATTACACTCACATTTTACTTCGGTTAGAATAAGCCAGTTGGCGAGTTGCGAGCTAGCGAGTTCGTTAAGACACAAGTGTCATACATGGTAAATTACTTACTGACTCGCTCGTCGGCGAATAGTGAGTTGGCAAATAATCACTCTAGCTAAACAAATGCCTTTACGAAAAACTCGAACTCTAAACAAAAACAAGTAGGTAGTAGGTACCTAACAACCTATTCTCATAAAACCTAAACTAAGTAGTTTTCTTGCCTCAAAAATTCTTTACAAACTTGCCACACTAGTCGGAACACCTGATAATATCAGAGAGTGATTTACCAACGGTACGGGTTCCGTATAATGGGTTGTATTCGTCGGCCGCGGAACTCCAATCGCGCCGTAAATAACAAGTTGGCTATCCTGTTAGGTGTATGCGGAATCAAGTCTTTTCTTCCCTGTACAGTTTTGTATACTGAATTACCGGGATACAATGTTCCTGTAGTACATTCTGGATGATAAAAATATGTTCCCCTTTTATTATGTAGCTTTTGTTCGTTACCGAGCGTAAAAGAGAGAGTAATTTTTTTTCTTAGCACATGTGTGATATTTTATTTTTGTGGTCCTATCTCCTCTACTAACGACTGACGATTCTATATAATTTTTTTAAAGAGGACGATTTTTCCTGTTCAACATAATGTACGGGCGCGACCCCACTAAATCTGGGAAAATAATGAAAACGCGATCCACAAAATTTTCAACTAAATAAATAAATAAATAAATATACCTGGACAAATTCACACACGGTTTATTAGACCCAAAGTAAGCTCTAAGCATGTGTTATGGAATCTAATTAACTGGTACTACTACATATACATACACAAATACTTTATAAGAATATATAATTGACACCCAGACGTCGTCGCCAACAACTATGTCTGCACATATTGTTGACTCCGGGCGGGAATCGAACCCGCAACTCCCGACACAGTAAGCGCGCTCTCACTGCCACTGAGCCAACGGGCTTGTCAAAAACTGGCGCCATCTACTGGATCGCATATGGAACCACCATGCAAAACATGTAGTTTGAAATAAAAAACATTGAACGATATCTACACTAATATTATAGAGAAAACTTTGTTTGTTTGGTTGTAATGAATAGGCTCAAAAACTACAAGACCGTTTTAAAAAATTCTTTCACCATTCGAAAGCTTCATTATCCACGAGTAACATAGGCTATTTTTCATCCCGAAATTCCCATAGGAATGGACACAACGCGGGTAAAACCGCGGAGCGCTGCTAGTCAGTTTTAATATAGACTTATGAATAATGTCTACATTATCATTGTTGGTGGCCAACAATAGTGTCGTTTATGTAGTTTTCGATCTCCCTGTGAAAGTGAAAATAAACTATAGTTAACTATCGGTACACCAATGGGTCAAGGTAATATACGTACACACGAAGGTACAAATCCAAATTAATAAAGTACTGAAGACAAACTACATTAGGCATAAAAAAATACACATAATGAGAATAAGTATGAAAATAATTGAAAGTATTAACAATAATTACAAACACCCTGAACACAATTTCACCCTTACTTACAACCGTAACAGAACAAAGAATAATTACCTAACAATACTTAAATGAGACAAAAAGGTGAAGATATCCGTTTAATTAGTTAATTTTACAATTTGACACGAAAACATTACGGTAATTAGCCCCAGGGACCACTCGCCGTCTGGCGTCTATTGTACGGATTTGAAAAACGGCACCTAACGAGCTTGTATAATTACTTATTTTTGTCCCAAGAGTCGGCAAAAGTTATAACTTTATAGGACTGCTATTAGACGTAATTTTTGTGGCAATTTTGTTGTTGTTGTTGGTTTGGTATATAGTTTAAAACAGAAGGTTATAAGTGTGCGTGTGTGTGTGTGTGTGTGTGTGTGTGTGTGTGTGTTTGTGTGTGTGTGTGTGTGTGTGTGTGTGTATGTGTATGTGTGTGCGCGCGCGTGTGTGGGTGCGTATGTGGGTGCGTTTAATCATCATGTGTGATTTTGGTTCTTACATGTGAATTTGGCACGTTTTAACGTTTAGTTTACTTAACCTCATCCAAGCTAAAGTTAGGGATCCAACCCAATATTTCACTTGTAAAACTAATTAAAAACAAATACTTGGACGGTAAAATATCGCCCACCTCGGTAGCATTTCATTATTACATTTGGGACATTCTATCCCGGGACATTCTCTATTCAGCCACAAAGGTCGATAGTGGGAATGTCTTCAACTAAATTGCTAGGAATTAATATCGGAGTCGCCTTGTTAATGAAGAGGGGCTCGGACTGAGCTTGACATCGCATAGTTTTGGATCTCGCAAAACTTCGCAGATATCTTTACTAATTTAGTGTAATTTGTGAATGGAGACTCCCAAGTTATTGTGCATTCAGTATAAGTTACGTTTCCGGCCGGTCTTGATTACTTATCTTGACAGAACAGAGTATCTTTACCAGATCGCCGATCAAGTTTGAACTTTATTTGTTTGTAAATAGAGATGAATTAGCCTGTAATGACGTCCCAATGCTGGGCAAAGGCCTCTTTTCTTACTGAAGATATGAGTACAGTGAGGAGGATTTGGCGTTATTACCATGCTTGCCTGATGCGGGTTGGTGATCTCAAACCTGTACCAACGTAGCTCTCAAACGGATGCACCGATTTCGATGCGATTTTTTTTTTCATTCGAATGCAAGTTTTTTTACTGCGGATCTCGGTCCAGCCGTTTCTGTTCGCTATGTTTGTCTACTACTAATGTGAAGTTTGAATCACTGATACGATCATTGAGAAACTAACAACAAACTTCACATCAACAACGTAAAGGTCAACTTTCTACAAAACCGAAAATAGCTGACTATTTCCAAGAACAAGATTATCTTACTCAATTCTATTTTCACCCCTAACGGCGGTAAGTGTTTAGAATAAAATAACGAAAGGGCGTGCTTTTTTACTGTGCAAAGTTCAAATTGTACAAGTTCTAAAAATATACCATGTTTATTTAAAGGCTCGTTTTTTAGAATACTAGTAAACACTCAAAGATCCTATCTAGATACAGGAAACGACATAATCACATGCATCAATATGCATGTGATTATGTCGTTGCATATTGATGCATGTATATCTTAAGAGTACTTCATCACTTCTACTCATAAAATAAATTCCACGTACTGATATTACTCATGCATTTTTCGACGTTGGGGAGAACAAAATGAGTAAACAAGAAAATCAAAAATCAAGAACAATAAACCTATGGCAAATTAAGAAGGTTTTCCTATTGTTGAAGTCGGGTAAAGGCCGTCAAAATACTAAATATTACATTCCTGCTACTGTTAGCCCGTATCGTCTCACATTCGGGCAAAAGCCACCCCCCACCCTCCTTCCCGCCACTCTTCAAGATTTTACATTACTTTAATTAACATTATATTTCAATGTTGCATTACATTAATAAATATAATAAATAAACATTACAGGCAATCACGTTTGCTTTTTGAATTACTACACATTTTTTTTTTAATAACCAACCTCTGATTAAAAATGGAATAAGTGTCCGAAACCTTTAAAAAAATCGAAATCTGTAAACAAAATCCGATCAAGTCTTAAAATAACACTTTTCAGTCTATTTCCTATGAGTTCGATGGTACCTAATACTGGGAATGCTCTCAGTGAAAATACAATAAGCAGTGTCACCGCGGCACAATCCGAATGTGGCCGTGGCTTGTTCGCCCACTGAATTTAAAACAACCTGTCTATTCCCAACAAAATCTACTCGATAGAGCCAAAATTCTTTTCAGGGTTCCGAATTCATGTAAGTAAAACACGAATACGTTTGTCTATGGTTACGATGTTCGAACGAAATCGTTTCGGTGGCATATTTTATGCGTTCCATTTTTGTATATTGTATTTCTTTATTTGTTTTCTGATAGATTGAGTTTATTCGTAGTTTTATAAGTTGGTTATTGTTTAAGCTGTCTTTAGTGTAATATGCGTTTCCATAAACAGTAAGTAAGTTCTAGTGTCGGAATTTTTAGACCGCTCAAATGCCTCCGACATGGTCTATCGATTGAAACAACCGGGACCGACAATTTAACGTGCCTTCCGAAGAATGTTACTTCTATAAACTATAGAATATGTATTAAACTTTTCGGAACCCAATATTTGAAAGCTCAACTCGCTTTTGGTCGTATATTTGAATGTTTAAAAACTATTGGTCGTCGCGGGGTCACGGCGCACAACAGATTTACATTTTAATCGATTTTGTAAAATAGCAGCACTTTGCCAAATTGCTTAGCTGCGAACACTGGTTGGAAACAACCGCTTCCGTTTATTTGTCCATTCAATTGTTTTTGAATTAATATATAACATCGTACACACTGACTGAGCTAGCTTACAAACAGTTTGACTTTTGACGTTCGCTTTCTATAATTCGTAGGATCCTAGTTTGTTAATTCACTCATTGTCAATAAACTCTTAGGGTGCGTTTCAGCTAAACTGGAGCAGAGCTATGCGGAACTCAGTCTACCAATCACATACATTGAAATTGTCAAACAACGTATCGACATTGTAAAAATCTTTCCGTCTTCTTCTTATCGAGTGGATGGTCAACCTGACCAATCCTGGTGTCAGAGTTATTGAGCCGCCAAAGGCCTCTGACATGGCTCATGTAACGACTACTATCCGTAGAAAGTAACCGGGACCGAAGGCTTAACGTGCCCTCCGAAGCACGGAATCATCTTACTTTTCGGGCAATCAGGTGATTCAGCCTGCAATGCCCTAACCAAACTGAGGACAGTCTCACAAAGTGATTTTTGTGAGATATCCTCACCGGGAATCGAACCCGGAACCTCCGGACCGTGAGCCGAGCGCTCAAACCACTAGACCACGGAGGCTGTTAAATCTTTCCGTTATGCGTTGTGATTGGTCCATTCAGCTCCACTCCGCTTCAATGCAATCGCACCCTTAAGACGGAAAAGCCAATACATGTTTTTGCTATTGACCGATCTTCTGCGTAGTGTGGACACTATTTGTAAATTATGTGCAACTAGCAGCGCCCCGCGGTTTTACCCGCGTTGTGCCCGTTCCCGTAGGAAATCCGGGATAAAATGTAGCCTATAGCCTTCCTCGATAAATAGACTATTTAACAGTGAAAGAATTATTCAAATCGGTTCAGTAGTTTCTGAGATTAGCGCGTTTAAACAAACAAACAAACAAACAAACAAACAAACAAACAAACAAAACAAACTCTTCAGCTTTATAATATTAGTATAGATAACATCGACACCACATCCGCGACGGAGTGTCCGTCAAGTGTAGCACTGTAAACAGTAATCTACTCGTAGACTGGACTTAATCGCGAATAAATCATTTAATGCATATCTCAACGTTTTGGTCGTGGCGCAACGGCCGTGTTCACGAGGATCCACTCTCCCGTCCAATCTAGATAAGTGTTTAAAATGTGTTCATATCGTGATAGTTTAAATAGTGTAGCACTGTCTTTAAACACAACACAATTTTCAACATGAATTCCTATTCCAACTACTACTAAAATATGATTCACAAAATAGAATTCTGTTAAGACTCATGTAAATAACCCGAATACTTGAAACTACTTGGAATATTAGAAGTAATAAAAGTTGGAGCCATCGATTTAGAAATAAAGGAAAGTACCCACCGGCGCAGCTGAGATTCAGCTACCAGTGAATTTTTATTAAATTTCTGATATGTGAACTACGTATGGGAATGCAGATTTGAATAGAGTCGTAACATTGGTATTGCGATGGCTCAAGGGACTTCTTGTCTCGATATTATGTTCATGATGCTCGATGCAATTTTGCTCACAGATATTGAAGGTACTGAACCACCCTGAGACTTTGTTTCATTTGTGGGGCCAATATTGACTATTGACTAACCGCAAGACGAGGATAATATTCAAAGAGTCAATGTTATTATTATGATGAAATTTAGTGCAGATCCTTTAGAAAATTTTCAATTATATAAAAGTTAAGCCATATTTTTAAGAAAATTATTGTAGAACAATGTCGTTATGAAAATAGGTAATAATGATACTGAATTGTACCACGGTATGGTAAAGACTCCTTCATCTTAATAAACAACTAAGTTCCCACCTTCATTTTCTGGGCTTCAGCCTCCTTTACTTTAAAACTACGATAGCAGATCAAGTTAAATGATAAAGTATCAACGCAAGTCAAACTTACGTACTTAAAGCATTTAATTACAAAGTTAACGTCACTAAGTAAAGTAAATAACACGCTTAAGTTGACGAATACTTGTGCAAACTAATATAGATGGTCGACATCGTGTAAAGTAAGTTAAGCCGTGCAAATGAGGAAGGCTAAGTGGCTGCGACGCCTTAAGGCGGCGGCGCAATTCGCTAAGTCTTCACTAAGTCGAATCCGTCATTATTATTCCATGAAACGGGGTTGGTTGGTAGCTCTCGGATCTCGCACCTGCGCTCCGAACAAATAACCACGTAAACCTGACAAATTGTATCACATTCATATCGGTCACGGGAGCGTGGCGCTCCCAAAAAATACATAAAGCAACCAGAAACTTGAGATTTTCGGGTTCGGTCGCGACCTTCGCGACACATTTGAGGCTGCGGGCAAACACACCCGTTTTTGTACGGCCCGGATTATATTTGGAATCTCTTCGTAAAAGGTGTTAGCAAAAAAGTTCCCTTGCGGTTTAGGCCGAGTTTATTTTATCTCACGTATCTTGGAGAGTAATAGCTGTTCAAATAAACTGGTAACCTAATCTCGTAGGTCTGTTGAGGTTAAACGCAGTATTCTTTTTATTTCCTTTAATAAATTACAGATGTATGTAATTGGATTTTTTCTTGATGCGTTTCAAGTAGCTTATTATATTCTATTTAATAGTGTACGTTAAGTCGTTCACCGCTTGCAACGGGTGCTAACCGCAACAGTGTAAAGAGTACGGTAGTCAAACATATTCGGTAATCGACCAGCGTTTGGTATGAGTCTTGTAAGGTTAAAACAAGTTTGGCGACTGCATTAACAAACAACTCTTATTTTAAATTTAAATTTATTAATATTAAGTCTTCTTTGCGTTACTGCGAAAGTACTTAAGCAGGGGTACTGCTAGGAGTTTTTTCAATTGCAGAGTTTTTTCATCGGCATCAAACTTATAATTATATTAACTCTATTCACTGTTGTAGGTATGTACAGAGTTAGAAGAGCCAAATGCCTGTCCTGCTGACGTCAGTCGCGTAGCACGCTAGCCAATGAAAATGTCCGTAGCCCGTAGCACGATGCTACGCGGACCCCGGTTGTCAGTGTCACAGGTGTGCTACGCAACTAATATTCGTACGCGCGACTGACGTCAGAAAAAGACAAATTTAGCCCTGTTTATTTTTGTTGGTCTAATAAAAACAAAGGGTTATGCTCAAAAAATTCCAAAATAAAGTTACAGCTACAGCCAACCCCGAATCTCTGACCTTAGAATTAGCATCCGCGCAGAAACAAGAAGTAAAATAATTCCTATCAAGTAAAAGGAGTAAAAGCAACCTTGGAACGATTCAGATAAGAGTTAAGGTATGACACAAAGTACTATGCCCCTGAATAAGTAAAGAGAAGAGCTTAAGTGTTGTAAGTTATTAATGGTGGCTATCACAACGAGGCTTAGCACTTTAAGTACGGTCGGGTAACGATGCTTCCCTAAATTATGCAACTCGCTAAACCAAAGATAAATGACACTAATTTACATTTAATCATGTGTTTGTACAAAGTTGTATTCGTTGAATATTTCAGTAAGAAAGTATCGAAGCCAATTCCTTGTTGACATTGAGCGGGGTTCTATTGAGGTAGTTGTATTACGAAGACCAATAAATTGTTAATAGGCGGGCGTTATTTACTAGCAGGAGGTTAGCGAATATACTGATATTTCTTTTCTATTCTATTAGAAAACGTTGTTGAGAGGACGTTTCTTATGGATTTCCACCTTCTACAATAAAAATAGGATTTTTATAAGAAATTATAGTATTATATTGTTGCGATTTTTTACATAGGTATGATCGAAAATTACTTCGTCATTTATGGTCAGAGATCCTATTTTTGTTCGGAAGTAGTTTAAATATCCGATCGCGAAAGGAATGCTTTGCATTTCAAAGAGGTTAATTATATATTTTTAAAATAGCACGATACAAACTATCGTGTTATTTGTATGCTCTAACTTAATAGTAGGTTTTATAGATGAGGAGCTTTAAGTGCTTATCGAGCAGTCACTCGAACGTCATTGGGGCCTATGACATTAGAGACTACCTTAATAGGAAAATAAGATTGTAATTGTAGGGGAATGTACAAATTCAGTAGTGGGTTGATTGTCAAGTGTGAAAATAATTCAAAACTGTTGAATCGTACGTAGTAAGTATATAGTCCACTTTATAATAACTCAGTCAGATTTTAGTCATCCATATGCACTGTCATTTAACATTTTCAAAAGAGCCATCTCTCATCTCTTAGTCTGCCATTTTTTAGTAAACCCAAGAACCACCATATAAGAAGTAAATGATTAGTGAAGCTTATGTGGTACAAGATATCTTCAATATCTTAGTCTAACGTGCTCGAGTGGCTACACAAAAACACGTTTGGCTCCCCTACTACTAATCATTGCAGTCTATAGACTTACCAACCTTAACCAAATACATTGTTTCATCAATCTAGTCATACAAACGTAACTAATTAACTATGATTAAATGGTTAAACAATGAAACGATAAATCAATTACAATCGATCAGTGGTTCCACTCTGTAAATATAAACCAAACGTACAATATAATTGAATTGTATAAATCGGTTCACATTATCATAAATGGTTAACAAACTTGTCATTCCCCGCATAAAGTTATCCGCAATTTAAATAAATCAGAGATTAAACTGTTACTTTAAACTTCGTTTAGGTAATGTTGTGCATAATTTATGAATGCGTTATAGCGAATTAAATTCAGTCCTCAGTTGCATTTTCTACATAAAATTGGAGATATTTGCAATGCAGATTCTCTCCGAGACTTGGCTATTACTTTGACTAAGGACAGTACGGTTTCTTTTGAGTTTGGGCTTCTGAATGAACCGAGACATTCTATAGTTATTTCTTAATATACTTTGAGACCGTTTTTCATTGTCTGGAAACTTTATTACAAGGAATATACAACGGTAGAGAACAGCTTAGGTTTTTGCTCGTTGTGAAGAACTTTTGTTTTTGTTATTGTATTTTTATATAAATAAGTTTAACTAGCAACACAATGTTTTTGAATAATTATAGTGTTATTCAAAGTAAATGGCAAAAGGAGTATGTAGATACAGTCAGCCAAATTAATACTAAAAGTTAGTAAGCAGTATTTGTTAGCTAGATTTCATTGTTAGAGATAGCTCTAACAATAGTTAGAGCTATCTTCTCTATAGCGTTATAGAGTTAGCTATAGACAACTTTCATTAACTGAAGTATTCCAGCGATAACTCTAGTTTATTTTTAAAACGTTAAAACAATATCTGCGGTCAATATTTCCCTGCATTATTTCACCACGATGACTATTGCTCTGTAAAGCGATTCTGAATCTCGTCCTATGAATAATTTCAATTAAAAAGTTGGTATTCAATTGAGTCCAACGCTCGCGTTTACGAACAACTTTGAGACGTGACCTCACAGACATGAGCAGTACTTTGTGGCGCAGATTACTCCTACTATAGGTAGCTGACGTAATCGTAAAGTTAACGTTAAATCATTTTATGCGTTTAAAAATGATATTAGAAGCAGTGATATAACAGAGGGGAAGGGGTTTAAGAAGCTCAAGCAGCAATACGATAGAACTCAAAATCTAATCGAAATCGCAACTTAAACATTCGCCTAATTGTCAGCTCACCGCACGTCATTTGACTGATTGTGCACTGACTGCCAACACCTAATTAGTTGACAGCAGTCATTCGTCACCGACTAAACCATTGCGGGCACTGCATGTAGCGTGGGGCGAACTTACTGACAGACTGTACTGCGCCTGAAAGGATCATAATACCAACTGCATGAAAAAGGTTGACTTGACATTGTGTAAAATTCATTCATTCATTAATTTCGAGTAGTTTAGTGGCCAACTCTGGTGTTGGTTTAGACCGCCTAAAGGCCTCCGATATAGTCTACCGATTAAAACAACCGGGACCAACTGCTTAACGTACCCTCTGAAGCACTAAGCATTTTCTAAAATAATACTTTGACTACTCTACATCGCGAATCTTTAGTAATAGGTACAGATTGAATGCAGGCCCCTGCGGCTGAATTATAATTAGCTGAACTCCGCAAGGAACGAGTTATTGCTCAAAAGGCTATTGTTTTAATGAATCTCGAAGTTCGGATTTCCGAACTGTACCTGCAACAGCTAATTCCAATACTTGCAGTCAGACTTGCAGTATTGCTAATTTGAGCAATAGTTTTTTATTACTTCCCTCGCTTTCGACTAACTTGGTAACTGTAGGTACTGAAGCTAGTTAGGAAACTGTTTGATACAATTACAATTAAAGTTAGTGCAATATAACTGTATCTATTGTAATTCATTTTATTTGTATTGCTCGTATGTGAATGTGCTAAACGGCAGTTCTTAGGGAGTTCCTTTAGAGCGTGAATACAGTAAAAGGAATTCTATAATATGTCGTTGGCAATAAGCGAGCTTACTGCAAGCTGGCGATTACAATAGAAAGTAAGGATCGTAAATATCTCAAACATTGGAATGCGTTTCCATTGAATCAGAGCGGAGCTATGTGGAGCTCATTCGACCAATCATATCGCATCGAAATTGTCAAAAAAGCACTGACCTCTATTATATACACTGGACAGGCTGCAGTCATAATAATTTTGCGCCTATTTGAGTGTCGCCATTTTGGCGCTGTAGGCAGATACGAAAGTGCATGGAACTAAAATTAGTTATGTCATAAGTCGACTGTGTACTCCTATTGCTTGCAGTGAACGTCAGAATTAGTTCTCGGGACACTCGCGGGGGCGCTTCAAATTGCCACACAAAATTAGCTGTCATTTGTATGGTAACAGCAGTGTGTATATAATAGAGGTCAGTGCAAAAAAGGCATTGGCATTGTGAAAATCTTTTCGTAATGCATTATGATTGGTCGATTGAGGTCTGCTACACTTTAATGGAAAAGCATTGTTATCTTTAGACATCCTCTTAGCTGTTCAAAGTCAACTAACGCTTAAATAAACAAATGGAACAAAAGAAATACAAAAAATAATAAAAATATCTTGTTAGCACAAAAATGAGCTGTAGGTTCTACTCCTCCCTAGGTGTATTATATGAATAAAAATGTACCATCATCTCTGAAACACAAGTAGAGACTTGTTCGCAACACGTAGAAGTGACTTCACTTTAAAAAGCTAATCTAAAACCGCCTGCTCGCTGAATAAGTTAATGAACCTACTTCATCTTGAGTACTTCTTTTAATCCTTTAACTAGTATTCTTCTCGCTCTTTCCTTGATTAAATTATAATTTTATTTTATTAGGTTCAACTGCGGGTAGTGCAACCGGATAAGTGGAATGGGTACTTATTGAAATATCACTACATAGTATAAAATAAAGTCGTCTCTGTTTCGTGTCTGTTTGTCTGTTTGTCTGTATGCTTAAATCTTTAAAATTACGCAACGGATTTTGATGCGGTTTTTGTAATAGGTAGAGTGATTCAAGAGGAAGGTTTTTATGTAAAAAAAATCCCGAAATTCCCACGGGAACGGGCACAACGCGGGTAAAACCGCGGGGCGCTGCTAGTAAAATAATAAGACACTTATCAAATGCTCTAATAAGAAATTATCGCGCATAATTTCGGGAGGAGCAAATGCTACAAGACATGATAAATAATGTGTGTTGATTGGTGAATTATTTAACAATCAAGTTTTGCACAAATCTTCTCGGTTCAAACTTCTTCTTCTTGTCTATCACAACACAACGAACGTGATAGAAAGCGACAAGACATGATATGATAAATACTGTGAGCTGATTGGTGACACATTGATGGAAAACTTGAATTTTAAAGTATTCCACCAATCACTATGCAGTATTTACCTATATCATGTCGCCTTCCGTCACTTTCGTTGTGCTGATATTCACAAACTAGTGTTTCATATACAAGTGGAAAAACGCGCAATTCTTTGTTCATTCCTGTTAATGATTCGAATTTCAAATGAATTTTAGTCTTAGAACAGAATTTGAATCTGACATCCTTTGTTCATACCGTATAAATATAACGTCTGTCTAGACCACAACACTAGTGACTACAAATATAAATCTTCAAACTCTAACAAATAGTACAACAGATAAACAATTAATCAAACAAACAACAGTTTACACGCAAATACACGTGTAACAGAGACGCGGGCGGCCATTAGACACATGTTATTGTGCAGCACTACGTTAACAGAACAAATAGCCATAATTCGATCCTGCAAAGCCCCTTGGAGACTCGTAAGTTACGCCACTTCACATACAACCGGGAAATTTTCCACCGGGTGAATTATAAAGAGAACAGACAATTAATGTCTAGATATCTAGAACATTTGTAGTTGAAACACTATTTTCTTTGTGCCTTTGTTTCTTTTTAATGAGTTTTGTTTGCTGTAATAGAGGTTTCGTCTTGATGGTTAACTGGGGGCTAGAATTTGTGGTAATGAAAATGCATTCTACTTTTAAATCGATTCTTGTTATAGAACACCTACACTTATTAATAAACGCGGTGTAACAAAAACACTGTTATAATGTGTTTTGTTTCTTTTGCTCTTCGGAAAATTGCGTATGTCAGAAAGTGATAAACCATTTGATAGCTAAACTGTTCATAATACGCGTTTATTAATATGGCCCTTTGTGTACGAGTATGTACATACTGTCCTTATATATGTATTAAAGGTCTTCATAAACGTTTATTAACAGCATTACACACAAAGCAAATGGTTTGTTCCTTTCGAATATATACTATTTTACGAACAGCAAAAGAGTTAATAAAGGTACTTTATAACAGTATTTAAAATTAAGAACATTGACGACATAGTAATCGCTGTCACTGTCACTGTGCCAACGGGCTTGTCAAATATTTAGACCAAACGATTAAGATGCTTAACTGATTTTTCTTTTTGAATTTTCTATGGAAAATCTTAAATACCTGAAGCGGAGTAAGATCCCGAAGTATATTTGCATTTAGTTTACGTTTGTTCTTTACTTTTGGTAAACAAGCTATACGAGTATAGGAACTACGCAAAACCAGTATTTCTGTATTTCTTCAAGTTTGCAAGTGAAATTTTGGTTACCTCGTTGGTTGAAAAAGTTGCTTGATTGATCGACTCCAGCTGGTTTCCGACTAAAGTTTTCTTATTTTGACGCAACAACTGACATTGTTTTACCACACCCTCCTTGATTTTATTAAAGTTTGACAAGTTTTTGGAGTTATTTTTATGGTGAAAATGTTTATTTTTCGTCGTGCTAATGTAAATAGATGTTTCAGTAAATAGATTTAAAGTTTATTTCGCCCTATTTTGTGGGTAGCGTTAGTGTCGCGTTGCTACCGCCGCGTTTTGAAATACTGACTGCTTCACTTCATGTTTTGTTGATACTATGAATAAGTAATTTTTATTTTTACCTGTGTCAGAATCTTATTAAAAACTAGCTGTGCCCTCGGTAACAGCCGCGGTGCACCCGTTCCTGAGGGAATTTCGGGATTTTATTAGTTATTCCTATTACTGACCAAGATAAATAAAATAAAAGAAGGATCATTAAATTCGATCCAGCTGTTCTCGAGATATAAATGGTGTAACTAACAAAAACAAAGTCGCTTTCCACTGTCTGCCCCTATGTATGCTTAGATCTTTAAAACTTCTCAACGGATTTTGACGCGATTTTTTGAATAGATAGAGTGATTCAAAAGGAAGGTTTATGTGTATAAAAATTCCCAAAATTCCCAAAACGGGCACAACGCGGGTAAAGCCGCGGGGCACTGCTAGTATATAATTTAGATGTCGTCTGCAAAAACATTAGCAGGCTTCACCATCTACAATCTCCATACAAATTGCCATCAATCAGCGAACAATGAGCAAAATGATTACATTCTCTCCGAATCCACAAATAAGTTTTATTAACCATCATTATTGATTGCAAATATTTGCCTCGAGCCCTGTTTGTGCCGTTGATGCGAACGTGCTAATTTGATGGCGAAATAACGCTGATTTCCGAATGTTCATACACTAATCTGTGATCCGGGTTTTCCAATGAACTAAAACGTAATCTAACTTGTCTAATTGTAAATATTGGTCGGTTTACTCATGCGTTTACATTGCGTTGAAATGCTGAGTTACGTTCCATTGCTGACGTTATATTGTCGTGGCGTTGTGTTTTGTGTGAATTTATGTTTATGAACTTTAATTAGTACCTAATACTTCATCATTGAATACGTGTTAGCTTTATAGTGTACTAGCAGCGCCCCGCGGTTTTACCCGCGTTGTGTCCATTTCTGTGGAAATTTGTGGGATGAAAAATAGCCTATGTTACTCGTGGATAATGTAGCTTTCGAATGGTAAAAGAATTTTTAAAAACGGTCTAGTAGTTTTTGAGCCTATTCATTACAACCAAACAATCAAAGTTTTCCTCTTTATAATATTAGTGTAGACTAACAGTGTCCCGCGGCTCTGAGAATTTGCCAGAAGTTCTATAGAAAGCGAGCGTCCAATATTAAGATCATATTTAGTTAGTTGCCTTGATGACGGACTTATACAAGCTTACCTCGCTGCGTTTAACGGATTTCCTTTGTAATAAGGAAGTTCTTGTAGGTTAGTAGTCAATTGTTGTGTTGGAGTGTTTTAGATAAGTACATGACAAACAAAGATTGGCTTTATAACTCCCCAACCAGCATGGTAGCAACTGTTACATAGATCGACAAGCCCGTTGGCACAGTGGCAGTGAAAGCGCTTACTGTGTCGGGGGTTGCGGGTTCAATTCCCGTTCAGAGTCAACAATGTGAAGACATAGTTGTTGGCGACGACATCTGGGTGTCCATTATATATTTTTATTAAGTATTTGTGTATTTATATGTAGTAGTATTAGTTAGTAAGACCTTAGTTTGGGTCTAATAAAACATGTGGAAAGTTGTCCGGGTATTTATTATAGATCAATGTGAACCACGCTTTTGTTTGAAAATGTTAAGACTAAAATAACCGCACAGTGCTTTTTACTTTTGTTTGTCAATAGTCTAAGACGTAAGTACACCCCCAAGGAATATAAAGTACACAAGCACTTGTATGAAACCCCTTACAGAAACACGTAAAAGACATTAGGTAACATTTCATTAAATCGGAAGGCAAACGCAGAACTATCGGAACCGAAGGGCGGCCTACAAAACTAGGAGTTGACCTTAAAACTTGGAACCCAAGGGAGAGCCGATCGATACTGGAACAGTGTTGATGCTGCGGTCAAAACGAATAACCAGTTAAGACAGATTTTGACGGGAAAAAACTGCTTTATAGACTGACAAATTCCATTAGAACTTTTGATTAAACTTCTCAAGGATATCTTCTTGTAATCGAGCAGCTCAGTCTAATCTACTTTTGAGGGCTTTTGTCAGTGAATAGTTTAAACTTGAAAAACATATTACTTTCATATAAAAAACTAGTTTAACTGAGGTACTAAGATTAAATTAATCGTATTTTTTTGCAAGCTTAATTTTACCAAATCTGATAAACAGTTAAAATGGCTTTGGAAAAACTGCTAAGTCAGTCGATTTATGAGTGTATTTATTTCATCAAACATAGTTTTGGCTGGTTTTGAGTTTTGACTGCAACATACCTACCATATTTAAATGTGTTGAGACTGTATAATTACTCTATTACACGTGTCAATAGTTGGAATATAGTTCTAAAATTAATGTAAGAACTTATTTCTGTCTATTTTTTATTTTAAATGTGAAGGTTTCCTGTTCAACTTCTTCTTCTTTTCGAGTGGATGGTCAACCTGACCAATTCTGGTGTCAGAGTTATTGAGCCGCCAAAGGCCTCTGAAATGGTTCATGTAACATGTTATCCGCATTGTACCCGTTTCCGCGGAAATTTCTGAATAAAATGTATACCATGTGTTATTGTGATGTGTAACCTATATTACTGTATAGTTTTATCAAAATCCGTTTAGTAGTTTTTGCGTAAAAGAGCAACAAACATACTTCCATACATACATCCATCCTCACAAACTTTCGCATTATAATATTAGTAGGATATATCATACTCTCAAGAACATTCAGTGACTCTACTCTAATTGTAAGCACTTAAAAGTTAAGTGTAAATTCTGCATCGTATGATACAAGTCTAAATGATACTCATAACTTTGCCGAATATTCTCCAATTTCGCTAAACACTTTCGTGAATCGATACCGACGATGTATCGGTGTAGTGCACTTTACGAGCCTGCAATTATTTGGTTGGACGCGTGGAGACTAGACAGTAGACAGCCTAGCAGATTTGGTCGAGACAAGTCGATCGGAATGATTGCGTCTTACGCATGGCTGGACCCTGATCTGGTATAGGTACGTACGGAATTGTAACCACTGGTATTGTTCACAGAGATATTGTTCAGGCGTTAGTATCATGCTTATTTGAATTAGCGGTGATTGATGAAGGAATTATTGATTTATTAATGCTGTTGTTGTATGGTGATCGGTGCTAATAAAGGTATTTAATGTTTATATTGGTTTAATTAGTGTTGATTGCTGAAAATTATAATTGAAAGTGGTTTGTCATTGAAATATTTTATGGGAGAAATTTTCTTTTTTTTAAATTCTTCTAAATTCTTCATAAATGTACGGTAAATGTAATGCAAGGTACCTTTATTTGTTATTGTGGAAAGAGAGTAATACTTTAAAATAATTAACCGGTAATAGTAAAGAACTACTTTCTAATACTCCACACTTCATATTATGATAAGGATTAGGTTATTTGTACCTTGAAACGAACAAAAACGCAACATGAATACTAAATAAAACGCAATCTACTTCCTACTTTCCTACTAATATTATAAATGCGAAAGTTTGTGAGGATGGACGTATGTAATGGGTATGGATGTTTGTTGATCTTTCACGAAAAATTTACAGTAATATAGGTTATACATCAGAATAACACATGGGATACATTTTATCCCGAAATTCCCGCGGGAACCGATACAACGCGGGTAAAACCGCGGGGCGCGGCTAGTACTTATTAAAGCCCAATATTTTAAAACAATTCATTTAAATGTAAAATAAAGATAAATAAACACAGCAGCATTCAGTCAATAATCGTTAATACGCCAACAGTATTTACCCTGGGTAGTGAGAGTGTTGGACTAATCAATGGTCCACTCCAGGGAAATATCCAGGGTAGAAATCGAATGCAATGTACAGTGTACTACAGTACACCTGTGCACACACAGTTTTATGTACGCAACGCATAATTTCACAAGGGACCTGGTTTTTGTACAATGTTTTGTATCAAGTGTATTATTGCTACCGGTAATCAGGTAAAAAAGAGTTTAATTTGAGTGACAATCATTGGTTAATAGTAGTTTTTACTGATTTCAACCAGAAATTTACAGTAAACATACTTTTGATTGGTTCATTAAATTAAATCTTAACCTTATTATTTAACTAAAACTAGTACTAGAATCAACCCTTTCAAATCCTTCTTCAATATAAAAATTATAATGATCATCTTAGGTAGGATGTACTTTTTAATATTACAAATAATGTCTTTTCATGGAACAGTACATAATGAAAATTCAGACTGCCGTACTCAAAAACGTTCATTAAATCGACTCTTAACTAATTGTCAATATTTTTCATACATTATTTGTGAAAGTCACTCATTAAATCTCTACCAAGGAAGCATTCAACGTTTCTGAGTACGGGCGTTAGAGTACTGTGGTCATGATTTCTATAAATTGTGATCTAGTAGAAAATAATAGAAAAAAACAACGGGTTGCACTCCAGGAGTGCTGGCAGAAGTAAAAACTTGAATATTAACGTCAAAACGTCTTACGAATTTTCGATCAGATCACGCGTCACCTGACGCGAGTTTTCACTTCAAAAAGATCTACAATTTATTTGTTTGATAAATCGCTAGTCGCTTGTGTCGTCCCTGCTTCATTGCATTCCCACGCAGGTTCACGATGCGAGGTTTAATTTGATAATACACAATGATAATTAGTAATTGCTCCAAATCCTGCTTGAATGTAGACGTAATAAGGTGATATTGAATCAATTAATACCACAAACGCTTCGTAGAGCAAATAATAATTATATGATTAAATGTTTGTTAGCGTCAGCTGATCATGCATTTCTATAATTGAATCTAGATATTACGGTGGCTGTTTACGTTTACGGTGGTTCGGAGACAAATATGTGCTAGGTAATAAAATATTGCAGCAAATAATATATTATATAGACTATGTTTTTATATTTAACTAGCAGCGCCCCGTGGGTTTTCCCACGTTGTGGCCGTTCCCGTGAGAATTTCGAGATAAAACAAGTAGCTTTTAACCTTTTCGTTGAATATGAATACCCTTTACAAAAAGAATAATTCGAATTGGACTGCTAGTTACTAAGAGTAGCCCGAACATACAACAAAACAAAATGACAAATTGTATCTATTTATAATATTAGTATAAATAACATTTATTCAGGCGTCGTTGACTTTATGCTTGTATTTCTTTGTTGCTAACGTCCGTAGCGTATCGTCGTAGCAGCGTAGTCGCGTAGCATGCTAGCCAATGATTACAATCGTTGCGCGATACTTACTAAGCGCCGCCGATATTTATTCATTACGCTAGCTCTACTCTACGCTACGATCAATACGCTACGTATAATTGTACGTGCGATCAAACGTCAGCAACCGAAGAATTGAGGTCCTACGCGTAGGAAGTTTTGGGATAAAACTTTGTTATATTTCAGGTAATAACTGTGTGCCAAATTCCTAATCTAAGCCACAAACTTTGGCAATTATAAGTTTAGTGGGATTTTAATTGACGAACTCTTACACTGGGAGAAAATGAAATCAGTACGAGTACTTACCATACAATGACTTCCCATCTATGTATTTCTAGGTAAGTACTGTACTTAATTGATTCTTTTATAAACACATAGGGATAGGACATTATAGCATTTTAGTTATCGAATGGGTCTTCTCTTTCCAACATACGCTATTTTCCGAAGAACAAAAGAGATAAAGCACTTTATAGCTGCGTTGTAGATAAAGAGCGTTGATGAATCAAGCGGATAATATTTGTCTAGCGCTCGCGGCGTAGAGCGATTAAGTGATGTTAACGCAACGTGATTGTTGAACAACTTGCAGTCGGGTCACTACTATTTTTTACTGCTACCGTGCATCTGATATCAATAATTATCAGTCCCGGTTGATTCAATTGTTAGACTATGTAGAAGTACATAGTGTTTTTTAAACTTACACGATTTGAACACATAATTTAAAATTTCTAACGCGTTTATTTCCCAACGTTTCGAGGGGATTGCACCTCTCGTGGTCGCGGGTGAACTCTAAAAAGTAAGTTATTACTTGCTTTATTAACTTTCTAACGCAAAAAAGCCCGTGTGAGCACGTTTAAATTATATGTAGAAGTACTTCAGATGGTCTGGAAACATCGACACCAGGATTGACCAACTTGACCTTACTTATTTATTTCAGACTTCAGTACACAGTCAGTCCACGGAAATATTGAGAACTTTAATACTTTGTCAGTTATAATATTTGACAATTCCTAAAGACTGTTACTAGGTATTCATAAAGATTTGAATATGACAAGGTTCCAGCCATCCTTACAAATCTCTTGAGCCGACTGCGCGTATTCCTACAACGGTCTTAAAAGGTTGTCAGTAAACTTAACTTAATCTATACAAGAAAACAATTAAAACTTATTATAATTTACGCTTCCATACCGCACATACGTTGAACATAAACAAGCGATTACTGTTACCAACGCAAAACTAAAACAAAGCAAATAAATTAAACTTTGAACTTTGTTAGTCGCTCAGTGAAAACACCTACTTACCAACTAGAGACTGCAGTCTGCGGCTCAAGGGGGTACAATCTGTTTTTGTTTGCTTATACTTTAATGGTAGTCAAATCTTTGTTAGTTTTTCGTGTTTTCTTCGTTATTTAATGGTAAAAAAGGACTTTTGATTGCACAGCAACTACTTACGTATACTCAGTTAGCTTAGCCCATATCGTCCCTGTTGGGCACAGTTGGGATTTAGGGCCACCAATTGCACGTCCCTCTTGTAGGCGTCCATATTGTCCCGCCACCGCCTGCGCGGTCTGCCGCGACGTCGTATCTTACTAATATTGTATCAGTTTAAAAACATTTATATGTAGCAGACATTTAGGCGTTGTCTTAGATAACTTTTGGGTTGCCGGCTAAGGCAAAGGTATGGGTATTTGCCTAAGAAACATACATGGAAAATACGAAGGCCAATACCATATATACCGTATTAAAAGTATCTTCAAAACGTTGCCAATACATAAGTTAAAGGCCGAAACTGCGTTAAGCGTCCGTCATGGTTTCATACAAAAGTGAACCGTCGCGGGCGCACGCGGCGGGCGCACGCGACGGTTCACTTTTGTATGAAACCGCACGCGGCGGGCGCACGCTTATCGCAGTTTTGGCCCTTAGGTACAATCATATCGGCTCCACCGTACCTAGTTTGTAAACTAACACAATAATCTAATCCATAACATCAAATTACAACTAAACTGGATACTAAGATTATTCCCATTCAGCCTTTACAAGTTTAATCCCTTTAAACAGTAAGTCAAATCATGAAATCCCAGTAGATTTGCAAACAGCTAGGTTAGCGAAACACGTATTTACTATTTAGATTGTAAAGCCAAGTTCACACTGTGCTTGTAGAGCCTTTATAGAGCGAGAGGCGTTTGTGAGTCAGGTTCAGACATGGCAATAACTAACCGGTGACAACCTTCGGTGACAACTTATTTGACTCCACGTATTTACTCACGATCAAGTATGTACAACGCTCTATTGCTTAATATTGGTGAATAAATTAAACATTGATCCGGGAGCCGTGTTGTTAACAGAATGTTTGAAGGTAATTAACTGCTTTCTTGCTTTAAGGTGTGCTTAGCATAGGTAAATAGACGCTTTATTGAAAGTCTTTTCGTGTTGTGGTAAGAATGTCTCGTTCGATACAGTCAAGGTCAGGTGGCCTATAGTCAGTCTAAGTACTGTTGTCTACACAAGTATTTTGTGTAAGAAGCTAAAAATTCTATGACAGACAAAAAGTTCGTTAGACGTCTTGTCCGTAGTGTCACTTTCATAGATCAGAAGACAGGCGTAAAAACTGGAAGAAGGTTTAGACAAGCTCTTACTTAAAAATTAGCTTTTGTTTGATCCACTTGTGTTTCTCGGTAATTGCTAACCTATGTATATACATACATAAATCACATGTTTAATATTTATTTATTTATTAAAATAAAAACATTATATTTTATAACACAAAATAAACTTTATTGTGTTCCAATTCTATTCTATTATATAGTATAATCTATAATATAAAAATGAATCGCAAAATGTGTTGGTAAGCGCATAACTTCAGAACGACTGCACCAAATTGGATGATTCTTTTTTCATGTGTTCCTTATTGTCAGGACAAGGTATAAGGAAAAATAAGGAATAAAAATCTCAAAATTCCCACGGGAACGGGGGCGCTGCGGGTGAAACCGCGGGGCACAGCTAGTTCTACATAAAAATGACAAGTTCTCATTATCAATATGTGAAGTATTTTTATAAATTAAAGGTGTGTTTTGGTAGCGACCAGCAGTCACTATAACTAGCGACGTGATTCGCTTGATTAAAATGTACCCAATATAACCCAATATAATAAAATGTTTGTACAAACTGATTTCTTAAGTTTAAGTGAACACTACTCATTTTGGATTGAAACTACGTTTTCGAATACACTTTGCTTTTATTTTACATTTTTATCTGACGTTTCGGCCCCTTTACAGGAACCGTGGTCACAGAAACATGTGATTTCTGTATCCGTAAACGGATTTTCAATTCAAAATGTTTGTACAAGCTTAACTTTTTCACTAATCTATTAAAATGATAATTACATATATTGTAGATTACCCTTCAGTCGATCTAATGTTTGTTAAACGTCTGCTATCGCCTAAAGTAATCACTATTAACATCATCATCATCATATATGTAAATAATACTAACTTGCTAACATAATATTTGGTGCCGCGAAAAAACTCTTACTAAAAGCGTTGTGTACACATCGCTAAAGTTAAACAGCATCCCAACCCCAGAGTTATCGGTGTACATACATTGAAGGAAAAAAAAGAAAAAAAAACGGCCGAATTGAGAACCTCCGCCTTTGGTGTTTGAAGTTGGTTAAAAAAAGACTGTCTGCCGCACTTAGAGATGTCTATAAAATCGACATTTAACTGATTGACGTAATATTTCATACATTACTTGTTAAATCACTCGTTAAATCTCTACTAAGGAAAGCATTTGGCGTCTCAGAGTGCGGACGTAAAATATTCACTTTTGCTTTTTCCCCAGAGGTCTTTGGTGGAGAACCACAAAAAACATCAACCACCGACTATCTTACATATACACTGAATAGCCAACCCATGAACATTTGGAGCATACTTAAAACTTTTCCATGTTAAACTTACATAAATCCTAAAATCTACGAATATATATCTTCAGTAGAGAGCATGTAGCTTTCAGGTACCTGTTCAGCCTCTCGGGGAGTAGTATTAGTTGTCGCTACTATAGCAGGCTCAGAAGTAGTCGTAGAAGTCTTCTTTAACTTCTTATTCCTCTTACTTTTCTTCTTAGTGACGACCGTTATTTCAGAAGTATCGCAAGGAAAAGTATGTTTCACTTGGTAGACGTTACAACGGAAAGACTTTAAATAATTTGACGTGTTGTTTGGAAATCGATCACTTTCCTTTACCTTCACTGCGTACGTTTTTCCGTAGTCGTCTAAGTATTTAGTAATGACTACCATTTTCTGTAAGCTAGACAGTGTTTTGTTGACAGCTGAGTAGGTTTCTATAGAACGTTTTACCTTTCGTGGATTACCTGTGGTGTATATATCATTGTACATTTCTAATAAACTCGGCTTGGCAGCGATCATTCTTGCTCGTTTAAACAGTTCCACGGCTTTTTCCATACAAGTTAAACACTTGTTACATTCTCTATCTTCGAAGGCGTCGTTTGTTAATAGTGAAGGTACTTTTGCGTTCAATAGTACTCTTTTGTGCATGTTAATGTCGGCATTTCTTTTGACAATTAAAGATCCAGGAGACGAGTAAATCATTCCTGAAATTAAAAAGTAAGATCTTTAGGGTATCACTACGTAGCGTTTCTATGAACTTTGTACATATTACCGCTTTTTAGTGTTGGGATGATTTGTGATATTCAATGTATTCATAAATTTTTGTAGTTGACTGTACAAGTTTTTTAAAATCTCTAACTATTAACAAAGCATAAACATACTCCGCCTACGTGATTGTCTGTTTGCATGTTCTGCATAAATTCACAACTATTAAACGGATTTCCAAGGTTACACCGACTTATAAGGGTGATTTAAGAGAAATGACTTTTTATGCTAACATTCTTACGAGAATGTTCTGAATGGAGACTATATTATTATGACTACGCATTCACTTCTCACGAGAACTTTACTCAATCTTGATTAATGCAGCAAAAAAAGGGTACTACCAAATCAGTAAATTGATTACAGCTAAAAGCTTAAAAAATATTTAATAATCTTTTAATATCTACGTATTATTAACCGTGAAACATTCTTATAATTTTATTCAGAGGCATTTTACTGAGAAAAAAATTAACTAGCTTGATTTATTATTTATTTATTTACTAACAAGTCGCGGGCCATTTTAATTCAGTAAAAGAGACGGTGATAGAGTAAGACAGAGAAGGGAAATTTTTCAGCTGCATATAAAATAGAAATGGGATCGCATTAAATAGTTATCTATGTACGAGTATAAGGGACGAGTATTATTATATGACAGATATTCATTAGTTATTTAATGCCTACAAATTAAGTGACAAATCAAAAAGGTAGTCTTTCTCAAACTTTCCACGATTTTTATAAATTATTAACGTTTTTTCGGGTGGTGCAATCCACTCGAAAAGTCGGGAAATAAAAGTAAGTTTTTTTACTGAAACAACCTTCTGTGCCGCGAAAAAACCAAAAAGGTTTAAGGCTTCGGAGGGCACGTTAAGCAATCGGTCCCGGTTGTTTCAACCGTCAGACCATGTCGGAGATCATTCGGCGGCATAAAAACTCTGACACCCGACTTGACCACTATCCTGCCCGAACTTACTTACTTACTAACCAAAAGGGTGTTCTTACCTAGGCCCTGAGGCAGTGCCAACACGATGGCGTACAACAACAAACTCATTAGTTCCATTTGCTCAGCGACCGGGTGTCTTCAATGCGCCGACAATCTCCTTACTGAAGTGCACTAACAAGCTTCGTTATACAGCGGAGTTTTATAAAACGTGCAGCTACACTCGCCGACTTGCTGTCTCCTGTTAAATGTTTTCAAGAGTGTGTTTCAGTGAGCGAACAACTTCCATATTTGAATAAACACTTTGTTTGTTCTAAGTGACTGAAACTTTGTTAGTGTACGAAAATTATGAAATTTAATAACTAAATGAGGTTAAAGTCTTAACGGAACTATAAATTTAATTTTAAAGAATTTTAATTAAAATTTAATTGCAAATTGATGATGCGGCGAGTTATTGAAGTTTAATAAAGAAATTGTTGTTAATATTGAGCGAGTTTACAAGCTAAATAGTCCGCGAGTTGAAGAGCTTCACTTCACAATCTTGATATAACGTAGCTTGTAATCTCACTAAATCCAAACGACTTCCGCAACTAAATTTGAAAAGAGAACCAAATAATGTATACACCACGAAGAAGCATAATACAATACCTAAATATGCAGGTAACGTTCGATAGATCACACCGGTTAATAACGGTTATATTTTACGCCGTATTTTTATTTTACACATGTTGGATTCTGGTAAGCCAAGTTAACAATGGGACATCGGCGAGAAAACATCTTTCTTATATTACGTGCGATTGGTAGAATCTATATAACTACTTACGTACGAGATCTATTGATTGTAGCGTGTGTTTACTAACTGGACTATAGTATCCGTCAATCTCATGTTTGCTTTCTATATCGTGGTTTCAGGCTATTGTTCGATTGTTGAACCTAAACTTACATTTTCTGTACTAAGTAGTGGATATGCGTAAAATTTACATTCCATTTTTGTACCTAATAGCAATCTGTACTCCTATAATAATATTATAAAGATTCGAACTTTTTTTTGTTTGTAAGAGATCGATAGTGGCCGATAGCAGGTACTGGCAGTTCCATCTGAGCGCTACCGTGTCGTGTTATTTTAATCGTTAGATCATGCTGGAGGACTAAACACTTATGAGATAAATAGTTATGAAGATTACTTCCTACTTTATGCTCACCTTTATGGTTTTAGAAAGTTACTAACTAATTGGTATGTAGAGCAAATTAAACAAATGAAATGAATTTCGTATGAACTCATTGGCTTTATAAATAAACACGCTGTGATGACTTATTGGAACGAAGTTCCTTATCGCGCGTTGCGAAAGGGGGCTAGACGGAAAAAATTGTAACGACACTTTTTGCGTTAGAGAGAGACAGACAGAGAAACATACGCACGCCAGAGAGATACAGACAGTCTGTCACGTCTGTCACGCCGCGTCACGCCGCAGGCGTGCGCATGTTTCTATGTCTGTCTCTCTCTCTCTCTTTCTCTCTCTCTCTCTTATAGAAAGCAAGCCAGATATTTTCGTTTCGTCTTTCTATTTCGCAATGAACAGTGTGGTGTCGCGACGATTATTTTTGTTGATCTATACTAATATTATAAAGCTGAAGAGTTTGTTTTGTTTGTTTGTTTGTTTGTTTGTTTGTTTGTTTGTTTGTTTAAACGCGCTAATCTCAGAAACTACTGAACCGATTTGAATAATTCTTTCACTGTTAGATAGTCTATTTATCGAGGAAGGCTATAGGCTACATTTTATCCAGGATTTCCTACGGGAACGGGCACAACGCGGGTAAAACCGCGGGGCGCTGCTAGTAATAAATAAACTTCGTTCCATCCGGGTGTCCCTTGACACCCCTCAAGTTTTTTATAAATGCCCATGGTATTCTAAATGTTGCCTACCTTTTAACCAAAAGAGGTCAATCATATGACATAAAGTAAACAGAAAACAATTTTATATGTAACAGAATTCCGTTTCATTTATTCGATCGCTTTATTTACATTCATACGCTTCTTATAAAGCAGCACAAGGTCGTGCAAAATTCAATGTTTATATTTGTGTACAAAAAGAGCAAAATACTGTAGAATATCATGAAGAGATGAGCTATATTTCATGTGTTTAAGGCAAGCGCTCATGTGCATATAGGTTGAAATAAAATTATCATAAAATATTATGGAAAAGTGTAGTGGAGCGAGTAAAAGCAAGGGCAGAACTTATTTTTTGTAACTTATCTCGTTATTCACAAACATGTGACTTTTATGACGTCAGCGGACTCTTTGAATATTTGTATGCGACGGATCCTTGTGATTTGTTCTGTCTCTCGGTGCAAATCGAGATAAGACGCTGTTTTACGGGTTAGATTCATATCTAGAGAATTGATTCCGTGTCTGTGTACAGATGAATGTGCAGGAAACCTGGGTGAAGAAATATTACATCGAATCGGTCCCCAATTCAGGATCTCGATGTCTGATGAATAGATATGGGTAAAGTAGAAGAAAAACAAATGAGCATCGCGTTGCATCGTCACCAAAATAAATCATATGGGCTATATTTGTAATTGAGAATCAGTAAGTACACTTTTGATAGTTTTTTTATAAAAATATCTTGATTAACTAATCGAATAGATCATATTTTTTATCTTTTGTAAATTTAGTATTTAGCTCTAAGGACCGACACTGCGTTAAGCGTGCGCACGCCGCGGTTTAATACAAAAGTGAACCGTCGCGTGCGCCCGCGGGCGCGAGCACGCACGAATAGTATGTGAACATAATCAATTATACTTTTATCTTAGAACAACACACACACTTATAAAAAACAATCTCAAGATTTCTATACATATATATATACTGCTTGGAAAATCTTTTCTATATTATTTTTAGGGCTCCATAGATCAAAATGAATCCTCCGTTATCTATGCAGCAGAAATAACGTGAGAAGCTAGTTCTACATCTTTATATCCTCCTTACTGTACTGATATCGTCTGTGAGATGATAGGCCTTTGCCCGGCAGTGGTACTTTGGACTAATATCCTACAAACAGCGACCCGTGGTTTAACTTGCGTTTTGCCCGTTCCCGTGCGAATTTCAGGATACAATAGCCTATAAATTTTCCGTTGAATGTGGCTATCTATTACATAAAACATGATTAAAATCGGATTGGTACTACTAGTACAAATAACTTAACTCCAACTTATTGGTTTGTATTCAGACATAAATGAAGGAACCATTTACTGTGAAATTAAATTGAACCCCGAGAACTGCCCTGCCCCTATTCCTCTGAGATAATACTCATTTCCCTTATCAGAATCTTCGTTGCAACCAACTACACTTACCTATTACAGATTCTGTTTGGCATTTTCTTTTGCTATCTCGCTTTCACAGGTTTGGGTTTTCCTTTATTGAGGATCTCTTGTCTCAATTAAAGTCAAATCTCTTGTAATTATAATTAGCTAATAGCCTCTTGCGGGCTTACCCGCGTTGTAACCGTTCGAACTTCGGAATAAAATGTATCCCATATGTTATTCCAATGTCTTTAAATATTAGAATTATCAGAAACCAGTGTGTGTATTTATTAGTATTTATTAGTGTGTGTAGTTATCAAAGAAATGTTTACAAAAACAACAATGTTCTTATCCATTGATTCCATAACTATTCAATCCTAACTAATATTATAAATGCGAAAGTAACTCTGTCTGTCTGTCTGTTACGCCTTCACGCCAAAACTACTGAACCGATTTGAATGAAATTTGGTACACAGTTAGTCCAGAGCCTGAGAAAGGACATAGGCTACTTTTTATCGCGAAATTCCTGCGGGAACGGGTACAACACAGGTGATACTGCGGGGCGCTGCTAGTTTTCTATAAACACAAAACTGTGACTCGCACCGCAAACATAAAAGGCATCAAAGACACGTCAAAAAAACGTTGCCATGATTAATTACATTGACCCAAAGCTAATTTAAAAGGGAACAGAGACCTTTACTTAAAATCCGAGTAAAAAATTAATTCCTGGCATCAGATTGGTCACATTTTATCAGTAAAGCACTCAGCTGGTGTAATGGGGAGCTCATGCTAATCCTATTGGCCATCGAGGAAATTTTACGGGTTCTCAGCGCAATCCGCCGCCTGTATTGAACCAAGTTTCTTGTTTCCCATTCACTGTACTATACTTTGATGGTTAATTAAACTATTTTAGTGACTATTGTATAAATTAGGATTTTGAGTGCGACGAAATTGGGACATAAAAATCTAATACTTTAGTGAAATTCAACTAAGACTAAGCAATACACGCAAATCACTACATAGTATAAAACAAAGTCGCTTTCCGCTGTCTGTCTGTCTGTCCCTATGTGTGCTTAGATCTTTAAAACAACGCAATGGATTTTGAAGCGGTTTTTTAAATAGATAGTGATTCAAGATGAAGACGTTAAACCACTAAAGAAATTAAAGTAAAATAAGTAAAACTTATACTGACGAGCTGTCATTTCGGCTTCCTTTGTTGAACATAGTATAACCACGTTATCTTATATAACACTTCCAGATTGAATTGTTATCTTACTTATTATTAACTAGCGGCCCGCCCTCGCTTCGCTTCGGGTAATCAAGATTTCATGTAGGAAAATCGGGATAAAACATTGCGTGTCTCCCGCAGGAATATACACAATCAAAATTTCAAGTGGGAAATTGGGGATAAAATATTACATGTCTCGCGCGAGTATATATGTATACACAATCAAGATTTCATGTGAGGAAGAATTCGGGATAATACCTACATAGCACGTCTTCGTCGTTCGTAGTTCGTAGGTAGGTATATCCCCGCGCGCTTTGACCGCACGAAACAGTAAGTGGCCATAAGAGACCCGCCATCGAGCATTATTATTTTGTAAGCAGCGCCCCGTGGTTTTACCCGCGTTGTGCCCGTTCCCGTGGGAATTTCGGGATTTTTTTTACATATAAACCTTCCTCTTGAATCACTCTATCTATTACAAAAAACCGCATCAAAATCCGTTGCGTAATTTTAAAGATTTAAGCATACAGACAAACAGACAGACAGACACGAAACAGAGACGACTTTATTTTATATAGCGACCCGCCTTCGCTTCGCTTCGGGTAATCAAGATTTCATGTAGGAAAATCGGGATAAAACATTGCGTGTCTCCCGCAGGAATATACACAATCAAAATTTCAAGTGGGAAATTGGGGATAAAATATTACATGTCTCGCGCGAGTATATATGTATACACAATCAAGATTTCATGTGAGGAAGAATTCGGGATAATACCTACATAGCACGTCTTCGTCGTTCGTAGTTCGTATGTTGGTACCTATATCCCCGCGCGCTTTGACCGCACGAAACAGTAAGTAGCCATAAGAGACCCGCCATCGAGCATTACTATTTTGTAAGCAGCGCCCCGCGGTTTTACCCGCGTTGTGGCCGTTCCCGTGGGAATTTCGGGAATTTTTTACACAAAAACCTTCCTCTTGAATCACTCTACCTATTACAAAAAAACCGCATCAAAATCCGTTGCGTAATTTTAAAGATTTAAGCATACAGACAAACAGACACGAAACAGAGACGACTTTATTTTATACTATGTAGTGATATTTCTCATCATAACTCTGAAACTAACTGTCCGATTTTAATAATTTAAAGAGGTACACAAAGAAACATAATTAACCTTGATTGTAGAGCCATTTATTTTGATGTAGATTCATATCATCATATGAATATCATCAACTTAAAATTACACTCCTTTTTTAACTAATTAATTTTAACTTAAAACGGTTATTGTGTCTTAACTATAATAGTTAGACATATGCCCTTGCGAACTTATTTGTTTGCAATGATATGTACTTTGATTGTGTAGAACATTGTTTTTGTGTATCATCAATAGATTTAGTAGCGCACGCCAATAACCAATTTTTTTAGGCATGTTTTTCATACCTTGGGTTACATATACCCGCGTTGTGCCCGTTCCCGTGGGAATTTCGGGAATAAATATAGCCTATGTCACTCAGGGATAGTGTAGCTTTCGAATGGTGAAAGAATTTTTTAATTCGGTGCAGTAGTTTCAGAGCCTATTCGAGACAAACAAACAAACAAAAAATCAAACCTTTCCTCTTTATAATATTAGTATAGATTGCAGGTCAAGACAACTTACAATTCACACTCGTCATATGGCCGGTTTACACTTTGTTAAGTTAACACTGCAGGTGATTAGTGCAGGTGTTTAGTAATCAAGGTGTGAACGGAAGCGTGAAGTGATTAGTGTTAAGTGTAAAGTGCGATTAGTGCTTATTGATTAGTGCGAGTGAATAGAATCAAGGTCTATTTTTGCTGTTAAGTGACCTCCCCCCTTGTACTGTTTCACTCCCCTCTCTCGCAGCTCGCCTGTACTAATCAGTGTGTAAACACGTGTGTGTTAAGTGCGCAGTGTCAAATTCAAAGCGAAAATGAAGTGGACGGAACAACAAACTTTAAAATTCATACAAGAGTACATAAAGTATGAATGTCTATACAATGTAAAGTGTGAAAACGTCTGGTGATCCATTTTCTTTGCCATAATCTTTTAGGCCTATTGATTTCAAAATTGAGTTCATTTTCTATATCAGATACCACAACAGATACAATCTCTTTTATTATTTGTCTCAATATTAAGTGCTGTTCATCTTCCATTTCTAGAGATTATGCACAACGGACAGTACCACTACTTTGAGCTTCTTCCTAAACACTGTGTAAACGGGGATGGAAAAGACTACTTAACACTTGACACTTATCGCGTTAAGTTAACGCTTAACACTTATCACTTCACACTTCGCAAAGTGTAAACCGGCCTATAGGCGTCGTATATGGCGAGTCTGCAAGCCGGTAAGCCATTACAACATAACACGAGCGTCACACTTGTCAAATTACTCGCTCCTCCGCTATCTATTGAACTCACTAGCTAGCTTGTAAACTCGCTCATTCTAAATGAAAACGCCCATAACTATAGAATCAATAGTTTTTGGTACAACGTAACAACATTGCAACGAACATACGTATGTAGCTAAAAAAGGACGAATGTTGGTTTCCTAAATCCGGGATACCTATGTTTGCTCTCAGCTCTGTTAATCTATCAGACAGTGTACTCTTTGATGTGTACCTACTAGGTTTCAGAACATAAAAACTGTTTTGTAACCCTATTCTGTATTCGATACTGGTCAAAATAAATTACGTAACACCTCTTCTAAATTTAAAAGTGTTTGAATAAGTTTTAATAATACTATCCAATTAATTCGTCATTTTGAGGACAAGCACAGAACATCGGTGATGGGTTCATTTTCCTTAGCATTATATCAAAATAACTCTAAACTTATGGTTATGGTTGATCATAAAACATATTCTGGCTTTGAATTGTCCACTATTCAGTCATTTCGTTTCATTTCATTTCTTTCTCACTGTACTGACAGCTTCAGTGAAATGAGAGGCCTTTGCCAAGTAATGAGACATGACAGTTATTTCGGTACCCTACATGTAGTAGCTAAATATCAGGTCAGTTTTAACATGCATTGTAACAACAAAGCATGATGAAAAAACTCCAAAAAAATGCATACATTATCCAGCAACTCTATTAATTTCATGGACAACTAATGTATCGAGATTTTATTCAGAATATGGACGCGGTATTAGCTCTTTGTCGTTTTGAACCAAATTCATTAACATGTCAATACGTTGGGTTGACATATGGATTATGTCGTTTATTTTTAAATCGAACTTTAAACCTCGTTTGTTTATGGATTATTCGCGTTTATCCATAAACAAAAGAGGCCTCATTTATAAACGCGCATTTTAGTGTTAACGTATAAGAACGTATAAGAACATGGTTTGTCACATTCTGACATACGCAATTTTCCGAAGAGCAAAAAAGACAAAACACCGCTATACTTCAACACTAAGTTCTTCAGTAACTTGTCTTGTTCTAGTTTCAGTAACACCATTAAAAAAGTATTAGTCTGTTAAGGCCCACTGCTGGGCAAAGGCCTCTCGTCTCACCGAAGAAATCGGTACAATGGGGATTAGGCGTAATCACCACTCTTGCGTAAGAGAGATGCCCTAGGGGCGCTGCTGCTGTGTTGCGTCGTCGCTGCGACGTCGCAGCGTTGACGCTCCGTAGTTCTACATACGAATCTGCCCGGCATGCCACACAGTGCGCTGAAACAACGTGCGTCGAAACAACACAAGGAGTGAGGGAGACGAGGCGGGAGGGGGTTGCGGTGCGACGACGCTGTGACGACGCAGTATTATTGTTTAGAATATCGAAGCTGTCGTTCAATGACTACATTACTACTTTAGATATCAAAAAATCATGTTATAAGAAATAGACTATACTCCGACTCAGTAACCATACATGACGAAAAAAGTCCCTAAGTTTAAGAAGACTGCAATAACCATCGTCATATTGAATTGAATTTCATGAAAACATAGAAAAAGGATTGAAACGATTTGTTGAATGTTCAGCCAAAATGCATTTTCTTTAGAGGTGAGCCATAAATTCTTTTCTCATTTTACCGAACAGCGTCGGGTCATTTATTCGCCTTATATTGCAAAGTGTGGCGCTTCGCATCCATTTGTATGGATGGACGTTCTGCGGAGAACTTATAAAAACTACTGTTTGTCTGTTTGGATGTTGAAAAACAGTTGAATATTTTGATTTAGTTCTTCATTAATTTTATCTCCCTCTTTTTCGACTCCCTATGAAGAATAGACTCTTTATGAAGGTTTTCAAAGATGGGCTCTCACTGATTGTTGACCTTTTTGGACTATCATCTTCCTCCCATATTTTTCTAATTAAGTTCACGTAGGTTAATGGCCAACCCTGTAGTTTTTAGACCACGTTAAGTCCTACGACATTCTCTAATTTTTGTTAAGCTGAAGCTTTATAAAGAAAATTCCGTTTTTAGAGATCTTGAATGAAAGATGAAAATAAGCAAGAAATTGGGTCCTTCACAAAGTAGCTTACCATTATTCTCGTCTATTACCAACCGACCAACCACTCTGTCCACCTAGGTGGTCGGTTAGTAATTTTTTTTCTTAACCAACAACCCGCCTAGTTTGTCCAACCTAGTTGGTCGGTTAGAACTATTTTTTCTTAACTGCCAACCTAGTTGGTCGGTTAGAACTATTTTTTCTTAACTGCCAACCTAGTTGGTCGGTTAGAACATTTTTTACTTAACTGCCAACCTAGTTAGAAAAAATAACCCTAACCTACCGAATACAATTTTCTTAAAAAAAAAAATAACCCTAACCTACCGAATAGTAAGAAAATTGTACTATTCGGTAGGTTAGGGTTATTTATTTTTTTTGTCAGTTGTTTCAGAGTGTCAAAGGGAGAGAAATGTAGGTTGGCAGTTGGGAAAAAAATGTTCTAACCGACTAACTAGGTTGGCAGTTGGGAAAAAAATGTTCTAACCGACCAACTAGGTTGGCAGTTAAGAAAAAATAGTTCTAACCGACCAACTAGGTTGTTGGTTAAGAAAAAAAATTACTAACCGACCAACTAGGTTGTTGGTTAAGAAAAAAAATTACTAACCGACCAACTAGGTTGTTGGTTAAGAAAAAAAATTACTAACCGACCACCTAGGTGGACAGAGTGGTTGGTCGGTTGGTAATAGACGATTATTCTTGCCTAAAACATACTTTTCTAGCTTGGTAACAAGTTGTAATTAATTTAAAACTACAATCCAATATTGAAATTGTTGAATCGTTGAATTACTATTGCTCTTAAGTTGTTAAATGAATTAATATTTTCCTACGAATTCTCCTATATAGAGGAAATGTAATATTCGGCAGTAATAATCTTAAGCAACTTTGGATCCGTCAAGAGAATAAACAGGATTATAGTAAGCACTTCCAAAGTTAAAATTGAAAAACTTTGTTCAATAACAAAATAGGTACTTTAGATTAATAATAAAAATGAGTAGGTGTTGCGTAAGCCTTTGTGAACTTATAAAGACTCGAAGAGGTTTTTGTTCGTAATACAATATGCTTCGTTTGGAATCTTCACAAGTTTTGGGTTATTGTTTAGAAGTGTTCGACTCCATCCATAAACGTCTTTATATTTTGTAAATCATATTTATTTATACATCAAAGCTATGATTTGTTTAATGAAAAAGTACAGGAAACGCGATTATAATTATACTTTACTTTGACTGCCGCGCTGAGAGACATATATTTACGTAGTGAACGCCTTATGTTGGAGACGAGAAGCCTTTGCCATTACAGGCTAATTAATAATACTTTTATACTTATGCACTCGTATATTTTCATTCTGCAAGATCTCGTTTAAAGATACAATAAAAACCTAAGGCACTGAGCTATTCTCAAACACAGTCCACATGAAATTCGCCAAGAACACAACGCCAAATATTTCCATAATCGCTTTAATTATTTTGTTTATCTGACCACAAAACACTTCGCTCTGGTGGAGCGATGCCAGTTGGTTTTTAATCTAAATGTGCCAAACAGCAGTTTTTGACTGTTTAATTGAGCGTCGAATTAAAAGTACTTTGGAGTTATGAGTGGGGATGTATTGTGGGTTTATTGGCGCCTTTAGCCAACTGAAAAAAGAAGGGTTCAGTTTTTGATCGAGAAGATTTATGTTATTCTACTCGCTAGCCTTCAACTTCGACTTGCGGTTCAAGATTACAGGTTAATTTATTGTTTAAACTGTATTACTTATAGATATTTAGCTCTCTACGGTGAATTGTTAGTCTTTGATATTAGTTATTGAATTAGTAAAAAGTAAGCTCGTGTAGGTTAGTAATCAACCCTAGTGTCGGAGTTATGAGACCACCTTTAGGTTTCCGACATGGTCTGACGAATGAATCAACCGGGACCAACAATTTAACACTTAATAATTTATTATAATTATTTTTATTTTCAGCCTGACTTGTCCCACTGCATAGCAAAGGCCTCCCTACCCTCTTTCCACCTTTCTCTATTGAGTGCTAGACTGGGCCAATCCTTCGTGATGGTGTCGAGCTCGTCTCGCCATCGCCTCCACGTTCTGTCGGAAACTTCATAATTATACTACATTCAAAATTCCTCGCGGTCTGTGACTTGCCTGTTCAGCCTAGACTTATGGCAAGCAAACTATATATTTGATTAAAATAAACAAACGCTTGTTATGTTTCATGAAAATTCTATCATTTTAGTAACGCACAAACCTCAAAGAAAATCACAACGGGTCTCAAATAAGAGAAAAATGTTATGCGTTGTGATCCACTGCGACATGTCATCGATGGATGGATGCAGATACACCGACCAATCAAGCGAAGGTATTTCCATCTAAATGCTTTTGTTCTTGTGGTCATGTCGAAATATTCACAAAAGCTCGGCCTAAAACAAAATCTGCGATTTTAAAGTCAAAAGTAGTCGGCACTAAGTAAGTCAATGTGGCCAACCCTGGTGTCGCAATTTTAAAACCGCCTCAAGGCCTTCGACATGGTTTTACAAACAAAACACTCTTATGAAGTTACTAGCAGCGCCCCGCGGTTTTACCCGCGTTGTGCCCGTTCCCGTGGGAATTTCGGGATTTTTTTTACATAAAATTTACATAATACCTCTTGAATCACTCTACCTATTACAAAAAACCGCATCAAAATCCGTTGCGTAATTTTAAAGATTTAAGCATACAGACAGACAAACAGACAGACACGAAAAAGAGACGACTTTATTTTATACTATGTAGTGATTAGTCTCTGAAAAATAGCGTTTGTCGGAAAGGGACAAACCATTTGATACCTAAATAGGTACTCGTAAATAGGGTACATACCATGTATACGCAGTAAGTACTTTGCTCTTGCTTGATCTATACATATTATAAAACAAAATCTCCATAAGCTATCTGTCTGTATGGAATTGATCTTCTCATAAAGTACTTTCCATGCGGTTTTGACTAACATACAGAATGATACGAAAAGAAGGCTAGTAGTTTACTTTTTATGCCAAAATTCCCACAGGGACGGGTAATGTAATGACGCGGGGTAATGCTAGTAATACATAAATAAGAGAATATAAACACAAGAAAGGTTAATTCATACATACAAGGCAAAATTGAATTCAAAATCAGTTTAATCGTTTTTTGTGCCGCCAAAAACTGGTTTAACTGACCATTATAAATTATAATCTGTGGAAATGACATGGGTTCCTTAATTTAGTTTGCAGTTGGCTACAACTAACTGGGTGATTTCATAATCACATTACGCCAGATACAACGAAAATTGTTTTATTTAGCTCCGGTTATCTATATATATAAAATTCAAAGTCCTGACTCACTGACTGACTGATAATCAACGCACAGCCTCAACTGCTACTTTGGCAGGAAGGTTCTTCAAGTGACGTAAGTGCACACTAAGAAAGGATTTTAGAAAATTCCTACGGGAACGGGCTCAACGCGGGCAAAGCCGCGGGGCGCTGCTAGTATAATAATAATTATAAAATGTGAAAGACTGTAATGTTTTGGTGTAAATTGTTAACCATGATTAATTAATTCTAACAACGCGGGTAAAACCGTGGGGCGCTGCTAGTATTATATATAATAATCTATACTAATATTATAAAGCTGCAGAGTTTGTTTGTTTGTTTGAACGCGCTAATCTCAGAAACTACCAATCCGATTCGAATAATTCTTTTTGTAATGGATAGACACATTCAACGGGAAGGTAAACCACTCAACGGACACGCGGGTAAAACCGCGGGGCGCTGCTAGTTAATTATATAGTTATTAATGTTTTCACGAGCTAAACTGAGATCAAAACTTCAAAATTGATTCACTAAAGTCCAGTTCCGTTGACCGTGGTTCGAGATATAAACAATTAATTTGGACTGTAATTTCATGTAAGTGACAGTATTTTCGTGCGATGATTATTTTCGCTCTAATCTTCCGGGTTTGCGGGTCATGTTTATGTAGTACTAGCTGTGCCCCGCGGTTTTACACACAGCGCACCCGTTCCCGTAGGAAATACGGGATAAATAGTATCCCCTATCTATCTCCTGGTTCTAAACTACCCACCAGTTTTCAGCCAAAACGGTTCAGCCGTTCTCGAGTTATAAATAGTGTAACTAACACGACTTTCTTTTATATACATATTATATAGATTATGTACAAACGTACACGCCTTCGTTATTTATGGTTTGTACTTGAGAAAATGTGTATACATTTCAGCTGTAACGGACTCTGGATTGATGGTTGCGTGATATTATTCGGATATGTAGAGGTAATAAATTCTTTTGTGTTTTTCTAAGTAAGTTGGTTCTTTCATTACTGAGTGTTGTGGGTGTAGTGGCAGAAAAATAACTTTAAGTGTGAATATTCTTATATAAATATTTTTCTGTTTTAAATTACCCAGAAGTAGGCACAGAAGGTAGGAAGGTAGGCAGTAGGAAGGCACAGAATAGGTTGATTATATACTAAAAGCATTTTTCCAGAATTCTTCGGAGCAATCTGCAAAACACCAAGTTGACTCATAAAGGAAAATATGGTGAGATGCCATACGTTATACCATCAAAACATTATTTATACTTTTTCAAATCATTGGAACCTACAGTCGCCAAATTCACTTGTAAACAAAAGCTGACATGATACTTCAACAAAAGCTTCTACAAAACGCAGTCAATCTTCGAAGCTTCTTCTGCTGGCTTAAAGTCCTTGTTCACTAAACCGAGGTGTTGTTAAGGGGTGTTCCCATCGGCTCTATATACAGGGTGGTACATAATTTGCATAAAGCAGAGCGGACAACGTTTTGGCGTCACTTCCTCTGTATCTGATTAACATAACTGCTCAATTATTTTGTACGAAATAGTCACTTCACTGTGAAATTTTGGTTTTGCACGCGAATAGAGCTATTGAGTGCGCCGTAATGTATGAAAATGCGTGTGATTATAGGGGTGACAATGTTTTGGTAGACTATTTTGGCGTTATGGATTTTAATTTGGTACATTTATTATAACAGCCTGTATATAACGTGAGTATGTTTACTTGTTAAGATGCGATAATGACGTTATGTTCAGTGGTTTAGAAAGGTGAAATCTACACATAAAAAGTATGAGCTTGTAACCCACTGCAGGATTAAATTTTGACAAGCCCGTTGGCACAGTGGCAGTGAGAGCGCTTACTGTGTCGGGGGTTGCGGGTTCGATTCCCGCCCGGAGTCAACAATATGTGCAGACATAGTTGTTGGCGACGACGTCTGGATGTCAATTATATATTATTATAAAGTATTTGTGTATGTATATGTAGTAGTATCAGTTAATTAGATTCCATAACACAAGCTTAGAGCTTACTTTGGGTCTAATTAACCGTGTGTGAATTTGTCCAGGTATATTTATTTAAGTATATTTATATTTAAAGCCATCTTACTAAAAACATCAGTTAGTACAGGAAACAATATGTGACCTTCTTCACGTTGGTGATCGCCTGCATCACATGTTTACAAAAACCTTATAAAATGTTTATTAAAGTAAAAGTAAATTCGAGTAGGTTAGAGTCCAACCCTGGTGTCGGAATTTTTAGACCGCCTAAAGGCCTCTGACATGGTCTAACGACTGAAACAACCAAGGCCTTTTAAAGCACGGTAGCACTCAAATAAAATGCCACTAATGGTAGATATGTTATTGTTACACTGTTTACTATGCAATACTTCAAAACCTCATAGCAGTTACTAGCTGACCCGGCAAACGTTGTTTGCCATATAAAAATTAAGGGGTGGACAACTCTTATCACTAAGAAAAATAGATAGAAGCCAATACTCGCACCTACTAAATATGCATATGAAATTTCATAAAAATTTGCTCAGCCGTTTCGGAGGAGTATGGTAACTAACAAAGTGACACGAGAATTTTGTATATAAGCTTTGATAGATAATCCAAAACGATTAACCTACTAATTACATGCTAGGATGGAACTATTCCATTAAATGTCAGAAATTCTCTTTACCATACCAAAACGACCTCAAAATTGTATTCCTTTTACACCAATTAACTTGCAAATGTATCGCAACATTCATTTCCTATAGAAACACAATTTTGTTTGCGGAGAAAACGTTTTGAACAATAACTATTTACGCGAAGCAATTTTCATAATGTAAGCCACACAAGGGGATGTCGGGTTGTAAGGAACGACCAAGCCGCCATTTTCGGTGTTTCGAAAATGTGAAATGATGGTTAAAATCGACATAAATATGTACGAAACGGGAGCGTTAAGTGTCTTCCCGGGACGATAGGTTTCGTAAATACGTTATTAAATTAATAACACGCTTTTGAGACACCATATTTTAAGGGAATTGCTTATTTTAAACGCTTAACCGTAACTTAGCTTATGCGTCATTGGGTTAAGCATATTCTTGGGTGTTTATATTTTTTGCGTTTTGTCGTGTAGTAAGTAAATAAGTTATATTTCTAGGCTAGCCAACCCTGATGTCGAAGTTTTCATACCGCTTCAAGGACTCCAATATGATCTAACGATTGAAATAACCGGGACCGGTAATTTGACGTGACGTGAGGCACGGTAGCGCTCAGATAAAAATGCCGTGCCCTTAATAAACTATGTTCTGAAACTAGGTATGGACTATACGCCTTGCTCTTTGGCTTTTGGAGCTAGTCGGCTAGTTTCGGATTTATATTTATCTTTCAATGTGTATATTCTAAATATTTCCATAAATACCTATGTCACGCTCTATGTCAAAAACCATGAAACATTCCACCGGGATTAAATATCTTTCTCAACCTGACTGACACGGCATGCTATTTGAATTGTGTTCGAACTAAAAATAAAACATTATAAATACAAAAAGATTTTCTTTGATATGGGTCTCATTCTTAAGGGAATTCTTCGGAACCCTTTAAATTATATTGTACAAATAAGAGAGAAATAAAAGTTACTCACTTTTATTTTCTTTATGTAACTGAGTGCTTAGCTTATTAATTATAATGTTTGTTTAGGAATTTGCACTTCAACGTAACTAGAGGTAACTAGGTTAACTTTTGACCACATTCTGTACAATTATATTAAATAAACAATCCTACATAAATATCCATCGTAACCGCATTTTAAAATGTTTGCACTATTTCAATTAAGATGTTCAATACAATTAGTGAAAATTAAATGTTCATTTATCAACCCGCCAGCGACGGAAAAATATGACGTTTTTCAACGATGAAACGTCAAACGAAAGTACTTTTAACGCGAACTCTTTCAGAGGCAGTGTCGGTGTCAGTTCGACGTCCATTCTACTCAACTTTCGCCTCATTTACGAGCTGACTTTGGTACTGCTAAAATTACTATGGAAACAGTTTCGTTAAAATATCGAGAACGGTATAAAGAGTGATCCACTTCAAAGGTTTGAACAGGATATTAAAAAACGCTTGTCATATTTGGCTAAGTTTTACGTTAGGCGTAATTTAAATAGAAACAGTTGACGATCTCCAAGTTGGTAAGTTCATGAACACACGGATCACACATGTCAATTTTATTAGTTCACTCAATCTCCTTCAATTGGCTTCAACAACTCACTCTATCGAAAATAACGCCTTAACTATTCTACGCAAACACGTGGTAAAGGCACGCGAACCAGAAGTGACAAAGGTAGGAAAACGTAGTGAACTACAAACGTAGTTTTTCGTTCAGAGAGTTCCAATTCTGAGATATATGAAACATCGTTTCGCTGCAGAGCTTGGCTTGACGTGTATTCTGTGTTGCAACATTGATGCACCTGCTATCTGTCATACAGCAAGAGTTTGAGCAAAATGAAAACGTCAAAATGTTACAAGAGTGTTCCTTCTTAGAACCATTGCAGACGGTAGACGGCACACTGACTGGCTTGAAAAATTTAAGTGTGTAACATTCGTCGGTACGATTCTTAAGTTTAAGTTACAAAATTGTCTGCGACGGACGAAACATTCTGCTAGGCGTTAACACTAACCGCACAAGATACATATCTTGTTTGATGTGCACTCCTGTACAGGTTTTTATAGACCAGAGGGCAGTCTAAAACCTGTCTGGACTTAGGTCTACGCAGGCTCTTAAAGAACCACGTTTGTTTGAAACTTCGCTCCCAGAACACGAAGCGATCACTATAATTTAATGTGAGATACATTTTGTTGGTATTGTTGGAAGAAACATTTTTCTTGTAGCAAAGCATTATAAAAATGCCAAGTTATTTTAACGTTAACATAGGATTATATTTCTTGTTGCATCTTGCAAATTCACCGGACCTGAGGAAGAAGTAATTACTCATTTATTTCAATTTATTTCTTGCATCTGAGTAATGAGGTCATTTGTTCAACTAATTACATTCGTTTAAGAATAACCTTCATTGACCTTAACTCTCTTTATGACTTTCGTGTTCTATTGAACTCACCATCCCAACTTTTTTAAACATTCGCGATTTATAAACATCATTAATATCTACTATCGGTTTTTATGTGGCACAAAATGTTTAATTTGTTTACGACCTAGAAAACAATATTTTTTGCCGCGAAAAAATCCGTAGTAATACTTTAATAATCTCACCAATGCTGCTTGCAACTCGATCAATCTAAAGCCGGCAAGCTAAGACTGAAAACAGACAATATTCGTAGAACATGGAGTCAAGGAGAAATAAAGACAGTTAGCAAAGCACTTTAACGTTTTTAAAACATGTGTGACATTTAAATATACAGACAAATATTATAAAGAGGTAAAGTTTGTAAGTTTGTTTGTTTGTATGTTCGAGCTACCAGTCCGATTTGAATAATTCTTTTTGCAATGGACGCCACATTCAACGGGAAGGTTATACGAGGATATTTTTCACGACGAAGGCAAAACCGCGGGGCGCTGCTAGTTAGATATATAGAGACGAGTACATGCTTAAGTGGGTGACACTCGCGTTTATTAATTAACTTGCCAATTCGCAACTCGTCAACTCATCAATCTAATCGGACGCCTTAAACAAAATGATGAAAATTAATAACCATTTCAATAATAATCATTCTCTCAGATATCATTAAATGGCCTACTAATTATCTTAATCGCTATTGGTCGAATGTGTAATTAATTTAAGTTAATCTGATCCTCTCAATAGACTTCTGGGAATGGTTAACCGCCGTTAACACTGTAATAGAAGCATTAATATTAACAATATTTTCCAATAAAATTCTTTGAAATAGAGATGTTTTTGGTACCTGTTAAAAAGTATTCAATGTTATACTTTCGAAACAAATGAGTTTTTCCAAAAAAAAACTGGGACGATTGATTAACTGCCTTTTTTAGTAAGGCGATATTTGTACAGCGGGAAAAGGCTCATCGGCATTTCTATGTTGAAATAATCTACGTAGATGTATTTCAGTACTCTCATCACTATTTTCTGACGAGCACTTTCGCATTCCTTTTATTAAATTCTCTTTGATACTAAAATACTAAGCACAAGTACCTGTGTTACTATGAGCAAAAATATTAGCTATTTATATACTAACGTCTGAAATACTAGCAAAAATAAAAGTCGTAAACATTGCGCCGTACATATGACCCGGCTGGATTTTAGTAAATCTTCTCCGAGTCTAGAAAACTGTACTAGTCGTAAATGTAAACATATTTTTTCATTAACGTTTCCCCAAGTGAAGCCCGACGTAACATTTATTAGGAAACGCTCGCACCATATTATAAATTACGCTAATGGCTTATTTTATATGATTTATACTCCGTTGAATCCATGAAAGCGTTTTGGCGTGAGACCCCTTATACTTGCCTTGGAAGTCAACAGATTTGTTAAGTACTTACAGCATTTCATCAATTATACGTACGTTTATTGAAGGTATTATATTTCTCAGTTTGTAAGGAGTAAAATATTAAACATCGAGCAATGTAAGGACGCGTTTATATTGTAGCGGAGTGTAGCTCCATTGGCCAATCAGAACACATTAAAATTGCCAAACAAAGCATTGACATCGTCACAATCTTTTCGTAATGCGTTGTGATTGGCTAATTGAGCTCCGAACAGATCAGCTCCGCTTCAAAAGAATAGAAAATCCAGAGGTGCCGAATCGAGAGGTGCCACGGGGTAAGTATAGCGAATGTACAAAATATATTCTTACATTTTGTAGCAGTTTACCAAAGATAATTCTCAAGGAAACAACAATACATCAATACGTATTCCGCTACAGAAAACCTATTCATAACTGTTAATCTGCTCACAAAAGGATCATATTCCTTGTGATATGACACCGTTCACACATTGAAGCGTAAAAGCCTATTATTGATATGTTTCATAGCCATGCTTTGAACCTATTAAGGATTTCGATCCATTGAACAGATGAATCCTATTGTGACTTAGACACTGATGCCATCTAGCGGAAAAATGTTGTATCTATCTGACAAGTATAGAAAGGTCATCCTTTGCAGGGCAAAGAACTTAGACTCAGTAGCTGGAATAGTTCTGGTAGTAAAATATCCTAATTTTATTATTGCTGATAGTGATGCATGGTGACGGTGATGCATAATCTAATAAATGTTTTTTCTATAGTTTCTTTTAGTTTTTCAGGTATCAATAGACGGCTGGATACTAAGTAAAATATACTATGAATGTCAAAAAGTAGAAGATTATTTGTAGGGTGATAAAGTAAATCCCGAGGATCAACTTTAAATATTGCTGTGAGATTATTCAATACAAACTGCACTCCCTAGTTTAAAATACTATTGAATAAATAAATAGGTAATATCTTCTGGGAAGAGAAGATATTACTCACAAACTTTTCATAAAAATCACAACGAAAAACGTCTACCTTTACATCTTGTCTCAAAGTTATTTGTCATGTTCAACATTAAAACACGTAGGTGCCTAAGAAAATGTTCAAAGTTTAAAATTCGTAAAGCAAGCCAGTGTTCCGTCGGTTGGTACAGAGAAGAATTAATGTATTATCTACCATAATAATATATCAAAAGTTTAAAGCGAGGTCGGGGCGAGTCAAACTTTGCAATGCAATCCCCGTCCAATGAGAAATTAATAGTTGTTTGTTTCAAGCCCACTTTAATTCGCATTAAATGGATAATATGAGCATTGCAATGTTCTAATAGCTTGAGGAATAAAACTTTATTAGGTAGGTATATCTACAGTCTAGCTATTAGACTGAAGTTTTATTTTTACTTAAGCAGAAGACACACAGTGAGGCTGTGGGAAGGGATCTCTGTACCATGATAGTAATGTTTTTATTTAATTCACAAAAGATTACTTAGACCTAAACTAAGCTCTAAGCTAGTATTATGGAATCTAACTAACTGATACAAATACATATAAAAAGACGTGTGGCACTCGGGGACTGCCGCGGTAAAGCTATTGCATAGCATTTTGTATCAACTTATGCAATTATAATTTAATACGTCTAATCGCACACAACGCCGTGTCGAAGACTGCCGAACTGAAACGACGTTAGACGATGCACGGCCTTCAAGCCACACCTCCTTGCCCGTCGGAGTGGGGAGCGTGAGGTTTTTTCGTTACGGAATTTCTGGATTCGGTCCCCGCGCTAAAGGCCCGCGATAGAAGCTATGCAACAGCTTAAAAATACTTTACATTGAATATATAATTGACACCCAAACGTTCGTCGCTAATAACTATGACTGCAGATACTGTTGGCTTCAACCTCCAATAGTAAGCGCTCTCACAAGCCAATGAAGGTTTTTTCGAAAATTACGTTTTTAACAGATTTCTCGACCTCACGGGTCAGTGCTGCCGCCTGGTGGGTGTCATTTCAGAAAACCCTCATTCTTCGATCAACAATAGACAACTAGATTTCGGGTCGGCGCAAATCATACGTCTAGGTACTTATCGGCTCATTTGAAAAGTGAGCCGATCTTATATTTAGTGCCCTCGAACCACAGCCAATGTAAACACGTGTCACAATGCCGCAATATTTATTTAAAAGTTGCAAAAATAATGGCCGGAAAAACAATTTAACGGCCGGAGTGTCTTACTTTTGGTAAGTACATGTAGAATAAGTTATATTTTAAGCTAACTAATAAATAATATCAAATTTTGAAAAAAAATACTATTTTGAAGTCACCGATACAAATGTTTGGCCAACGTTGGCGCAAAATTTTGTGAAACAGAACAGCAAATCCATGGAGTAGATTTGTTAATGTTCTCTAATGTTGAATCGTAATAAACATTTTACTTTTCATTTATTAATTGCACTGAACTGTACTTTTATTATTAAGATTATAAGCATGAATATAAAGATGTGGAATTTAAGTGATATTTTTATTTTTGACATCCAGCGATAGACACCTTGACCAAAAACATACGTACAAACACAACAGAACACTAGCAAAAAAACAAGTATGTATACTATCAATCATAGATAGCCCAAAACATAAATAATTTTAAGTAAACTTTTACGTGCATAATACAAATTATTTAAGTGTTCAACACGACTCCATTCCATCTGTAGTTCTTCAAAAAGAAACGAAACGAAAGGAAGGTAAACACGGGAATAAAATACTTTATTTGTAGGTCGTTAAGGTTGATTTCACACTAAATGATGTCTTGACGTTTCTAAGTGACAGGAGTAATTTTAAATATTTGAAGATTTGCTACTTTATTGCTAGGTGTCATGGTTGTAATTAGGTTGAACTTCGAACTGTTTTAAAACTTTTTTTTCAGGTTGGTAGTAAACAAAATAAGCTGTCAAACCGGACAGTTTTTAGCTTTGATTTTGTACGTGACCCGACATCTAGTTGTGTATTGTTGATCGAAGCCCTCATTTGTCAACGAGCTTGTCAAATTGTGCCAATGGACAACCAAATGCAATAAGAAATAATTACCACTTGGCTTAGGAGGTTTCACTCATTAAATGAATATCCATCGGATTATAGTGTTTATAAAACAAATACTATTTAGATTAATCTGGAATAACTCACCGCTTATCCAGAACCAGCCGCGCCCCGCGGATTCACCCGCGTTTACTTGTTCTTGCGGGAATTTTGGGGGGCAATGTATACCATGTGTTATTCTGATAGTTAATCTATACTTATTACTGTAAAGTTTCATCCAAATCCGTTCAGTTGTTTTTGCATGAATGCAACAATACATACATCCATCTTTCACTTTCGCATTTATAATATACTAGCAGCGCCCCGCGGTTTTACCCGCGTTGTGCCCGTTCCCGTGGGAATTTCGGGATTTTTTTTACATAAAAACCTTCCTCTTGAATCACTCTACCTATTACAAAAAACCGCATCAAAATCCGTTGCGTAATTTTAAAGATTTAAGCATACAGACAAACAGACAAACAGACAAACAGACACGAAACAGAGACGACTTTATTTTATACTATGTAGTGAAGTAGGATTTTCCATAAGATCGCGTGAAAAGCGAACAAAAGTAGCGAAGACTAGCGAATAATTTTTTAACTTTATTTTAGTGGATATTTTAGTACAAAATTGACAAACATACTATTGTATGTTTGTCAATTTTGTACTAAAATATTATGCTGGTACAAATAAAAACAGTAATTTAAAAGTAATTAACGAATGCTCATTGAGATAATTGGGAATTTCGAAATCATGAAATGGAAGAGATTTGAGAGAAATTGCTTTGGATACACGATGTCATATTTATTATTATACTTAATTTGATGAATGTATGCTTTAATATCATAATTACTTATTTATGACAAAAACATAGTCCCCAAAGAATTACTATTGGTGCACAATATATGTCTAAATAGGTAATTATAGTATTATAATTTCTACTTCATATCATAAGCCATCACACTATCCTCCTCACTGTACTATTTTCAGTGTCACGAGAGGCATTTGTCCAGCAGTGGGATATCTATACAGGAAGGATAATAATTTAAAAAAATACACATTGAACATTTAATAATTAGGTCATAATCGTCGGTATCTAATTAGTATTCAACAGTCGGAAGAAATTAAAAATTCCCTAAAAATATTTTCATGAACATTTGTTAAAGCAACAACTAATAGTAAACCACAACTTAATTTATGAACCGGTTATTAAAATATGAAATTAAAATTTCAATATTGGATCGTTATATTTTTTAATTAAAATTCATCAAATGTTAAAAGTAATAATGAATACGTCATGATTGGCAATTTTCCATTTTGAAAGGCTGTGTTGTGGCACGGCGGAGCATGTGATTTAATAACGAGAGGAAAATAATACCTCGCTCGGAGTATATAGATCCGTATAATGAAAATATATACATATTTACCTAAACAATATTAGTAATTAAAAGTTATCACGAGTATAAATAGTTATGAATAACTGCAATGGAAGACGTCAAATGAACAACCGAGCGGGGGGCGTCTGTAAACCAGCACTGTACCGAAACCTCGGTCTTTGTACAGCATCAGCTGAGACGTCTAAGCTCCTATTCCTGCATTATTTTAGTATTAATTTTGTTTTTTAATTTTCCTTGTAAGTGTAGCAATAAACGATTATTTTATTTATACCTATTTATACCCGTAGACACGTATTTCGAGCGTAGACAAATATAGACTCGTCTACCTGGCTACGTAGACAAGTAAAGACTAACTATATTTTCCCCATACAACATTTTAACATATTGCATAGCTCCTAATTCTTCTTCTTCTTCATGGAGAGGATTGGTCAGGTTATTGAGCCACCAAAGGCCTCTGACATGGCTCATGTAACGACGACTACTATCCGTAGAATGTAAACGGGACCGACGGCTAACGTGCCCTCCGGAGCACGGAATCGTCTTACTTTTTGGGCAATCAAGTGATTCAGCCTGAAATGCTCTAACCAAACTGAGGGCAGTCTCACAGTTCCTAATATAATAAGGAGTTATATCTATATTAAAGCTATATTATACTATGTTAAAGCTGAAAGGTTAAATTTTGTTTTTTTGAACGTGCTAATCTCAAGAACCACAAGACCGATTTGCATAATTGTTTTTGTAATGGATACAGACATTCAACGAAAATGTCTTAAGCTATTTTTCATCCCGAAATTCTCACAAGAATTGGTACGACGCAGATAAAACTGCTTGCCGCTGCTGGATGTTCTATACTTATCAATTGGTTCGACGTTCTTTGTTAGTAGGTCCTAAAAATCGAAGAATTGTTTGAAATCTGACGTGTTCGGGATAGTTTTTGATTGAAATTCTAGTTGAAAATTCTGTTGTATTTCATTCGTTCTTTCATATTGAGTTCTTTGATTTTTGTTTATACTAGCCAGCGGAGTTCAATAGAAGCGAATATCACATGTCAAAACTTGACATTTTTTCTAGAAGTTGCCTGCTCATAACTTCTGAACACGGAAGACCGAAATACTTACTGATTACACTTCTCTATTTAGTTCTTCTAAACATGCCCAATGTCAACATCAACAATACCTTTCTACACAATACACTACACAATAAATTCTTTCGCAAGCAAAAGCTAAATAAAGCGGAAGACAGTTACTTATCCGATGCAACAAATAGGTGAAATGTATTTTCCTGTTCTCCGCTGAATTTCGCAGGCCACCTCTGTACCACATTTGACATTTATTCGATTTAAGTCCACTACCGCTGCAAGTTAGGTGAAGTGCCGGCGGTATTAAGTTCTACTTCTAAACCATTTACAAAGTTTAATGTTGGTTACGCCAATATTTTACTTTAATCTTTTGTATTTCGAACGTGATGTTCATCGTAAAAAGGCAATGATGGTAAGCATCACGGGAGGGCGAAGCACTAACTGGTTACTGTTCTCTATTTCGTGGTAGGCGTAGTAAAGTTGGCTTGTAACTTACACGGCTGGACAAAAGCCTGTTCTGGTGTCAGACTGACTTATCTGAGGGTATTAATTAAGCAAAGGGTACCAAAACACCTTCTTACTATAATAACGTCAATATATATTAATTTGTGCTCTCGATCTGCCGTATCTGAACTGCGGATACCCAAAAAGCCAAATGCAACGCCCTCAACGTATGTTCATACCCTACCTACTGTATAATCGCCATACAATTGCCTATCCTCCTGTAATATGCTATGTGATACAAAAAATAATAATACACATGGACAAATTCACACAAATTTAATTAGACCCAAACTAAGCTCTAAGCTCATATAACTGGAATCTAACTAACTGATACTATTATATATATACATATACATTATATTGACACCCAGACGTCGTCATAGCCAAGTAGTTTAGCATACCTCTGGTGGAAAGCTACCCTAAGGGTGCCTGTCCATTGATGCGAAGCGAGGCTGCGGAGCGGAGAAACGGACAAATATAAACAAATAGGATTGTATAAAATCTTCAGTCAGATATTTGATGCAATCCTATTGGTCGGCCTAAAGTTCGGGTTTGCATGAAACTAGTCTGTAATATAATAACATACTAGTCAGTTTTAATAATATGTTTGTCGGGCCGCATGCATATTACAACTATTCATCATTCACCTAACAACCAGATGGACTGGACAACTATAAATCATAAATTAATATTTATGTTGCTAATATTTCATGTTCGGACAGTGTTTCTATTGTAATTATAACTAGCAGCGCCCCGCGGTTATGCCCGCGTTGTGCCCGTTCCCGTGGGAATTTCGGGAATTTTTATACATTGTATATTATCCTTCCTCATGAATCACTATATCTATTTCAAAAACCGCGTCAAAACCCGTTGCGTAGTTTTAAAGATCTAAGCTTACATAGGGACAGATAGACAGACAGACAGCGGAAAGCGACTATATTTTATACTATGTAGTGATAAAGAATATGTTTACGTACTCGTATCACGCGCTTTTTGTTCGGTTAACGCCGCTAAAGAAGTTTTCACTTCAAAAAATAAACCAAACATCGCAAAAATATTACAAAAAAATGCAAATATAAACACATTAACTCTCATTTCAAAATAAAGACTCGAAAAGGTATCGCAATGAAGTATGAAACAAGTTAATATTAAACACGTAGTGATGGATTCATCACGATAGAGTGTAGAATAACTTGACTATTGTTGTTTACTTAAGATTATATTTATAGTGTATGAATGTTGCATTCAAAACTTGAAAAAAACGCACTCCTTTTCTTACGACCGTACTCAGAGACGTCCTTAGTAGAGGTAAAATCCACTCAAAAGTACAACTGAAAAACCCATGCTCCTTAATTGCGAAAGCGATTTATTCTAATCATGCAATGAACATTAGAGTATTACTGCCTTATTAATGAGTGTTTTGTCTCTTTTGCTCTTTGGAAAATAGCGTATGTCAGAAAGGGACATACCATTTGCTAGCTAAAATGGTGCTAGTAAGCGTTTATGAAAAGGGCCTTAAGCCTGTAATGTTCCACTGCTAGGCAAAGGCCGCTCACAGAAGATCAGTACAGTGACGAGGATTGGCATAATCGTTAACTCGTTCCTGCAAGGTAAACAAGGAAGTCTGTGTAAGTTTTGTCTTATGAAAAACCTTTAAAGTATTGCCATATCCAAATGTTTTATTTACAAATCACTCCTACGAGTACATAAACTATTACATCTCACTAACAGTAATAAACCAACCGAATCTCCACATTAACAGCCTTAAAGTTGTTTTCTAACTTAAATTTTTGGGGGTAACGAGAGAACATATGTTTTGCAGGCGAAATTAATTTGTTTTGTGGTTAACTGTGACCGCTCGACCGAAACACGCATAAAGAAACGTGATACGGGTTACTTAATGGATACAAAGGCTTTGCTTTACATCTGAAATTAACAAGTTTTAACTAATTAGTGTACAAGTTTTAATAACGTTTCGGGAATGCAAATGGTTATAAAGTAATTTTGGTTTAGGTTATGCGTATTGTTTGATTATGTGGGGGTGCCAAGGTTTTACGGTTAGCCGTTGGTTTTAAACGGTTGGTAATCGTAACATACGTTCGTTAAAAACGTTCACGATTATGTATGCTGTTATTAAACAGCATACATAATCGTGAACGTTTTTAACGTTGTATTAACAAAGCGTTGTTTCATGACTTAAATTCCTGTCTGTTAAAGTTATTCGCATTGCCAGTTAGAAAGCCACAATTTTTGGGTTTGTATCCACGGATCACGGTATTGGTGGATACAAGTTGGCGGGATCAGTGACCAATACTTCTTATCGAGTGGATGGTCAACCTGACCAATCCTGGTGTCAGAGTTATTCAGCCACCAAAGGCCTCTGAACATGGCTTATGTAACGACTACTATCCGTAGAAAGTAACCGGGACCGACGGCTTAACGTGCCCTCCGAAGCACGGAATCATCTAACTTTTCGGGCAATCAGGTGATTCAGCCTGCAATGCCCTAACCAAACTGAGGACAGTCTCACAAAGTGATTTTTGTGAGATATCCCCACCGGGAATCGAACCCGGAACCTCCGGATCGTGAGCCGAGCGCTCAAACCACTAGACCACGGAGGTTGTTACTGCTGCACAATATAAATATCAAACTAATTAACGCCCATTACAATCAAAAAGCACTTTTCGATTCACATATAAACATTAGTTGATACTTCGTTTGTTAGTTACGGAATTTAATTAACTTTTATTTAAAAGGGTCAATGAGACCTCTACAGGATACGCCATTTTACGCAAAAAGGGACTTACCTACTGGGCCATTTCCGACCCGACTCGAGCATTTTATAGCAACATTTCACTCTTTATTATGAAATTAAATTGGTTAATTGGAAGACGTATTAATATAAGCCAGGTGGTACCTAGGTAGGATCGTTTGGTTCTGACAAATCAATATTTCATGTTCTCTCTTCCTGGCTTTGTGTCCTGACTCTCACCTCACCACCATGTGGGTGAGGTCAGCCGTACTTTTTTTACAACTGTTCTATCCTACTAATATTATAAATTCGAAAGTTTGTGAAGATGGATGTATATGTATGTATGTATGTTTCTTACTCTTTCACGAAAAAAACTACTCGACCGATTTGGATAAAACAGTAATATAGGTTATACATCAGAATACACACATGGGATACATTTTATCCCGAAATGCCCACGGGAACGGGTACAACGCGGGTAACACCGCAGGGCGCGGCTAGTACTTGTATATATGAACAACCTGCATTTAGGTATTTTGTTCTTATAATTATAATCGTTAACAGAGTACTATCATCAACTATTGTCGTTGAGTAGTACGAGTACTTTTTAGTACAGTTTACGTTGAATCTTTCATATTTGCATATTTATTGAGGACACACGTTCTTCATATTGCCAAATTTTCTTGTGCATTCCACATAACGCATGCCCAACCTTAGTTCATTGTTGCAGCGAAATGAACGGCGTATGTACTAAAAATTCTCCTCTATGAACTCTTATGTCCCATATACCAACTTTTCTCTAGATTTATGGTCGATCTCATATTATTTACGTACCTTTCTGGCTAATTTTGGAAACGAACCAGACTCACATGAACCTTTTCATAAAAATAGAACGAAATATACAAACTAAAATGTAATGAACTTTCGGACGAGATACGGATATAGGCATGTTTCAGTAATGAAATCCTAGAAAATTATGGAGGCATCCAGTTCATCAAGCTGTTCAGTTCTTATATTGAGGTTTCTGCAAACATTTTATGCTAATCAAGGCTTCGGGGATCCGTAAAAAAGGGCCCACAGCACTCTTGTTCGTAACACTTCCCTATTCAAATGCAAATTGGTGAGAGCAGATTTTCGTCGCATAGACATTACACAAGTATTTAAGACCGAATATTATATCTAGTGGTTTCAAGTACAAAAAGGCAGGCCGTAAAATATAAATGTTATACTTTTACGGCTAACTAAAGAGCGGTAAACTGTAAGATATTTTAGAGTAATCGTAAAAATAACAATAAACTGTTCATTTTGAGTTTGATAGTTAAGAAAAAATGTTTGGGTGGATCATCCCGATATGTATTAGCATTTTGGTGTAACAAGAGTAATAAAGTTTATGGTGAATTATATTTTTACTGCGGAGCCAGTGTCGGTGTTTTAATGGCGAGTGCAGTTGTGAATCCTTACTTATAAATCACGGAAGGGTAGATGCTACTTCAACGCTCCTTTATGCCTATTTAATACCTACCTAACTTATAATATTATATCCAGTTGTTAACTAAGAAATTGTGTTTTTATTAGAAGCCTGTAGATTCTCACTACAGGGCAAAGGCTATAGTAAAAAATATACTTAATTTAATCTAATATAAAGGTTAGTTATGATTACTTTAATGTAAGCTCTTGAATAATAAATCAATCTCCGGTTCAATTCCCGGGTCGAGCAAAAACATGTTTCTTACTTATCAAACATTGCTCGGGTTTGAGGTCACCAACCCACATTAGGCAAGCGTGGTGATTACGCCTAATCCTCCTCACTGTACTAATGTCTTTAGTGAGATGAGAGGCCTTTGCCCAGCAGTGGGACATTACAGGCTTATACTTTACTTTTAAGTTTGTCATTCGTAACTACTTAAAAGTTATGGAGTACAATTTGAAATACCAGTCACAGAGAAACCACTACCAGTAACAAAATAGTAAAAAATGATATAATTTCAAAGCGAACAACTTTTTCCTTCAATTCCGACTTGGCTCTACATTTTAAACCAATTTCATTTCCTTTTATTCCTTTACAACAAAAATTGAATTGTATTACAATCTTAGGGATGCTTTTAACATTTAAGTAAAACCATCTTTTGACGAAGCGCTGCGGATAACTTTATTGTTCAAGGAAGGTAAAGTAAGAACTAGGAAATCGAATTTACAGGTCAATCACATCAAAACCACATAGCAATGACGTCATTTTATATAAGATTTCATATTAAGAATGATAACCTGCAAAACTGTATAAGTCAGGTAACTAAAACATACACAAAGTGATGAAAACTAATCTGTATCAAAGGCGTTGTCTCATCATTAATTCAGAACTAGAATCGCAGCACAGAGCCGATAACTTTCAAAAGCAGATTAATGGATCGAACATGTGTGTAAGACTTGGATATTTCTTGGAATACTTTATCAAAGCGTTCAGTTCCTACCTTCAGAGAGCTTTAATCAAACGTTAGTAAAGCTACGTTTTCTCTCGAGTTTACAGTGCATTGTAACTCATTTCATTACATTTTAATTTTAGAATTATTTAGATAACTTGTTAGTTTTTTAAAGGTATTTCCTCGTTGATAAAAAAGTGTTTTTATTAATTAGCACTACTAGCAGCGCCCCGCGGTTTTACCCGCGTTGCACCCATTCTCGTGGGAATTTCGGGATGAAAAATAGCCTATAACCTTCCTGTGGAATGTGGTGATCTATTATAAAAAGAAATATTCAAATCGGACTGAATTCCTGAGATAACCTCGAACATACAAACAAACTTACAAATTTTACCTCTTTATAATATTAGTATAGATTAACACTTTGATTAAAGGTCTGTTAAACCGCCTCTATTTTTGTGATTTTTGCTGTTCAAGAAAATTAATGTGTTTGTTTGCCCTTTGATTCGAGAAAATATTTTCTATTCGAGTTCAGTCACTCAGTCACTCAGTCACTCGACCTGAAGAAAGAATAATATATTCTGAACTAATCGTAAATTCAAGCAGTTATCAAGAAATCCAACTACTTACCACTTTATTTAAATAAAACTAATTTAAACTCGCGTATAACTTATATTGCAAATAAATAAATTCAACAGTCAGTGTCAAAAACATACGACGGATTAAAGTTTTACGTAAAATGTTATTAAAAGTTTATGAAAAATATCAGTAGTTGGTCTCTAGTTGAAGTAAAAATAGAATTCCAGTAACTGTATGCGAGTGAGTGACATCTTGTTATTCCTACCTCCTAGTTCCTTACTACAAAAAGTAATATAAAAAATGCTAAAGGTTATGAAAAAGCGCACTTGAGAGATCAGTCTAACAGACTTTTTGCCCGTCACAGACATTTCGTTTGTTAAACTACGAGTATATAATTTGTGCTGACAACTGCAGTAATTGTTGGACTGTTTTTTGTCCTCGAAGCCACTTTCAGAACGTGCTATTTTATTAAATTTCCCAGCTACAATATAGATGATCCGCGCGGTGGTTCCACCCGCGATCCAATGGATGGCGTTAGTGTGATAATTTTGTTCAGCAGAAAAATATCTTCCTCTTATTATTCATTATAGGTAATTAGTATTGTTAAAGAACGTCAAGCCTGTATTGGTTCATACACTAAGTTAAATAAATAAGCTTATTAAGCAGCGAAACATTTTCCTATTTGCTGAAAACTTAACATTCCAACCGAATCTCTCACAAAATAAAATGTCACGCGTTGTTGAAGATGCCTCGTTACATAATTAAAACGCCAAAAAAACTGTCCGGAAAGCAGTGTGTTCACGAACGTAATATACATAACTCACTAAATTAAATGCATGCGTTGACTTTTACGATCCCGACGGGACCGGGAAGTCATCCGGTTATCCTGGTTTTGTAAACCACTTCACTCCCGTAACTTCGCTGTAGGTGTTTTTTCGCCGCGTTGGATTTGAATACAGGATTACACGGGGATTGTGTAAGATGACATCGGCTTTACTTAAAACGAAACGACATTTTTCAAGTTTATTAAGAACCGTAAATGAAGGCCGGACAGGTTTTTGTTTGGCTTAATGTATTTTTATCTTTGATTTGTTTGTTTTGGCGTATTCATTTTACTTATCTAAATGGAGATTTCCACGCGGTTTCAACCTTATTTCAATGAATATGTTAGTGGTTATAAATATAATCTTTTTTATTATAAAGTTGTCATCGAATGAAATTACATTTTGTATTTATGTTCGAGTATGCCACGGTGTAGCGATGGCGACAGTGACCACAGATCACTAATGAATTTACTATGACAAACAAACAACCTTTGCCATTGAAATTTAATAATTCCTTTGATCATCTTATCAAACTTGATCATAATAAATAAAACCACAGAGACAGACTTAATACCAGCGTGCGAAAAGAAAACATATTCTCCAAGAAAAATAATCGTGTGAATCTTCAAAAAAGCAAATAAAAAGATAAAAATATTTTTCTTTTAAATCTGTCCTTAAAAGATAAATAAAAACACCATTTTATTTTCACTTTAATTTACCAAATAAAAGAGTCAGTAACCTATTCATTCGACTCAATTAAAAGGTTCGTTGAGCTTCAAACTTTTTTATTTTGTTAATAAATAGGCCTCTAGGGCGGCGTTACAAAAATGCCGAACTTATACCACCGCATCACCCTTTGTGTTTGCAATTTATGTACAATGTATTGGATCAGAGACCATTGTACCAATATATTTAGGCCCTATGGCACACTTTTTACAGTTCAATTATAAAAGGGTACTTGGACATGTAATCCCAAGTGGTTAGGCAATTTTAAACGAAAACATTGTAGAGAAATTAGCTGTTTTGTTTATTGCGCTTTTTACTAATTAATGTTAGGTGTTCAATATTTCCAATGAGATAAATGTATTTGCCTTATTTAACACTGCTAACTTTTTAACATTGTTGGTTATTTAAAGAGTAAATAGATAAATAGAGTGAGATTGTAGATGTATATTTTAGGCAATTCATATAATCTTGTTAGCAATTAAAAATATGTTTAATTGACATCAAAGATATTACATAATCTACTAGACGCGCCCCGAGGTGTTACCCGCGTTGTACTCGTTCCCACGGGAATTTCGGGATAAAGTAGGCTATAAATTGAGATGTAAGCTATCCTATCTATAAAATGTATATAATTTTATCAGGTTCTCTTATGCATCAGCTCTCTTCAACTGAAACTTTCAGTCTTTTAACCCTTGAAAGACTTAAGTATCAAGTGAATTATTTTCAAGAGACACCCACGTTCTCAGACCCCTCTCGTGGTGAAACGTGCAAAGTTACAGCGTGTTAATGTAAAGGACACAATGAATACCTGATCTGGTTTCCTTTCACCAATAAAACGCTTACACACCATTAAGTAGGCAGTTTATAGTGATGTGTTGGTTTTAGGCGGTGCGGTTACAATAATTTCAGGAGTGATAACTGTAACGCAGACAAAGGTTTAGGTTATATTCCCAATATATTTTATAGGGAATATTAAAATAGAAGAGACTATACCAATTGATAATGTAAGAACCTGGTTTTGGTATGAATTAGACCCAAAGTGTGACTGGGAGACGTCGAATGCTCCCTTAGTAGAGACTAGCAGCGTCCCGCGGTTTTACCCACGTTGTGCCCGTTCCCGTGGGAATTTCGGGATAAAAATAACAAATCACCTGCTCGTTGAATGTGGCTATCTAGTTCAAAAAGAATTATTCAAATCGAACTGGTAATTCCTGAGATTAGCTCGAACATACAAACTAACAAATTTTACCTCTTTATAATATAGATGTAATGAATAGGTATGAAAAATTACGTCAATTACTTAAGTGTCGATTTAATGGACATCTTTGAGTGTGATAGAGTGTCTTATATTGATTTGTTGTAAAAAAGCTAATGAACTTAAGTATTTTAGTTTACAAGTGTTATAAGGTGGTACCTAATAATTGTCTTTGAATGTAATGTAGAGTATTATTAAATGAGAATTTAAAGTACATTTCCTTCAGAGCTCTGCTTTGGAAGGGTGATATGCTAATTTGGTATAAACCAATCGTATCTCACTTAGCATGGAAAGTGAAAAGACACCCTTAAGGTTACAACCATAAGGTTGAGACTGTGGCTTAGGTTTATTACATTTTCAGACTTTATTTATTACCTGCGAGATATTTTAATTCACTGAAACAAAACGAGCACTAATTAGCAATTACGTAATGACTTGTGTAATGTTGTTGTAGTGAAAATAATCAGCTGTTGCCCACGGTTTCAATCGTGTTCCCGTGGGAATATATATTAATGGGAACAAATTATAGGGTAGAGGCTAATTAAAAAAACTAAATATTATGAAAATCGGACTGAAGGATTTCTGATGACTACGTCAACGATAGAGCGAAGTGGAGAACACATAGTTCGGAAGAGAGAGAGAGGACTGAAGGAACCCTTTGACCATATTTGGTCTTATTCAAAGTAGATATGTATTCCAATGTGTTAATATCATGTTTGTATTTGACTTGCACAGTAAATAAACATGTGTACTTTATGTCTCGTTTGTTCTACGAAACTAAACAAACTTTACTACTAAGTAACAGCTAACTTATATGAGTATACATACATATCACCGTAAAATTGTGAACACCGTTGGTTTGTAATCCAACTAGCAAGACTGTCGAAGCGAGCGAAGACTGTATAAGCCGTTTACAATTTAACACATACTTTTTCATTACTTCATAATAATATGTCCATAGCAAACCGCGGTACAGTTAAGAACTAAACGAAGTTGTTATTGCATCCAATCAATGACAATCTATCCACGAGATTGTCAACTGTAAAAAATACATTTACTTCAAAATAAACTCTATCCCCAGTAGATGAAGTTAGATTTTATATATATTAGACAAAATAAATTAGACGCTATTTGTTGAATTCACTCACGGTTTGCTATGAAAGTACGAAAAAATATTTGTTAAATTGTAAATGGTTTGTATCACTTAAGAGAGAAGTACTTACCGATATCTATTGTCCACAATTCGTGGACCATCTTATATATAATCTTACTAGTTAGATTATAAAGCGACGGGTTTTTATCATATAACTGTAACATAACATCATATTATATGTTTGTAGTCTGCAATGACAGTTGTGTGAGCAATCTATTTCTCTAAGGTTGAAGACATCAAAGTCAAATTAAAATCGTTTGTTCAATTACGTCTTCAGAGAGGCACTTTCAATGCTTAGACTGACTTAATAATATTCATCAATTAAGTTACACGTGTCGGGTTAATTTTATATGGAATGTTGAATATAAGGTAAACGATAGGTTATCTTGTACGTAACATCTTGTTTAATTTATAATTTTCTTCGGAAAATGTTCAAATTCTTATAAAACGGTACAGAGATACTAATATATAGCAAAGCAACACGTTTTATTGGCACATATAAATAAACGGTATTTTAAACTTTGCTGTAACGTCGCTGAAATCATTTTTTTTCATGAAAGTAGTGATAAACCTTCTTCTTGAATCACTTTGTATATTGGTGAAATCCAGATGACAATCCGTATTTTTTGAGGAAAGCAATTACATACAGACAGCTTTTGGAGCCTTTGTTTCATTATATGTATAGTTATTTTACACCTTTCGATTGGAGTGTAAAGAATTTGTGTTACTATAAAACCGTTCAATTTTTTTAAACTACTTTTTAACTGACATCAAAAAGGAGGTTATCTACGTTTAAGTACAAATATGTATTTAATAAACGTACCTACACAATCTTATTATTTCAACTGTAAATTCATTTGGCAAAATCTAGACTTCTACTTTGCAATAGATAGTGTTATATCACATATCATACAAGCCTATCTATTCCAACTATCATTGCACATACTAAGCCTTACCACAGTGAACAGCTGTTCCGTGTGGTTTAATTAATTATTGCTGAATATGACAATCATCTAGCAGTTTAGTTAAATCGTGTCGAGAACAATTTAGCTTTGAACTCTCACCATAGCCTCTAGCGTATTAAGTATATATATGTAGATTACCGCTTACAAAAAAGTTAGTTTTACCTCTTTATAATATTAGTAGATTCGTTAACCAAAAAATAAACTAAAAATGTCTACCTACCTATATTCCGTAAAAACAGTAAAAAATGTTTCAATATGACATCAAATAGTCGTTTCAAACGAACCAATTCGATGACATTTTTATTAAAGTAACAAAAATACGAACACAGCGGTAAACAAGGGTAATGCAATAAAATAATAATAAATACTTTTTGTATACCACCTGTTCTCATTTACATCATTCAGTACATAATTAGGTAATATACTTTTAAGATATACCTTATATTGTAAAGTCTTTACTTCCCTACGTCTCTCGTGGTGTATTTTGACTTGGCGATTATAACTCATAGCGTTAAGGAAGCAACGTGCAGCTCTGCTCTTACTTGGATGGGTGGCCGATAGTGGCTATCTGAGAGCTACCACTCCTTAATAAATGGTCGGATGATCAGTCCTGTTTGTTTAAATCGTTAGATCATGGTTGGCTTCTAACCTAATTATAAGTTCAAAAGCATTTCCTCCTAAAACTATTATCCGACTCATAAAAATATCAGTACTCTAACAAGGCTGTTACATTTTAAACGATATCACAAACATTACTACACGTTCCATCATTTCCATTAAAAAAAATATTCGCAGTTCGCGATAGAGTAATATTTTTATATGCATGTAGTTTTCCCTGGAGTTTCACTGAGGTTACCTACATCAAGAAGATTAGATGTCACGAAATAATATGCGCCCATTATTTCCGCCCCGCCCCACGGAAATGAGGGAGAGAAAAGATTTGTTTATTCTCCAGTTTATGTAAGTTTCTGTAATAACAGCCGGGTCTATTCTATTATGCTTTGATTAACAACTTCTTTTGTTTTTAATAATGCTCTATCTCGTTTTTAAAATGAAACCTCTTTCTTGGTCTTTTGTGTTCTTTTTTTAAATTAATTCGATAGTGTTTTATTCTTTTGCTGGTGGTTACCATTATAAGACCTAAAACTACGTTAAGCCCCGCGACGTAGCACTTTTGTATGAAACCGCGCGGGTGCCCGCTTGGGACGGGGCCCGCGCGTGTGCACGCGACGGTTGCCCGTCCGGATGCTTAACGCAGATTCAGGCCTTAAGGGTAAGAACAGTCAAAGAATAATTCAAGTGAGGCCTTAATGGTTTTTTTATTTCTATTTATGTTATCAATGATAACAAAATAATTTATGAAGTCCCGAAATTACGACGTTCAAATACGTTTATTCTTTCAATCGCGATTCAAAACTTAATCGTATTTTATTTCAATCACGATTCAAAACAATTAGTACTATGTTTTTAATAAAAGTATAAATCGTGGAAATTTATAAACTTACTTCATTGCGAAGAACAAAACTATCCAGAGTTACTTCTCAAGCATACAAATTAATGTAAACGCAAAACGATTTCAAGGCGCGAGGTCCCTTCTCAAAGGCATCACGTGCCGAAGTTTTTCGTTATCAGTCAGTTGGTTTCTGAATAAAACTTTATTTTCGATAAAGAGCTCCTAACGAGTTCTGACTTTCACATGTTAGTGTTGGTTTAGGGCGCTTACAGACTAGCGTTTTTTCTACAAACGGTTCGATATACGCGCTTACAGACAACCTAACCGCTTACACATAACTCCAGCACGGGTAGCATGACAAGTAGACATACAAATATGTCTACCATCTATGGCGCAAGTTTGACGTCATCGCGATTTTGTCTACAGTAGCTACCGCGACATACATTTGTCTTGTCGCGTACGTCATTTGTATACAAATGTCTACGCCCTTGAGCATGACGACCATATTATGTCTACGTCAGAGACTAATTTGACTTTGACATTTCAAAGTATACAAATATGTAGGCTACCCTCCAAGGTGCATACAAAGCTTGTCTTTTTCGTACAAGACATTTTAAACTTACAAAATACAATATTTTTGTAACAAAAACGAAAACAAGAAACAATAACCACAGATAAAAACGCACTGAAATGAATGAATGGCGAATGAATGAAATAGTGTTGTGACGGTGTTGTGCTTCAACAAATTTATCGGTAATCATGTGTGACCATGTTAAAAATATAATATATTTGTAAAGGGCAATATTTCTATGTCTTCCGTAGCGAAAGTTTTGTATACAGTAGAGATTTTCGCTTCCTGTCATTATGTGCTCGCAACCGCGTCATAACCCGTAGACAAGACAAAAGTTTTAACCCTATAGAGATATATGTCTACCAGTGTTCATGCTACCCGTGCAGATGCGCAAACACGGGATTTTTCAGATGTTTTGACTAGTATCAATAGTAGAATAAATAGTAGAAGTCTCTCACTCTGGGCTCACAGGTATAAGAGCTTGTAACTGAACTTACAACGAATGCAGCGCTTGACGATTACAAGTTTCGTCTTCCTCTTCATCGAGTGGATGGCCAACCTGACCAATCCTGGTGTCAGAGTTATTGAGCCGCCCAAGGCCTCTGACATGGCTCATGTAACGACTACTATTCGTAGAAAGTAACCGGGACCGACGGCTTAACAAGTTTCGTAAAAGACACGATGAGCGTAAATATGAACTAGCAGCGCCCGCAGTTTTACCTGCATTTTGCCCGTTCCCGTATGAATTTTGGGATGAAAAATAGCCTTTCCGTTGAATGTGGCTATCCATTACAAAAAGAATTATCCGAATCGAATTGATAGTTTCTGAGATTAGCGCGTTCAAACAAACTGACTCTTCAACTTTACTATACCTATAGTATAGATGGGTGGTTAGAAAATCGACCGCAATTATAACAGCATATAAAACGCGTGTTATGAAAACGCCCTTAGAGGTTTATTTGTGAAGCTTTTCGGGACGGACGCGAGATTAACAACTCCTAATGAGTTTGATGCTGGTGAAATGAAGTGAGCTTTGTCTTACGTCTAAGATGCGAATGCTCCAGATTGAAACAGTTCAACAGATCTTAGCTCGTTTCATGTTCGATATACCTAGATAGATGATATACGTAGGCAATCAATATTATTATAATAAAAATGAAGAATTTATTTCAAACGTCTTCTTCGGAATTCAAAAATCTTCGGAATTACCAGTCGGATTTGAGATAATCTTGTTGCATATGATCACATTAAATAAGAAGGTTATAGAAGGGCTAATAAATGGGCTGTAGATATAAGTATTACGACCTTCGATCAACAATACACAACTAGATATCGGGTCACGTACAAAATCAAAGCTAAATACTGTCCGCGTGGATGACGTGTGACAGCTCATTTTGTTTACTACCGAACTGAAACAGAAGTTTCAAAACAGTTCGAAGTTCAACCTAATTACAACCATGACACCTAGCAATAAAGTAGCAAATCTTATGAATAAAATAAGAGCTCACTTTTCAAATGAGGCGTTATTCAACGAGACGTATTTTTTGCGCCGACCTGACATCTAGTTGTGTATTGTTGATCGAAGATTACGACCTACCAGAAGCAACATCATTGAGACAAATTACCTTAAACAGACGTAACATGTGGCGCAATTAGGGTACCGTAACGAACTCCCGAAAGCTGTACACAAGTTTAGCCCAAACGACTAATTCGAATGACGAAACTTATGCGTAACACCAATTTGTTTGCATAAACAAGAGGCAATTAGCTCGGGAGCATAGATAGGGTCGTAGAGGACACCTGTGTCGCGTTTAGCGGTGTGTACGGAACCCTCCGTCTTAAGACTCGTTCGTGTCATGCCAGCTAGCCACAAGTATCAATTAGCAATCTGGGCCAAGCTTACACAGCGACTCGTAAACTAGTGAATATCGCTGATATTGGCGCTGCCGATGTGGCTAAGCCAATTGTTTATTGATTGGGACTTTTGTATTTATAAGGTTGCTTACGGTTTTGGGTGTAGAAAAGGCTACGCAATGACTTGTACACATTTTAGTGCTTTGTAGGTATATTGTCACCCAAAATTGGTCGATTTGTGCTGGACATCAACATGTCTTATGATGTAATTATATAAGGTCATGCATGCAACATGCATAGCAATACAAAACACAATTTGAACTTTAAGGATGGATTGTAAAAACATTCTCAATTTTATGAAACGCCTTAATATGTTTAATTTTAAACAGTGTTCTATTTCGTAATATAATTTGAAAAATACAGTTTTGGACGAAAAGCTATTATGTTTAAAACATATTTAGGTACTAAATATAGACTTAAGTGTTATTATGCAATCCGCCCATAACCTTTTAAATTGTCATTGCCAATTACAAAAAAGTTCAAATCTAATTTTTATATGGTTTCTACTTGTCTTATTCTACGTGCATAATGACAGGTTATCATTTTCCACTATCCACATTGTATTAAAACAATATTACCTAAATTGTGTACCAATAGTTACGTCATAGCACAAAAATATCTAAAACTTGTATCAACAAACAAGATCTGTCGTATATCATAGCAAGTGTGACAGTAACAACACATCCAACTTTTATTGCGTTTGAGAACATGCGGTGATACAAAACATACGATTGATTGGTCGCGTTCAAATGTTTGACAATAAACATATTGACAATATGACGACAAAGTTTATCTGTTTCAAACGTTTTATGGGTTTCAATTTGTATCTAGATAGATAGCTATTTTTGAGGACACTTCAAAAAGGAAGGTTCTCAATTCGATGGTTTTTTATGTATATTAGTTGTGTATTGTTGATCGAAGATATTTCCTTTATGCATAAACAAGAGACCGATTTTGATTCGACCACTAAAACATCAACTTGATACTCAACTTGACACTTATGACACTCGACTTGACACTCTTGACACCGTGATTTGACACTCCATCTAACACTTTCGCATTTACATAAACTTTCGGAATTGCTGAACCGTAACCGTATTCGGACGAGCATTCAAACGCGCATCCGCATCCGTACACTCGTGACACTCGGCCTGACACTCGTACACTCATTCCAATACATGTGACACTCGACCTGACACTACACACCCGCATACGGAATCACAATTTATATTTTTATTCATATTTTGACACTGCCCAAGTGTTAAATCGCTCCGCCTAACTCTAAACAGTTCTTTTGCTGAAATAAGTAGTAGGTAAGTAAATTCATTTATTTAACTTAACAACAACTCATTGTAAAGCGAGTATAAGTCCTCTTTTTGGATGAGTGAATAGATGCCGCTGAAAAACGCTCGTTAGCAAAAAACCTTCTAATTTGGAGCGAACGACTTGTATTTCTCAGGTCTTTGCCGTCCGCGTTAAAGAATTTTACAATGAAAACGTCCGACAACAATACCAAAAGAACATCGTCGCTGTTAAGAGGAGTTTGTAAGTAATAAACGCAACCAATTATTTTAATTAACAACCTCTCAACTCATATTTTAAACGTACTTTGTAAAGAAAGATTTTATTGTCCTTAAATATTATGATAAGAATAATTTTATAATATTAAATGAATACAGGGCGACTTCAAATTGGTAATACAAAATCAAAGTTTTGCACACGTTTGCCCTACACTAAACACCTCCATTAGGTCTCATGCTTTTAAAATAACCAGAAGTATTTTTTTTGTTAATTTTAAATTATCCCATTTTCTTTGGCTTCATATGGCTACCTTACCATTAATTATTATCTTACGTTGATAACATCGAGTGACAGGTCTGGCAGTTGACAGTTAGGTATTGAATGTGGGGTAAACACACTTCGGGACTGTAATTAAATATTTTATTAGAAAATTATCAATTATTAAAGACAGCTAATTTTAACATCGGAGTTAATTAATTACAATACTTAGCATTAATGAAGCCAAAATCAAGTGTTTTGTATTACCAATTTGAAGTCGCCCTGTATAAGTGAAGTGAGAGATAGAGAGAATAAATAGTCAATTAATGACAATTGTTATGGTCTACTATGGAGGCTAACTAATTCTATTACCACCCAGACACTCAAACGTTAACAGCCAACAACTATGTTCGCACATTCTATCGATACTTGAGCATGCGTAACCTCAGCTCTTGGCAAGGTAGCTGCTATCAATAACCGATACAAACATGGCTGTCAAACAGACATTTCATTAGATTTGTCTCTGCCTACCAACATCGTGGTCAAACTAACATATTCCATTTCCGTGATACATTCTAGTAGGGATATCCACACCATTATCTCAAGTAGGTACTTCCATAACTTTTCTTTACAGTAATTACTTACAAACACTGAGCTTCCCCAAAAACAAGCCAGATTTCACAGACACTTTCTACACTTGCGCTAAGTGGCCATTCAGGAGAAGTAGATCGTAAAAATCTACGACGCACCTAAGCTAGGTATATTATGTATATGTAATGTGTAAAGTGAGACTGGGTATAATAATTAAAGCCGTTGTTTGTTGGAGGTTACAGTAAAGGGTTTGGGATGTTTTATTTTTAACATTCTGGCGCTAGAGATGGGTGTCATAAATTGAATATAATACCTATAAGATATGGATCGCCTCGGTGGTCTAGTGGTATGTGCACTCGCCTGCCAAGACTGAGGGTCCTGTGTTCAATTCCCGTGTCGATCGAAAACAGGTTTTCAAACATGGCTCAGTTTTAGATCACCAACCCGCATTAGGCAAGCGTGGCGATTACGCCTAATCCTCCACACTGTACTGATATTTTCAGTGAGATGAAAGGCCTTTGCCCAGCAGTGGGACATTAAAGGCTAATACTTTGCTTTAATTTAAGATATACGAGTAGATAAGCGAATTATTAAATCACTAGCCCCGCCTCGAGGTTTCACCCGCGTTGTACCCGTTCCCGCGGGAATTTCGCAATAAAAAGTAGCCTATGTCCTTTCTCAGGCTTTGGACTAACTGTGTACCAAATTTCATTCAAATCGGTTCCGTAGTTTTGGCGTGAAAGCGTAACAGACAGACAGACAGACAGAGTTACTTTCGCATTTATAATATTAAATAAATAAATAAATAAAAAAATAAAAATAAAATAAATAAAATAAAATTAATAAAAGTTAGGAAGTTAGGATTAGGATAGGATTAGGATTATGTAAGAATGAAAATAGTGAGCAAGTACGCCACTTCACCTAATGTCTTGAACAAGTATTCTACAGCTGTAGATGCTAGCTACCATCTGGGATTGATTGTGATTTCACCAACCTCGGGTTTTGCACTAAGATTTATACTACAGTAATGTTCGAATGAATCTACTGTCAAGTTCATACTGGTTTTCATAGGAAATCGATCATATACTAATTCTATGTAGGTACATACTTCTATTTCGTGAAAACTTCCAGATTAGCACCGTGGTTATGATTCTGTGGTATTGTTAACATTGTTTGCATTGTCGGGTGATTGGATTTTGATAGTGTTGAATGTTAACAGAGAACATATCTCCAAACTTCAATATGTACATAGTATAAAACAAAGTCGCATTCCGCTGTCTGTCTGTCCTTATGTATGCTTAGACCTTTAAAACTACGCAACGGATTTTGACGCGGTTTTTTTAAATAGATAGAGTGATTTTAGAGGAATCTTTATATGAATAAAAATTCCTGAAATTCTCACGGGAACGGCCACAATGCGGGTAAAACCGCGGGGTGCTGCTAGTTCTACTATTAACTTTCTTTTTCGAAATATATAATTTTGTTTGTATAAGGATCACAAAATGTCCTTTATATATATACTAGCAGCGCCCCGCGGTTTTACCCGCGTTGTGCCCGTTCCCGTGGGAATTTCGGGAATTTTTTACATAAAAACCTTCCTCTTGAATCACTCTACCTATTACAAAAAACCGCATCAAAATCCGTTGCGTAATTTTAAAGATTTAAGCATACAGACAGACAAACAGACAGACACGAAAAAGAGACGACTTTATTTTATACTATGTAGTGATATATAAAGGATCACAAAATGATAGTGTAAAGAGTTTCCTCTTCCGTATTCTATCTTCTATTCCGTATTCAACCGTCGTTCATTCATTAATTTCAAGTAGGTTAGTGGCCAATCCTAGTGTCGGAGTTTCATTCATATTTAGTAGGTTAATGACCAACCCTGGTTTAGTTACACCAACTAAAGGCCTCCAACGTGGTGTAACTTAGTTGCCGATGTGTTCGCAGTAACCTTTGTCGCCTAAATAGGAGATAACTTATGATTCCAATAATAAAAAGACATTGCTGTTAGCATCAACTGACACTACACGAGAGCGCGTGTCGTTGGAGTTTTCTCAAAGATTGAACTCGAGGCCAACAGTTTAGATTAGAAAAGTTCCCGCCACCGGACCGCGACCCAACAAATTGCTTTAATAATACAACACATTTCCGGACTCGGCTAAAATCTAACAAAAACACCCGCACTATTACAAAAGCTCTCCAAAGGGACAATCGGTCTTAACAACTTGTCTTATACTACTTGTGTATTATAGTATGAAAAAAGACAAGTTTTTTATTATTTTTTATGATACGTTTTATTTTAATCTCTCTCAAAAAGAAGGTATTATTCCACGTGTATCCTATATGCAAGTGTGTGTGTTTATCGCATTTTAGTTATTTATGTGTGAGTGTCTTTCTAACAAGCTATCTCGTGCTAAGTTACTTTGATGCGGCGTCGGATATCATCACTACATACATATTATTAAACATAGTCCCCGGCCGTGTCTGTCTGTGTGTTCGCGATACTCTAATACTACTGCACGAATTTTGACGCGGTTTTTTAAATAGATAGAGTGATTAAATAGGAAGATTTATATGTATAAAAATTCCTGAAATTCCCATGGGAGCCGGCAGAATGTGGGTAAAACCGCGGGGCGCTGCTAGTGAGTGAAAAATACCAAACCTAGCATAGCAAAGCTTTCGTGTACAAACGACTATAAACTACTTTTTCTTAGATAAGTACTTATAAATATTTTCATTCAGGGTTTTTTTACAATGTAGTTAGAATGAGTTCTATGATATTAATCCAAATAGTATTGGAAAATACTTAACTTTCACAAAACTGAAAATTTAATGTTGATTTTCAGTTTAACGAAATCACTTTTTAGTAAGTACATATTCATTTATTCTAACTGTATTAATCAAAGTTCACATTTACATAAAAGGTTTTAAACATTCAATTGAATTGAAAAGTAATCTCTTGAATTTTATTAGAAGTTTATCAAAACACTTTCACTGAATACTGTCCTCATATAACATCTGTGTGGTCTTTGAAAAGGCGGAAAAAATATTCATAAATGGAAACTTTTTGGTTTTGATAATTTGCGGGTATTTTAATACCTAATCTACGGTTAGAAGAAGTTTAATAACTACATATTTATGCAACCTTTTCTAAAATTATGTAATTATATTATATTGTATTGGCCAGTCCTAACCTACCCATTTTAAGAATCCCTTATCCCTAAGAAATCTTTATAGTTTTACCATAGTATTTCTGTTCCGTCAATTTAGTGCCGTGTTGTCCGATTGGATAGTTGCATGACCTGTGTCTATCTTCTAACATTATATTGATTGATTAGAGGCCAATTTAAATCTACTATTTTTTTACTGCCAATAGGCAAGCGTGATATCAGTGAGAGGACAAGTTTGCCTAACAGTGGAACATTACAGAATAATACATTATGTTACTTATACTGTATATAGTCCTATTGCAGCGGCTGGGCAAAGGGTTCCCCCAAACGTTTTCAAACTTCTCCTTACAGTCTCTCTTCTTCACTTCGCGCTATCCCATCACTCATGGCCGAATGAGGCATGGTTGTTTATCCCACGTAGCCTCGACCAGCACCTACTTACTACACAATTAAAAATAACCCAAAAATCACAACAAACGGAACCATTGTTACATCACTAACGCAATTTATCCGTCACCCATCAAACTCTTTCGACGGTCCGTCTCAACTTTGTTTAAACAAAGCTATCCAAACAGAGTCGCCTCTTATTATGTTACAAAAGGGCCGGTTAAAATAAACTTTGACGTTACAAGCACACCTAGCTACTTGGACTCATTGTTTTTCGTAATTTAATCAATTCAAAGTCCCTATTAATCTTGTTTTAATTGCCTATCTGTGAAGGTACTTGTGTTAAATAAACAATGGCTTATTTTACTAAGAGGTAAACAGCTATGTTAGAGACCCTTTACTTGTACCTGTTTAGATAGACATCGAACAACAAAATGAGTGTTTCATTGCCTTAATTTGTGTGTTGAGTCTAATCGGATGGTCAAGTTCGATATTAATATAATTTTCTCGATAGAAAAAGTATTAGCCTGTAATATCCCACTGCTGAGCCTCTCATTTCATTGAAGATATTTATTTCCCAGTAAAAACCGCATAAATTAGATTCCTTAGGTTAGGCTTAGGGTAACACGTAGGGTAGGTACTTATAGTGCGAAACGTCTCCAGGCACAATGAAGTCTTATCGACTTTTCCGAATTGTAAACTTCTAATTAAGCTACTTGAAATTTATTCCCAAATTTCGTTGCAAAGCCCAGTGGTTTGCGTACTGTACTGTAAGTAGGTCAGCGACGGAAAGTATTCGTCATGTCACGTAGCCGAAGTGCCGTATCTAAACACAAATGGGTTTCACCAGTTGGTTTCGGAAGTCACGTCCTTGTTCGAAACTTATCGCTTCTGATTAGATAACATCAAAACTTTTAACTTAAATATAAACTTGTATTGAATAAACAACATTATGTATTATATATTTACTTAAGTAATTTTGGATAAACTTCGTTGACATGTATGTTTGCGGTGCAATTTGTTTGGGCTCCTTTAATTAAGACGTTATAAATCGTCCTGTTCCTCAGTCCCCTTCACACAGACTACGGCTGCTGCTTCAGTGTTCTGTTAATGTGAAAATCAAACAAACACAATCAAACTGTCTAGAATATTATTAAATCCGCATTTAATTTACCGATAAAGAACGTTATTGTGGCCGCTTAAAGTTCCAGATGCCAACTACCCTTACTATACTTATCTGTTTTATGAATAAAATTTATTCATATTTCTCAACTCCGCTGAAAAATATTCAACGTTGTCACAATCCAATCTATATAAAATGAGCATTGTATCATTAACTATAATGATAAACCGAAATTTGCTCGAACACGACACTTGATTTAAATTTTAAAATGTAAATCTGTAATGTTGCATATAATCCGGCGCTGAACAGCCGGCGACCGCAGGCACCCATGCATGGTTAACAAGCAGCCATCGATGGAAGTCACAAGAGCGCACTTTGCATGCACCGACCTTCTTTCTTATACGATCAAATATTATATAGCGGCCAAACTACACGTTCGCCTTCATGAATATTTACTGCATTGCTCCGATGGAATATGGTTTTAAAGAGAATTCATATTCTGGCATTGAGCAGCGTCCAAGTGGTTGCGGTAGAATGGCGGCGGAAATTTTTGAATCATTCCCGTAAGACAAAGAATAATAGAATATGGATTTTCTTTTGGCACTGAACGTGAGCCGGCGATTAAAAACTGATGAGTTTGGAAGTAAAATATTAAAGACTAGTAACGCCTCGCGTTCTCACCCGCGTTGTATCCGTTCCCACGGGAATAAAGTATACCCCATGTCTTATACTGATGTCCAACCTATATTATTGTAAAGTGAATTTCGAGATAAAATGTATCCCATGTATTATTCTGTTATCTAACCTACATTTTTTCAAAGTAAAAGTCTCCCCCAATCATCGCCAACCCTCCCTGTCCTTTGCGAGCACCCACCAATCGCCTATATTATTGTAAAGTTTCATCTAAATCTGTTCAGAAGTATATGCGTGAAAGTGCAACAAACATTGTTATATACTTAATTGTAATATTTGGATAGGAAGGATATAGGATACTAAATCTAAAAATTGATTGAGTGAGTTGGCGAGTTGGCGTCAGGCGTACACAACAGAATGCAAGTGAGTTTTTATCTTACTCTAAATTATAATGAAACTAGCGACAACTCGCGGTGTTACCCGCGTTGTGCCCACCGGAATATCGGAAGAAAATGTATCCCATGTGTTATTCTGATGTATAACCTATATTACTGTAACGTTTCATAAAAATCCGTCCAGTAGTTTTTGCGTGAAAGAGTAACAGACATACATCCATACATACATACATCCATCCTCACAAACTTACGCATTTATTATATTATGTAGTAGGATTGGTTCTTTTGTTATCGATTATCGATTACATTCGTTTGCATTTCTGTGTATTCAACTGATGGAATCGGTAGTGTTGTTATTCCGTGACGTGAGTTCTACCTTCGTGGTGTAGTCTGTGGTATGAGAATAGACTATGTTAAGTCTGTGGTGTTACGCACTATGACAGATGACAGTTGTTCGATAGAGGGATGTGAGCTGGTTTGGTAGTCTGTGGCAGTGAGTGAGTGAGGGAGTCTATGATAAGTAAAGATAGCGTACATTAGACGTGAGGGGACGAATGGAGATGGTTGGAGGGCGATTACATTGGAACGTAGATTGGAGGAAGGATGGGTTGACGACATCACGATCGTATTGCGAATCGAGTATAGGATTAGGAAAAGATTCTATGGCGTGGACAGGACGACTATGGGGTGTAGGGAGGTCGTTTAGGTTCCATCAATTAATTGAATCTAGACGTATCCTAACTGTAATCTGTAATCCATGATGATCGTGTGTAAAATACAAGCAATGTCATTGTAATGAAGTCCTGTGAGTTATTATTTCAAGATCAAGACCTAGGAATCCTAAGATATCTGATGTGACAGTATAATGCTCGTGCTTATCCTGATGTGACATTTCCCCGACATCAGAAGTGGGGTAAATATCGCTGTTCGCCCGACGATTTTGTAGGTACAAAAGTTTTTACTTTCCAGAGTGTTCTTTTATAAGGAAATAACTGATCTTAGTTCCTGTTCCCCTGAACGTTATACGACCAGCCCTCATATGAACAAGGAGAAGCCTATCATTTCACAAATGTTATCGGAATATCAAACAGCAATTCTATCGTAGATTTCTTACGTAGGAAAGTAAGCTTAGTTACGTGGAGTATAAAGGTCATATTTGAGCTTAGGATAAAGTTTGCTCCATTCGTTTTGTATCTGATGCTTGAAAGTGAGGAGTTGTGTGGAGCGAGTGTTTTTCACGGTCTCATTATGTGACGATTCGTATTCTGAGACGATTTCGAGTTACCAATATAGGAGCAAGTTTGATCTTGGAAACTTACACGTTTAAGACTAACTGTGTTCCGATATACGAGTTCGTATATTGATGGTTTTGACATTCAGATTAATGTGGTCTAGTTTTGTTAAAGTTATTTGTAGAAAAATGTAGGTTTTACTGGATTAGTCGCATTTATGTAACTTCTTTTTGGATTTCTTTTTTGCCATCATATATAGTGAGAAATATAACTTATACACTTTTGTAAATATAGATATTTTGATATGAAAAGGTTCTAAGTAAGCTTATGTTTCCATCGGTTCCTTTTCAGTTGATACCCTCAACCGGCGTAATAGTTACAATTAATAAGTAACTAGGTATATGTTCAATAAGTAAGTTTTGCTGGTTATTTCTACTTATATATTCTTTACTTTTAACAGTATCGTAACTTTAAATGAACTGATGACACAACCATCGAGTTTGACAGACAAAGGCTTTGATCTCAAACTATTGGTCACAAGTCGTGGTCACAAGAGACGTTGATTAAAACTGAACTTTTTCATGTTTTCGAGCGTTGTTTTCATTTGAAGCGACCTGATTGGAGTGTCTCTTTCAGTCTGTCCAGTGTTTGTTATTAGAGAGTTATTATTTTGAAAGTTAAAAAAGGACTTTCAGTGTCAGTAGTATGTAAAATTGTTAGTTAGCCGATAGTTTAAAGTGGTGACATTTACAATGAACTAACTAATCCAATGGAATGCGTACGAGCGAGGCAAACCATGACATGGGTGACGCTTGCGTTACTTGCATTGATTCGCCGGCTTGCGGAGCTTGTAAACTCGGTCACTCGGAGTTAATTCGCAACATAGCAATGTAGCATAAAAGTGTATCGTAGCGAAGTAACGTAGAAACGTAGCGTAGCATTGTAACACGTTGACACGTTCACTTGGACATTTTTGTTCGTAGCATCGCAATGTAACATAGCGTAGCAAGTTATCGTAGCAATGTGCTTCGTTACTACGCTACGTTACGTGTAGCGTAGTAACGTAGCATAGCAACGTTGCAACGTAGTTAAGCAACTTAGCATGCAAGTGCATGTAAAATACCTGCCTATCAGTCACTAACTTACCTAGATAGCTATCCTATTATGGTAAACTCAGGGTATCATGTTAAATCATTCCGAACTTGGAGTTAAGTACTACTTAGTTGTGTGAAGTTGCAGGTGGTCTGTGGCTTGACTTCGAACTAGTTGTTAGATCAAATTGCCACCAACTTAGTTGATGCCAAGTTACGAGCATGGGAGGTAAACATTTGATCTATATCACATGACTTAACTATCTTTATTAATATAATTATGCTGAAGAGTTTGTTCTTTAGACGTGTTGATGGTCTCTATTTGGAGGTGCTGATCTGAAAGTTGGAGGTGAGGAGATAGTTGCAGACAACTTACAGTCGAATTTGAGACATTATTTTTGTATGTGATAGCCACATTTAAAGGGAAGGTTATCATACTCACGGATACAACGCGGATAAAACCGCGGTGCGCTGTTAGTCATACTAATATAACACTATGAATATTTGTGAAGTTGTGTTTGTTGGACAGATTATTATATTTCCTACTTCTGTTTTTAGAGTAGGCTTATATTTACCGTCATATTTTGTATTTTCCTAAAAATAAAAGTATTTTATTTGATTTGATCAATTCAAAAGAACTCTTCCAAGAAAAAACAGAAAGATGAAACTGAATAACACGAAATTTCTTTTATATTCCATTCCATGATTCAAAGTCTAAGGAAGACAAATTACTTTTCAAAATCAAATTTTGTAGGAAAGAGTGGCACATGAGTTGAACTTATGCCAATATTTTATTTAAATCGTGCAAAGTTCGCGCCCCACTTGAAATACTGAACGGATTTGTAATGAAAAGAAGGAATCATTTGTTTGCGCTCCATGTTCCATATAATAATACTTTATTGTTACTCCCTTAGATATATTTAGAAGGGAGGATAGCTATCTTTACCCAAGTCCACAGATAGCTTGGACTCTTTAAGAATAAAATAAATTTATTGGCAAAAAAATAAAAATTAACGTAATGATTTTTTTTTAATCTTTAGGCTTGGTAGGTGTAAGTGCCTGCTTCTTAATTAGGTGAGTACTTGATATCATTACTTAGTACTTAAGAGTTATTTAGACAATATTCTTCGATATCTTAGGTTTCCCGCTTCCCGCTACAGAGCCCCTGACTATGTACCTAAATTCAAGAAGATTAGTGGCCAAACCTGGTGAAGTTTTAAGACTACCTGAAGTCCATAAGTCCGTCTAACGGTCGATACCACCAGAAGCATCAACCTACCATGCCCTCAACTCTGGAATCGGATGTATTTTTAGGCCACTTACCTAAAGACTTTTGACATGGCCAATTCAATATGATTTTAACCGCTGAGCGACAATTTAACGTGCTCATAAGCACGGTAGCGGTCAGTTGCCGGTAGTGGTCAATGCCGCCCTTCCAAGCACTGTCTAAGGCGCTTGTTGCTTACCAATCACCGTGACGACGAGCTGCAACGACGAGCAACGACTGGACGAGCAAAATATAATTAGGCTAAAAAACTTAACCAAAGAAGAACTTGACTAAAAGGGGCTTTGATAATACAGCAAATTTGACACATAGACTGTGACTATTCACATATTTAATATCTTTCTAAATATATAAATGTACTGTACGTATGTATGCCATTGAACTCCGAAACGGCTGGATCGATTTGAATGATTTTTTTGTATGCGTTTGGGTGGCACCTTGGATGGCTTAGATTCACACTAGCGACATCTATTAGGTGGTGGCTCCTATTTTTGACCCTGATGTCAAAGTTTGAAAAATGACAGTCAAACTAACACCGTAAGTACGCTTTATCTAACAGTGATCTTATTGTGATCTTAACAATACTTATAAGTACATTCCATTGCGATGTAACAATAAATCCGTGAAACATTTGTACGTGGTGCGAGGAGCAGTGTTTGGAACTTGTTATTTCCGTCGCGTCATATTTTACGCCGAGCCGCAAGGAACAGGTGGGCTTAATATCGGTTAATTGCCCTTTGTTTTAACAAAATAATGATTTTAAACCAAACTTTGTTAATAATGTTGTATGGTTTTGGTGATTTTTTATGATTTTTCCTTTTTTTGTTGGTGTGAGACGAGAAGGTAGGAAGTAGTAAGTTGAAACACAGTGCCACTAATTAACCTACTTGGTCTACAATGCGTATACTGAAGTAATAAGTTTCATAATTAAAAGAAAATCGAACTTTCTTAAAAAAAAACAAAATTTACAAACTAATTAGAACTGAAACATAGTTGACAACGCTCGTTGATAGCTTAATAACATCCAAGATAATTATCTAAATAAATATCATGAGTGTTGTCTGTAAGTTGTTATAATTAATCATGATTCAGAAGTTCCTAGAAATCACTAAAGATACTACAGAAACAGCCTTCTTATAATATAATTTCACGTGTCATCATAATTCCTAGTCCGAACAGATTCTTCGTAATATATCAGGTAACCTAGCTCACCACCCGGGGTTCAGATCTGTCCGGAATGGAAGATATCTCTAATATTTTACGGCGCCATTCCTTTCGATAAGTGTTCTTCTAGTCTTCCTATTAGGTAGATATAACTGCCTATATTAGGTAGTTCTTCTATTGTTTCTTAAGGAATTTAAAATGTGAACTAATATGGTTGACTTTTGATGGTCTTTACTTAGCCACTTTTTTCTAGCAAAGCAATTCCTCGTACAAAGAAAAGAGGTATAATGAGTATTCCATTCTTAACCCATCCCAGGAGGAAAATTTCTATAGAAGGTCTGTCTGTCTGTCTGTTTGTCTCTACAGAATTGTCTTTGGTTAAAAAAATTGCTATTTTAGTTCAAAACTAATCCCATAAACTTCAACAAAACTTAAATTTAATACCTTTATATGTACAAATAGTGAGCCACCCTCTCTTCGCATTGGGATATGGAATTATTTACATTACAGGTACAGGCTAATGAGGTATGAAAATCAATGGCTATGTATGACAATGCCCTTGCTCCGAAATTAAATATATAAGCTTGAAATTAATAGGTATAGGTATAGGTGAAATTAAGTGCTCGAGACTTGAAGTACCTACTTAATATAGAATAGAATAAACCGTGTGACCTACCTATACCTAATATGAACCGTATGTGAACTTAGAAGTCTAGGTTTCCTATCTTAGAAATCTTAATACAATGTACTACAGATTAAAAACTATTCAAAAGTATTGCCTGGTATTAACTACCATAGCGTTACAAAATTCCCAATCTGTTACAAACTGAAAATAAAACAAATGACAGTGCAAATTCTAGAACACTACTATTTTAAAGGAAGTCCCGAAGAAGCACTTGAGCAGCCAATAATAAAGGCAGTTACGCGATGCCGAAGGATTTTCCCGTCGTGTCTGCGACATCGATTTATCAACAGTGTAGACTTGCCGTGTTTTCTGAAAAACTCCGATAAAGCTGAATTAAAAGGAACGGAACTAACATCGAGGTGCGAATGAACCTATTGTTGATGCAGGTTTCATTCATGTTGGAAATGGAAAATTAATTATTTTTGAACAGTTTTGTGGGCACTATAATTCTATTGTGTAGGTGTAATGAGGTAAATATTTTATGGCGAACAGTTTTGTTGGAACATTAAAATGGTGCAATATGTTAGTTAGACTTTTTTATAATAAGAGTTTTGTAGGTAGTGCTTGGTATGTTCTTTTGTAGTTAATAGATATCTATGTAGGTGGTATCAATATATTAACTTATTTGTTGGTAAATGGGTAGGTTAGATATTACATTAATAAGTGGTGTACACGTTACCTAGCTATCTCTTATAATCTAACTACGGCGAAGCCTGACTACGGGCTACGTCGTAGCTAAACCTATTTTGAAATTATTATAATACGGGTACAATTTTCCGATGGCTATTTTCCTATTTAGAATTTGGTATAAGTACCTAAATAAAAGGTAAATTATATGATTTGCATCCTAACCAGAACCTTAGATACCGAATACTAGACAAAAGATACCTGACCTGAATTAATAGGAAGATACCTAGGTTACCTAATTATGTTATCTTACTAATCTAATTGAATTCCTATACCATAACTAATGGTTTACCTAATTAGAGTCAACTGAACCGTCTCTTTGATCTAAGTTGATACGACTCGCTTGATTAACTCTCGTAGAAGACAACACCTAAATGGCTATAGTAATGTGCAATCCTACTAATATTATAAATGCGAAAGTTTGTGAATGGATGTATGTATGTTTGTTACTCATTCACGAAAAAACTACTTGAAGGATTTGGATTAAACTTTACAGTAATATAGGTATACATCAGAATAACACATGGAATACATTTTATCCCGAAAGTCCCGCGGGAACGGCTATGTCAGCGCGCGGCTAGTGTGTAATAATGGTAACACTATGTAAACAAATACTTAAGCGGGAGCCCTCGTATGACTTCACCTAACGATGTTAACCCATCATGGTTGATTAAGCAACGCTTCGGCCATTGGTTAGGTTGGTAGCCGTTTGTTAGTGGGCTTAAGCACCTCTCGCTAAAACGTTAGATTACTGCATAGTACTCAGGCATATTGCAATGGCAAACCCTTAAAAAACACCACACTATAATTACTAATAATGCAACTGCGAAAACTGAATTATGTATTTCGTTCAAAGAACGTTACGTTGGAATCATTATTTTCATTACATTTTCGCGTTTTTAAAAACCACACTTGAAACTTCAAATCACTGCAGAAACACACGCAACTTGTAATTTTACAATACCTTTACATGCGTATTACATTTCAATAAGATACAACTGACAACATTTTTATCTACTAAAATCGCTTAAGATAAATCGCGAGATACAAACAGGAAAATTAACCAAGAAAATACGAAGCAAGTTTTCGTGGCTTTTTTATTCATCCACCTACTCCCGGAACAAGTTTCCCATTACAAGATTGCCTGAGTCCACGTTAATTGCCTATTGCACGAAAGTATTACCTTGTCTTACAGTTTTATTACTGTGTTTAGGCTCAAACTTAAGTCTAGCTATGAAGTGTTTAATAAAAAGTTGCCAAGGTATAAATACTTTCTCTGCTTAGACCAGTTGGTTTTTTAAGTACAAATCTAATAATTTTTAAGGTAACTTTATAATAAAGTTAATTAAACGTTACTTTATAGAACAGCGTACAGTTTTATCATGAAGAATACAAACATAATGCTAATCTCATCCCCAAAAACCTTTGGCTATCTTCCCCTCAAGAAAATAGCGAAACGCCTATCGAAAAATAAATACTAAAGTACGCTTAAGATTTTATTGGTATTTATTTGCAATCTGTAGCTAGGTATTTCTTGGACAGTACCTGTACATAAATGAAACTCGCTGATAGTGATATCTTCAGTAATACGCACGCACCTAGGTATTACCTAATTTCTCCGCTAGTTGATATTACTGGCGCAAAAGGTAGAATCTACTAGCATGTGATCACGAAGCAAGCTTCGCAAGATTTCCGATAGGTACTTACACAACACGCAAACTAACGAAGATACACCTATTGATAAAGAATAATAGCCCTTTATTAGACAGGTTATTAGGACCTACACTCGTCCCGTTTCTCTTTATACTGCTCACCAGTTAATAAAGGCACATCTATGCTGTCGACATCTGTAATTGCACTCTAAGCATCAAGTCTGTGCTTTGTTAGCGCACCAATGAGCCTTCCCTTTATTATTATTTCCGTCGGAAACACACCCCTGTCTCATCCCCGCTAACATAATACGGGTAGGTACCGAATACCTACATATTTTGGTACACTTCCTTTGTATTCCAATACTAGCAGCGCCCCGCGGTTTTACCCGCGTTGTGCCCGTTCCCTTGGGAATTTCGGGATAAAATGTAGCCTATAGCCTTCCTCGATAAATAGACTATCTAACAGTGAAAGAATTATTCAAATCGGTTCAGTAGTTTCTGAGATTAGCGCGTTTAAACAAACAAACAAACAAACAAACAAACAAACAAAACAAACTCTTCAGCTTTATAATATTATATTCCAATATTTGGAAGATATTTGTTTTTCGTACGGAAATTCTTTTGTAATGAGCAGGGTAGAGAATAAAGCCATTGCAGATAAGAACAAACGGGAGTTTATATTATTGATTATAGGTATGTACATATATGCCAACGTATTTATCTTTTTTTAACGTCTCGGTAATCTAGTGGTATGTGCACTCGCCTGCCAAGACTGAGGCCCGGGTTCAATCCCCAGGTCGAGCGAAGACAATGTTTCCTACTTTTCAAACTGCTCGGGTTTGAAATCGCCAACCCGCAGTAGGCAATCGTAATGATTACGCCCAATCCTCCTCGCTGTACTGATATCTTCAGTGAGACGATAGGCCTTTGCCCAGCAGTGGGCACAACAGGCAATTTTTTTTTACAGTAATTAAATAAAATTCCTGATTACATTTTTGTTAGGCATAATCATAGTAAAAGCGTTTGTCTATAATGTCCCACAGTTGGATAGAGGCCTCTCATCTCACTGAAGATATTAATACAGTGAGAAGGATAAATAAATAGAAAATAACTAATGTTTGTTATAAAAAGTAGTACTTAATATATGAGACCACCTAAAAAACTTCCTAAAAATAGGCACTTTATAAAGGTTTTGTGTGAGTTTAGAAGGGAATACTATGATTATACATTACGAAGCTCAACTCAAACAAGCTATCAAAGGAAAATTCAGAAGCAATAAGTACGACTAGTATCTAGTATTAATATTAAACGGGTAAAATAAAGGCCAGAAATCACCAATAAAAGTCAACATTTATTTTACATTATAACTACTAATCTAAATATAAACTACAAAGAACTATTTTGTTTTCGCTTGGATGTCAGATAGCTTTGTGGGATCAAACTTGTAAGTTTTCTGCAGCGGCCCTTTGCCTGCTTTCGTGAAGATCATTTCATCAATCCTCTGCCTTTCCGCCATTTCTTTGGATATCTTCATGTTGGTCCAGGAATCCTTAGCCCCTTCTACGAAGCTCTTCTTCTTGATAGGCAAATTACCAGGATCATGTTTCAACAATTTTGGTATTTTAAAGTAATCTCGCACAGAAGGTATCTTGAGGACACTGACTTGTATGAGAGAAATAAAGTTACTTGACACCCAATAGACAAGAATGGCTCCCGGGAAGTTGATTGTAAATGGAATCATGACCACAGGGATTGCTCGGAGTACATATCTCATCGTTTGCATGTTAGATGAATCAAGACGAGCTCCATCTACTCCCATTTCAATTGTTGCCCACAAAGTAAGACTTGTAACAACGGGGAGAATGAAAAATTGATCTGGTACTGTCAAATCTGTAAACCACCATAGACCGCCATATGACATACTTTCCACAGGACAGTTGGCCATCCCTCTAAGTCCCATAAAGAATGAAATGAACAGTGGTGCTTGAGCTAATGGGACAATCATGTTCTTCAATGGATTTAAACCTTTTTCTTTCATAAAAAGCATCATTTCTTGGGCATACCTGGCTGTTTCTAGTTGGTTGCCGGTTTGCCTAGCTTGTGTCATTTTGAGTTGAAGCATCTGTATTTCTGGTAGGTGGTTGTTCATGTTAGCTGAATTCCTTTGAGCAATGATGACCAATGGGAACATTGCTACTCTGACAAAAACTGTTCCAATAAGTACTGCACCCCACCAAGGGACGTCTAGGGATATGTGGAGGTATTCTAGACATTGCTGGACCATTCCGACGGGACTCCAACCTCCTAGACCGAGACTAGCGAACGTAGGCTCGCCATTGGGGGCCAGAGCTTGTACGGCCTCCGTGATATCAATAGTGGACGGCGCATCTGGCACTGGTGGAGGTTCAGGTATTGGATCTAATATCGTACCTGTTTTCCCAATGTCACTGACGCCAGTTGAAGCAAATCTCACTGAACCAGCAGATGAGCAAACATAATAAACCCTTGCTTTTCTAACCTCCAACTTTTCGGTATTTATAACATTTACGATAGCGCTACGACGCCCGTGGCGGCTTAATAATTTGAACATGTTGGAAGCAAGGCGATAAGTGTTATTTAGACACCAATTATAAAATTAAACTAAACAATAGAAAATATTATCACTTCCATGTATTTTTATTACGGCACATTTCTGACATTGACAGAAAGATGATAAACCGTGAATGTTGAAGTTGAAAACATGTGTCGAACAGTTGTTTATTCATCCATGAATTGTATGCCATATAAATCACTGTCACTGTCAAAAATGACAATAGAAGCATCCATTCATTCGTCCACCATGTGTGTGGTGTGAGTGATTGCAAAGCATGGTTAAAATTCGTAATCGTAAACATACATTAATAATAAAAGTTAAACAAGACATTACAAGATACATTAACTGCATTTGTATGAAACTATAACTTTTTCTATTCACACTGTAAATGTTTATTTAGATTTACAGACCAACCATGGCTAAACCATCATTTCCGTACAAGAAAATAGAGAGGGCTGTTTTCAAAAAACCGTCTTCTATACTCACAGAAGATTCAATTTACTGGCGAAAGTTACTTGTAAGTGCCACATTTAACGTTAAGGAGTTGTTTATTGCGATATTCTCTATATTATTTACGATTTCTAATATGTATTTATCACTTTCAGTCGCCGGTTTTGGTCAAAGAATTTGGGGCTATTGACTATTTGGACTTCAGTCCAGTAGAACCTTACTATTTCGCAGCTACGTGTTCAGTCAGAGTACAGGTAAACACTATATACATTTATTAATACATTATTAAACCCTCATGTATGTTACTTAAACTTGCTGGACCTTTATTGAAACTTAAACATAACCTAATTAAGATCATAATAATAATTTAAAGACACGGAAAAATACCTATCGTATTTTATTTGAAATAATAATTTGGGATAGTCAAGTGAGTATATATAGTACAATTTTATAATTCCAGTCCAGGCCCATCTTTTTCTTTAAACTTATGCTCACTTTAAACTAAACACCACAACACATTTTTTAGTACCACTTCACATTTCTAATTGCAGATCTATGACCCAATAACAAAAGCGGTAGCAAAAAACATTTCAAACTTTGCACAAACAGCCTATGGAGGCAGTTTCAGAGGGGATGGCAAGTTATTAGTGGCTGGCAGTGAAGATGCGAGCGTCCAACTGTTTGATGTGGCCTCCAAGAAGGCCCTTAGGGTGTTTACCGGCCATACAGGACCTGTAAGTATTTCAATTACAATATTAAAAACTTTACAATCAAAGAAATGAAATATTTAAGAAGGAACATAATACATTCAAAAATATGATAAAACATGTTTTTTTTAAATATATTTCAGGTACACAGAACATTCTTCTCCAAGGACCAGCAATCAGTTCTCAGTTACTCTGATGACAAGTCAGTTTGCATGTGGAATATTGCAACGGAACAGAAAACAGCCACATTCAGTGAACACACCGACTATGTAAGAGCTGGGGCTACCAGTCCTGTCACTCCAAACCTCTTCATTTCAGGGAGCTATGACAATACAGTCAAACTCTATGATTCAAGAACATCTGAAGCTGTTTTAACAGTCAACCATGGCAGTTCTGTTGAGTCTGTCTTGTTTCTACCTTCAGGAGGAATATTCATTAGTGCAGGAGGCACAGAGATTAAAGTATGGGACATATTCAACAATGGAAAACTCCTATCGAGCATTTCCCAACATCATAAAACTGTCACTTCTCTATGCCTAGCCAGTAATAATAGTAGACTCATGTCCGGGTCTTTGGATAGACATGTCAAAATCTACGATGTTGGCACTTTTAAAGTAGTGCATAATATTGACTACCCTAATGCAGTACTGAGCATGGCCATATCAGAAACAGATGATATCCTAGCTGTAGGTATGATTGATGGAATTATCTCGATTCAAAGGCGGCCGCAGCAAAACCAAAAAAAGAAACACCAGAAACAACAAAAAGCCTCATTCAATTTTGCTCCTGATAATGTGCCAGAAAAACCTATACAAATGAAACGCAAGATAGATAAAGTCATTGACCCAATGTCGGGCCAAAAGGACACAAAATCTTCAGATGCAGAAAGACATCTTAGGAAAATGGAGTTTACTAAGGCTTTAGCTGCAGTACTGAAGTCCTATATTACATTAAAATATCCAGAAAGAACAACAGCCATAATACAGGAGCTGCTGAGAAGAAAAACGTTTCATGTAGCTCTTGAGGATCTCCCAGAAAGAGAATCCGTTGCTCTATTGAAATTTTTCAGGAAAAATTTAGGAGAACCCAGATTTTGTAGAACTGTTATTGATGCAGCAAATGTGTTTTTAGATGTATTTGACAAACAAATTGATACTTTTGGTGAACAATTGATGATGAGCTATAGAGGGCTTCAGAAAGACTTAAAAGAAGAAATTGAAGTTTGTAAAAAAGTGTGCGAGCTAGAAGGAGCATTGAGTTTGTTATTAGCAGGAGCCCAAACTAGTACAAATATATCTACAGAAGTAAATGATATATTGGACCCTTCATTCAAAGCCCAACAACAAATTATTATAGATGTTTAAGTACCTAATAAAATGTTATTATTATTAAGTAAGCTTCTTGTGTTTTCTTTAGCCACCATGTTTGATTGAAAGAAATATTCTAAGGGGTTAGAAACATTTTTAGGATTAAAAGCCTTCTAGTTTCCCAGTCCAGAGTGCTTAACAATAACAACTGGTAAGTCTACTGCCCCGTGTCCTGCATTATGGAGGATTTGTGGAAAGTTAGTGCATGGAAGCGCTAAGTACACTTACTGCTTCTCTATTTCGTGGGTTAAATAGTAGTGGCTGAAGCTGGTCCAATGGTTTTAAGCCACCCTTTTTCATATTAAATATGTCAGACCATGTGGGAGGCCTTTGGGCAGCCTAAAACCTACAACACCAAGGTTGGCCACTAACCTATTCTTACGAAATGATTCCTTCTTCTCGAGGCAAGATGGTTAGGTTAAAAACCATCTTGCCTCGAGAAGAAGGCTGAATCAGTATTGTCTAGTCGCACACGACAGCTCCTCTTATACATTTGGTACGTCCCTGCCGCATTCAGTTATTAATGTGCTTTTTTAGGTCGCACTCCACCCAGGCTAGTGTCTTTTTTGTCTAAAGGTAAATCGGTTATCCCTGCTAACAGGTAGGAAAGTAATTTTTTGATTACGATATTACGATATTACGAAAAATTCCTCGTATAATATCTTCATTCTTCTCATCATGGAGGTAATATTAAATTACTATAAAAACTTTCAATCAAAGTCATGTGTAGCAATATTCGTTTTACTCTTTGCCAACAAAATAAAATGTCATGACATTGTCTATGACGAACTGTCAAATTGTTGTTGAATGTCGGTCAGGCAGACAAGAAATGACGTTCGTTTTGCAAAAATAAAACTAAAAATATACCAAAATGTTTTAACTTGTGCATATATTTTTAATAATATGCAATGACGACTTAAATTACATCACAATTGTGTTAATTTGGAAGAAATGTTTGCGAAACGTGTTCTCTAATTACATCTAAACTTGAGCAATAAACTTGTAAGTTAACTTCAAGGGTTTCCGATTTATGTTAAAATTACATTTCTGTTTTAATGAAAGCAGTTCATATAGTATATTAATTGTGCCTTATATTTTAACAAATACCGTCAATTACTTTAAAGGTCAAAGTGTAACAGTGTTTAAGGTTGTGTTGATGTAAATTTTTTTTAAACCAGTCTAAAATCAGCCAAGCAATGGATGAAAGAAGAGTAGCAGATTACTTTGTGGTCGCTGGACTGCCTGAAAGCCCGGAATTGCTTGACGATTCGGACTCTGGACACTTGAAAGGATATAATTGTAAAGCACCAATCACTGACATAGGTGAGTCTAATTTTATATCTTTATTTATTGAAATGTTTAATGATGAATATCTACAGTTTAAATGATATTTCTGGTTCAAATCAGCATTATTTTTATAATACATATATTCCTTTAGGGATATTGTTTGTTTATTTTGAACATCACTTTTTTAACCAATGTTTTACCCTTAATTTCTTATTTCAAAGCAATATTGATCATATCATAAGTCACCTATATAATTAAAACAAGTAAACACAGGAAATAAACAATATTAAACTAGTCAAACATGGCTCTAGGTTAACTCATGCTTTTAATTATTATTATGATCACAGCTTGCATAAATTATTTGTCTGAAGTGTGTAAATAAGTAATGACAAACATCGGCACATGTTTTGAATATAATAATACTGAATTCTAATTATTTATCTTATTATTGTATCTTTACTATGGAATAGGATAATCTTGGTTTGGTATGCTATGCATTGACCATATATTTCTGGATATGATCTTCTATCATATCCTACAGTCCAACAACTGTGAAGTTCTTAACCAGAAAAATATGATATTATAATGAAGACTGATAATAATGTAAGAATGTAAATCTAAACATTAGTTTGGAATGATTGTTTACTTATTTTTAACTAGCCGTGCCTGGCGGTTACCCGCGTTGTACCCGTTCCCGCCGGAAATTCGGGATAAAATGTGTCCCTTGTGTTATTCTGATGTATAACCTAGGTATATTACTGTAAAGTTTCATCCAAATCCATCCAGTAGTTTTTTCGTGAAAGAGTAACAAATATCATAAACATACATATACATCCTCACAAACTTTCGCATTTATGATATTAGTAGGATAGTATTAACATTGCACATTAGTGGAATCTGTTATCTTGGTTTAATATTTACATTTTCACTTACTTACATAATATTAAAAAAAATGGAATTTCTGAAGTTTCTAGGCTTTTTCCTAGAAAGATGAAACATACAGCTATTTGTTCTAAAATTATCTGTATCATAACATTTTATTTACCAACTTGATGATTAATGTTCAACCAAGTTATTGAGTAATGTATTACTTTGCTCACAACTGTGGTTTCTTATATCACGTTACATGTAAGTGTAACTGATATCGGGTGATCAAGTTTTATATCAATGTTTATATTGTTATGCAGCTCAATATCCCATGTTGATAGCCTTTGCGGAGAAATATATGGTGAAGTAAAGTATTACTGCCTTATTCTTAAACAGTATTCAACTAAAACACTGTTATAAAGTGTTTTGTCTCTTTTGCTCTTCGGAAAATAGCGTATGTTGGATAGGGACAAACCATTTGATAGTTAAAATGCTGTAAATGAGCCCTTAGCCTGTAAAGTCTGACTTTTGAGCAAAACTCTCTCACACTAAAGATATCAGTACAGTCAGGACGATTAGGCATAATCACCACATAATCATCAAATATGTGGTAGTAAACTTTAATTACCACTACTCTGAGACATTATAAGGATAATAAAATAAAATAATAGTAAATAATAAAAGTTCTTGGTCAAGCTTTACATGGTTTCCAAGCATCTAGATGGCTATATCATAAAGGACAGGCTAATACTTGCCTGTAATGTCTCACTGCTGGGCAAAAGCCTCCTCACTTGGTGGTGCTTGAGAAACATAATAATTAGTCATTTTAAAGCAAACTTGAACATTTGATGGATCTTGTCAAGCAAGACGTTATTTATTGTCTTGAGATTGTGAAGGATGGTATGATTGGTGAAGCATGTCGTATTTCAAGTTCGATCATCGATGCTGTCTCTGGATGAATGTGCGAAATATCAAGCATGTTTAATAACTGTTTAAGTTGACCCTAAAGTTTAAAAATTATAATTTTTGGCCTCACCTATTTTTTACCCCTATAGAATTTCGGGATGTAAAGCATGCTGAAGTTAATTTTTTTTAGGGTCTTAATGATTATTGTCAAAAAGTATTTTTATTCCCTTGTCTCGCAGGTGTTTATCAGTTTTAAGTTCCACATCATTTGCATCAATATATTACTATTCTCTATCTGTATAACAAGTTGTTCAGTAACTGGTCTAGATGTTGTTGTTAGTTGTCTAATAAGTGGAACTTGTTCAATCTAACTCTTTACCAACTGTGCTACCCTTATTAGGAGAAAGGAAGTAATGTACTGTAATTAAATGAAATACCTACTGTGATCTTACATAGTTCAGGTAGTTGAATAAATTATAGTTTTCTGCTGAATACTTAGTTTTTGCGGTGACTACTTGCGAGCTATTTTAGTCATTAAATTAATAAACTTAAATCATTGTATAGGTACTCTTATAAAGAAACCGTAATCGCAAAACAAAAATACTTAATAATTACCTACCAGTAGTTTTGGTCATGTCTCGCCTAACTCATATATCACTGAACTTAAAAATATGTAACCATGTCTCTAATTTAATCACCATTATATTTGAGGTGGTACATATAACGGGATATACCTAACCGTAAATTATACCTACCTAGATATTTAATACAAAGTCTACTTTGTCTTGTACCTTGTACCTATTTAGTAACTAATCAGGTACATACTACCAAAACATAACCAAACATAGAATTAATATTTAATCAGCACCCTATTTTCTTTCGTGACATTTACCTCACACATAAATCAACGCAATACGGCCGGAATTTGAAATACCATTCAAAATATATCCTACTAACATCTAAATGTAACATGCCCCAAATATTTCCTCTGACCACCCAAATTAGTGTACAAAGGGCCGGTTAACGTCGAAATATTAGGGTTTCTTCAAACATGTCGGCTTGGTAGAAGTTTATTAGGAGAAACTGCATTAAAGCGAATGATTTTTCTGACATTTTGGCAGTATTCAATCAGTTATCAGGTGTATATTTACACACTCTGATAAATATTTACATACATATATATATATAGTAGTTAGTTTTCTATTACACCTAAGACACCGCACGAAACAAAAGAAGTCTTTAATTTATTAATTCTAAACAATTATTCTCCAACTAACTAATTTGCTCTCGCTAGCTAGGTATTATATCTCAAAAAATATCAGCATTAATAAAATTACAGAGGAATTGAAAACTAGATTACAGAGGAATTGCCTTTGAAGGTTAATTGAAATGAGGTCTCAAACTGTTGTGAATAAAGCTCACTGGAGAAATTGCTGCAGAAACCTGGTGTCTTGAAACCCTTTAAACTTGTACTATTAGTTATTATTACTACTGCACCTTTCTGCTGATCACAAAACCTGTCGCTCCTGTACATGAATGAAGAAGGATATGAACCCTTAAAGTATGAAGGGACATCCTCAAACTATGAAGGAATTTTAGTTATACTCTTGCAGTTGATCGGAGTCTCAGAGACCCTAAACTAATAGACAGTTGTATGTAGACATATTGACCTCAATGACTCACAGTCAATTGATAAACAATCATTAAACGAACTTCAGAGTTCATTGCCGTTGCGAAGACGTCGTCATCTTGATGTCTGATCAGTGTTTATTGAAATAAAAATAAGATGCATTTGTTTATATTTATTGTAGTGATTAAAGGAGTGGTCCTTGGTTGGGTATGTTGGTACCTATAATAATACTAACACATTTTTATATTTTAACGTTTCAGAAGAGGTGATTTTTTTACATAACCTCGCTGTCCCACTGCTGCGAAAAGGTCTCCACCAATTCCATGTATCTCTTTCCAGTGTCAACTCCTTCCAATCCTTATCAAATTCGTCCAGCTCTTAAGATTTAAAAATGGAATCCTGTAAACATGATGAAGTATCTTGGTTGTTTAGTTAACCCAATCTTCAATCAACAATACACAACTAGATGTCGGGTCGGCGCAAAAATACGTCTCGGTGAATAACGCCTCATTTGAAAAGTGAGGCGTTATTCTCACTTATTTTATTCATAAGATTTGCTACTTTATTGCTAGGTGTCATGGTTGTAATTAGGTTGAACTTCGAACTGTTATAAAACTTTTTTTTTCAGTTCGGTAGTAAACAAAATAAGCTGTCACACGTCATCCACGCGGACAGTATTTAGCTTTGATTTTGTACGTGACCCGATATCTAGTTGTGTATGGTTGATCGAAGAACCCAATTAAGTAAGCAAGGTCCAGGTATCAAGCTGATAGTCCCGATTGTTGCAATCGTTAGTCCATTTAAAATTTTTGACACCAGGGTTGGCTACTACTAGAACTTACCCAATAAAAAAAAACATTTATTACTTCAATTACAAGATATGAAAGTACAAAGTTCAAAATTACAACAAACAAAATGTAGCAATAGGAGGCGTCTCAGCTAATGCCGTACCGAGGTACCGAGGCCGACGATGTCTCAGTACAGCGCTGGTTTTCAGACTACTGCTAGTACTTCAATACTAGTAGTCAAATCAAAATAGGTTAATCAATGAAGTACTTATTTGTTGGTAAGTATTTTACCAAACTGCATTTCATCACTATCACTACATAGTATAAAATAAAGTCGTCTCTGTTTCCTGTCTGTTTGTCTGTATGCTTAAATCTTTAAAATTACGCAACGGATTTTGATGCGGTTTTTGTAATAGGTAGAGTGATTCAAGAGGAAGGTTTTTATGTAAAAAAAATCCCGAAATTCCCACGGGAACGGGCACAACGCGGGTAAAACCGCGGGGCGCTGCTAGTAGGTTCTAAAATCAAAACAACAAAACCTCTTTCATTTCAAATTCATACAGTTGAAGGTTTATCAAATAACTAACGTTAGTAACAGAATGCGCATTCTTTTGTATCATGAGACGTTAATTAGTCTGGCAATCTAGTCGGCTCCGATAGAAGCTCGGCCATTGAACGCTGTTAGTAAACAAGACTAGCGATAGACGTAAACAGATATGCTAACTGTTAGTAATCTACTATTACTATGAACGTAACATTTCATGAAAATGTCTTTCTATAAAATTTGATGTTTTCTAGGTGCTCCTATTCAGAAAGGACTACCTACATCCATACTGATTTCTTAAACGTAAATGTAGTTTCAATTCAGAACTATGTACATGAAGTTTGTAAGGATGCCTTTACATTAAAGATGTGTTGCAACGTTGCCATGCTACTTTAGATATGACTAGCAGCGCCCCGCGGTGTTACCCGCGTTGTACCCGTTCCCGTGGGAATTTCGGGATGAAAAATAGCCTATAAACTTCCCGTTGAATGTGGCTATCTATTACAAAAAGAATTATTCAAATCGGACTGATAATTCCTGACATTACCTCGAACAAACTTACAAATGTTACCTCTTTATAATACATATTAGGTATAGATTGGTGGATATCAACGTTTTAACGTTTGCTACGTTGCTGTTACGTTATTGTGCTTCATTTCATCTGATTGGTGCCCACCTGCATATTGAGCGGTGGTGGAAAAGCACCCTTATGCCAAGGCACAGCTGATAAAACACATTATGTATTTTATTCACTCTGATATACGAGTTAGTTGGATTCCTATGTACAATAATGGAAGTTGTTTCGATGAGTACATAATTATTTTTCAAGATTCGTAATGTATGAAAGACGCTTCTGGCCCGTCTACCATGCTCCCGCGTTATAATACCAAGATCAATCCATTCCCCACTGTATCACCCGCAGAGTACACACGTAATATGTTACCTGGGTCCTTTCCCAAAGTCTAGAATATGTCTGTACCTTATTTCATTAAAATCGGTTCGGTGGTTTAGACATGAAAGAGAGTTTAACTGAAAGACAGTTACTTTCGCGTTTATAACATTACTAGCTGTGCCCCGCGGTTTCGCCCACAGCGCACCCGTTCCCGTAGGAAATACGGGATAAATAGTATCCTATATCCGTCTCCTGGTTCTAAACTACTTCCCCACCAATTTTCAGCCAAACCGGTTCAGCCGTTCTCGAGTTATAAATAGTGTAACTAACACGACTTTCTTTTATATATATAGATTAACATATAACATTAGTTAGGACTTAACCATACTATAGTTAGTTATAATAGGTTATAATAGGTAGAAGCCAACTCTGTTATACTATTCTAGCCGTGCCCGCGGTTTTACCTGCGTTGCGCCCTTTCCTTTTCAATTTTGGGATAAAACTATACTTTGGGATTGGCTATGCCAAATACCTGCAAAAATAATTATTCGGAGCGGTAATTTGCGAGATAAGCCCGAACATTTAAATAACATAAAAAATTTAAAAAAAACATTTATTGCCACAATTACAAGAAAAATAAAAAATACAAATTACAACTAACAATACAGCAATAGGAGACGTCTCAGCTGATGCTGTACCGAGGCCGAAGTCTCGGTACAGCGCTGGTTTTCAGACGCCCCCCCCAAAACATTACAAATTTACCTATTTATAATATTAGTATAGATAAATATGTATAATAATGTATAAGAGATTTTTTTCAACCTAGTTCTAGTTATGTTAGTCTGTCGGCCATTCCCCTGAATGTCTCGGGAGAACTAGTTTAGTTTTATTGCCTAAATCTTGTCTTGACTAGTCGGGACGCTAGGGGGCGAATGTAATGTTTTGTAAAGTTTACATTGATCTTATAATAATAATAGCAGCGTTCGCGGTTTTGCCGGTTGTGCCCGTTCCCGGAGGAATTTTGGGAATGAAAAATAGCCTAGGACCATCCCGTTGAACGAGGCTATCCATTACAAAAGTAATTATTCAAATCGGATCTTTACTTTTTGAGATAATCTCGTTTAAACAAAAAACAAACTCTTTAGCTTTTTTATATTAGAATATATCAGTGATAAAATCATAATGAATAAAGGTCAACTCAGCGGTGCACTTTTAGAATAGTTTACTTAACTCTACAAGAATCTCTATGATAACGAAATCCCTTTTTTTTAATATTTACTGCATTATAATACTAGAACCCTTAAGATATAATATTAAAAATACTCTACATTTAAAACGTATACCTTCGTGTGTTACATTATCAATACAACAAAACAAAACTTTTTACGCCCTATTTTGCGTAAAGGTTAATTATGATCTGAAAATAGAGGAAAATAGCTTTGACCGTGACATTGTACAAGGGTCAAGTGTAGTTATTAGTTATTTACACCACAACCGTATTAGCCGTGGTATTAGTAAACCAGTTACATAATTAAAAAGTTGTCGACTCACTGCTTACTAAAATGGCAACCACAAAAGTAGTGTTGTGACTGTTCGATAACCTCATAATGTTAGTAACATACTTAGTTGATAGTTTTTATGTATTTATGTACGTTGGCTTTCTCTCTATGTGTTGAACATTGCTCTATCTATAGATAGCTCCATCTTAAAGCTATAGCATCGTTTCGTATAGTTGTCTGACTTGAATAGCTATTGGAGAAGTTCTGAAACCGAATCTAAAGCCTCCGACATTGGAATTTAATTTCACTGATCCAAAACTCTATAAAAATTATGCTCTACTCCTCGAACTTGTCTGAACGAAGCCTTAATAACTATAAGCAATGATTCAATAAACCTATTTCGTATTGTAAGAGCGCAATCGTAAGATTGTTAAAATCTTGAACTTAAATTCAAGGCGATAGCGATACCAATAATACCTAAGTATTCACAATGACACCTACTTTTTGTGTAGGAAGGTCAGGTCTTGCTCTACAAAAGGCAAAAACGACCCGATTTTAAAACGAGGAAGCTTCCGATTGCCATTGTAATGTTAAATTCTACTTAAATTTACGTTTAGTTCGGTAAATAAAGAGAAGAAAATACAAGTAAATCCGTCGATTATTTCTACTTCTGAATTCTATGAATACGACCTTGGTAGTTGTAGGAACTCCGTACTTGATTTGATATAAAAACTGAACTGCTTGAGAAACGTGATCGTATATTTCACAATCACGCCCCCGTGTTAAACATTCCTGTTTTGTGGGTGACGGGTTTCGATGACTGTTCATATGATGCACATTTTATTTGTATTCTATCTACGTAACTACTATGAAGATTTAATATTAGTTACTACATTGACTTTGTCATATTTATGCATTGAAGTTTTACACAGGCTTCCTATCATAGGGTTTTCGTATACCTAGGTTATCTGTTTGAACTAAAAACATTAAAAAAAATCAGGTCAGTAAAAATATGTTTTTTTTAAACTGGAAAATGCTTTTGCGGAGATTGTTTCATACACAACTAAACCTCAGTTTTCCGTCGTCCTCAGCTAAGGGTATCCTTCCACTAAAACTTCCACCAAACTTCCACCAAAACGAAAATCAAGAACTAATGTTGCTTATTTAGGTATCCACCAACCATATTGAACGTTGCATGTCTCCACATGACAAAACTCTGAGTCACAGGGTTATCTTTTGGCACACCTGGTCGATAGCTCTCGTTGACTCTAACCAGAAAAATACCTGCGTACAAAATATTTCAAACTCCTCCTCTTTGTTCACAGGCATAGTATTCCCCGGTCTCGGCGAAACGGTTCCCAAAGATTATGAGCTGATAGAGTTCACGCCGACGAAGCTCCCAGCAGACCTGAACCATGGCTCCATGCGATCACCAGAGTGCTACCTGTGCATACGACGGGGCAAGGATCGGGCGCCTCTCGTTGATATTGGTAAGTTCTTTCGCATTTTCTGGACTAGACAGTCATGGACAAGCATGATGTTTGGAGGTATGCCTTGCAGCAATCTTGCTCACCACTTGTATCTTGCTGGTCAGGATGCTAATTAATAAAAAAAGTAAAAAGTAATACCCTGTGATGTCCCATAGCTGGGCAAACGCCTCTCATCTCACTGAAGATATCAGTACAGTGAGGAGCATTAGGCATAATCACCACGTTTGCTAAATGCGGGTTAATAATTAATATGTAACTTAATTATTTATGTTAATCGATAGTGAAATTTCTGAGAGCTACCGTGATTCAGAGAGCACGTTGAACTATCGGTACCGGTTGCTTCAATCGTTAGATCTTGTCGTAAGCTTTTAGGCGGTCTCAAAACTCCAATACCATGATTGACAACTAAACTAACTTAACTTAATTCCATATCATCATTACATAGTATAAAACAAAGTCGCGTCTGTTTGTCGTTCTGTTTGTCTGTATGCTTAAATCTTTAAAATTACGCAACGGATTTTGATGCGGTTTTTTGTAATAGGTAGAGTGATTCAAGAGGAAGGTTTTTATGTAAAAAAATCCCGAAATTCCCACGGGAACGGGCACAACGCGGGTTAAACCGCGGGGCGCTGCTAGTATATTTATATATATATAGTACCTACATGTTCTATGCTACGTTTATTCATTGTAAATAGATCCCGTGTTGTTATTCTACGGGCGATGTAATAACCACAGACAGATAGCAGTTTATCTTAAAGTAATGTGTGGGCGTGTCCGTAATCTCATTCTTTTAAATTGTCTCGAGCGATTTTACGCTATTTCGCTTCTAGTAGGCGGCCATTTGACAATTGAATTTAACAATACAACTAATGAAGGTACTTGACTAGATAGGTCGGCCAGTATTGAAAAGATAAATTACGTTGTTTTGATAAGGGTTGAAGAGAGAGAGAGAGAGAGAGAGAGAGAGAGAGTTACGTAAACTTTAAATTTTTTGACTTAAGAATGAAGTAGTAGTTGGTTATAATATATGAATTTACTAAGTATCTTTAAAACAATCCATTGTATGTATATGAAATATTATTTCAACTAATTACTTGGGGAAACATACCCCAGGTATGTAATGTCCACAATGCAAGGCACAAGCCGTTACTGTGTCGGGGTTGCGGGTCCGATTCTCGATTCTCGAAGTCAACAATATCTGAAGACATAGTTGTAGGCGACGCCGTCTGGGTGTCAATTATATATTCTTATACAGTATTTTTGTTAGATTAGACAAGCTTAGATTAGATAACACAAGCTTAGAGCTTACTTTGGGTCTAATTAACCGTGTGTGAATTTTTCCAGGTATATTATATTATGTATGTAAATCTTGTAATGATATTCCAGACAAGTAAAATGGATGTTATTAGGAAACAGATAATATTTTAAATTACATTCAACAAAGTTGGAATGACTAATATTGAATGTGACAAACTGGGAATACTAAACGTTTATCCGTTGACTTCCGTTTGTTATCTAAATTACTTTATTTATTTATTAACATTGACGGGCATTCCCTTTTATCTACGTTGGTTTAAGTATCTTATTTTGTAGACACTTTAGTTATAATGTGATTCAGAAATTATTTTAGAAACAACTAATTTTGGTACTTTTTTATCGAATATTGTGGGTAACGCTCACTTTTTCTGAGGCGTAAGACTTGGATTATTTACTAACTAGCACCTGAGATTAGCCCTTACAAACAAATAAAGTTAGAAACTTTTCCTCTTTATAATATTACTAGCACCGCCCCGCGGTTTTAACCGCGTTGTACCCGGTCCCGTAGGAATTACGAGATGAAAATATAGCCTATATAATAGCCAATCCAACACTGAAAGAATTTTTCAAATCGGACCAGTAGTTTCTGAGATTAGTGCGTTCAAACAAACAAACAAACTCTGCACCTTTATAATTAGTATAGATGAAATATTAGGTCAAAAAGGTGACTACTCTTCATTTTGCAAGGTACAATTGTGCATATACTGTGGTCTCTGGATTATATTATGTAACTTAAGACACTTGTTTCCGTTAAGGAAAACTCTCAAAATACCACGTTCTAAATTTTATCATCATTCACTAATTTCGTGTAGATTAGCAGCATATTATGTTTAAAGGCCGCCTATAGACATGGTCTGATGATTTGAATAACCGGGACCGACAACTTAACGTGCCCTCCGATACACCGTTACATTATAAAATAGAATCACTACATAGTATAAAATAAAGTCGTCTCTTTTTCGTGTCTGTCACACTGTTTGTCTGTCTGTATGCTTAAATCTTTAAAATTACGCAACGGATTTTGATGCGGTTTTTTGTAATAGGTAGAGTGATACAAGAGGAAGGTTTTTATGTAAAAAAATTCCCGAAATTCCCACGGGAACGGGCACAACGCGGGTAAAACCGCGGGGCGCTGCTAGTGAATAATAAATCAGCTACGTTTCATGACGTCATTCGTTAGATAACGATTAAAATGCAGGTTTGTAGTTAACTGTAGATTACGTCTTATCTTTGTTGTAGCAATATTATTGGGAGGCACTGTTTGTATTTTTCTGACTCATTTATGCTATAACTGGTAAGATTTATGAACCTTTTTAGCGTAAGATTGGAAATATACATTTAATTCCTAATCCCGATAAATATAAATTTCGTAGAAGTACTTCTTAACCATAAGAGCGGTGCTCTTGTCAATGGAGTTCTTTCCACTTTTCTCTATCTTCTGCTATCCTCTTTTAGCTGTTCGTATGACACGACATAGGAGTACAATATTAGTTGAATATTTTAATCTTTTTTGTACATATGTAAGTTACTCATACTCACTAAAAACTACTGAGTTTTAAGTCTATAAGTGTCCACTCTTGAGAGACTGGAAACATTAATTGAGTTGTACTCGTATATTACTACAGGATTTGTTTCTGCCCCCATAGCATACGAGTAAGTACGACAAACAATGACATGATAATAATACCATACTTTGTGTTTATTGGTGGAAAACTGGAATTTAAAGTATATACTCCTACAATTAGCACACCGTTGACCGTATTTATCATATCATGTGTCGTATTTAGTTGTGCTAATCAAAAAAAACCTTTATCTAATAGATCGGAAATGACAATAAAACTGTCTACAACGTAGAAACTACAGGATATTTTCTTGAAGATCTATAGAAGAAATCACACTACTGTGTGTGTTGATACGCAGACGTGATAAAATTTTTTATCAGTATTTTTTGCTGCCTTTGATTACTAATAGTTTTTTCAAGTATTTATAACACAATTGGATCAAAAACCCGTTGAGATGTACCTTCTATAAAAAAGAGGCTGTTATACGTTGCCCCAAATAAATTATATAAATTGCTGAAATTTAGAGCTTATGAACATGGATTTAAAGATGATTTTCCATAATCATAACTAGCTCCAATTAAAACCTATAAGTATGTACATATATATATTTCAAGGCGAATGTTTTGAGCCTCGGCTTAGTAAATTATTAAATACTAGCAGCGCCCCGCGGTTTTACCCGCGTTGTGCCCGTTCCCGTAGGAAATCCGGGATAAAATGTAGCCTATAGCCTTCCTCGATAAATAGACTATCTAACAGTGAAAGAATTATTCAAATCGGTTCAGTAGTTTCTGAGATTAGCGCGTTTAAACAAACAAACAAACAAACAAACAAACAAACAAACAAACAAAACAAACTCTTCAGCTTTATAATATTAGTATAGATTTAACCCGTATGATAAAATATTGTTTACGATAATGTACTTTATATCGACTGCATAAGGTCGTTGTTAGCTTTACAATTATGAGCCGCTAATGGAGGCTGGTTATGTCATTATTGTGCGGTAATATAGGCATCAGGTGCTGTTTGATATCTTGGATAGTTTACTATTTAAATTGCATGGTGTTATTAGCAGCGGTACGCGATTTACGCGCTTTTAATGGTTACAGGAATTTTGTAGTTGAAGAACTATGTCCATAGTGGTATTAATGGCTACATTATATCTCAAACATTAACCAAATCCATTAACGTCTCTACGTTTACAGCTATTAGAGTAAAAATCCATCTATCCTCAATGACCTTTTAAGAAGATTTAATTGAAATATCTCTTTCTATGCCTGACTGAGTAAAATTGAGGAGTGATTAGTCCTTACTGTATTCTGATAATCTTATTTTGATCACTACCATACTATGTACCACGAAATGATACCGTGACGCCCATCAATTAGTCTTTGATAAAAAAGACATATACCACCGTCTCAAGACGATAAGGCATCGTCCTCACTACTGGAATCATCAGTGAGATGAAGGCCTTTGCTCAGCAGTAGGACATTACAAGCTATTTCTATCTTTCTTTTAATACCATCTATTAAAAACCCTTTTACTTCCAGGTGTCATGTACGACGGGAAAGAGCGTCTTATGGCGGACGCTGAAATGGTACTCGTTTCAACGGGAGGTCGCCTAGCCAACGTCAACAACTCGACGGCTAAGACATTCATAACGTATAGACGGGCGCATTCGACGGCGCCGTGCAACGCGTTGGTTGTGGTCGATGTTTGTGTGATAGTGGCCAGCAAAGGGGAGGTGCCGCCGCATGCGTTCTGTATGATCGCCAAGAATTTGAATAAAGGTGATTTGGGTAACAATTAGACGTTAAGAGAGTCTTAACTACCGTCAGTTAAACTTGAACTCAGAGCCATCAATTAAATGGACAATTAAAAATTATTGACATAATTTTTTACTAAGTATTTTCATATAAAAAATATTCACTAACCTATCTTTTGTAAGGAATCATATGACGTCTCTGAGTACAGCGGTAAGACAGCATTTGTCATGTGGTCGCCTTTTATACGATTAAAATTAGAGATCGGTTTGGACTCTAATCGGGTAACTCGACTCAACCTTTTGTGTTATTATGCCCTCTTCTTAGCAGATCTGAGTTCAAAGTCCTTTCCAAATAAAAACATTTCAGGCTACAATAAGTTTAGCTAGACACCAACAATAGTCTTTAGGCGGTTTCGCCTTTTGTTACTAAGTAAAGTATTCTTTTAGAACTGCATCGCTGAATCCTCATTAAGGCTGAAACTTTCAAGCTCACTGAGGCTAGACAAACAGGGTTGCTCTTTATACCAGTCACTATCGGCACATTTGAAACTATAAGATACAGTGATCTGTCGGTACAGTAAGGAAAATTACTGGTAACTAAGTACTTGAATATAATTCCAGGTTTGATGGGAAGTGACGTGTTCCTGTGCTACAAGAAGTCGATGAACCGGCCGCCGCTCATCGCGTACAAACCGGAAGTTTTGTTCAGGTACCGAATCTCATCTTAAAATACTTATTGTTAATACAACACTGAATATTCGTATTGTTATGCTATCTCACCTTTTGTATTCACTTTGTGTGTGACTCATAAGGTTTTTGTTGAACCTCGTGCCACAGATGAGGTAGTAGTTACTGCAATTAGTTTGATTAATTTATAAGTACAGTCGGCCGGAAAATTTAAAGCATTCTTAGAAGCTATGATATTCAAACTTCTTTAATTTTATTACTCTATTTCTATAATTTTTTAGGTATATTAGTTTAAAACAGAAAATTAATGAGTTTTTTCACCTACTAAAATGTCAATGAGAATTATCAAACCTTATAATGTGACACAATACTAAAGTGAATAAAGTTTTCATACAAAAACTGACATTACTTTTTTTTATAAGTTTTTGTAACGTATTTATCTTTTTCTGGTACGCCAAGCCTTAGTAAGAGATTAGTGTGAAAATAGTAAGTGCTTCGATATTGTAGTATTTTATCTGTAAATTGTTTATTCGATAAAAAAATTATCGTACCCCGTGACCGATTAGGGTTATGTCATGTTAATAGCAACGTAGGTAGCTCCAAAACTTTATTTATTTAATAACACACGTTTGTATATCACGGAGGAAAAGTAACAACAAAGATTTTATTTGTTTGGTACTTCTTCTTCATCGAGTGGATGGTCAACCTGACCAATCCTGGTGTCAGAGTTATGGAGCCGCTAAAGGCCTCTGACATAGATGTTTGGTACTGGAACTTACCGATTAACAGACAAATTAGAATCCTATTGCTTTTACACTGAGTAAAGCTGAGTGGAGCCTTATTGAACAATATCATTTCGTAGCAATACTAGAAATTTCTTTGTCATACTTTATGTAAAGAGATTTCGAACAATGCATTGCAATGTTTTTGATTGACCTCCGCTTCGTTTAGCTCCTCCTAAAGTTTAGTCCTCAAAAAATCCTAAGAGGTAAGAGGTAAGAGGTTTAAAAAGGTAAGAGGTTTAGTCCTTAAGTTAGCGTTTCCAAGGACGCGGAGCTGAGCGGTGCGGAGGCCAATTCACGAATCATATCAAATTGGGATTGTCAATCAACCAATTGAGATTGTCAAAATCTTATAATGTACTAGCTGCCCCCGCGGTTTCACCCGCTTTGTACCCGTTCCCGCGGGAATTTCGGGATGAAAAATAAATGTTGGCCGATTCTCAGACCTACTCAATATGCTCACAAAATTTCATGAGAATCGGTCGAGCCGTTTCGGAGGAGTACGGGAACGAACATTGTGACACGAGAATTTTATATACATACAAGATTACGACCCTATAGGTGAAACGGACAAATATAAACCAATAGGATTGCATAAAATATCTGCGGGAGATTTTATGCAACCCTATTGGTTAATATTTGTCCGTTTATCCGCTCCGCCAGCTCGCTCCGCGACAATGGACAGGCACCCTATATCTGGAAAAATAATGTAAGTGTGTAGTACACAATTTTCACAATAGCGCCATCTATTGGATCGCGGGTGGCACCGCGCGGAACAGCTACATAGTTGATAATAAAGTAGTGTCTCTTACAATATTGCACTTCTATTTATAACAACATCTGCATACAGTTAATCTTTTAACGATCGTTTACCCAACAGACTGACTTATGTACTAATTGGCGTTCCTTTCATGTTGGCGCATCTAGAGCTCTAAATAATTAACACATTCGCTCGCAATAACCTTTGCTGTTCGCGTTGTATGACTTTCTTTATTTCGTAACAGTGTAATGTATAAGGCCTTATTCATAAATGTTAATTGAGTTGATTTTTGGTAAAACAGTGGTAATGTTTATTGTGAATTTTGATGGATATGAAAGTCTGAAAGAGATTGTAAAAATATGTTACAAATTTGTGTTTATTATTATTATTATAAACTTAAAAAATAAGTGCAATTGCATACTGACTAATTGATTACTTAACCACTATGAACATACAATATGCATGATATTTAATCATGCATGTTTTAATACCTATACTCGTATAGTGTATAATCAATCGCTTGGCAAATTGAAAATTTTCGTCGTCCGTTTTATTTTTGACTAGCAGCGCCCCGCGGTTTTACCCGCGTTGTGCCCGTTCCCGTGGGAATTTCGGGAATTTTTTTACATAAAAACCTTCCTCTTGAATCACTCTACCTATTACAAAAAACCGCATCAAAATCCGTTGCGTAATTTTAAAGATTTAAGCATACAGACAGACAAACAGTGTGACAGACACGAAAAAGAGACGACTTTATTTTATACTATGTAGTGATATCATATTTCAATATTATGTCAAACAAGGCTCAAGTTATATTACATAATATATTACAATGTAAATTAAGACATATTATAAGGCAAGCCTGGCTAATCAAGCTTGATCTTTTCGCCTAATGATATTGACTATCTTTTCAAACTATTTTTAACCTAAGACTTTCTTCTCCAGGTACCCTACAATAGACCGTCGTAGTCTAGTGTTTCCTACCTCCGTGCCTTTGTTCTGCCTGCCCATGGGAGCCACGTTAGAAATGTGGCCAAACAACGCAGCAACGCCAAGGCCGGTGTTTTCCACGTTCGTTTTAACTGTCGCTGATGCTACGGATAAGGTAGGAATATTATTATTTGTTTATTAAAACGCTCTGATGTGGCAGGGCTCTGATAAAAACAGCTTGAGACTTTTTTCAAAAATGGATTTACAAAAAACTTTGCCTAAAGTTTCGTCCAGATTACTACCTCCAAACATAACCTAAACTGGCACCTGTGTTCAAGAGTAATTTTTATTTTAGATTTTTATTACATACTTGACGTCGTCGCCAATGCCAAGAGGTACACTGAGATTAGAGATATACTTGCCAACATGCTTGTATTAAATTCATTTAATTTCAAAGAATAAAAGGCATATTATTATTTATTGTAGTCCTCAAATAAATATAATCTTGTTTTAAACATTCTAGGTATATGGTTCAGCTGTGACATTCTACGAAGAGTACCCTCACACTCAATTGAGTGAGTATCAAATGGAATGCATCGGCTGGCGTGCCGGCGTCACCCAAGCCACTCACTCGGTGCATGCGAACAAATCCGTGTGTCTGTTGTCGCGGTGGCCCTTCAGCGATACGTTCGAACGATGGCTCTTGTATATATTAGTGAGTATATTAATAATATACCCAGATAAATTCACACACAGTTAATTAGCTTGTATTATGGAATCTAACTCACTAATACTACTACGTATACTTGAGGCAAATGCGATATTTACTCCTTAAACCCCTCACTTTACATATTTGAGTATGTTCTATAAAACCTTACCTATATTTGCATTTCTTTCAGGAAATGTCATGGAGTAAACAGCCCCTAAATATTCCAATTGAGAGATACATCACACATTTATTAGAAGAAGTTCCTTTTCCCGAGCCTAGTATATTATTGCAGGTAAATTAATATTACTTATCGTATATAATAAATAAGCAATTGACCATTTTTATTGGTGAAAACATAAAATCATAACCAATCATAACTATTATAAAGATGAAGATTTTTTCATACGTTACAAAATGTATGGGCGCAATCCCACCAGATTTGGGAAAATAAGCGCGGACATTACGCCTAATCCTCTTCACTGTACTGATATCTTCAGTGAGATGAAAGGCCTTTGCCCAGCAGGGACATTACAGGCTAATATTACTACTACTACTTAGCGCGGTCTACTCATTTTTCACAGTAGCGCCATCTATTATAGCCATATCGCGGGTGGAACCACCGCGCGGAACAGCTACTCTTTTATGAATATCAGAGCTAACAGATTGAACCCCCGAGTTATATGTTAGCGTTTTGTCAATGACCTTACATTACCGCATTCAAAATTTCAAACTCTTTAGATTTAAACTGGTTTATTAAGTTTAAGCGACCACTACTCATTTTTAATTGAAACTACGCTTACGGATAGACTTTTTTACGCTTACGCTTTTATTTGACATTTTTATCTGGCGTTTTGGAAAAGCGTAGTTTATCCATAAACGTAGTTTCAACTCTTCAGATTTATTATGTCGTTACTAATGAATCTTGCTTACATTTCAGTTATCACCCACAAACCCCCACGATCGAGTTATAGTGACGCGCGGCGACGATCAACCCTTAGTACGAAGCGGCGCCAGTTTCAGACAACTACTGCTTAACCTGGGACCGGACAACTGTTTACTGTTGCTGGCTTTAGCTATCACAGAGCAGAAGATACTTATACATTCATTAAGGTGCGTAGTAAAGTTTAAGCGAACAGTTATGTTTACTCAAAGTCGGCGTATAAAGAAATTGGATTAAGCCTAAAAATAGTTATTATATGACACCTTTGACTTGATTGACAAAACTAAGTGTTAGTTAATGTCACATAATTAATGTGACATTAAATCTTTTAGCTGTTTGCCTCTATGTTTTTGAAGGGACGGAATAGTTTAATTATCATTAATTGTCCAATTAACTTATACTTTTACAGACCAGACACACTAACAGCTGTATCGGAGGCGGTATCCAGTTTACTATTCCCATTCAAATGGCAGTGTCCGTACATACCGTTGTGTCCGTTGGGTAAGTTTGAACAATTTCTTAAATATAAAACAGAACAAACCCTTTGTGACACAAAAAAAACTTATACATTATCATGTATTATCTTCGATGTAATTATGCAAATATCAAACAGATTTTATTTTGAAGTAAAAGTTATTACATATTACAGGAATAGACTTGACTTTAGACTTATTCTAGATTTCTAGAGCTTTACTAGTATTCAACATATTAAAAATTCTTCTGGTGGACAAAGAACTCTATTACCTCCTTTATTACGCAGTGGACAAATTTAACAGCCTAAGAAATATCACTACAAAAGGTTATCTATTTCTCATTGACGCTATCATTATACTGACTTAACTAAATTTGTTCACAGGACTAGCAGAAGTACTACACGCGCCCTTACCCTATTTAATAGGCGTTGATTCACGTTTCTTCGACCTTTACGAACCGCCCCCAGATGTCACTTGCGTTGATTTAGATACAAATAATATCACGGTAAGTTAATAGTTAATTAGTATACATTCAATATCTCATACAATTCAAAGTAAACAATTAGATATACTATATTGTCTCACTGCTGAGCATAGGTGACGTTCACTGAAGATATCAGTACAGGGTTAGCTACTACATAGCATTATAGAATATCATATTCGAACAAATTGGTTTCGCTGTACTGATTTCTATTGAATAGTAAAAAACATCAACTTACACGAAGAAAGTATAAGCCTGTATGTAACAAAAAATAAGAGCAAACAAAAACAAAAATATAATGAGAACTACCTTCAATTTATTTTTCTTTCTCTTTTCATAGATATGTGAAACACAAAGGCATATATCATTGAAATTACTACCGAAAAGACAAGCAAGAGCGTTGAAACAGACGTTAGAAATACTTCACGGAAACATTAGACCTTGTAAGTAATAATCTTCAACGGCTAGTTTTACAAGAGTTAGAGAATAGTTCCTAAACATGTATTATTTTACAGCATCACCAATACATCATTCTAATGAAAGCAAATATAATGGAGAGCCCACCACGAGTCTAGATAGAGATTTTCAAAAGAGGAAAAAGGAGGTATGTTTTATTAAGACATAGAGTACATAGAGGTCGCATATCTGTACTGATATAATAAAGCTCCGATTTGAATCATTCTTTTTGTAATGGAGCTACATTCAACGGGAAGGTTATACACGTATTTTTATCCCGAAATTTCCAGGGGACTGGGCACAATTCGGGTAAAATTGCGGGCGCTAAATTCACTAGTACATATAATTTGTGTGATTGAGAAAACAGCTCTTAACTTGACTCTTTACTATCTGCTTTCAACATTTTAAAAGCCAGCTTATGAGCTAGCCAAACCAAACCAAACTTTAGTATTAACTAGCTGTGCCCCGCGGTTTCACCCACAGCGCACCCGTTCCCGTAGGAAATACGGGATAAATAGTATCCTATATCCGTCTCCTGGTTTTAAGCTACCTCCCCGCCAATTTTCAGCCAAATCGGTTCAGCCGTTCTCGAGTTATAAATGGTGTAACTAACACGACTTTATTTTATATATATAGATTAAAAATATGCTCTGTTACAGTACGCATTAGAACTGAAAATCCAAGAAGCGTTCCTCCGATTCATGGCGGTCACTCTGCAAGGGTACAAAAGTTATTTAATACCTATAACAAAAGCTCCTACTGTCGGCACCACCGACCCTGATGCCTTGTTTCACATGGACGCGTTTTTACGGTCTAGGGATAAGGTAAGATAGTATTTATACTTGGTTTATAGCGTCTGGACAATAATTTAGTGATCAGTGTCATGAACTGAAGTTTTGACTTTTAACGTTACGGTTAATAGTATAATTTCCTTGTGGGTTTTACATTCGTGGCTTTCATCCAGAGCTTTCCTACATCAGCTACTTTTACTTTTACTTAGTATCCTCCAATCACATGAGTCGTAGCACTGTTCTTAAGTAATACTGGGTATTATAGTAAGTCAGGGATACTTTGTAACGTTATAGTAAATTCTACCCAAATCTTTATGGCAGCTAGTGTGAAACCATAACTCAATTTTATCTACACTAATGTTGTAACATTCTACTTATGTTTCCAATACTTGACTTATAATTACTACTGTTATAGCGCAGACAACTAAAACACTCAATTTAAGCAATTGCACATGATGTTATAATATCCACATCGATATCGTAAAATCTCATTATAACCTCATTATAACGCGACCAATTAACCTGGCGAGCCTTATGTCAAAATCCTCATACTAGTTGTATAAAATTTTGATATTAGGCTGGCTTTTGAAAACAGTTGGGTTATACGTGAAAACTTCGTCGAAACTACATACACAAAACTCTTTGGTAAGATCTCGCTCGCTCCTGATTGGCCCTACGCGCAGCTGCGCTCTCATTGGTTAGATTTTAATGGCGGCAAGTTCACTGTGACAATACACGTACGCGTGAAAAACTATTGTCAGCTTTTACTCTTGTTGTTTGATTAATTGCATTAGTGAAGATAAAGTAGTGTATGCAACTGCATATAACACGGGTATTAAAACACTCGTTACTATTATGAAACTCGCTGCGCTCGTTTCATAAACTCACACTCGTGTTTTAATACCCTTCCTTATATGACAGTTGCATAAACTACTATTAAATCGTTGATAGGTGAAGCTATTTAGCTCAATGAAAGCTTTTGTCGCATTAAGACGAATGTTAAATAATTCTACCATACATTCATTTCGAGTAGACTAGTGGCCAACCCTGTTGTCAGAGTTTTTAGACCGCCTAAAGGCCACCGACATGGTCTAACGATTGGAACAAACAACTTCTAAAATAAATGTATTTAGTGCTAACTGAAAAAAACATATACAGGGTGATTACGGGGTCGTGGAGCAAGAAAGAAGCATTTAACTTACTTTCTCCTAAGCTTTACGATAGGTTAGGACTAACAGTATACCAGCGACTTATTTTAGTCAGCAAAAAAAACTGCGATAATTCGAGATCATGGTCACCCTACTATTTCCCAAGAAATGTCAAGTAATATTAAAAGTAGGGTGACCACGCATTTTGAGTCAATAATAATTTTTAAATAAAAATACGTAAATAACGAATCATCTTTGTTTAAATTAAAATAAATACAGGTACCATCGCAATAATTTATTTACTGAGTCAGAAAAAAATGGTTGGGGTCACGACCCCGAAATCACTCTGTATACGGTCGATTTGAGAAACCTTCTCCTTTTATTGAAATCTGTTAATAAAACTGAATATTATTTCAATTACAGACACAACACAGATTCTTCAGTCTCATGATGCGAACGCAAATGTTTACCCGTTTCATTGAAGAGCGGTCGTTCGTATGTGACGTCGATCAAGGGTTGTCTTTCTTCGACGAGTGTATCGAACGGGTGGCGAACGGGGACGAACAGTTGTTGGGAATAAACGTGGGCAACACTTCGGAGAGAACCGTGTTTGTGTTGCCGCCTGATCCCCCGGATCCGGGTAAGTCATGTAGTAAAATTTTGTAATTCTGCAATACATTGCTATTTTGTTAACCTACTGTTTCGTACTTCCTACTTCGTAATCCTACTTATTTTCGACCTCGTTTTAATAGGGTCTTGGAGTCTGCGCGTCGCCTCTCCCGATTCAATAGTTGATACTTTCATCTACGTTTTATCGAGTCGAGATAAAACGCTGAAAAAATAAACGCTGAGAAGAGCCGTTTTTAGGGTTCCGTAGCCAAATGGCAAAAACGGAACCCTTATAGATTCGTCATGTCTGTCTGTCTGTCTGTCCGTCCGTCTGTCTGTCTGTCTGTCCGTATGTCACAGCCTTTTTTCTCCGAAACTATAAGAGCTATGTTGTTGAAACTTAGTGTGTAGATGTATTCTGTGAACCGCATTAATATTTTCACACTAAAATAGAAAAAAAATAAAATTTTAGGGGGGTCTCCCATACTTAGAAATGAAAAAAAATTTTTTTTTTTCATCAAACCCATACGTGTGGGGTATCTATGGATAGGTCTTCAAAAATGGTATTGAGGTTTCTAATATCATTTTTTTCTAAACTGAATAGTTTGCGCGAGAGACTCTTCCAAAGTGGTAAAATGTGTGTCCCTGTAACTTCTAAAATAAGAGAATGATAAAACTAAAAAAAATATATGATGTACATAACAATGTAATCTAACACCGAAAATTGGTTTGAACGAGGTCTAGTTAGTAGTTTTTTTTTTACGACATAAATCGTAAACCGCAAAAAAATACTGATTATTCATTCAATAACTCAAATGTAAATAAAAAAACATTTATTTCAAGAACTTCTTTATTATGTTACTCGCTGCTACGGAACCCTTCATGGGCGAGTCCGACTCGCACTTGGCCGCTTTTTTTTTGTTTTGAGTAACCACCTCGTGGCGAAAGGATCAGTGGATCTGCGTCTACGCTGTCCCCGCAGGTCCCCCGCCGGTCGCGGGCGTTCCACGAGGAGGCTCCTCCCATGCCCCCATAGTATTCGTGCCACGTTTGAATAGTGCCCATTGATTGGGATTGCCCCCGCAGACATGACGTACTGCTACTCGTCCCACGAGGAGGCTCCTCCCATGCCCCCATAGTATTCGTGCCACGTTTGAATAGTGTCCATTGATTGGGATTGCCCCCGCAGACATGACGTACTGCTACTCGTCCCACGAGGAGGCTCCTCCCATGCCCCCATAGTATTCGTGCCACGTTTGAATAGTGTCCATTGATTGGGATTGCCCCCGCAGACATGACGTACTGCTACTCGTCCCACGAGGAGGCTCCTCCCATGCCCCCATAGTATTCGTGCCACGTTTGAATAGTGTCCATTGATTGGGATTGCCCCCGCAGACATGACGTACTGCTACTCGTCCCTCCGCCTCGACCCGTCGCTGCTGACGGCGGGCGGGCGCGGCGCGGCGCGCGTCGCCTCGCACGACTCGCTCGCCGACGCCGAGCCGGTCGCGCGCCGCACGCGCCAGGAGATCGCGGCGGCGCAGAGGTAGCTACCACTTCATCATTATATCACACTAGACTAACATTTTGAGGGCTAGCTGACTGGAGTATACTCTAACAATCATAAAATCTTGACAAATAATGACAGAGCGTCAATTAAGGTAGTTAAACTCCTCCTTTCTCTATGTCTGAAAATGTCGCCATCAAAACATTTAGCCTTTTTACGTCTCTAAACGTTAATTACCAAAATTCATAAAATTCGTCACAGACAGAAATGAACGGACTCTGTGCAAACATACAGTTACATTTAAACGTGGGCAATGCGTATTTGAAAATGGAAAGAATTACAATACCTATCTTTATATTCACTGCCCCGTCACTAAACTCAACCTCTATCAAAGCTTGTCCATGTCGGAGGCCTTTAGGCGATCTAAAAACTCCGACACTAACGGCCACTAACTTACTCGAAATGAATTAATGAATGTGACAAAGCTACGCCCTTGCAGTCTCATAAGACTAAACAAAAAAACTATTAATCATACTACATTCAATTCACATAACAGCCTCCGTGGTCTAGTGGTTTGAGCGCTCGGCTCACGATCCGGAGGTTCCGGGTTCGATTCCCGGTGGGGATATCTCACAAAAATCACTTTGTGAGACTGTCCTCAGTTTGGTTAGGGCATTGCAGGCTGAATCACCTGATTGCCCGAAAAGTAAGATGATTCCGTGCTTCGGAGGGCACGTTAAGCCGTCGGTCCCGGTTACTTTCTACGGATAGTAGTCGTTACATGAGCCATGTCAGAGGCCTTTGGCGGCTCAATAACTCTGACACCAGGATTGGTCAGGTTGACCATCCACTCGATAAGAAGATTCAATTCACAGATTCGCCCGCAAAGCAAGCTTATCACCTGAAGCGTGGGCTAAGTGCTTGCTCGGCGCGTGTTACTCGCTCTACTTTCTATCACTGCCGTGTCGGATCATACTCAATAGAGGGAAGGAAATCGCTACGTTACGATCTGCTTATGAACTGTTGGAACGAGCTACCAAGTTGAGAGTCCCTTGTGATGAGGTTAGTAACATAATAAATAATTTATATCTGATTCTTGCTAATTAAAAAATGTATTGTACTTTTCTTAGAAATAGGGATATTTTCTACGCGTAAGAACCTCTTATCGACCTTGTGTCAAACTATCAAACAAACTAATATTAAAAAAAATATATATGGTATATTTTTTAAATATTAGTTGTTTGATTCCTTTAAAAAAACTTTATAATATACTTTTTCATCTTAATACAGTATTTATCTGCTTCATTTATTCCACTATCATAACATCACTCTTCTCTTTGATGCTTGGTTAACAAATACACTATAGTCTCTCAAAAAGGTTCACGTTTGAGGGTGCGTTTCCGATTACGGCGCATTGGGATTGTCAAACAACGCATTGACATTGTCAAAATCTTTTCGTAATGCATTATGATTGTCAAACAACGCATTGACATTGTCAAAATCTTTTCGTAATGCATTATGATTGTCAAACAACGCATTGACATTGTCAAAATCTTTTCGTAATGCATTGTGATTGTCAAACAACGCATTGACATTGTCAAAATCTTTTCGTAATGCATTGTGATTGTCAAACAACGCATTGATATTGTCAAAATCTTTTCGTAATGCATTGTGATTGTCAAACAACGCATTGACATTGTCAAAATCTTTTCGTAATGCATTGTGGTTGCTCAGTTGAGCTCCGGACAGCTCCGCTCCGCTTCAACAGAAACGGTTACCGTTTCTTAACGGTAACTCTTCTCCCAGCATGTATCTGTAAGTAAACACTTTCTAAGTAACTTATGTATGTTCCCAACAGGTTTGCTACAGAGTGATGATGCAGCTATGTGGTATACATTCAGTGCCAGTGTTAGCGGTACAACTTCTATTCCTAATGAAACGGGCGGGCCTACAACCTAACGCGTTGACTTACGGATACTATAACCGATGCGTGCTCGAGGCTACGTGGCCGCAGGATATGCCCAGGTAAATATAAATACTAAAGAATCATGTTAATATTATGTATTTTCTTCCAATAATAATAATTATAAGTATAAAACTAAGAATATGAATCGATAACTAGTCACCTATAAAAAAATCAGCAAAAACTGTTCAAAATCTTATAATACATTGTACACATTATACATCCCAGACATACATAATTATACAGTTACACACACCCTCATTTCCCTTGCTCATTCACAACTATCCTTTATTCTCTAGCGGCGCCCAACTCCTCTGGAACAAGCTTCGTATCGCAGTGATGGGCGCAGCATTGTTCAGAAAAGCTGGCGCGTTGAGAGCGAGCCGAGCCGCCGGCGCGCTGCTGACTACTGGCGCTTCGGGCAGTATGTATCAATTGTCTATTTATTTATGTGATGGAAGTCCAACAGCTTGAACTTAGAAATACACAATATGAATAGGACAGGAAGCCAACTACCAGAGCTCACGTTTAGCGTTGTACCCGTTCTCGCGGGAAACACAGTCTTAAAAGGCTGTTGGAATGTATCTTTTTTGTAGCAATATTCCTTTGACAAAGTTTTATACTTTTTTCCATAGTCTATCTATCCAATCCATACTATACTATAGAAAATAATATCTAAATCACTTCAAAAAAGGAGGAGGTATCTCAATTCGACTATGCTATGTGATTTTTCTAATATTCCTTTACATTTCCATGTTCCCTTGCATTTTAGAAACTAAACTTCTATTATAAAAGTATGCATTGTTTATAGTACCCCGTTTTAGTCCCTTTTCCGTAGTAATATTGTGAATGAATTCCCTGTGGCGGCAGGTAGCGGCACGCTGCCGCGCGTGCGCTCGGCGGCGGCGGTGGCGGCGCTGGGAGAAGGCGCGGAGCTGGGCGGGCTCGCGGCGGCCGCCGACCCGGCGCTCAGCAGGACCAGCTTGGACGGTGCGGGCTTCATCACTCTGTCTTGATACACTGCCAGGATAACTATAACAGAATCATAACTTACGATGTAACACCTTTATTCGCTAAATAAATTAATATGAATATAATTGGTGACATTTACTTTTTGACACATTTTGACAATGTCAAATTATAAATATTATGGTAATAGGTTTCGCAATAAGTGCTTCTTCAAATTGGTCTTAAATATGATGAAATTGTAATAGATAAGGATAAATCTAGTACAGAATATTAAATCAGTACGAAGTTTTCTATTTATTTATTTAGATCACAGATTAGACAGCACTCTAAACCTTGTTGATCTTGGTATACTTTAATATCAAATACAGACGTTTACGAATTCATAACATACATTTGTTTGCATTTGCAGGCTGCGGGCGGTCGGCAGAGGCGCGGTCGAGCCTGTTCGAGGCGCTGTGCCGGCGCGGGAACATCATCCGGGAACACCCGCAGCGCGCGCACGCGCACGCGCTCTCCGCCGCCGCCGGGATACTCATCTCAGGTCCGGATTTACACGAGGATTATACTAATTATACTTATTGGAAAACTGGCTCATCTATAATTGCGCAAAAAATTGCGAATTTGAAACAACGTTTAACGATACACTTCGCTTTTATTTCCCACTTTTATTTGACGTTTCGGCCCCTTTACACCTTGGCCACAGAAGACACTATAATATTTGTACTTAGTTCAACTTATCCCTACGTGGATCTAAGTGCTTGTCAACCCTTTTTCATGCACAAATAGCGATAACAACATTCTTGTTACGGCCAAACAAATTAAACACTTTACGGCACTTAGTTTTAAGACCGGGGCAAAACGAAGTAGGATAAATAAACTTAACTTATTCTAAATGATACTTTTTGTTGCAGGTGTCCCGTCAAACCCAGACTTGAGCACAAGCGCTAGACCCAGAAGTAATTCATTAGGTAACGAAGACGCGGCCACTAATACTTCGGCACCTTTAACTATTACGGAAAAACGACAGGTATGTGGTACTCTTATATGAAGAACTAGCAGCGCCCCGCGGTTTTACCCACGTTGTACCCGTTCCCGTGAGAATTTCGGGATGAAAAATAGCCTATAACCTTCCCGTTGAATGTGGCTATCTATTACAAAAAGAATTATTCGAATCGGATTGATAGTTCTTGATAGTAATTGAAAACTGATGCGATTTATATTTATTTAGATCAAAATAAATGAAAGTAATTAAAGTACTGATAAGTGAAACTAGTAACGTAAAAAGACTGATTAAATTGAATTAACAACCGATTTTATGGGACATATTTGAAGTTAAAAGATTTATTGATTGATGTGATTGAAGTAAATACTGACAGACTTGAAACAAAAAATACATTATCACTTCAAAACAAAAAAAAAGTATAAAAAATGACGATGATGGGTTTTAGCAACGATAATTTTACTGATATACCTACCATAAATATTGAAATCTTCTTGAGGAGTTAATATTGACAAGCCCGTAGGCACAGTGGCAATGACAGCGCTTACTGTGACAGAGGTTGCGGGTTCAATTCCCGTTGCGGCAACATAGTTCGATCGCACAGTTCGATTGATCGCACGAAGTGGATTTAAAAATCCACTTTGTTCGATCAATCGAACAAAGTGGATTTTTAAATCCTCTTCGTGCGATTGATCGAACAATGTATTTTTTTTTAATCCACTTTGTGCGATTGATCGAACAAAAAGGTTTTAAAAAATCCTCCTATACATGTCTGGTCTCCTGGTACTTTTCTGAATAATGAGAGTTTACACGTCCGAAAAAAAAAAATAACCCTAACCTACCGAATAGTACGTAAAAACAATTTTCTTCACTGATTTGTAACCAGTTACGTAAAAACAATTTTCTTACTATTCGGTAGGTATCCGATGGTTTTGAAGCACATCATTTGACCGATTTTTTTGTGCGATTGATCGCACAAAAAGGATTAAAAAAATCCACTTTGTTCGATTGATCGAACGATGTGGATTTTTAAATCTTCTTAGTGCGATTGATCGCACAAAAAGGATTAAAAAAATCCACTTTGTTCGATTGATCGAACAAAGTGGATTTTTAAATCGAATCGAACTGTGCGATCGAACTATGTTGCCACAACCTCAATTCCCGCCCGGAGTCAACAATATGTGAAGACATAGTTGTTGGCGACGACGTATGAGTCAATTATATTTGTGTATATATATGTAGTAGTATCAGTTACTTAGATTCCATATTACAAGCTATCACTTAGTTTGGGTCTTATGAACCGTGAGTGAATTTGTTCGGAAAAAAATGTTGAAAGACTAAACTTATTGTATCATTTACAGACAATACACGTAAGTCCAGACAGCCCTTCGGATCTGCGAATACTTACGAGATCGGAAAGCTTTGCGGGCGACGCGCAAATAGTACAGAACTTGCAAAGGCTATCGTTTTCTAGTGGTAAGTATTCATATAAAGACATTATGATTATAAGTTTGTTGTAGTAATCGTTCAATACTTCATGGTTGCTTAAACAGACAATAAATATAATTCGAAATTGAAAACGGCGCATTATGATGCACTAAGCTTTACTTAAACAGACAATAAATATAATTCGAAATTGAAAACGGCGCATTATGATGCACTAAGCTTTACTTAAACAGACAATAAATATAATTCGAAATTGAAAACGGCGCATTATGATGCACTAAGCTTTACTTAAACAGACAATAAATATAATTCGAAATTGAAAACGGCGCATTATGATGCACTAAGCTTTACTTAAACAGACAATAAATATAATTCGAAATTGAAAACGGCGCATTATGATGCACTAAGCTTTACTTAAACAGACAATAAATATAATTCGAAATTGAAAACGGCGCATTATGATGCACTACGCTTTAATTAATTAAGACCATATTAAGACATATATAAAGTCAGACAGTTTTATTTAACTAATGTTTTTAGAAATAGATTCCTTGACGGAAACATCACAATTAAAAATTACTCCAAAATCGGTAAACTTGTTTATTACAAGAAGTCTATTTTAGGAATAAATAATAAAAGTTTGTAAACCGTTTTTTTTTTCATAGGCACATCAAATCCAAAGTCAAGATGTTCGAGAACGCTAAGTTTTCCTGAAGAGCCTGAGAAAGAAGCGGCGGCGACTAACACATTAGATCCAGCCAAAACTTCACCTTTGAGGTTAGTACCTATTCGTTAAATATGGACACGATTTGGTTTACTAACTGAATTAATATCGATCAAAATCCCACAGTTTATATTAATATCGATCAAAATCCCACAGTTTATATTAATATCGATCAAAATCCCAGTTATTTCGACCCCGCAACCCCCCACACAGAATGCGCTCTCACAAATCACTGTCACGGGATTGTCTTGTACGATGTTAGTCAACTACTATAATTTCTTTACCAGATATTCTCGATTTGATCCCTAACGCATTCTTTTCTGTGGAAATTTCGGGATTAGAAGTAGGCATGTCTGTTTACAAGGTTAACTCTATGGACATGCCAAACAAGACAGCGTGAAAGGATTACAGAGTTTTTTTTTCACATTTATGGTATTAGTCGGGATTAACGCTAGTCTGCTTCGCGTTAGCTAATGATGGAAACAAGAAAAAGGAAAGGCATTGGCAAAAACACATATTTGTATAGTAATTCTTGTTTACTTCTGGTAATTCGTACATTTATTTTGAAGTTGTATACATCGGGGACTAGCTATATTTATCCCACTTCTGATATCGGGGAACAGCGATATTTATCCCACTTCTGATATCGGGGACATGTCACATCAGGATAAGCACGAGCATTATACTGTCAACACAACATCAGATATCTTAGGATTCCTAGGTCTTGATCTTGAAATAATAATGCCATTGCTTGTATTTTACACACGATCATCATGGATTACAAATTACAGTTAGGATACGTCTAGATTCAATTAATTGATGGAACCTAAACGACCTCCCTTCACCCCATAGTCGTCCTGTCCACGCCATAGAATATCTTTTCCTTATTCTATACTCGATTCGCAATACGATCGTTATGTCTTCAACACATCATTCTTCCAATCTACGTTTCCAATCTAATCACAATCCAACCATCTCCATTTCTCCCATAAACTCCAATATACTCCATCTTTACATATCATAGACTATCATCCCTCTATCGAACAACTATCATAGTGCTCAACACCACAGACTTAACACAGACTATTCTCATACCACAGACTACACCACGAAGGTAGAACTCACGTCACGGAATAAAAACACTACAGATTCCATCAGTCAGCTGAATTTACAAACTACTCTTAAACCTCTATAGCTTGATTAAACGTCCTTCTCCGACATATATATAAACCGGTTTCTTAAGTACTCATTTTGAATTGAAATCCTCGTGGTCACAGAAGTCTTCTGAGACCACAGTTCCTGTAAAGGGGCCGAAACGTCAGGTAAACATGTAAAATAAAAGCTCAGTGTATCCGTGTATGTGTAAAGTAATGTTCGTCCGGGCGCAGGGTGTCCCCGCGCACGCCGGTGCTGCGCGACGACCCGCTGGGCGCGCTGCGGCGCTCGCCGTCGCCGCCGCCCGCGGCCGCGGCGCCGCCCGCCGCCGCGCCGCCGCTGCACCCGCTCAGCGTCAGCCCCAAGCTGTTCCACCGCCGCTCCAACTCCTTCCAGCTCGACCCGCCCGACACGCCAGGGTATACACATTCCTATAGTACTGCTTTACCTATATTGTTTCTTCTCTTTGTATTCTAAGTGAATGTTAGCTCGAAACAAATGTGACAAAACTAAGTGAAAACGCGGTTTTACCTATCAAGTGTAATATAAACTTATGAAAATGTTAAGCAACATTCTCATCGAGTAAGATTCTTAGACATAGTATTATTAAACTAGCATTTTTATAACTATGTTCTAGGCGAAAAATCCTGTATCTACTATACGTAAATGTTTGAATACTATGATGATATTTATTAAACGCTATCATTCCAAACCATTAAAAACTGAATGTGTTTGCAATCCAAACACCTACCCCACTATGACATTGTACCCTTCTAACGCCCCGTATCGCTAGTACACCGTGTTATATCTGAGCGAGATAACCTCGATAGTTTCCTGTCGACAGGAAACTCCACAGAAGCGAGACGGTACCGGCGGGCACTGTGTCTTCGAGTTTAGTCAGCCTTGGAAATACGCTGAAAATCAACTTTGGGTGAGTTACTTTGATTGTGTTGTGTAAATTGGGCTGGACAAGTCTGCATGGAATTTAAGTTATAAATTAAACAAGTTTCAAAAACAAAATTTCTTAATTCTTTCTTAACGGTATAATAAGTTCCTTCAGTTTATTGATATCAAACGAGTTCGAAGCAATTATCAAGAAAATACAAAGTTGCTATCAAGCCCCCTTAATGTTTTCTTATGTTCCTTAATTGCGGTTCATTATCCATTTAAAGTACTTCATACAAAATAAGTTCTCCGTTAAAAAGTACATTCCTTAGAAACTGACATTATTTTGATAAATTTTTATTAGTTTTGACAACATGTAGACTTGTCTGGTAATGAGTTACTTGCTATAAGAAAATAAAACGTTGTTTTTCATAAAGTAAGAGTTTGTGTTGCTTGTTTTAGTGTTTTAATGTAATGAAAAGAAGTACATAGTTTAATAATGTGTATAATGTGGTGAAGTTTGGACGTGCACGTAATTTTGCGTGCGCTACTTAATAATGTATACGTAAACAGACAGGGGCAGACTGAAAACCAGTGCTGTAGGGTGTAACAACCCCATAGCGTACACTGAGTCTGTCCTCTACATCACCGCCACTGTACCTAGTTTTAATTTCATATATTTTAGTATTTAGTTTAAAGTGTATAAGTATTGCTTTTTTATGTTCTATTTTATGTGGTTTAGAAATAAATGGTTTAAACTTAGAACAATATTATATTTACAAAACTGTGATCTTAGATTGAAAGATCAAATTATGTTATAATCTTACCTAAAACATCAAAACACTGAAACAAGATTAGCTGTACATAAATCTGACTTTGAAACAGATACTCATGGCTATGTTTTTATTTACTCACTAATTAAAGCATGTTTTGTTTATTTTAAATGAAATTATGACTCTGTTTAGCTATATTTATGATTTTGTGTTTAGTTTTGCATTGTACTAGAAACATTGAAGATAATAGTCTATTTTCCTCGTCTATACCAGTATTATTAGTCCAGTATTGAGTATTTTATTTCACATAAGACGGTTCTTAATATCATTTCCATTCGTATGGTACTGCCCTTGGAAACACAGTCAACATTGTTATACTTTCTAATAGTCGAATTCTCTGAAAATTGTATTCAATTTTTCCTCCAAATAAGTTCAATTGAACCCTCTCAGAAACAAATGACTGCCAAGTTCTAGCAAGAGTCAAAGCTTTGACATATTTTTCAATATTTCTAGTCTATGATTGTTATTGTTTTAAAGCATTTTGCATACCATGTTCATCTAAACGCACCAATGACACGCAAGTACGCTAGCCTGTTTGTTTCTTAGACGCTATTCACCAGCGCGACTCTCCTTGAGACGGGAAAACATGAAAATTGGCAAGGCTATGATCGAGAATTACTTCAGGTAAGATTTCAGACACAGATTTTAATGAATTGAACGCAATAAGAGACTGAAATACATGAAAATATAGGATATGTAACCGAATTAAAAAATTTGATTGAAAATTACGTTTAAAGTGATAGTCAATTATAAATTCCCTTTCTCTTTTTCTTATTTATTTTTTAACTGAGATGGATTATAGCTATTTGACTCAAAATTAATACGAAAATTAGTAAAAAGTCCTAAACAACACCTAATGATAAATTAATCTATTTCGTTTTTACCAACCCTGGTGTCAGAGTTTAATATCATAGTGCTCAATACTCCTATCATATTTGCATTTGAAGTACCTTAGTAATTGAATTCTTGTTAGGTTATACAAGATATATTCCAATAAAAAACAGTATTACTATAAAACATATGTGTTTCTGTTACATTTTACGGATAAACAGCTGCATAACTGTTCCGATTTCATATATACGTACAGCAGGGTGAGTTATTTGATAGGCTTTTGATTTCAAACTCCTTTCAAATCGCCATACAGTGAAAACCCACACATTAGATTTTTCTTTCTTTTTGTTTTATATTTTTTAAGCAACGTTGCAAGCATGATTGTTGTTTTAGCTTCATGTTGTTTTAAATGCATGGTTGGATTTTTTTAGCATATTTTTGTAAAGTGTCAACTCGTCCATATTTTTTGTAAGACATTCCCACAAATTCCGCCATTGAAGTGAAAGCACACATTTGTAAATTATTAAGGAAAATTTTATGTAACCAATATAAATAAAAATTGCTTTGTGCTTTTTTCCTGGTATATTATATAAATGAAAAAGTGTATGAACCAATAAACATTGTCACTCGTATTGATCTATAAAAACAGTTGATACAACAGCGGTTTTTTGTAGATCAATTGCGTAATTCTCATAGCTTCCCCAAAATAACCCTACCAAAAATTTCTTCTACTATTATAAGTATTGATATCAATACAACCAAAAGTTTTCTCTTTTCACAAAGAATCCTTCACATCTTTTTCTCTATAGCCCAACAAGTATGGCCGGTAAGAAATCAAATGAGCTGCTACAAAGCGGTTTGAGCAGTCTTAAATCAGCTGCTACAAGCATGGCGAAGAAGTTCGATGAAATGAAGGAAGTTATCTCTGCCAATTCGACGCCTGTTAAAGGAGCTATAGGCAACGCTACGAGCGCCTTGACTAGTTTGATTAATGAGGAAGATTCCACTGATGGGTCTTCGGAGGTCAATCCTGATGGTAAGTATATTACGTAATTTAAAACTTTTTAGTTAACGCCGCACTCAGAAACGTCAATTATAAAGCATTTTTTTTCAAAAACTTTAAAGTTGAACGATAAATGTTTTGCAATACAATAACGCGTACAAAACAATCAGACGAGAGAATCACGACGCAATTCATTATAACGTAATTTTTCATACATTACATAAGTATCCAAAAATCGTTTTAATAACAAGTAAAATTTAAAACTTTAAAATCGCATAAAGGGCAGGACTGATTTAACTCAATTTACAAAACTGGCTTTCAAATTAAAAAAAACCGCATCGAAATCGGTCCATCCTGACACACACACACACTAATACAATATATACAATATTTCTAAATTAAATTAAGGAGAACTTGTGTATTTTATTATGTTACTAGCTGTGCCCCGCGGTTTCACCCACAGCGCACCCGTTCCCGTAGGAAATACGGGATAAATTGTATCCTATATCCGTCTCCTGGTTCTAAGCTACCTCCCCACCAATTTTCAGCCAAATCGGTTCAGCCGTTCTCGAGTTATAAATAGTGTAACTAACACAACTTTCTTTTATATATATAGATTAATATACATACTTATATTAATATGTTCTTTAGAATGGGGCGGCATGAGTTTCCGCCGCGCGTCCAGTGACGCCGAACTGGCGTGTACCATGGAGCGGGGATCGTTAGCGACGCTCATTTCACATTTGCCGGATAACTTGTATCCTCTTATATCGGTAAGTCAAAAATACAAAAAAAAACCCTTTAAAAGTTGTATAGAGATGTCCCAAATATTGCTTTCTTAGGCATAAATCTACAGTATACATTTTGCCCCGTGCCACGTGCACCGTGGTTTTACCCGCGTAGTGCTCGTTCCCGTGGGCATTTGGGCATTTTGGGATAAAAAAATAGCCTGCAACCTTCCCGTTGAATGTTGCTGTCCATTACAAAAATATTTAGTCAAATCGGATAGGTTTGTTTCTTAGAACTAACAATAAAACAAGCTTTTCAGCTTAATATTTTACTATAGATTTTATCTAATGTTCTGCCCTGTTACTTTTTACTACTTATTTTATTTTACTTACCACAGGAATCATCAAAGCCGGACAATCCGTCAGTAATAGTCCGTTTGTCGTCATGTTCGCAATGTCACCAATGTTTGTGTCTACTATATGATGAAGACATTATGGCGGGATGGGCGGCGGATGACTCTAATCTTAACACTAGATGTACTGCGTGCGGAAGGCATACCGTACCTTTGTTATCTGTACAGGTAAGTGTAGAGTTACCCGGTCTCTGAATGTGTCAATAGGGTATTTCACTGAAATTAAAAGTGTACAATTTTGGAAGATGAATTTAGTAAAATAACTAACATTATGATCAAAACTGAAATCAAAATCGATTTAGAAATAAGAAATTATAAGCTCTGAAAGATTCTCTCCTGTCCCGTTCTTGCAAAACGATTTTTTGTATGCGACGTCTATGGCGCTATATACGCTATACATGCTTTGTGACGTCACAGTACAAGTAGTGCTTTCTCTGTCTAATCAGCAACTTTGACCGCCTGTAACTCTGGAAATAATAGCGATATAAAAAAAACAGCGAAATACCCTATTGAGAATATCTATTGGATCTCAACAGTATATTTAACCTCTGTCATCTTGTCGGAATAGTTATGTGTCAATTGAATCTTTTCGGAATTGAGCGTGTCAATTGAGTCTGAATTGGATCTAGATAGAATAGTTAGTTGTTGGTTTTTTAAATCGTAAGCGGCTAGACGGTGGAACTTTTGGCGGTCTAAATATTCTGACACCACTGCTAAACGCTAACCAATTCGCAATGAATGAATGAGCAAATAACCTTCCATCTTTACAAGCCATCGCATGTTCTGGCTTTTAAGAACCTTCTGCCAATAATAATCGTTTGTTTTCAGATCATGCGCACCGGTCAAACACAAGCGGAAACACTCTCTGTGCCTTACTTGAATCCACTTGTACTGAGGAAAGAATTGGAATCCATTTTAGGTATTTACTTTATCCTTTTGATTACATTACCTTTCTCCCTTCCCTCTTGTTCCTGTTGAAGACAACATTAAAGACAATATTTCAGGCGATATTTTATAAGAGAAAGAACCTATTTAAAAATAACGAGGATTCTGCTAATATAATAAAATTCATCTGAAGATTTAATTTTATTTGGTTACTTACAGGTAGAGAAGGCGACTCCTGCCTCGCCGAGCCAGAATTCGTAGAGTCCCATCCGATAGTGTACTGGAATATAGTCTGGTTCTTAGAACGAGCTAACATTGAGAACCATTTCCCGGACCTACTGTGTCCCGACTTCAAGTATAGGAGCTCGGATACATTACCTGATACGGATAAATCCGGTAAGTTGGATGTGTAGGATGCTCTTAAGTATTTATATACTGACGCAATGAGACTGACGTTAGGCATTAAGTATGACATAAGACACTGACGTTAGGCACTGACACGGATGATCCACTGATATCGACGTCCCACACTGATATTGGCGTTGGACATCAAGTTTACCATCCTTTACTAACTCTGACGTTCAACTTTGCCATTGATGTTGGACCTTGACACTGAAGTTGGACACTGCCACTAACGTTAATCACTGATATTGACATTGGAATCTGACTGACGAATACCATTGATATTGATATCAGACACTGAGGTTACACTGACTGACGAATACTTGAGAACCAGCTGTTCACTGAATGAGTTGAGGCCCTTGCCGAGCAGTGGAACATTTGAGGCTAATAGTTGTTACCTGTTTGCAGGCTGCGTGGTGGTGTGCGGGTGGGAGTGGGCGGGCGGCGAGGCGGGCGAGGCGGGCGGCGCGCTGCACCGCGCCTGGCGCCGCGGCAAGCTCGCCCGCTCGCGCGCGCTGCAGGCGCTGCTGCTCACCGACACGCACCACGCGCCCTCGCACTCGTACGTATACCGCACGCACACATTACACACATACACAGTACAAGCTCGCCCGCTCGCGCGCGCTGCAGGCGCTGCTGCTCACCGACACGCACCACGCGCCCTCGCACTCGTACGTATACCGCACGCACACATTACACACATACACAGTACAAGCTCGCCCGCTCGCGCGCGCTGCAGGCGCTGCTGCTCACCGACACGCACCACGCGCCCTCGCACTCGTACGTATACCGCACGCACACATTACACACATACACAGTACAAGCTCGCCCGCTCGCGCGCGCTGCAGGCGCTGCTGCTCACCGACACGCACCACGCGCCCTCGCACTCGTACGTATACCGCACGCACACATTACACACATACACAGTACAAGCTCGCCCGCTCGCGCGCGCTGCAGGCGCTGCTGCTCACCGACACGCACCACGCGCCCTCGCACTCGTACGTATACCGCACGCACACATTACACACATACACAGTACAAGCTCGCCCGCTCGCGCGCGCTGCAGGCGCTGCTGCTCACCGACACGCACCACGCGCCCTCGCACTCGTACGTATACCGCACGCACACATTACACACATACACAGTACAAGCTCGCCCGCTCGCGCGCGCTGCAGGCGCTGCTGCTCACCGACACGCACCACGCGCCCTCGCACTCGTACGTATACCGCACGCACACATTACACACATACACAGTACAAGCTCGCCCGCTCGCGCGCGCTGCAGGCGCTGCTGCTCACCGACACGCACCACGCGCCCTCGCACTCGTACGTATACCGCACGCACACATTACACACATACACAGTACAAGCTCGCCCGCTCGCGCGCGCTGCAGGCGCTGCTGCTCACCGACACGCACCACGCGCCCTCGCACTCGTATGTATACCGCACGCACACATTACACACATACACAGTACAAGCTCGCCCGCTCGCGCGCGCTGCAGGCGCTGCTGCTCACCGACACGCACCACGCGCCCTCGCACTCGTACGTATACCGCACGCACACATTACACACATACACAGTACAAGCTCGCCCGCTCGCGCGCGCTGCAGGCGCTGCTGCTCACCGACACGCACCACGCGCCCTCGCACTCGTACGTATACCGCACGCACACATTACACACATACACGGTACAAGCTTACTCACAAATACAGTGTGTACCACACGCGCTCACATACTCACACACTAGATACACAAAAACGGTAAAGACACAAACACAATACAAATACGAAATTCAGACACGCAGCAGCATATCGAACACGAACACATACACATACACGCCGTAACACTCACGCTTAAACATAGTAAAGACCACGAAGCTAAAACAAAGAGGAGGTGTGGTAATTCAATTTCCCTATGAAACGACGCGTGATAGTTTGCGGGGTGAGGGGGCACTGAGGTGGTGTTAAGCTCCGCCCACTTCTCAATATTCCATCTATCGGCTAATAGCAAAACTACTAGTTTAGGTTGATGTTGATGTTACTACGTAGTTCAGCTACTTCACACTAGGTGTCAAAAGTCTTAATGTGATGGGACGTACTCAGAACTCAAAACTCAGCTTCAAAAAAATTTTATAGGGAAATAAATCAAATGAAAAGACTTTTTTTTAAAACAATCTTTTATTATTTGTTAATAAAATGAACTAAAATAATAAAATAATAATTAAAACAAGATAATAAATGTATGCACTGACATTGCAACCTTTAACGAAAAATTAAGCTTCTTTGTCTTCGTCACAATAATATCGTAGATACCTAATTATCTAGATACCTAAGTATCTTTTACACCTTGTATTAAATCTTTGCGTTTTTATCACGTACCCAATTTTTGTTAAATAAAAGCATGTTACATTTTTTTCTTTTGCAATCGCGATCACGAATATAAATAACGACAAAAATGTACACCGCCATTTTGTTAGGGCGGCCATTTTAGATTAATAACAATACCGACTACAACTAATTAATTGCATTGTCATCAGAACCAAAGATGTGTTGCAAATTTCAGCTCAATCGGTAACCGGGAAGTGGACCAAATTTAACTTGCAAGATTTAATTTCACACAAACATCGGGACAGGTGAAACTAAATAAAAGCTTGTAATAAAATAAGAGCCTTTGCACACGACGTTTTTTATACGCGCCGTCAACGCGCATTTGTATCGATACAAACGCGAGTCAAATGCACTTTCTAGACTGTTGCATCCTACTATAATATTATGCGAAATTTTGTGAGGATGGATGTATGGATGTATGTTTGTTGCTCTTTCACGTAAAAACCACGCGACGGATTTGGATGAAACTTTACAGTAATATAGATTATACAGAATAACACATGAATGTACTTATTTATTTATTTTATCTACACTAATGTTGTGACATTCTATTTATGTTTCCAATACTTGACTTATAATTACTACAGTTATAGCGCAGACAACTAAAACACTCAATTTAAGCAATTGCACATGATGTTATAATATCCACATCGATATCGTAAAATCTCATTATAATATCGCGCCCTGCGGCCCTGCGCGCGCAGCTGCGCTCTCATTGGTTAGATTTTAATGGCGGCAAGTTCACTGTGACAATACACGTACGCGTGAATTTAATGTTTCGCAATGTGTTTTGTTTTTAAAATTTTGTTTGATTAATTGCATTAGTGAAGATAAAGTAGTGTATGCAACTGCATATAACACGGGTACACCCTTCTTTATATGACAGTTGCATAAACTACTATAATAAGACATCATTGAAATGGCAAGAACAAATTTTTGTGTATTTTGTTGGTGTCCAATCCGGTCTATTAAGTTTTGTAATCCATTGCTGTTTTAAATTATCGTCGGATGGAAATCTAAAACGAACATATAAAAATAATTAAAATTACTTTTAATTAAATTTGTTGGTAAAATTTTTACAAAAATCTGAGTACGGCCCTGGATATTTCTGAAGTTTAAAATAGTTATTCTAGTTGACGATAGATGGCGGCCCATTAATAATATAATAATAAAAACTATAAAAGTACTGTTTTAGCTACTAAAAGGTATTTAGGACTAAGTGTATAACAGTTTTTAGTATTTACGTATTATTATTACAATATAATACTGCAAAATTATACGTAAACTTATGTATTTTCTTCCGAAATGTGTCGCCATCTAGTGTCAAGTAGTAGAATTTTAACGCTGAAAGCTGAGAATGTTCTAGAACTTTTATATTTATTTGGGGAAAAAAATACTTACACATGAAATGAGATGCCACTCATATTATCAGAACGTCTGTCTGAGTAACTTTGACATAGTAAAACACAACACTTCATCCTTTTCTTGTTAAAAACGCAAAAAACACACTTTTATTGCGAGTCTCGTCACATGTGCACCTGAGGAACGCTGATAGCATACTACAGCGTTCAGGTGGGCGGAGCCTAAGTGGCTCCGCCCACCATGACAACGTCAGGACCGAGTTGAATCCCAGTGCTACGTTGCTTAGGGCAACTCCTCTTTGTTCTAGCTTCGTGGTAAAGACACGCATACACACACGACAAAACCTACACGCACATACAGATGCAGTAGACACGCAACTAACAAAATTAACAGTAACAGACACATTAATATGAACAAAGTCTTGTCCATACTGATCTGACACATGAAACCCTGTTATCTACTGATATGTTTTGATTACAGAATAGCGTTATCAGTCCTAAATGGACTATTATGTAACGACTTAACGGACGCGTTGAGGAAATTAGCGGCTTGGCGGGAGAATACTTCGACCAACAAGAGATATTACTCGTATTATAGGTAAGTTAACGTAAAATTAGTCGAATTTACCTTGTTTTACATGAGAATACTTACTGAAAAGACACTTTATTTTAGCTGATGTCAAAAATAAAGCAACGCGACAGACGCAGACTAGTCGCTTCATTATGACTTTTTCCTTTACAATTTTATAGTAAAAAACAAATAACATGCCACTTATCTAGAACATACATTCGGCAACTACGAAGTATACAATTTCCATTCAATAATTTACAGGGACATACTATTCCTCGCCATGGCAGCTTTAGGCGAACAGAACATCGACTTCATAGCGTTACAACGCGAATACACACGTGCGTTAGACCAACTCGGTGGCGAAGCTCGCCCGCAAGATCTACCGCCGTCACCTACCGCCGTATGTTGTAGACATTACTTTAGACGGCTGCGATTGGTCGTCGACTAAGGTTGTTCATTTCGAGTGATTTGATTGGAGGAAAATGTAGTGATGTGATGTGATTGGATGGAAAGAAATAGATGATATGGAAGAGTGTGATTGGTTAGCTAAACAAACGTAAATGTACATCGAACGTGCTGGTAGTTATTGATGTTCACTGTACAAAGAAAAATATATCCTGGTATGACGTATTTACGATTATTTTAAAGTAATCACACTTTAAAATGACAAATTCTATATATTATCTGCTAGAAAACAAATCGATTTATACGCTAGAGACCCGTCCAAATTCATCGTTTGAAAGAGATAGATGTTACCACATAAACTTGGTTAACGCCATTGGTTAATTAAAAAGACTCCTATCCGATAGACGAAACACTTTTTGACAGATATCTATGACAAATAATGTCACAATATCGAAAATGTATTATTTTTCTGTTGATTAATAATAAAAGAGCTAACAAACTGTTGTCTAATTGGAGAGCAAAGAAAGATCGTTTCGACAACTGAATGTCTATGTTAATCTATGCTTGACTTAAAAATCAAATTGTATTACATCTTAGACCGTCCAGAAAACCATCAATTCATGAATAGTTTAAGTTTTAACGGACCACGTGGTTACATATAAATAAAACTTAAGATTTTCACTGTCCATACATATGAACACCATTTATTTCATGCTTATGTAAGATACTTTGAAAGGGTAATGTAACAGGTGCCAGCCTGGCCTTTTAATTCGGCATACAAGAGCGGTATAGAAGATATCTTTTTGAATCTGTACTAATATTATAAAGTAAAGTTTGTTTGTTTGTAAGGGCTAATCTCAGGAATTACCGGTCCGATTTGAATGATTCTTTTTGTAATGGATAGCCACATTCAACGGGAAGGTAATAAGCTATTTTTCAAACCGAAATTCCCACGGGACAGGGTTCAACAAGGGCAAAACCGCGCGGCGCTGCTAGTTCAGAATAAAGCAAGCGTTCATCTGATAACGGTTGACTTTCTTTCGAAAGGTCATGTAAAATGTTCACAACTGTTTATTTATGAGATTATTTGTAATAGGACCTTGGATTAAGACATCTCTTAAAGGTTGATAAATTATTGTTAATTTAATTGGACTGGATATAAATTTAATTGGACTGGATTTGAATTTATCACAAGCTTCGTGTAAATACATATATCACTATTGCTAATATTGACATCTTATGAGCTTTTCTTAACGAAGTATTAGTTATACAATGTATTTCATCTTTTTGAAATGCGGAAAAAGAAGCAATGTTTTTAGTTAACTGTACTGTCAGGGAAGTCAACAGTTGACCATATTCAGGCGATATTCTGTAATTAAAAGTGAGTTGCACAAATTTGTGAAAGAGTACCAGTACCGTTTGCCTAAAGCCGCGGTACCCTGTTACCAGAATATTATAGTACCGTTACAGAATACATTTTTGATGCCGGATTCAAGACTTGTGTGCAAGCGATTTTTACCAATTAATGGTTAACCACCAACTCCCTTGACTGTACAAATACCATCACAATGTATCAATTAATTATCTACAATGAGGCCTAACGGTGATGCCCCAATTGTGTTAACTCATAAGCAATTCATTTGTAATCATAATCAGCATATCCATTATATAAAAAATATGTGGGTGCTAAATATAAGTATTGCTGAACGTAAAAAGAAACGTATGTACATAGATATTGTTGTATAGAGTAGCTTTAAGGGTGTGGGAGGGATTTTCGGTGTCTGTGTTCAGAATTGGCGTAACTCACATAGTTTTATTTCAAATTCATAATGGTTTTACTAATTTTAATGAAAGTAAGTGACAGTATACCTCAATTTGTGTTGTGTATGAAAAATAATAATTGTTTCTTTTGACAAAGAATTTATAAATGCTTTTCGAATGACATCAAAGCCTATTTTTGCTTTGCATTGCAATACAATGTTTATGTATAAAATTTAAACTAGGATCCAAATTTTTTCGAACATGTGGGTTACTCAATTCTTGATAGCAGACAACGAAAATAATTTGCTTGTGATTGAAGCACGTTGTTCGTAAACGAAGTGTGTTGTATATTTAGTCACATTATTTACATATTATTATTTTGCACCGGAATTAGATTTATGTATATTGCTCATATTATTTTTATTTCCGTCACGGAAAGCCTTTGTAAGCAACCCCAATTATAATTAAGTTTGGTGTTTTAGTATAAGTACAATGTTTGAAAAATATGTTTTATTGCAATCAATTTTTAATGTTAAAAAATTAAATGTTTATTTTACAACAATGATAGATTTTAATAATGAATTTTTGTTATTGGATATTTTTGATGAGTAAATAATGTGACAGCCAAAATTTAAAAGTATTCATGTAGTGTCAATATTTTTGTGTTATGATGAAATCATTGTAAAAAAATTAAATACAATTTACTGTATAACATAGTTTCGTTAAACGATTTATTGGAGACACTAATTTTAACGTTTTAATACATTATTTCACATTGTTTTCTTGTTGAAGTAGCTTCTGAAATTGTTTGAAAGGCGAATGCAATAACTTTTATTACGCGCCGGAAATCTTGTTTGAATCATTTGTACTATAACGTACGTATATCACTATATAACTGGTATGAATTAAGATCTTTAACGCGAAACATAAAGGCCGTGTTCTACTGCGATGATACCTTCATTCGTTGATTTGGCTTAGCTTTATACGAAGTAAGAAATGCATCACAGTGAGACATTGGCCTTATTTGCTTTAAGCAGCCATATTTGGTTACCGGAGTAATGTGACAGTCAATTTGATCCCACTGCTGGGCAAAGGCTTCTCGCTGAAGATATGAATACAGTGAAGATTGGAGCCCTATTTCATTAGCAGGATTCAGATCACACGATTCATTTAGGTTTATACCCGTGATCTATCACGGATCTTTGGGATCAAATAAGCAACATCGCTAAAAATCGCTTCACTTAGAGCGCGCTGTAGCCGTGTTCGATATTCGTTGGATTTTCTGGTTTGGATCTTGACGCCAAGGCTGCATCATCATAGACGCACAACCAAAAAAATGTATCTTGAAATACATTTTTGTTAAGGTATCTTGCTTGTTAGCTCGGACACCACGATGGCGATATCTTGGCGTTTTAAATGAACTAGGGCCATAGGCGTAATCACCACGCTTGCAAGCGTGTGATCTCAATCCCGAGCCATGTTTCAATTGAAAGAAGACAATGTTAATTTAACTTTTCATAAGCAATACTCAATGTACTAACATTTATTATAGGACATTGTTAGTTCGAACAAAATATAAGTTACATTATTTATTGAAGTATCATATTCATTGATGTACTAAGAAAATACATGTTTGTGTATTTTAGTGTATCTTTGTGTATAATATTATCTAAGTTTAATGGCCATTGTACGAATCGCAGCCATATTCTAGTTCCATACAAAATATAATTTATTTATGAATGAATCAATTACTACAAGTGTGTTATGCTATACAACTAGAGTTGGACATATTATTCTAAAATAAAAACACAATAATGTTATTTAAAACAAGTGGTTTATGTTGAAAATGTAATTACATATTGCATTAATTTTTATATAAAAAACAATATAAGGCTTATTATCAGATAATTGTTTTATTTAACTGATACAGATGTTTTATTTCATGAGTCCTAAAGTCCTACTTGTTTTTCATGCACTTTTGACTAATCTATAATTGTTCACATTCCCAAAACCCTATACAAGAATTTGCCATCATAATCGTAATAACAATCGTTAACTTTGTATGTTGCTCCTTTTTTAAAGGCTTTCCGAGGTATTCTTATGTGCTCCGGATATTCCATCACACTTTTACTAGATATCTCATCTTCAGATTTCATTACTTGATTTTGTTCTTCTTTTTCTGGCAATTCAAGTTCAGTATACATAGTTTCGGGTTCAATTGAGACATTAGATTGTGTAGAGCTAAGAATTATTTTGTCCGGCATATTCACATTTTTTCCATCCTCAATTCTCTGTTTAATTTTGGTTGTTAGCTCATCGAGTGTCAATCTTTTCTTGTCTATTCTAACCTTCTCATGAGGTTTGTTAATACTCTCATCAGCGGAAGTGAAATTATTGTTTTTAGATTCTTCCTGTTCTGCACATTTTCTAACAATACTTTCGAATTCTCCCATTTTCTTTTGTTGAGTTAGATCTATTTTAATGGATTCTTTTTTCAAAGGTGGTATGGTTCTTGTCGAGAACTTTAGTAGATGTTCTCGCAGCTCTTTTGGTATGTCACAAATGCCGTCTTTGAGGTCCTTCCAATTCCTCATGGCAGAGGCATCATGGCGAGTTATTCTTTCTTGTGATGCTGGTTTCCAAGGGTATTTCAAGAGTTTCTGTAACAAATATTTAGTTTACTAACAAACTATGTAAGTAACATAGATGGGATGTATCAGACAAACATGAAAATTTATGGAGAATATAGGAAACAAACATGAGTTTGTTGCAGACACTAAGGATTAGTAATGACTAAGGTAAGTACTATTAAATACCTTGACAACTGGAACAGTGACTGGGAAGCTCTGTGACAGTCTCTCAGGAGTCCACTCATCAGGATCTTCATTGTACAAGTGACGGATTTGTTCCTTCTCACTCCAAGTTAACAGGTTCGGTAAGTTCTCTTTGAAATATTTATCTTTTACAATCTTGTGTCGCAATGCATGCTTGCCCATTACAGATTCTTTCATATAATCTGAGTAGGCAAAGCCAACCTGGGAATCATAAAAGATATAAATAAATAAAGTAGGTAGATATTAAGGACAAAGTTATAGAAGATTACTATTACATAGAACACTAACTAGTGGTTAGATATAACCTGTGTTAGTGTTTACTTTGAGTTGGGACATTCTTTAGCCTATCAACTAACTAGGTTATCAAGTGTAAACCACCTTAGTAAGGGAGTATTAGATATCCCATAATATTAAACCGAATATTTGTCTTTATACCTGAGAAAAATCGCTTTCAGATTCCTCTATAAAATCTTCTATTTCATCTTCTTTGATCGGCAGCCCATCATTTTCAAATGCTCGAATTCTCTTGTTCATCCCTGGATTTTGATTGGGAGAACCCCCATGTCCTCTGTTCCTCAGTTTTCTGACTATTACTAAGTTAGAAGAGCGAAAAACCCGTCTCAAATGTGATATAAACATTTTGGTAAGTATTGGAAAGTTTTGATGTTAGTAATGTAAAAACAAAATGTACGATGATTGTCTCAGGTGGAATTCACTTTATGGCGTGTTTTTTTATTTAAGTAGTAATAATTAAATTAAATAAACTTTCTTGAAATACACAGCACGGTGAAAATCAAAACAAACTTTTTAGGTTATATTATAATACTGACTGACTGACTGTACTGACTGACATTGACATAAGATATGTTAGTGGCATATGACATTTGATAATTGACATTTAGCGGATGAGATATATGTTCAAAATTGTTTTGTTTTTAAATTTCATTTTGCTGAAGAAAAAGATTATGAATACTAACGGTTCAATTTAATTTTTTTATGCTATTTAGCCATTGACCACTCGTGCTTATAATGTAACAATGGACATCGCTGCTGTATGTCGATTTAATTATTTATAGCGACACCGTAAAAGTAAGTACCTAAGTGTAAGTAAGGGTAGGTAGGCACCTCGCTCGCATCATGCATGACGCGCTCCCACTCCCAACACACCAACTCTGTGCACCAACCCACAACGGTGAATATGGATGGGGACTGTCGTTCTTTTTTCATCCTCTGCTTCCGAGTTGGATGCGCCTCTACGTAACTAAGTAAGAAGGCTTTTATTTCATAGTTACCTACTATGATCAGCTTTATAGGTGCGGATTTGGAACTCCTGCTGCAGTTAGTGTTGCTGTTATTCATCCATCCAACCATCATAATAATAATAAGATAGTCGTATTTTAAAAACATAGAATATGTTAAGAATAGGGTAGACTAAACATAAGTAGGTAGGTACCTATATTACCTAAGTATATGTGCCAAAATCCCAATGTAGTGCTAGGTACCCATGCAAAGTAGGTATTCTAGGTTACCTAAGTACCTACTTACTCAAAATTCAAGGTTAGTAGTGTAACAAAATCCGTAAACAGTCTTTTTAAAAGTGCATAATATGTAAAGTGTAGGTGTTAAGTGATTACTAAAATTGACATGTGACGAGTTTTAAGTGATCGAATACACGACTTTATCCTAACATAGGTCTATTAAAACACTTACCCAACTCACTAGCTCACTCAATTATCTAGACTTTTCTTTTTTATCCAAGATGAAAAGGAGAGTGAGTAGATATGAGGTAGAGTTAGAGGTAGGTACGTTTTGTGTCTACTTTCCTATATGGGGGATTATTTTATTTTTTATTTATCTACAAGATCAGAGTTTTTTTTGTTTTCTATAATGTGTTTAGGATATGTACGTCGAGGATAGTTCTTAGTCACGACATTTTTCAAGATTTTTTAAAACCCAACCTAACCTACCTAGGTACCTATTATATATTCAATAACCTAGAAAACCTACCTACATCTTAACGACCTACCCAAACAGTGCAGTCATAATATAAAGACCTAATAAAAATCTGAAGACATCCACTTAGCAGAGCTGTAGCGTGCAACCGTAATAATGAATTAAGAAAAATACCTCGTCCACAGAATCAGTTCGCGACGAATAACGAACGCATACGCGCGCATCCAATACGCGGCAAGTTCGAACATTCGTCTATCAATAATTGTCTTTGGATTTCAATTAATAAGGTACGCTAGCTATGATTTATTATTTTTAAAAAAAAGTGTCAATAATAATTATTTTATAGGTAAGAAAAATTATTAAACAGTTATCGAAGTAACTATCTTAGCGTTAATGATATTTATTTATTTTTTCATTAAAATGAGCTATTTTTTTTTTTTCATTAAAGTAGTCTAGACTGAAAAAATGGCCATTTGTAAAAAAAAGATTTAATAAAAAAAATATGCCTACCTGCATAACCCGGTCGCCTGGTAGCACTTCTTTTAATTTAACTTAACTACCTAGATTAATTAAAGAGGTAGATATAGATACACAAATAATTTTCAATAAATAATTACAATTAACTAACAGGTAAATTTCTTAATGAACTTACGAGAAATTGAACTTATTCTGTTCATGTAATTGAACGGAGGCTGTTCAAATCATGACCTAAAAGTTAGTAAGTACACCGTATCGAAAAAAAATACCGTTACCGTAATGAGATGCCCAAATATACGTTGATATAGAAAGTACTGCTTGTTCTCTGTGCAAAGGTGACTCTTTATATGTACTTATAGATAGGTACTTACTTATCTAATTGTTGCGGTCGAAAAGAAATTTGATGCGTATATGTAGAACGTAAACACTATTATAATAAAACCTAATAAATATGTGGTACACTTGACTGAAATAGTTACTTATTATATTGTATTATCGTATTTAAATAATGATTCAAACGTATTGAGCCAAGCCCAGCTATTAATAATAAAGTTACCTTGCAGGAGGAATAGGATAAAACATACTCTAAAGTATATAATATTTACCCTGAAAGTCTATTCTAAATACTGTCCCCTGTCATTTTATAAAATACTCTAGACTCGAGCGAGTTTTTTTGTGGCAGCTCCGTCCGAGTCTACTTATAGATTTTGGATTGACGTAGGTCTTAAAATTTACGCGTGAAAGGCCAGCGTACCCATAACAAGAATTTTAAGACTTAACTAATCTAGCAAAAACGGCCTTAACTAATCTAGTAATGTAACAAAATTAAACCATTTTATTCATAAAAAGTGAAAAGACTAGATAAACCGGGTAATATCCTTGCTTTTATTGGCAAACAAAAACCTTGGCTGATTAGAAATATTAGAATCCACTTACCTTATTAATAGAATGAATGCTTTATATTGACATTGATTATAAACAAATGATTTGTTTTGTGCACCTGAATCGTCAAAAATTAAATAAAAATACAGATGATTTTTATGATGAACTGAAGAGTATTTACTTAAGATATAATTTAAACTGGGCGACGCCCAAAATTGCAGTTAATGCATTACATAATATCTAGTAACATTATTATGTGTATCTTACTGCTATGTCGTTCTACTTAAACCTTGAAGATTTAACCATAATATAGGTATCTAAATATCTCATGCTTCTTATCATCTACGTGATAATCTTTTAAACCTTTACTTAAGTAAAGGTTTAAAAGATTATTAAATTATTATAAAGAAAAGATAAAAAATTATAAAGATATTATAAATTATTATAAAGATTATTAGATTATGAAATTTAAAAGAGATTTAATAGACATCAGACTTGATGAATTATTATTGACTAGCAGCGCCCCACGGTTTTACCCGTGGGAATTTCGGGAATTTTTATACATATAATCCTTCCTCTTGAATCACTCTATCTATTTAAAAAACCGCGTTAAAATCCGTTGCGTAGTTTTAAAGATCTAAGCATACATAGGGACGGACAGACCGACAGACAGCGGAAAGCGACTTTGTTTTATACTATGTAGTGATGCGAGATGCGACTTAAAAAACATAAGGATAAAATTATTAATTGCCTATCCGGATATGGCAATGAAGAAAACAATTATACTATTTTGATTGACCGCCAGATTTAATGCAAAAAAGTGTTGATTCAAAATAGAATTAGGAAATACCTGATTACATCTAAATTGGTTTTTGTTTAAAAATAAAGACTTTAGGTTATAATTGTATAGACAAAAACATGCTACATTCTATTTTTTTTAATTATCTTATCACCATTTTTTCGGTAGAGCATAAACTACCTAACGCTTTTTTCTTTGATTGACGCAAGAAGGTTTAGCTATAGACGTCATTTGAAAGCTATTGTTAATTTTATAAAAACAACTTGATTTACACTTAGTTAACTATACAGTATACACGCTATAACTATATACACTAAGTATGTACTAGGTACACCAAATAATTTTAGGTATGCTAACTGATAAGCGGAAAGAACTCCATCGACAAGAGCCCAGCTCTTAAGTTTAAAGAGAACTGATAAGCGTATTTGAAAAAAACGAAATCTTGGCCTTAGGGATGTCACTTGCGACAATCGAAACAACCATCATTCCTACTTTAATATTATATGTAGGTACTAAGTAAGTACCTACTTAGTATAATGATTCTTCCGAATGTAATTGTGCGTGTCTATCCAACTCGTCGAGTCAATCGCAAAGGGCAAAGACGTACGCAATCCCGCCAAAATTGACAGCGAGAGCGAAGTCACGAAATAATGATCGTGTGATTGTAAGGGCCTTTGAAATTGGAATTATTTCGTAAACTTTGCCTTAAAGTACGTGACGTGACTCTATGGTAGTCTATGGTACTGGCTGGAAATATCAATAAATATCTGACCTCCTCTAAACCTACTCACTGAATACTCGTATACTGACCCTACCGAAGTATTGGTTTTTGCTCTATTGTGTGATTTTACAAATAAAAGCTTAGCTTAGTTACATAAGGTAGTTTTTTAACTAGTAAAACTCCGAGGATATAATATCCTTTCTATAAAGTATAGTAAACTAAAATAATGTCCGTTTACACAACAAAGGACAATGTTCATTAAAAATGTTAGTATATGTACATATCTATGGTCTCAAAATAAATACACCTATCCTTTTTTATTATGACTGCAGCCAGTCCATATAGTAGAGGTCAGTGTTTTTCGGCACAGTATCATAAACCAATAACAATCATTTGACATTTCATTTGAGTGTTCGTTTACTATCAAGTGCCGTGCTTCGGAGGGCACATAAAGCAGTCGGTCCCGGTCACTTCCCGTGTTGTTTTAATCGTTAGACCATGTTGGAAGCCTATAGGCCGCCTAAAAATCCGACACCAGGGTTGGCCACTAGCCTACTCGAAATTAATGAATCACTATCAAAATGTATAGGAATGAGTCATGACCTCGGTCACTATCTATCATGTTATATCTCTACCAATCTCTACTAATATGTATCGATTGGAATATTTTTGTGTGTGTTAAATAGCCACGTATAAGAGAAAGGTTTTTAAGTTTTCGAAATTACGAAAATACGAAAATACAAATATACCTAATACCTAACAAATATAAATATACAGAATATCGAAAATACGAAATTCTTACTGCCACTGTCTATATATTTTGATAGTAGCGAAGCGAAATTCTCTTCTTAATCGAGTGGATGGCCAACCTGACCAATCCTGGTGTCAGAGTAATTGAACCGCCAAAGGCCTCTGACATGGCTCAAGTAACGACTACTATCCGTAGAAAGTAACCGGGACCGACGGCTTAACGTGCCCTCCGAAGCACGGAATCATCTTACTTTTCGAGCAATCAGTTGATTCAGCCTGCAATGCCCTAACCAAACTGAGGAAAGTCTCACAAAGAGATTTTTGTGAGAAGCGAAATTAATGCGGTGCGATGCCTCTTGTCTATAAAATATCATTTCCTCTACTTATAAAAACTGATTTACTAAGAGGCTTGATAAAGATAAACAGGAGTGCAAAAACTTACTCAAGAATAAAATTAGAAAATGTTAATTCTAGTCGAGGCATTGACATTTCTTTATTTCCGGTTTCTATTCAAATTGGCATTATAACCAGAAGTCATTCCTAGTTCATTATTAAAATGTAATAACTGGGTTGGTGTCAGGAAGCTCTTTAAAGAGCTGTATAATAATATAATAATATACCTGGACAAATTCACACATTGTTAATTAGACCCAAAGTAAGCTCTAAGCTTGTGTTATGGAATCTAATTAACTGATACTACTACATATACATACACAAATACTTTATAAGAATATATAATTGACACCCAGACGTCGTCGCCAACAACTATGTCTGCACATATTGTTGACTCCGGGCGGGGATCGAACCCGCAACCCCCGACACAGTAAGCGCTCTCACTGCCACTGTGCCAACGGGCTTGTCAAAAATGGCTTGTATGAAAGAAATGGGTGAAGCCTTTGTCCACAAATGGGACACTTAGAGCTCATATCACTACATAGTATAAAACAAAATCAGTTGCGTAGTTTTAAAGTTTAGATCTTTAAAACTACGCAACTGATTTTGATGCGGTTTTTTTATTGATAGAGTGATTCAAGAGGTTTATATGTATAAATTCCGACGGAAACGGGCACAACGCGGGTAACACCGCGAGGCACGGCTAGTATAATAATAAAAATAACAACTTATTCTCATTAAATACAAAGAATCTATGACCAAACCCATTTAAATGTAATCTACGAACAACATACCGAATAATAAATAGTACTACGCATTACAACTTAAGTTTCAAAGCATGCACAAGTATTTGTGTGACAAGTATCTATTAATATTTATTTCGTAGTTGTGAAACCAAGGCCTACACAGAGGAACAAAAACATTGGAAATACCACACTTTTTAAAATGTTTAAGTGTAGTATAAACTTGAGAATATACACTTAAGTAATGCAAAGAATCTTATGTATATTCTATTTTTGTTACGAGACTTAAAAAAACAACTAAATTCAACTTTTTCCATTAAGGAAAAAAAATCAGTAATGGCGTAACAAATAACAATGGAATTAAATCACTAAACCATTTTCCTCTGCAAAAGGAATCTTCTTCGGCGGGAAAATCGACCTCCACATTTTAATAATAGAAAAATAGAGTGTAATTTATTAATTTGTTATCTAAAAAGATTAGGATTTTTAGGATATAAACATTTCGTAAAATATACTTAACTTTAGTACTTATATATTAATAAGTGATATTTAATTATTAGTTGAATAGTTTTTTTTAGTTTTCGTAATGGACGATCATTCTTGTCATTTAATAACATAATACCTGTAAGTTCTAGTGCGTTGATGTCTTTTGTATGAAAGGCATCAAATCTAAGTTCCATAATATTTTAAGGAATCTGCATCACACGTTGATGAAAATAGTTATAGGTAGAATATAAGAAGCTATTATGTAGATATCTTTTTTAAATGAGTTATGGAAACTATAACCGGGTGAAGAACTTAGTCTACGCATTGGATGTTATAGTAATCATTGATTTATCATTATTTCACTAATATATCATTTCATTATCATTATTTTACTCATATATCATTTTACTATCATTATTCACTCATTGTTCAACTTTATCATTTCTCTTTTCAATCATATATAGCAAGTCACACTATCAAAACTGGGTATATAGGTACATTATTAGACTAGGCCATAATGTAACTCACAAAAAACATAATAATAACATATAATAGTTTAAATTAGGTATGGTAATGTCACAATTATTATTATTATCATGCTCTCCGACCACGCACGTTACATACAAATTGTAATAAATTCCAATTGTTTTTATTACAATGGCTCTTGCACACGATTCAATTCTACAAGACTTGGCCTTATATAAAACACAATAAATGCAATTCTGTGTTCAAAATCTACATCAAACATAACAATTGGTAGGGAACTTTTTATTTCTTCTGGTTATTTAAACAAATAATTGTATGATCTTGATCTCTGAGAGGATTTGCAATAACATTTTCGCGATAAACTCAAATACTGCACGGATTTAGACGCGGTTTTTTAATAATATATTGAATGTTTCAAGAGGAAGGTTTATATGTATAAAAAATCCCGAAATTCCCACGGGAACGGGCACAACACGGGTAAAACCGCGGGGCGCTGCTAGTTTTACAATAAAAATAGAGATATAATAAAAACAAAGACAGTAGGTAGGTAATTACATAATTTATTTTAACAAAAAAGCTGTCAAATTCTTTCATATATTCTGTTAAGTGGGTCTTCCACATGTTACCTATTGGGTAGAGTTCGTTACTAATTCTAGGTCTTGGTCACAGGTCTTGGCAAATTACTGTTCATATTAGCTAAACGTCAATGCGTCTTTAAATTAGGATACATAGTCATGGACAATCCTTTCTATCGTTTTGGTTTAGTGCCTACAGTATGAGGGCAAACTTAATAATTTAGGGCCTATCAAATGGTTCGTTTTCCGTTACAATTAATCAACATAACTTGTCATTTACCACTTACTATATTTTTATATACGAGTATATTACGATGTCCTTAATAAAGGGCATCACTTACTATAAAGTGACACGTTATCTTTACCAACCTTTATGTTAATCTGTTGCAGCCAAAATGCCTGACCAAGATTGTGACAACACTGACCTGGTTACGATTAAGGACTGGCTCTGCAAGCAGCCGCATTTACCTCATGAAGTCGGTGAGTTTGTATGCGCGTGCGCAGCCTATGTGCGCGTTGAATTTATAGTAAGTTATAGGTGTTATGGTCAAATGGAGACCTTTGAGTTTGATTAGTTTTGTTTTCGTCTGTAGTTTATGGGTAAAAAATAAATTCGTGTAGGTTAGTGGCCTACCCTGTTGGAGTTTTTAGACCGCCTAAAGGCCTTCGACATGGTCTGACGATTGAAACAACCGGGACCGACAATTAAGTTTATGGGTGCTAGACTCGTTATCAATTCAGAGTCATTTTAGTTCAGATATTATCAGCTGTTGTTTATTGGGGTTGTGGTCGAATAGGACCTTTGAGGCTGTCTGTAGGACTTATAAGGTTTTTTTTTGTCTCAAGTATTAAAATAAAGTGGTTTGCAAATGATTTTTTGACATTAAGATACGTAAACATGATAACTAAAAGGATTATTAAATTTAGGATGGTTCGTAAAAATACTTATTAATACATCAAAAAATATACTAAAAGTTTTAGGGATTTCGGATTATTAAGATAAAAAATACAAAGGTACTTACGTATGTACAAAAAGTTACCGATAAATATCACTACTATATACAAATGTTTCAATAGAATTAAACTAACTAGGATATGTTTTAACCAATTTTCATAAGGAACATGACTCAAGCAAACTAAGGGGAAGTCATTAGTGCAATGTTGTTAGAAATTAAGAACAGTAATAAAGATGTAATGATGCTATTAACTTGTAATTGAACAAAGTTTAAATGTGTTAAGTAATCGTGTAATGAACAATTATTATCTTGATGCTTTTTAGGGTTCCGTACCCAAAGGGTAAAAACGGGACCCTATTACTGTGACTTCACTGTCCGTCCGTCCGTCCGTCCGTCAGTCACCAGGCTGTATCTCAAGAACGGTGATCGACAGTTGAAATTTTCACAGATAATGTATTTCTATTGCCGCTATAACAACAAACAGCTATAATAAAAATAAAATAAAACAAATTTGCAAGGGGGGCTCCCATACAACAAATGTGATTTTTTGCTGTTTTTTAAAGTACGGGACCCTCCATGCGCGACTCCGACTAGCACTCGGCCGGTTTTTTTAAAACACATATGAAAGTAATTTGGTCTGTTTATATTTCGTATTACGTATTACGTATTACGTTGCGGAAAGATTTTAATGTATACAATACTTTCATAATGTAACATCTTGTTGATATTATCACCAAATGCGAAAGTTTAATGCGTAAATTCGTGTTTATACCTTCTTCACAGTGAAACGGCTTGAGGGATTATGATAAAATTTTACATAAGGTCAATTACCTAACACAATGATAGCGATCAAATACGACGAGTTGTTCATTTAGAGTAGGCTAGTAGTCGATCCTGGTGTCGGAGTTTTTAGTCCGCCTAAAGACCTCCGACATTGTCTAGCGAAGAAAAACCGGGACCCTCTGCTTTACATGCCCTCCGAAGCACGGTAGCGCTCAGATAGAAATGCCACAATCATGGGCAGTCTAAAAATACAAGAGATGCAATTTTTTTTAGGGACCATATCGCCATATGCATTCGTGATTTTTTCAAATACCTCATGGTGCCTATACCGACCATCCACCCTGTATACTATTTGACGTAATCATGTATGATTGCGGGCGTTAAATAGTGCCAAATTATACGTGCCAATCATTCATGATTATAACTTACACAATTCGCGAATTTGACTATCTATTAATCATGTTATTTTTATAACATAAGCCCATAATAAGTACTTTGATCATATTAAAACATTATGAAACATATTTTGTTTTATATTATCGTCTAGACATGTTGCAAAATGATTGCATTCGTTTCGCAGATTCAATCGTGTTAACTATTTAAATTTTATGCCAAACCGATTCGATTGAGGCTGATTATAATTGGAATTCAAATTTAAATACCTATTTCATTATTTTATGCATCCAATATTTCAAAAAGGTTGAAGAATATTCAGTATTTTTTATATTTATAAAGTAGTTTTACCTACACAACCTTTAAAGAATGACGGACGAATTTAAATCTTTGCAATGAGAAGAGGATTAGGTATAGGTCACTCTTTATCTTCATTTTTTCTTATGAATGCTAAAATATGGATAAATGTAGTCGATTTTCCAGCCGAATAAGATTCCTGTTGAAACGGACTAAACCTTCGAGTGATTCCATCTCATTCCTAAACCCTTTTCCTCAATGGAAAAAGTTGTCTTTGATTCAAAAATTAGTTATGGTAAATGGAATTTACTCTCTTGTAAAAAATGAAAATATTTACATCTTTTCCGCCATTAATTTTCCACACATCTAATTGATTCTAATTATCTATATCAGCTCTTAATGAAGCTCTCTGATAACAATGGGTCTTCGTGACCACCTTGAATCGAGATGATGGTAATTAATGTTCAGAACCCGTTACTCACTATCAGATACGTAATTAGATAAGTAATAGTATACATATAATATGAGCTTTTCAAACTTTTTGTGGTATATACAGTAGTTACTTCATTAGGTTGAGGACAAAGATCACAAAGTCTGCAGTCAAATTCCTGCATTTGCAACAAAATCTGATATTTGACATTTAATCTATACTTATGAGTATTTAAATCTTATATCTATACCATACTTATCTTATAATAAAGATAAAATTTATTGAGATTTTATATTGTTGACATTGATAAAAAATATTGAAAAAAAAATACTGTAAAAAATTTGAAAAAGCTCTTTATCCAAAATAGTACTTCAGTACAAAGTTTTCGTAAAGTACAAACGTTTGTTCGATAAAATAAAATAACAATCGTATCTATGTTTCTATTTACCAATGGAAATATCCTCTACTCATATAAATATGGTAATACGGTGATTTGTACGACAATCTTGTAATCTTGTTAGACCACTATTGATGATACAATCCTATTGTTCTGTGCTTAAAGAAACACTGGGTCGTAATTGTTACCTTTTAGTTAAGTTGAAGATAATGCCTACCTTTCATTCGCATTAAATAAGTACGTTTCAGATGATAAATGGGTAGACTTTTCATTCCTTTACTATTTCGTAAAGAAATACTAAATGACACCTCTGACATTTCTCGTTAGACCATGGCAGCGATTAAATAAACGCTCGCACCCGATGTTAATATTGGTATTAATTCATAAATGCAGTCGCTTAGACCCTGAATAAACAAGTTTCGTTTTGCAAAAGTCAGGTCTAATCGAGCAGTAATTACACACGCAGATAACCTACTTTTCAAAGGTTGTGTATTAAAACATGAACCTTAAACTTATCTCCACACAAACACTTAACAACATAATTTGTTAAAAGCGAAAGGTAATATTAAACTGTCTTCTGGCTACTTTCACAAGATTAGTTACAAAGTATTTTTATATTATTTATTTATTTATTTTCAGCCTGACTTGTCACACTGCAGGGCAAAGGCCTCCCTACCCTCTTTCCACCTTTCTCTATTGAGTGCTAGACTGGGCCAAGCTCGTCTCGCCATCGCTTCCTCGGTCTGCCGCGACGTCGTTTCCGATCTTGTGGGACACACTAAGTGGTGACTTTGGCCTACCAATCATCCGACATGCGGCAGACGTGTCCCGCCTAGTTGTACTTTAGACTAGCTGCCTTTTGGGCCACGTCGGCAATTTGGGTTCGAGAGCGCAGTATGGTGTTTCTAACACGATCGCTCAGCTTAATGCCGAAAATACTGTGCTTCATAGCCCGCTGGCAGACCTCCAGGTCGGACCGCTGACGTTCAGTCAAAGACCAAGTTTGCGCTCCGTATGTCAAGATGGGGAGGATGCACATGTCCATGAGTCTGCGTTTGAGGGATAGTGGCAAGTTTCCCTTCATAAGTTCTTTCATTGACCAATAGCTCTTCCAGGCGTTTTCGATCCGGCGCGCAATTTCTGCATCTTGCCTCGCCTGGAAAGAGACTATTTGGCCTAAATACACATACTCATGGACATATTCAACCTCATCACCATCGACGTAGATTCTACGTCTCGCGCTGTGGCTGTAAACAGTTTAGGCGACAGCGGGTCTCCCTGCTTAACTCCCTTCTGGATCGGGAAGGATGGCCCAGTTGTGTTTATGTTTATTGCGGCTGTATTATAATTTTTAATAAGTGAATGTATGTGGGATGGATATTTTGCTCTTTTAGCGCAGTGAATATGAAGTTATGGAATAAACTATCGAATGCCTTGGTAAAATCAACGAATGCTAGATAAAGTGGTATTTGGAATTCTATGTGTTTTTCTATGATTTGATTAGCTGAGTGTAAGTGATCTGTGGTAGAAAGACCTTTCCGGAAGCCTGCTTGTTCGGGCGGTTAGTTGCTATCAAGCTGATCTAATAATCGGGCTTCAATTATTTTAATAAATAGTTTGTACAGGTGTGAACAAGGTTAATTGGTCTGTAATATTCTATATTTGAGATGTCACCTTTTTGTGTAGGAGAATAATGTTGGAGTTGCAGAACAGTTTGGGTAATTGGCCTGTGTGCAAAATGTTGTTAAAAAGGTTATTTATGTATGGCAGAAGTTCTGGTTCACCCATCTTAAGGGCTTCAGTTGTTATGTATTATTATTAATAATAACCTATAAAATATAAGTACATATCTATTATTTCATAATAACTTGGTTACATTCGGATAACACATGAGAAAGTTTCATGTTTTTGGATGTAGATGTCAAAGTTCAGTCATCAATCACTACAAAGTTTGTATAGACATTTTTATGCCTGTCGAACAGACTAAGAAAAGTTATGTTTCGTATGCAATGGATTCCAGATTCTTCCCATTTTAACTGTTTTCATTAAAGTAGAGTGTATACATGTCAATTTTGAGTACAACAGTTTGCTTAAAAACTGACTTTGGACATACGATGTACTTCTCTATACTACTCGTCTATAATATAAAAATGAATCGCAAAATGTGTTGGTAAGCGCATAACTTCAGAACGACTGCACCAAATTGGATGATTATTTTTTTAATGTGTTCCTTATTGTCAGGACAAGGTTTTTATATAAGAAAAATAAGGAATAAAAATCTCAAAATTCCCACGGGAACGGGGGCGCTGCGGGTGGAACCGCGGGGCACTGCTAGTAATATTATAAAGAGGTAAAATTTCTAAGTTTGTTTGTGTGTTGGAGCTAATCTCCGGATTTACCAGTCCGATTAGAATAATTATTTTTGCAATACTAAGCCACATTTAACGGGAAGGTTATAAGCTAATTTTTATCCAGAAATTCCCACAGGAACGGGCACAACGTGGGTCAAACCGTGAGGCACTGCTAGTTTATAATATAGGTGGAATTAGTAGAATTAACGATTCGTTGTAAAGTTAAAGGAAAGTGCTACGCTTTTGTGTACCTACTTAAAAATACAAACATCTGAATTGAGAACCTCCTCCTTTATTTGAAGTCGGTTAACAAAGTAGATCATTCTTAGTCAACACTCGAACTACACTTAACATCCAGAACATGGGTACCTAGTTTCTTAGAAAAGAAGACCTCAAGGTTAGCAACCTACATGCAGGGCAATGTAAACATCACGAAGTAGGCAGGCTAGGCAGGTTAGGTACCTACTTGCATTGTTCCATTGATACGAGTATTACCTACCTAGACTACTTACTTTGAGTAGCAGTAGAGGGAAGAACGAACACTATTTGTTCTTACTATATACTTAAATTGTGGACTAATTAGGCCGATTTTAGAGCCCAATATTATTTCTGAAGAGAAAAAAGATTAAGTGATTTAATTACATTGACTTACCCCATCACTGAATGTCAGTGGACCAAGTTGTCTTCATTTGAAAAAATAGTGATGATGGTTTGAACTTTTACTCTCGTTAGAAAAGATAGAATATACCTAGATATAACTTTGTCAATCTAGATATTTAATATACACCTGTGGTATGCTAAGGGATTGGGGTTTGAAGTTAAATTGCAATTTTCCCAATGGTAAGGTGATGGGTCAAAGGCCTATTCGCTCAATGAAGATGTCAAACCATCTAGATAAGTGGGAAGCGTTTTGCATTTTTATGTCTGCTCTCTTAATATGTAAAAAAGTAACGTGGCCGCGTTGTACCCGTTCCCGCGGGAATTTCGGGATGAAATTTATTCTATGTGTTATTCTGATGTATAACCTATATTATTGTTAAGTTTTATCACAATCCGTTCCACTGTTTTTTCGTGAAAGAGTAACAAACATCCATCCATACATACATCCTCCCAAACTTTCGCATTTTCATGATGGTCACTTTAAGAGACGAGATTGGGTAGTACCAACTTAACTATTTACTGCCTTATTAATAAACGCTCTCCTAAAACAATGTTAGTGAGTGTTTTGTCTCTTTTGCTCTTTGGAAAATAGCGTATGTCAGAAAGGGACAAACCATTTGATAGCTTAAATACTGCTAGTAAGCGTTTATGAATAAGGCCTTTAATGATTTAATATATTTTACAACATATTACCTAATAAATAATATTTTGACAAAATATGTCATAACATGGTTTCAAAAGTTGAAAGTAAAAGTACTCATGAATCTTTGAGTTTATGTTCATTTTCAACGTACAGTTTTTATTGTGAAACAAATATGCAATAATGTTTGTAACTATACAATTAGGTATAATATAAGTTTAAGAAAATAACATGGTTACATGTTCTGTTGGGTAATATTTTTGTAATAAGTAATTTTAGCTCCAGTAATGGTCACTTAGAACAATCCATTGCTTCGGAATCGAAGTATTTGATGCAGCTGCGACATCCGAATTAAAATAAAATTATATTTCGGATATCCAATAGAAAACGGCCAAATTCCGATCATTTATTTTGTAAATTTACTCTGTAAAAAAAACTCGATTTTAATCTTTTTTTTAAATTTTATTTATCTTGTTCACGAATAGGATAACAAGAAATAAAATCCCGAAATTTCTACGGGAACGGGTGCGCTGCGGGTGAAACTGCAGGCACAGGTAGTTGCTAATGATTAAGTAACATTCATCGATAGCAAAAACCACTAATAAGAAGATACCTAGACTTTGGTTAAGTATCTACCTACAGGCAACACTTAGGTAGATTTTTAATGAAATAAACCCATACTCAGAATCTAGTGTTTAATAACAAAATAAGTTTTCAAGTCTCACAAAAACTTTCCAAAGTTGTTTTAATCTTAAGCTATGACGTCAGATAAAAAACCTTTTTCCTTTTAAATCCAACGTGCGGTGAAGGCTATCGACATGTGGTGAAATTAAATACTTATTTACTCAGAATACAGAAGTACCTACCAGAAGGAGCATTCAAATGTATTTACAAGCTACACGCTGTGTCCAAAAACAGAACAAAGTCCCCCGCGTAGTGTTGTTAGCTCTCGCATTATTTGCCCATTTTTGGGGTAAATTTTGGGAGTTTTGGAGGTAATATGTTAATAGAATAAAAATTGTCCTTTTCTATATAACTATTTACCTACCTGATTATCTCAAGAAATAGATAGGTATATTAAATAAAACACGGTGTTAAGGTGGATGTTTGCACACTTTTAACTGGTGATGGAAAAACTTTATAATTATGTTTTTATTTATTTTAAAGTACATATTCGGTACAAGAGTTACATAAAAAAAGAATAATTACTTAAGTCAAAATGCATCGAGCAAACTACGCTTCGCTTCGATGGTTTCCAGAACTGTTCCAGCCGTGCTCTTTGTATAATTTTTGTCCACACCGCTTTCCTTTCCTCATCAGCAGGGAAGCTAAAATTTAAGATGGCTAATATAGAAACATAATTTTATACCCGCTCCCCCTCTCCCCTTCTCCCTCACACGCACACCAAAAATTTTTTTAGAAACCTATAGACTAACATACTATTTAATAGGATTGTTAGGTTAGGTACATACGAGCCGCACTTACGCTTTATACTTTCTTTTTTCAAGTTGGTTATTTTTTATTATATTACTTATTAATATTCTACAACGAATTAAATCCCTCAAAAGGTAATAAAAAAAAGGGTAAATCAAAACTCTTATATTGGCAACACTAACATAGATTGACGCATCACTCTATATGACAATTGAAATCTGAGAAAATAATTAAATATTTAAATAAGACGATACCTAAATGCGATACTTACACGTGAAATGTGATCCCTTCCTGTTTCTTTTTCAGACCCACTGCATTTTTACAGGTAGGAACGACACAAGACGGCATAGTTTCGTGAAATTGGTCACGGGTAAAACACGTTAGCGCGTTCCGACGGTCACAAAGTGACTGATCGGTTGCGCATAAAACTACACTATTTAAGGCTAGTTTGAGTAGCTACAGTATTAGGCGCGCTCACGGGTTCTGTAGGTACTTCTGTATTCTGAGCTTATTTATATATCGCAACCGGTCAATCAACATTTACTTTGTAAAGTATGGAGGGAAAAATGAATATGACACTAATCACTACATAGTATAAAATAAAGTCGTCTCTTTTTCGTGTCTGTCACACTGTTTGTCTGTCTGTATGCTTAAATCTTTAAAATTACGCAACGGATTTTGATGCGGTTTTTTGTAATAGGTAGAGTGATTCAAGAGGAAGGTTTTTATGTAAAAAAATTCCCGAAATTCCCACGGGAACGGGCACAACGCGGGTAAAACCGCGGGGCGCTGCTAGTACATATATAAAGCTGAAAAAGTTTGAATTATTGTTTGTTTGAATGCACTTTCTCTGAAATAACTCGGAAACTAGCAATCCCATTTGAATAATTCTTTTTGTAATGGATATCCACATTCAACGAAAAGGTTATTAAGGCTATTTCTCAACCCGGAATTCCCACAAGAATGGGCTCTCAACGTGGGTAAAACCGCACGCCGGGGCTAGTAATACTTGTTGTGTTGGTCCTTAATAATACCTTACTCTTTTGTTTTCAAGTATGACGTGTGTAAAGTTATAAGGATAAATTATTTTTGTTTTTTTTGGCGGTGCAGGAACTCTGATATATTTGCATAATTAACATTTTATTCTTGCAAATTATCTGGGGTACGAGCGGACCCATTTTTTTATTATACCTAGACTTTGTTAACCAAATCGCAAAACTTGTAAACATTTGCATTCAGGATTTAAATTTTGGGAGAGGAGGCTAGCTTGACCTTAGTGAGGGTAGATTCTACTAAAGGACACATTGTTGTTAAGGGAGGACATTCCTCTCATGACTTTGATAAAAAAAAAATTGATTGAGCTTTAGACCCCAAATTAAAAAAAATTACATACGTGAACTCAGTTTTTTTTTTAAACGAGCAACTCCCTGCGGTTTTACCCGCGTTGTGTCCTTTCCCATGGAAATTTCGGGATGAAAAATAGCCTATAACCTTCCCGATGAATGTGGCTATCTATTACAAACAGAATTATTCAAATGGGACTGTTAATTCCCGAGATTAGCTCGAACATACAAACAAACAAACAAACAAACAAACTTACAAATTTTACCTCTTTATAATATTAATAATAATATAGAAGTATAGATAACATTTATATTTTGTTGTTTCTATATTGACCATGTTGATTGAAGGGCTGTAACGATTTTGACTCAACTACAAAGATTGTGATGAATTTTATAAGGAGTAACTGAAGATATTTTCAATGCCCGATGAGTTAATCGGAGCTTCATTCGTTTAAAATAAAACTCGTAGGTACCAAACCGAATAATTATCAAGTATATGTGAAGAAACATCTATACTAATATTATAGAGCTGCAGAGTTTGTTTGTTTGTTTGAACGCACTAATCTCAGGAACTACTGGTCCGATTTGAAAAATTCTTTCAGTGTTGGATAGTCCACTTATCTAGGAAGGCTATAGGCAATTTTTTATCTCGAAATTCCTACGGGAACGGGCATAACGCGGGTAAAACCATGGGGCGCTGCTAGTAGTTGATAATTACCCTTAATTATAGTTCAATGTTGTTCCTTGAAATCTCGAGTCGTTATTTCCTTATTTTAAACCGACTTTGGAAAACCAAGGGAGGTATTGACCTCCCTTGGTTTTCGATTTTTAATTATATCAAAAACACACAGCTCAATAGTGAGCTGTGTGTTTTTGTTATAATTTTACCAAGCAACTTTTGGTATGAAGTAGGCTCAAACCTTTTTATTGAATTACTCTGTATATTGGTGAAAACCGTATGAAAATTCGTCAAGCAGTTTTGAGAAAATCCAATACTACTTTTCGGGGACTTTGTTAATAATGTATAGACTTACTTGACATTATAAAGTCATATATATTTTTGAGGTCATTGACACGGAAAAAGAAGAAGAAGAAGAATAAACAATGATATATTTCCAGATGAGCTCCTCCTCCGGCGGTTCCTGTCCAGCTGCCACTACAGCCTGGAGCGCACCAAAAGAACCATCGACCTGTTTTTCACCATCAGGTCCACGGCTCCAGAACTCTTCATGAAGAGAGACCCTTGGGCGCCTGAGATTAGACAGGTTTTTCAGATTACGTGAGTATAAATAATTTTACTTAAAGCTCCTCTAGACAATCCACTTTGAATCGTATGTTACTTGATCTAAGGTCCATCACGAATCACTTTAGGAGGACACCAAAACCAATTCAATAGTCAGTAATTCTTATCTGAGTTCCAAATACTCAAATATTATTTCTAAATCAATTTTCCAAAATTGGAGAACAGATCTAGGCTAACCAAAAATATAGAGCGAGTAGAGGCGAGAGCGCCATCTTTAAGAAAAAGCATTGAACAATTTCCATTTACGGTAAAAAATATTTTGACATCTCAACTCAAACCATTTTCAAGGGCAAAAGTTCAAATCGGATGTAATTAAGTAATTTGTTTGTTTAACTTATTAAAGTAAATAACACAAGTTAAACTTGACCCAGTTAAAACTGGATAGAACCGGTTTTATTAACATTAAAAACCCATAGCTGTGCCCATAGCGTTGTCAACTGTGAGAAAAGCCATATGTTTGGATGATAAATGGAACATTCCTTTGATAAGTATGTGTTATTCATTCATTTTCTATCAACTTAGTAGTTGAGAAAGAGTTTTAAAAGGTCAAAGTCAATTTTATTGAAAAATTAGATATTTATTTATTCTTACAATATATGTTGATATTTCAATAATTCATAAAACAACTTTTAACTTTCAACTTTTGACAGCCTTAAGTGTACCGATTTAGTTTAGTTATGGTCGCTGCTTGGCTTCACTACATAGTATAAAACAAAGTCGCTACTTTTGTCTGTTTGTTTGTCTGTATGCTTAAATCTTTAAAATTACGCAACGGATTTTGATGCAGTTTTTTGTAATAGGTAGAGTGATTCAAGAGGAAGGTTTATATGTATAAAAATTCCCGAAATTCCCACGGAAACGGGTACAACGCGGGTAAAACCGCGGGGCGCAGCTAGTAAGTTATAAATAAGATTAAGCATAACTTACCACTATACAAATTCTGTATAGATTATATATATTGTTGGTCAGTTATTCTGTATAGATTCTATATCAACAATATGTGAAGACATAGTTGTTGGCGACGAACGTCTGGACGTCAATTATAGGTTCTTATAAAGTTTTTATGTATGTATATGTAGTAGTATCAGTAAGTTACATTCCATCCAAGCTTAAAGCTTAGTTTGGGTCTAATTAACCGTGTATGAATTTGTCCGGGTAGAGTTAAGTATAATAAAGTATTAGCCTGTAATGTCCCACTGCTGGGCAAAGGCATCATCTCTATGAAGATAACAAATCACCACGCTTGCTAAATGCGGGTAGTGAACTCAAACCCGAGCCATGTAAGAAAAGTAGGAAACATGTTTTCGAATTTGTCCGGGTATATTTATTTACTAGCAGCGCCCCGCGGTTTTACCCGCGTTGTGCCCGTTCCCGTGGGAATTTCGGGAATTTTTTACATAAAAACCTTCCTCTTGAATCACTCTACCTATTACAAAAAACCGCATCAAAATCCGTTGCGTAATTTTAAAGATTTAAGCATACAGACAAACAGACAAACAGACACGAAACAGAGACGACTTTATTTTATACTATGTAGTGATTTATTCCGGGTATAGTGGTTACTTATGCATTGTTTAATAACAAAACTTTATATTCCAGCGACATGTTACCTCTCCCAATGAAGACTAAAGAAAACTACAAGTGCTTCATCTACCGCCTCAACAACCCTGACATGGACCTGTTCAACTTCATCGACGCAGTGAAGACGTTCTTCATGCTAGCTGACACGAGGCTGACGGAAGACGATGATATTCCCGCAGGAGAGATTCCAATATTTGACTCCGCTCAAGTCTCGTTGAAGTTCATTGGGAAAATTAACCTTTCAGTGTTGAGGAAATATATGCTTTATACTCAGGTAGGTAAAATATAATTTATTTATTTTGGTTTGTTAGATTTGTGATCGACTCTTGTGTTATTACGACAAGCCCGTTGGCACAGTGGCAGTGAGAGCGCTTACTGTGTCGGGGGTTGCGGGTTCGATTCCCGCCCGGAGTCAACAATATGTGAAGACATAGTTGTTGGCAGACACGAAAAAAAAAACAAAGTATTTGTGTATTTATATGTAGTAGTATCAGTGAGTTAGATTCCATAACACAAGCTTAGAGCTTACTTTGGGTCTAATTAACCGTGTGTGAATTTGTCCAGGTATATTATAAATTATATTATTTTGGAACACCTAAAGCAGCAAGGTCTACCGATTGTAATAATTGAGAGTCGCAGCGTTAAAAGAGCATAAATGAAAGAACCTATACGTTTTATAGCATTTTCGGAAGCCTTTACGCGGTCTAATAACTCCGACACCAGGGTTGGCCACTGAACTGCTCGAAATGATGATGATGGCATGTTAGGAAACGATTTTTAAAATTTCAAAAACGACTCACGTATTCCAATAACTATATAAACATATCGGGTGGTTAAATATTCTGTCAATGAATACTTTCTGTAAAGTAGTTCGTTCGACATCGTTTTACCTGTGTATTTAGACCTCTCACGTGAAACTGGAATTTACGAAACCGCAAAACCGTTATCTTAATTGCATTTTAAGGTTTCGGGTCATTACGAAACATTTAATATACTATATTATTATAAGTATACTTAAATTATAGATACTTAAACTTTTTTTGTGCTATTGCGTGTGATTGTGTGTTATTATACACATTATTATGGCGTGAAAGCATAACAAACTTAGATTCACATTTATAATATTAAGTTGGAATATTAAGTGTGAGAGGCCTTTTTCCCCAGCTGTGGGACATTACTTATTTTAAGTGTGGTTTGTTTCACTTTTAGTATCATATAAACGAAAAAACTTAAGGTAGCTAATATTCTTGTAATATGCAAAACATAGTCACGGTAATATGTTAAAGACATGCCATATTTAATAGAGAGCTAACGACACCCGAGTGAGACTAATTGAAACTTTTACGTTTGTTGTTGCATCACAACTCACGTGTTGTCGATCGAATGGAGATAGGTTGTCAACTGATCAGTTAAAACTTATTTCAAGGTAAACCTCATTTTTTCCTATGGATTCGTACTACTTCATAGATAATTCCCCCCCCCCCCCCCCCCCATTACATTTCATCGGAAAGGATTAAAATAGTTGTAACGGATAAACGTAGGCATTGTAATGTGTCTTTACTATCATTAATCGCGATTGGGTTGAGTAACTTCTGATTATTAATTTTGTTAAGTAGAGTAGTAGGTACATTCAAACTCCCTTTCTATACTAGGTTCTAGAAACTATGATAAAATTCAATACCAATCTGTCGGTAAATTCATTATACTTACGGGCATAAGTTAAGTATGACATTATTACTCGCATTAATAAAACTTAAAGTATATTTAATAAATTTTATACAAAGAGATAAAAATCTTACCTACTAATATAATAAAAGCGATAGTTTGTGATGTATGAATGTTTGTTACTCCTTCACGAAAAAACTGCTGGACGGATTTGGATGAAACTTTATATAGGTTATACATCAGAATAACACATGGGATACTTTATATCCCGAAAATCCCGCGGGATCAGGTACAACACGGGTACCACCGCGGACGCGACTAGTTTACTTTAAATCTGTTTACAAAAAAGTTGAAACTGCCAACCCTAATCAAAGCACGTGTCACACAACCGTATAAATAAAGTTACAAAATAAAAACACCGGTCATAGGATAGAAACGTCACGGCCAATATATTTACAACTTTTACAATCACCTTTCACAAAACATATGAGTTCAATAATCTGCGAATAACTCCGCGAAGGACGTCAAAATATGCCAACATTGGTTATAAAATAAATCTCTCTTGTGGGAATTGCGAATGCTTCGTCCATAGACAAGAATTGTACTTGTTTCGTCAGTGGCCGTTATTGATAGCTATCAATTCTATATCGAAAGGATTTGGATGAGATTTTATTGCTTTGATCTGAACTAACTACTTAGGTGAAGCAATAGATAGGAATTTTGTGCCAGATAAACAAAAACGAAGGCTAGACACTAGTCTTTTATTTTTGTAAAACAATCTTTTACTTAATAGATATCTTAATCTACAACCTAAATAGTGTATAATTTCCATAAATATTTATGAAAAATATGTATTAAAACAAAAGACGTTCGTTTTTTAATTGTGTTCTTTCTATCTGATGCTATTTAAAACAAGAATTTGATCGAACTTTTGTTTTATAAACATACTTATTGAGGTGGCACCTACAACTATTTTTGTTTTTTAATAAGTTTTTTAAACTGGAATTATTTTACTTTTCAGGAAGCCATGCCAATCAGGTTGAAGCAGGTCCACGTGATCAACGCTCCGTCCTACATCGGAAAGATACACGCTCTGTGCAAACCTTTCCTGAAAACTGAAGTCGCTAAGCTGGTTAGTATCATTTTTATAACCTGTTTTGTCCCACTGCCGGACAAAGATGTCCCCTAACCGTAACACAGGAGGTCGTCCAAGTCCTTACTGATTTTTAAACAGTAAACATTTTGATTTTTATTTTACTAACGTTTTTGCGACAAAAATAATCCTTGGTTACAAACGTACTTACTTTAATGAACAGTACGTAGAGTTACTAATCGTAAACTGAGTTACATATTTTCATTTCAAAATGTGTACCAAATAGCCCTTTATTCTAAGAAACTAGGGTTACAATAATTTTTTGAGACTGATGTATTATGTTGGTCTTGGTAAACCTACCAACAACTAACTCAAATCTTGAAAAATATTAAAATACTCTTTGTATCTTTGACAGATCAAATTCCACGAACCGAATTCAGACACCCTATACAAGGACATCCCTTTAGACATCCTGCCGACTGAGTACGGAGGCAATGGCGGCTCGCTGGAGCAGATTAAAAGAGAGTGGATCAAGAAGATCGAATCTAAGAGGTGGGTCTCAAAGAAAGAAAGATCTGTCCTTCTTCTCATATAAGAAATTCGCGTGTCGCAATGTTTATTGCCAAACTCCTCCGAAATGATCGACCGATACTCATGAAATTTTGTGTGCTTATCGGGAAGGTCTGAGCATCGCTCAACATCTATTTTTCACACTCTTAAATGTTAACGGTAGTCCAACGGTGCAGTCCGATTTACTAATCACAATGCATTGTGATTGCCAAACAACGCATTGACATTGTCTAAATCTTTTCGTAATGCTCCGCACCGCTTCAACAAAAATGCACCCTAAGAGTGCGTTTCTATAAAAGCAGATCAGAGCGGTGCAGAGCTCAATTGATCTTCTATCAAAGCTTTAATGTAAACCAAGATTCTATGAAAACGTACCTTTACCGTTATTGCGTGATATACAGTACTAGCAGCGCCCCGCGGTTTTACCCGCGTTGTACCCGTTCCCGTGGGAATTTCGGGAATTTTTATACATACAGTCGACTCTCGTTAATTCGAAACTTGAGGGACTCTTCAAATATTACGAATTATCGAATGTTTGAAATATCAAATGGTTCATGTATGTTGATACAAGTTTGAACTTGTCGCTCTTTCTCTCTGCAACTTTGAATTGTCGAGTGTTGGACGCCGATGAGTTCGAATTAACGCGTCGTTTTATTATATACAAGTTTGAACTTGTTGTAACAAGTTTGAACTTGTCGCTTTTTCTCTCTGCAACTTTGAATTGTCGAGTGTTGGACGCCGATGAGTTCGAATTAACGCGTCGTTTTTTTTATATAGCAATGATTTTTTCGTTCGAATTACCAAGTGTATAAAAATGTATTGATTTAGTTCGAAATATAAAGAGATTTTGTAGGGAACTCGTGATAACTTTGAATTATAGAGAGGTTCTAATTATCGCAGGTTGGAATTAACGAGAGTCGACTGTATTGTTGTAAAACCCGTAACGTTTATAAACGTTACGGGTTTTACAATTGAGAGAAAATAAAAGAAAAATGGAATAATCAACTAATCTACTGACTTATATATATTCTAGCAGCGCCCCGCGGTTTTACCCGCGTTGTGCCCGTTCCCGTGGGAATTTCGGGAACTTTTTTACATAAAAACCTTCCTCTTGAATCACTCTACCTATTACAAAAAACCGCATCAAAATCCGTTGCGTAATTTTAAAGATTTAAGCATACAGACAAACAAACAGACAAAAGTAGCGACTTTGTTTTATGAAGTGATATTCAATTGTGTCAATTATATATTCTTATAAAGTATTTGTGTAAAATCTATTTCTTTTGGATTGGCATAAAATGTGGACCATTGTCGTCAATTTTCCAGCCGAAGACGATTGCTTCTGAAGAGGAAAAAGGTTTAGAGATAGGGTAATAATGAAATAAAATTACTAAACCTTTTTCCTCTTCTGGAGCAATCGTCTTCGGCTGGAAAATTGACGACATTGGTCCACATTTTGTGCCAATCCAAAAGAAATAGAGTAAATATGTTTATGTACTATGTAAATGTATAGTATCAGTTATATAGTCGTTAGTCAGTTATATTATAAGTCGTGATTACTTGACAGATATCTTATTCAATCCTCATTCCCTATCTCCAGAGACTGGTTCCTCTCGAACGATAAGAAGTGGGCGGTGGACGAGTCCCTCCGCCCGAACAGCTGTAAGGACGAGCGCGCCAACAAGGTGCGCGACCTGCCCGGCTCCTTCAGGACACTCGCGCTAGACTAGCACTAGGTACCCACGTACGCTAACACTAACCTAGACACTTAGATCTAGATTCCAGAGATAGAGTGTTTGATTAGTTTAAGTCTTCTTCTTCTTCGAATGGATGGTCAACCTGACCAATCCTGGTGTAAGAGTTATTGAGCCGCTAAAGGCCTCTGACATGGCTCATGTAGTTTAAGTTATTACCTAAGTATTAGGGTAAGAAGTTATGTAAAACTATCCGCGCTTCGCGGTGTTACCCGCGTTGTACCCGTTCCCGCGGGAATTTCGAGATAAAATGTATCCAATGCGATATTCTGATGTATAACCTATATTACTGTAAAGTTTCATAAAAAACCGTTGAGTTGTTTTTGCGTGACAGAGTAACAAACATTCATACACATAAATCCTCACAAACTTTCGCATTTATAAAATAAGTAGAATAAATGAACTACATAGTTTTCTTATGTTTGTCTACCTGACCGCTGAACCGATTTTGATGAATGTTATAAAATATATAGATAGAGTCCTTGTAGACAGACTTTACCCTTATTTCCTACTTGTACGATGCAGTTGAAATCTCGGGAACAGTGAAAAAAATAGTCGTTGATGTCAATTAAATTGTATGTATAATAATTTAAATTATACTACCATTAATTCTAGCACATCCAGGTAAAAAATATATATTTTATCTACATACTTCTAGAAAAATATATTTTGATTTTTTTTTATATAAAAAGCTGTTTCTTTCTTATTGCTTGGGACCTGGCTAAGTTTATTTTGTGTTGAAGTATTGAATACCTATTTGTTGTAAGTATAGAATGTGATTACTTAGATTTAAGACGGATTAAAAACTTTTTTACTAATAACTGGTTTTATTTTTACCAATTATTACATTTATTTGAACTTTTTCAAATTAGTCATAACCATATAAATAATAAATGAATATAAATAATAATGAATATTTTTTCTTTAAACTTAAAGCACATGTTGTTTTGAAACTTTGGTATTGTTTTCCGAAAACATAATCATGTATGTAGCAACAAAACGCTAATAATTGTTTAAAAATCATGTTTTATTAACTGTAGGTAAGTATATCAAGTATAATATATAGGTGGTGTGCACCTATTACTGTGATTCCAATTTAGTTGTTGAAAGTTGGAATAAAAACAATCAAAATTAAAACCAATATACCAAACAAAAACCAATTGTTTTAAAAAAAATACATAATGTTTTAACAAGTAAATTTTAAAGTGGAAAAATAACTTTATTCTGTATGTATTTTTTCCTCTTTTTCCTCTATACAAGGAATTAGTTATTATTGTTTTTTGATACAATTTTGTTAAGGAATTTGATTGTAAATGTAAAAAATGTAAATGTTAGCACTCTTAAAAATATTATATTACAAAATGTACCTAAATAACTGTATCCAAAAAAATATTTTACACTTTTAAATAACTAATATTGCGTATTCACAAACGACACTAAGCTACTTCATACCGCATCAGTATAATATAATAGAGATGAGACGTATATACTGGTAGAGGTATATATACCAAGTATGTGCTTCCCAGTACAAAGACCGGGTACGGACCGAAATACTGGGTAAATACCTTGAAGGTATGACGTCAGACGCATAGTACGATACGAACCGCTACCACAAGGTAGCGCCCAGTTTTATCGGTAGTTCGGTACGCCGAAGCAACCCGACAGCTTACGAACGAAGGGACCCGAAACGTCATTCGTGCTTTATGAACATTCGGTTGATTTAATTTAGTGACAAAATGGGTACTTATTTTTACGTGCATAAGGAACATAATAGCATAATTACATTTTTGTCACGACGTGAAAGAGTTCCTTAGTTTGTTTATGTTAGGGAATATTATTACGTGTTTGAATGTTTACGTTGTCTAGTGGTACTTAGGTCGACAATGTTTTGATTTTTTAGATTAGATATTTTTTTTATCTAGAAAAGTGTATAGTAGACACGTATTCAATAATAATAGCCTGGTAAAGTAGGAAGGAAAGATTTCATATCTCATAATGCATAATTACGTATAGGTACTTGAAACCTACTACTACCTACATTATATTGGAGGCATACCATATTTATCGCATACGTTTACTTATCGAAATCCTACCACACCCAAATACTTAGAAGTATTTTGATACCTGGTATTTGTACCAGGTATTTAGTGATACCCATACCTTAAAGGCCGGGTATGGAGAATGGCAGGTATATCTCATCTCTATAATATAATATATTCTTATACTTTCACGTATTAGTTTCTCAAGTAGTTTAAAAGCATCCCCAAAAAATGATTTAATTAAATTCTCTTGATTTCTAAGTGACGTTTGTGAATACGAAGGTATACACGACACCAAACTTCGTGGCATCATAAACGTAACAAGACATTAAATAATGACTCCTTCCTCTGTCCTTTGGCCTTTCCTACATTAAAGACTCCTTTATCCTTCACCTTCTCAAATAAGAGTTTTTTTTACGTTGTTCATGTTTTAAGTGTCTTTTATCTATATCTACCTATCAGCCACGAATTCTGGTGCCAAGTCTAATCTAATACCCGCATTCCACTGTGAGAAGAACTCATTTTTGTAAAGAGTCGGACTAAGGCTTGTAATTTACACGAGTCAATTATGAGCCTCTCGCAGTGGACGGCGGCGCGCACAGCTTAGCGTAGACATTTTTCTATGAAACTTTAGTCTATGGCTAGACTTCTAAAAGAGCCGTTCATCGTCTCCTCAATGCCGTTGGTCTTTGGCTTCTTCTTCAGGTCAGCCTTCCAGAGGTTCTCATTCAGGAATAATTTTCTGGAATTACAATGAAAAAAGGTAAGTAATTTCGAGTAGATGGCCTACCCTTACTTACTTAATACATAACATAAGAGTACCTCTGGCGAAAAGGTATTTTCATGGGGAAGCAAATTCAAGCGAACGGAGATATTCAAACAATTTTGTAGTAGCACTCCCCTAATCACGGAACTTATATGATGTAATCTCATCAATAAAATAGAAACTCCAATATGTGCTACAAATCTATAGAAATCAAGAAATGAACCGTTGTTCTTCATCATTAGCGTCTATTTGCTAATAACCGAACCGGATAGTCTAGTCACGGGTATAAATAAACAGTACCATTATTTTAACATAAGTACCGTTGATTACCTTGATTGTTTAAGGTATTTTTATGATAAAACATACCGTTTTGCTGAAAACCATGAAAAACTCATTTTTTAAAATCTTTTTCTTTTTAAGTTACTGATAGTTTTATTATAAATGCGAATGACTCAGATGCAGAATCTGAACTGAATATCTCTTCGGATAGTGAATAAATTGATGTAATGAACTTGCAGTGTTTTTAATGTCCTAATTTCGAATAAAATATGTTTTCTTGTTGTAGTAAATAATAAAAACAAGCCTTAAAAGTTCATACAGAAATATTTAATATTTTTTATAAATTAATAATATTATTTATCATTATTTTTAAATGAAATTACCCGAAAGTTCGACTCATCTGACCTCCTACATTGACAGTGACAAATCTTGACATTACTTTATTTACAAAAAAAATCTGGGATTTTGAAATACTGTATAGTCAATTGCAAGATTTGCAAGTCATCAGTGCATTGAGGGTTCCGCACAATCTTTTCGCATTCCATTTGTCCTACGGACGGACGGACGGACAGCGAAGTCTCAGTAATAGGGTTCCGTTTTTACCCTTTGGGTACGAAACCCTAAAAAAGGTTTGAACATTATTGAGGAATAAAGTTCAGATTGAACTGTAGAAAACTGTACCAAAGAATGTTATAAAATAAAATAAAATAATCAAAATAATAAAAAAAATGTTATCAATATTCTAAAGCTAAAAAAACATGTCATCATGTGCTGGCCACTTTTTTTACGCCAATTCAATTTCTTCTTTTTATTGCGGTTACGATTATTACCCATAATGTCGATCAAATGTATTTTTGAATGCACGAGTCGTATTCCTCAAATTCACCGCAAGCGGCACAAGTTCCCCGTCCGAAAGCCGAAGCGCGACTGAGTCGGGGGCCGGGCGGCAGGACGGCCTAACCGAGAATGCTTATAGCGCTTGATATTTTAGGTATTTTCTCATTTAAAATAAAATAAAGGCAATTTAAAAATTTCAGCTAACATAACACTTTCCTTTTATAAAGAGCAGTTATAATGCAAAGTTTAAAGATCCTAGTTAAAGTTTTCATTGAGTTATACACGCTTAATGTACAATTTGGAGGCAACTTTGAGATATTTTTCTATCGAGGAAATTTAACGGAATCGTGTTTTCGCCTAACATAGTATTTAGAGTACATCCTCAACTTTACCATATATCAATTTCAATGTGAAAGGAGCAGTATTTTTGGAGATATGGGGGCTGAAAATAAGCAATGTGAGGTAGTATAGGGCCTTAAACAGTATTAGTGTGATTCAACCTGAATAGAATGCAAATAAAAAGGCATTTAATATCACTACATAGTATAAAACAAAGTCGCTATTTTTGTCTGTTTGTCTGTATGCTTAGGTAAATCTTTAAAATTACGCAACTGATTTTGATGCGGTTTTTTGTAATAGGTAGAGTGATTCAAGAGGAAGGTTTTTATGTAAAAAAATTCCCGAAATTCCCACGGGAACGGGTACAACGCGGGTAAAACCGCGGGGCGCTGCTAGTAGATTATAAAGTCTTAGCGTTTGCATAGAAGCGGATCCCGCACATTAAGGTGCCTGTCCATTGATGCGGAGCGAGCTGGCGGAGCGGGGAAACGGACAAATGATGCATGAAATCTCCGGTCAGATATTTTATGCAACCCTATTGGTTAATATTGTTTATCTACACTAATGTTGTAACATTCTACTTATGTGTCCAATACTTGACTTATAATTACTACTATTATAGCGCAGGCAACTAAAACACTCAATTTAAGCAATTGCACATGATGTTATAATATCCACATCGATATCGTAAAATCTCATCATAACATCATTATAACGCGACCAATTAACCTGGCGAGCCTTATGTCAAAATCCTCATACTAGTTGTATAAAATTTTGCTATTAGGCTGGCTTTTGAAAACGGTTGGGTCGAAACTACTAAACTTACATACACAAAACTCTTTGGTAAGATCTCGCTCGCTCCTGATTGGCCCTACGCGCAGCTGCGCTCTCATTGGTTAGATTTTAATGGCGGCAAGTTCACTGTGACAATACACGTACGCGTGAAAAACTATTGTCAGCTTTTACTCTTGTTGTTTGATTATTTGTATTAGTGAAGATAAAGTAGTGTATGCAACTGCATATAACACGGGTATTAAAACACTCGTTACTATTATGAAACTCGCTGCGCTCGTTTCATAAACTCACACTCGTGTTTTAATACCCTTCCTTATATGACAGTTGCATAAACTACTATTTTTACATTGTTTGGCAATGCGTTGTGATTGGTCGGCTGAACTCCGTACCGCTTTTCTCCGCTTGAAGCGGAGCGGAGCGGTACGCGAACGGTTAGCTGCATTCTATAACGTCTACTATATTATAGTACTAGCAGCGCCCCGCGGTTTTACCCGCGTTGTGCCCGTTCCCGTGGGAATTTCGGGATTTTTTTTACATAAAAACCTACCTCTTGAATCACTCTACCTATTACAAAAAACCACATCAAAATCCGTTGCGTAATTTTAAAGATTTAAGCATACAGACAGACAAACAGACTGACACGAAAAAGAGACGACTTTATTTTATACTATGTAGTGATAGTGATACCTAAGAACTTATTCCTACTAGTCGTATATCTGGTTCAGAGTAAACAGTTACGAAAAGGTTTTATCACTGGGACGTCCTATTAAAATTAGCCGACAGCTGACTTAATATAATACGAATGGGGTACAAAATACTTATTTTATCGACGTCTGAATGCTTTATTTTAAGGAAAAAATACAACTTCATTGAAAAATAGCTGGAGTAGTAAGGATACTGTAATCAGTTAGCTGCTTGTTTTGAGCAATTCCATACGAAATAGAGAAGTTACGCAATAAGTGCTTAAGCTCTTCCGTGCATAGAATACTCTCGCTCGCTGCACAAAAAGTATAATTTTTCAAAAAAATTAAGAACATTTCCATAGTCTAATATCAACGCGTGTAAAACGTTGTGATTATATTATCTTTGAACGCGCCTTAAGGTTCTTACATTTCCTCTGTGAGGGTATTTTCAATTCAACTTGGAACGCCTACCATCCCATCATAGCAATTACTCCAGTCTGCAGTGTAACCGCGACCTCGACTGGTGCAGACCTCTCGAAACGTTCTCGAATTAAAAATAAGTGACTCACTTACTTTTAAAACTATTTGCCGCGCAAACCCGTGTGTGTACGTTAGTAGGCTAGTAAAGTGTTTGGTTCCTATACTCAAATGTCTATAGAACTAACTTTTATCACTAAAACATAAAAATGAAAGAGGTATAGTAGCATAGAGCTTAGATGCACTATACGACTAAGGTCTTGTCTTTGTTTTTCTCTTCTTTATAGATACCTCTCTTTCTATTTTCATATGAAGAGAGGAGATAAAAGATATGTCTTGCATCTAAACCTGCAGGGGCGTTGAAAATTTCATCGTAGTCATCGAATCAGCACAATTACTTAATATACTATTAGGTACTATCTATAACTATACCTCTTTTATGAAATGTACTAAATATTTCTAGAGGGAACGAATAATACAGAGGGTAGAACAGTTAACTAAGTTACCTTTGCGCCTGCATAGTTTTGACCCAATCATTGTGTTGCTGCTTCAAGCTCGGTGCTTCACCGCCATATTCTACTGGTAAGTACTTCTTGTCTATATCTGCATGAAGAGCTTCGTAGGTAGTGTGGAATGATGTCTGAAATAGAAGGTTATAAAAGATGAATGAAATGAAAGGATAAGTTTAATTCAATTTTATGGCTGCGGTGTCGGGGCCAGTCGGGGGTTGCGAGTTCGATTCCCGAACGGAGGAAACAATATGTGCAGACATAGTTGTTGGTGACGTCTGGGTGTCAATTATATATTCTTATAAAGTATTTGTGTATGTATATCACGAAGCTAAAACAAAGAGGAGCTGCCCTAAGCAACTGTGCACTGTGATTCAACTAGGTCCTGACGTCATCATGGTGGGCGGAGGCACTTAGGCTCCGCCCACCTGAACGCTGATAGTATGCTATCAGCGTTCCTCGGGTGCACATGTGACGAGACTCGCATTATAAGTGTGTTTTTTGCGTTTTTAACAAGAAAAGGATGAAGGGTTGTGTTTTACTATGTCAAAGTTACTCAGACAGACGTTCTGATAATATGGGTGGCATCTCATTTCATTTCTAAGTAATTTTATACGCAATTAAATATAAAAGTTCTAGAACATTCTCAGCTTTCAGCGTTAAAATTCTACTACTTGACCCTAGATGGCGACACATTTGGGAAGAAAATACATAAGTTTACGTATAATTTTGCAGTATTATATTGTAATAATAATACGTAAATACTAAAAACTGCTATACACTTAGTCTTAAATAACTTTTAGTAGCTAAAACAGTACTTTTATAGTTTTTATTATTATATTATTAACGGGCCGCCATCTATCGTCAACTAGAATAACTATTTAAAACATCACAAATATCCAGGGCCGTATTCAGTTTTTTATTTTATTTTACCAATTAATTTAATTAAAAGTTATTTTAATTATTTTTATATTATGTTCGTTTTAGATTTCCATCCGACGATAATTTAAAATAGCAATTGATTACAAAACTTAATAGACCGGATTGGACACCAACAAAATACACAAAAATTTGTTCTTGCTATTTCAATGATGCGGACTTCATAGTGGCAAAAAAGGCCTTAAAAAATTAAAGAAGGGCACTTTACCTAGTTTAAAACTGGATCTATCGGTTTGTTTGGATGTTATATGCGTAACCGAGTTTTAATTATTTTGGAAAAATAGAGTTAAATAGAGAAAAATAAAGTTTGTCTGTTTGTTTGTCTGTATGCTTAAATCTTTAAAATTACGCAACGGATTTTGATGCGGTTTTTTGTAATATGTAGAGTGATTCAAGAGGAAGGTTTATATGTATAAAAATTCCCGAAATTCCAACGGGACAGGCACAACGCGGGTAAAACCGCGGGGCGCCGCTAGTAAGCTATAAAGAACAAAATTTTCTTCAAGAAAACGCCCCTACGGGAGATTTTCTTACATGCACTTATAAAATAGATGGTGCTAAAACTTGAACGTAACTGCAGAGAATTAAATTAATTGGAAAGTTCCTCATTGTATTTTTTAAAACAAATATTATTTCATTATAATATTTGTCCCACCTAACGAAAAAGTGTGGTCATCCTATTAGAAAGTGACAAACAGCATCGGCTCTCAACATCTCGCTCGGCTCGTTTTTCGGCTGCTAGAGCTCAGTCCAGATTATAATAATAAGTCCATGCATCAACATCAACCTAAATTAGTAGTTTTGCTATTAGCCGATAGATGGAATATTGAGAAGTGGGCGGAGCTTAACATCACCTCAGTGCCCCCTCACCCCGCAAACTATCACGCGTCGTTTCCTAAGGAAATTGAATTACCATACCTCCTCTTTGTTTTAGCTTCGTGATGTATATGAAGTAGTACTAGTTAGATTCCATAACAGAAACTTAGTTTGGGTCTAATGAAATGACACCCACTAGGCGGCAGCACTGAGACGTAAGGTCCAGAAATCTGTCAAAAGTGTCATTTTCGTGAAAACCCTTATTAAAACTTGCGCACGCCAGAGAGAGACAGACAGAGAAAAATGCGCGAGAGAGACAGACAGAGAAACATGTGCACGCCAGAGAGAGACAGACAGAGAAACATGCGCGCCCGTGAGTGAATTTGTCAGGGTATAATATAGCCTTAAATTTCCTTTTAATCCATTATCACAAACAATATACTAACAATCTCAACGATTTCCTGAGGCAACACAGCCTTGACCAGAGCGTACAGTTTCTCGTAATACGACGGGCAGTTGATCACGTACACCCTCTTCAATCTCACCGGCATGGCTTCCTGAAACACAAATACATATAATTGGTAAGAACATCACCTTCCTCAAGTAAATTTTTGTTATTGGTTTCTGCTGACATTCCTTCGCCATACTGCCAGTGGCAGTTCAGCTGTTCCCAGTAGAAACAAAACACGATGAATGTTAAGTAGTATCGTCTGTAATCTGTATAATGAACTCTACGGTGACAGACAGGTCAAATATTAGTGCATATTCAAATTAGATCTGAGAAAGACGAAAATTGCTTGCACTGTTTGCCACCTAATTATATCAACATCATCTTTAAGATAGTTTTTGAGGTACAATCGATTTTCGGCTTTCCTGTGTTGCCACTGCCAACATTTACGATCCGAATTACTTTTTGCATAAATCTGAGCAGCTATTGTGTTTTATTATACACTAAACATATCACAACAAATTACTCATAATAACCATGAGTTAAATGACGGTAATTTCAAACAATACAAGCACTAGGTATCTTTAAACCGGATGTGTTACTGATGCAATGATACTGCAGCGAATCATTTTGGTATAGAATTGCTAAGATATAAGCCGATCATTCTTCTCTTCTCTAACGACATCTCTCTTGCTCTCTTTCCATATAAAGAAAAGATATGAAAGATAGAAGAGGGATATTATAATATGTATTATTGTTCTGTTTGTTTCCCAAATATAAATAAACTAGCAGCGCCCCGCGGTTTTACCCGCGTTGTGCCCGTTCCCGTGGGAATTTCGGGAATTTTTTACATAAAAACCTTCCTCTTGAATCACTCTACCTATTACAAAAAACCGCATCAAAATCCGTTGCGTAATTTTAAAGATTTAAGCATACAGACAGACAAACAGACAGACAGACACGAAAAAGAGACGACTTTATTTTATACTATGTAGTGATATTGTCTTCGGTGCATCCCGAAATTCTCACAGGAACTGGCACAACGCGGGTAATACCGCGGGACAGTGCTAGTTCTTGATAAACACTTAAAGTATTATCCTGTAATTTCCCACTGCTGGGCAAAGGCCTCCCATCTCACCGAAGATATAAGTATAGTGAGGATGATTACCTAAGCGTAATCCACCACGCTTGCCTAATGCGGGTTGGTGATCTCTAATCCGAGCCATAATATGTGTGTGAGTTATCGCTCGACCCGGGAATTGAACCTAGGACCTCAGTCTTCGCAGGCGAGTACCCATACCACTACACCATTGAGGCATTTAACACTTCTTTCTTAAAGTTAAGAGCTGGGCTCTTGTCGATGGAGTTCTTTCCATTGTTCTGTATGTTCTGCCATCCTCTTCAGCTGTGCGTACGACACGACCTATGCTCTTTCTTTTTTAAACACTTACCAATAAATAAATCAAAATTTTCTGAAAATGGAACACATTGACTTTGGAGACCAGCCTTAGCGTGTAATACTTGATATCCAGTATGACAATGTGTCCATCAGCGATAAAATCGTAGGTCTTTATCCAGTAGTCAGCTTGCGAGAGAAACGCTTTCAAAATGTCGTAATATTCAAAGGTATCCAAGCTTGGTGCATCGAGGAAGTGACATAGTATCTCATCTTTGTCAGCGTTGAACGTCGCAACGTTGCTGCAATTAATTAGATAGTGTAATTATTTAGAACGTGCTGAGGATATTAATTCGAGTCTCGAGTTGGTATGTATACTAATAAATATTGATGCTCAACTGTTCATACAATGGTAAGCCATTTCGATTGTTTCGTTTTTGTTTGTTTTGACTTTATTAGGGTACTCCGAAACGGCAGAATTTAATTGAAACTTTAACGTATACAGAAGGTTAGTGTATGTTGTTAGATTTTTTTATGCTGTGAAATGTTTGTTAAATACCTACTAAGCGTTATTTCATAACTTAAATAACAGTCTGTTAAAGGTATAGTTTAGCTATAGTTAACCGCGACTGGCTGCTTCACATGCCCTCCGAAGCACGTTAGCGCTCAGATAGATGTACCACTATCGACCACCCATCCAAGTAGGGGCGGAGCTGCACGTTGCTTAACAATCGCAATGGACTAACATCGCTTTATTAAACTACACGACGAGCGTGACAGATTCGTAAACAGAGTAGTAATGTCGAAGGTAAGGTCACAATACTCAAAGGGCTATATTAATAAAAGCGTATTAAGAACAGATTAGCCATCAAATGGTTTGTCACTTACTGACATAAGCAATTTTCCGAAGAACAAAAGAGACAAAACACAGTCTATCAGTGATTTAGTTACACCGCGTCACTACATAGTATAAAATAACGTCGTCTCTTTTTCGTCACACTGTTTGTCTGTCTGTATGCTTAAATCTTTAAAATTACGCAACGGATTTTGATGCGGTTTTTTGTAATAGGTAGAGTGATTCAAGAGGAAGGTTTTTATGTAAAAAAAATTCCGAAATTCCCACGGGAACGGGCACAACGCGGGTAAAACCGCGGGGCGGTATTAATATTGTGTTATCCACTCGATGAAATAACGTTTACTCACAATACGATTTAAAAATCGTGTCAACAGTCTAACGAACGCATTAGGTGGTTTACTCTTAACAAACATACAAACTTCCGCATTTTTAATTCATGTGAATGTGACATTGTGTTCTGGTTGACATAATATGAGTCTGCTCGAATCGAGTGTATGCTGTTTCCTTCTGTGACGAGTAACCAATCACAAAGATCGTAGACATTATATTAAGTAAGGGTGAATTGCACAAAGATTCTTAAGGGGCCCATACACGGTAAGATTTATCTGTACGATCCGACGCGGCAAACCGATCGAAACGACGAATCGATGGTGTATGTCAAGATCGTTAACGATTTACTTAATCGAAAATGATGTCGGAAATCGCAACCAAAACCCATGCAATCATGAATATCGTAAAGATGGATCGACAGTGTATGGCTCTTTACGATCAACGATTCGATTTTGTCTCACTCTGACGCCAGTCGCATAATACATAGGTAAGGAAAATAAGTTCATTTTCCATTATATGAGACACGAATTTAATTATTTAAACACGTCCTTAACCTTCAGCTTCAAACAAGTAAATGATCGATCGTTACGCCCAGTCGTTTCGAGTATGAGCGACATTTTTGATGCGATCAATCGTCACGATTTTCATCAGATCGATCGTATAGACGAATCGTACCGTATATGGGGGCACAAGAAATCTTAAATCAATTTAGCGCTGAAATATGTTAAAAAAAACAAATGACGTTCGTTTTAAATTGTGTTCTATTTTGTTTCGAAATGGAATACAATTTTGAACGAACAGCTTTTGTATCTTAAACATATTTAAGGACTAAATGGTTTTAAGAGGTTTTGTGCAATCCACCCTTAATTTGATTTAGTGCCGAAACTTATTAAAAAAAATTGAGAGGTGTCAAGGGACACCCGGATGGAACGAAGTTTATTTATTATCAACAAAAATAATCGTCGCGACACCACACTGTTCAATGCGAAATAGAAAGACGAAACGAAAATATCTAGCTTGCTTTCTATAAGAGAGAGAGAGAGGGACAGACAATTTTACTCTGTCTGTCTCTCTATGGCGTGCGCAAGTTTCTCTGTCTGTCCCTGTCTGGCCTAAAAAATGTCGTTACCATTTTTTCCGTCTAGCCCCCTTTCGCAACTAGCGATAAAGAACTTCGTTCCAAAAACAAATGACGTTCGTTTGAAATTATGTTCTATTTGATGGAATACAAAGTTCAATTTTGAATGGACAGCTTTTGTTAGATACTAAATTGATTTCAGAGTTTTTGTGCAATCCGCTATAAAGGAAGTAGGTTAGTGTCCAACTCTGGTGTCATAGTTTACAGATTGTCTTTGACATAGTCTAACGATACAAACGGAACTGACATTACGTTCTTTGAAACGCGGATTTAAGTTGCACTCTGAAAAAATGACACTATCGACCACCCATAAAAGTTGTTGCCAAACTGCACAATACGAGCTTTAAACATGTCTAGATAGGTCTCTAGGTTTAAAGCCTAATTAGGTAGATACCTAACCATGCTTCGAGTCTGTACTGATACTGCGTATTTATTTATTGTCAGAAAGATACATTAATTAATTACCTTTTAATAATTTATGTCCTTATGTGAGAATATTACTTGAATTAATACAAATGTGATTGTAATATTCTTATTTTTTTCATTATATTTATAATGTCGTTAATACTCCCATTAAACTATAGCAATATAATAAAGCTTTAGATTTTTTTTAAATTATTGTTTTTTGTTTGTTAGTTTGAACGTGTTTGTTTGAAATTAAATTATTATTTTTGTAATGGAATGGAATTATTTTAAACTAGCAACGCTTCGCGGATTTACCCGCGTAGTGCCCGTACACGTAAGAATTTCGGGATGAAAAATAGGCTTTAACGTTCCCGTTGACTGTGGCTATCTATTACAAAAAGAATTATTCAAATCGGGCTGGTAATTTCCGAGATTAGCTCGAACATACAAACAAACAAACTTACAAATTTTACCTCTTTATAATATTAGTATAGATGGATGTAGCTGAATGATTATTGAATGTAGTCAACGGGAACGAGCACAACCCGGGTAAAGCTACGGGGCGCTGCTAGTTTCAACTAATTTAATACCTATTTGTTTTATCATGTGTCATTTGTAATTGTAAAGGTCAAAAACGTAGCAAAATAATAGTGAAATCTTATCTTAAATACTCGTACATATCTAGCTACAATGTTGCTAATTGAATACAAAGAGCTACGATTAAAATATAATGTGTCTTCACTACATAGTATAAAACAAAGTTGCTTTCCGCTGTCTGGTCGAGAGACAAACAGACAAACAGGTCTCTATGTATCTTTAAAACTACACAACGGATTTTGACGCGGTTTTTTTTAATAGATAGAGTGATTCAAGTGGGAGGTTTATATGTATAAAAATTCCCGAAATTCCTGCAGGAACGGGCACAACGCGGGTAACACCGCGTGGCGTAGCTAGTCTTTATTAAAGAACATTGTTTCTTACACCTAGCCACTACAAACTAGTTTCACCGTAACCAGGAAATACATAGAGTTAAATAATAGTAGTTTATGCAACTGTCATATAATGAAGGGTATTAAAACACGAGTGTGAGTTTATGAAACGAGCGCAGCGAGTTTCATAATAGTAACGAGTGTTTTAATACCCGTGTTATATGCAGTTGCATACACTACTTTATCTTCACTAATGCAATTAATCAAACAACAAGAGTAAATGCTGACTTACTAAAAGTTGAGATATGCAAGAATGACATTTTCAGAAAATGATGTAATTTTCTTTTCGATCTTCCATGCCAAAAAGTTATTATATTCTTTTTCATATAATTTTCTAGATTTTTCTGGCAAAAGATTGTGAGTTACTTTTGTTGCCAATTCTAGAATATCTGGAGGCGTACAAATATCATCGTCGCTATCCATTTTTAACTTTTAATTTGTATTTTAAAAACAAAGCAGATTGCGAAACATTAAATTCACGCGTACGTGTATTGTCACAGTGAACTTGCCGCCATTAAAATCTAACCAATGAGAGCGCAGCTGCGCGCGCAGGGCCAAACAGGAGCGAGCGCGCGCTGTTCTTTTTTTATTTAATTGGCCCAAGATCTTATCAAAGAGTTTTGTGTATGTAAGTTTAGTAGTTTCGACGAAGTTTTCACGTATAACCCAACTGTTTTCAAAAGCCAGCCTAATATCAAAATTTTATACAACTTGTATGAGGATTTTGACATAAGGCTCGCCAGGTTAATTGGTCGCGTTTTATTGATGTTATAATTTGTTTAATTCCGCACATATGTTTATTTTTACTGCTTAGATCTTTAAAACTACCCAATGGATTTTGATGCAGTTTTTTTAATAGATAGAGTAATTCAAGAGGAAGGTTTATAAGTATAAAAATTCCCGAAATCCCCACGGGAACGGGCGCAACGCGGGTAAAACCGCGGGGCGCTGCTAGTATATTATAAACTTACCCTAAAGCGAAAGCCGCTTGCATTTTCGCCGAACAGGGATCTCTAGAGGTGTACACTTCTGGCATGTTCGCTCGCGAAGAGCAGAACTTCTCTAAGCACTGCTTCGTCTTCTCCAAGCTGTTGTAACAGCTGTGGAGGAACTTCTTTATTGTTCTGTCATCTGAAAAAAATGCTCCAATTACCGGGGATCTTTTGAACCCATATTCCCGACCCAATACGGAAAAGTACTTTTTGACCCTGTTATCTATCCTTTTAACCCCCTCTTTTTCCCCTTTTGACCCTTTGAATTGAAAAGTACTTTTTGCCCCTGTTGTATATTCTTTGGACCCATTTATTTCCAGCCACAGTACACTTTCAAACCACTAAATTAATGTCACCAAATGTCCTTTACGATTTGTTTTACCAACCTAAAGTCACCTAAAGCCACATTCATAATTACTTCGTGTTCTAATTTTTAAAAGTTAGTTTATCTTCTTCAAACAACATATATAAAAGAAAAATACGTTTCATACTTAATTCCCAACACCCAATGTACAGTCTAAAAAAGATTCAAATAAGTTGCAATTCATTGGAATCATTTTCGTCAGATTTGTCAACTACGAATATGCTCACAAAAGACATCAACGCATTTTTGTCTGGCACTAACATATTTGTATGTGTTTTGTTTTAGGATTTAAAATATACCTAAGTTTATAAAACTTAACACCTTTACCGCCAAGCCAATAAATAATTGTATTCAATGTGTATCAAATAAGATACACTTGGCGTTGAAGGTGTTAACACCTTGGGGCCATGGGTTATAATAAGACACATCTTTTCTGACCTTATGCACCCAAGTAATAGTAATCATCATTACTCGTGTAAGCAGAGACCAAATTAAAATAATGTGACCTATATTACGTTGTCCTTCACGTATCATTTCTATTGTTGAGTAAAAAATAATTTAATTGTTTAGGTACCCATAGTTTGTTAGAGGCTCGATGTAAGTTCATTCATTTCTAGGTTAGTGGCCAACCTTGGTGTCGGAGTTTCTAGACCGACCAAAGACCTCCGACATGGTCTTACGATTGACACAACCGGGACCGACTGCTTAACGTGCCCTTCGAAGCATGCTAGCGCCAGATAGAAATGCCACTATCGGTCACCTATTCAAGCAAGGGCCTGAGCTGCACGTTGCCTAACAATCGTAATGAAAATTAAAAAATGTCAAAATCTGACCATCTTCTATGAATAAAACAAAACGTTAATTGCGAAATAATTCCCAGATATCCCACATATATATTCCCGAACATATCCATCAGTCTACAACAATCAAAATCTGAAATATTTTTAAATTGTAATTTAAAAAGATTACTTCTAAACGATGAATATTTTAATTATCTGATAGTAAGAGTGTAAGTTAAAAATTTAGATTTCTTAAGCAGTTTAAATTACCATCACTGGGTACCTATTAATACGTTTTTTATTAAAACCAAGGACTTTATATTTGTATAATAAATCCATGATTCAAACTCAATGTCATAGTCTAAGGGCCGACTGCGTTAAGCGTGCGCACGCCGCGGTTCCATACAAAAGTGAACCGTCGCGGGCGCCCGCCACGTGTGGCTTCATACAAAAGTGAAACGTTGCGTGCGCCCGTCGCTTGCGGTGTTATACAAAAGTGAACCGACGGGCGCACGCTTAACGCAGTGTTGACCCTAAGAAGTGACAAATATTATTTCTTAATTCAATCACCATTTTTTTCTATTGGGTAATCTGTATTATTTATAACGTAAAACTTCTTTCAACTTTATTGAAAACATGTTGTAAAAATTAAGTTATATTGCACTAATGGCTCAACGGCTGTAAATGTATACACATGTGTGATAAAATGCATGTGTTTTGCATGCAAAGTGTGTTCCAGACTATTTACTTTTGTCAGAATTAATTAATTAACTTGAATATTATTTTGTGGTGATACTTAGGCCGAAATAAATAGTCGTTGCTAAGAATTAGTCAAAAGTACTACTTTAAAAAGTCGTACTTTGGCTTAGAATAGTATGGATCCTGATAGTCTCTTAAATAGACGAGTCTTTAGACTAACGCTTAGCTAAGAATGGTCTTAGCGAAAGTATTGCCTATTGGCGCATTCAAACTCGCAAAATAACTTTTTATTTTAGGGCATTTCTACTTGTAGGGAACTTACCAAAGTCTTGTGGTAAATATATTTCCTTCGTCATCCATTCCTTGATAGCCAGCACGTCTTTATCATTCTCTAGCTCAAGAGTCATCTGTAATGATAAAAAAAACAACTTGTCTGTGGTCTATTGTTGTTACTTTCACTTTCGAATTGGATTTGGAAGAGTTACTCTTTGTAATAATGACTTTCAACTGATGTGCTTCTAATACACTTTCTTGTACGATCGAAGAAGTCTTTCGCGCCTTGATCGTACTAATATTATAAATGCGAAAGTTTGTGAAGATAGATGTACATATGTATGTATGTATATATATATGTTTGTTACTTTTTCAGGAAAAAATACTGCTGGAAGGATTTGGATGAAACTTTACAGTAATATAGGTTATACATCACAATAACACATTGGATACATTTTATCCCGAAATTCTCACGGGAATGAGTACAACGCGGGTAAAACCGCGGGGCGCAGCTAGTATTATATTACAGATGTTAGCAGTTGATAACTCAAAATTTCTTTTAAGTTGCGTTTTTACGTCAACTCAGAACACAAAACCTGTCAAATCAAGCCGTGTTTTCACCTAATGTTTTGAGCGAACATTTGTATGCTTGCGCGATAAATGAATACACTAGCGCGAGCGAATATTCGTTCCAGGGTCGGGGCCGGGAATAATTAGTTCAATTGTTTTCTACTTTGAGCGAACATTGGCTATAGCATTTCCTCTACACATTTGTTTTTGCAAAACCTCGCTCAGTGAAAACGCGGCTTTATTTTTAACCTTAAAATACCGGCTTTTACTTTTAGTTTCTAAGACTTTGAAGTTTCTCGACAATAAAAATTCTTTAGAGAAATGGGTTAACTTATTTTAAACCTAATCTCGAAACTTAGAACCTGATGTTAATAATGACTTTATACATACCGGTTTTGGTTTGAATTTAGTACCAACTAGCAGCGCCCCGCGGTTTTACCCGCGTTGTGCCCGTTCCCGTGAGAATTTCGGGATTTTTTTACATAAAAACCTTCCTCTTGAATCACTCTACCTATTACAAAAAACCGCATCAAAATCCGTTGCGTAATTTTAAAGATTTAAGCATACAGACAAACAGACACGAAACAGAGACGACTTTATTTTATACTATGTAGTGATGATAAGCAAAATCAATTTGTTAAATGTCTTGGAACCTTGACATTGAGTAGAGGTGTTAAAACTAATTGACACTTATGTCATAACAAGAATCAATTATGGATTTATTTCACGTTTTTAAATTACTGTTCGTGCGTTTGATTTATGAGAATCGAACCTACACCAACAATATTGTGAAAATTTGGAAGCGTATGGTCTCTACACATTAATATTCGAATATTCGCTTAAGTCCCCGGCCGCATCTGTCTGTCTGTCTGTTCCCGATAAACTCAAATACTACTGCACGGATTTTGACACGGTTTTTTTAATAGATAGAGGAAGTTTTATATGTATAAAAAATCCCGACATTCCTACGGGAACGGGCACACCGCGGGTAAAACCGCGGGGCGCTGTTAGTTTTACATATGTATTAATCAAACTTTACGCCTGGGGGGCCAATAATTCAATTAAAATTAATTGAATTACAATTCGTCGTTATAACATCTGTTTGGAAGATTTAATAGTTACTGATTTGAATAGAATAGTCAGTAAAATATCTAATAATTATTTTATTGGTATACTAGCAGCGCCCCGCGGTTTTACCCGCGTTGTACCCGTTCCCGTGGGAATTTCGGGAATTTTTATACATATAAACCTTCCTCTTGAATCACTCTACCTATTACAAAAAACCGCATCAAAATCCGTTGCGTAATTTTAAAGATTTAAGCATACAGACAAACAAACAGACAAAAGTAGCGACTTTGTTTTATACTATGTAGTGATATCTTTAAATGTTTGAAGAATTGAACCTACATTTACGGACACACTTCGCTTTTATTTTTATCTGACGTTTCGGCCCCTTTACAGGAACCGTGGTCACAGAAGTCTTCTGTGACCATAACAATCACTACATAGTATAAAATAAAGTCGTCTCTGTTTCGTGTCTGTTTGTCTGTTTGTCTGATTGCTTAAATCTTTAAAATTACGCAACGGATTTTGATGCGGTTTTTTGTAATAGGTAGAGTGATTCAAGAGGAAGGTTTATATGTATAAAAATTCCCGAAATTCCCACGGGGACGGGCACAACGCGGGTAAAACCGCGGGGCGCTGCTAGTGTAAAATAAAAGCGAAGTGTATCCGGTAAACGTAGTTTAAATTCAAAATGAGTAGTGTTCGCTTATAATTAAGAAACCTGTATGTTTGAATAAGTTCATTCATATATCATTTTTAGTTTAAACCATTATTTATCTTTTTATAGACATAACTGTCCTTAAGCAGAAGAATAATTTTCTGTAGAAATACAAATATTGGCTTAGATTGCTTGGTGTTCAATTTACACTATAATGTATGACCAAGGCTGAAGGTGGTAAATCGCTTTTAGGTAAACATCATTTATTTTCGTGATTACAGAATTACGTATAATAAACACTAGCATTGCTCGGTGGTTTCATTCGCTTTGTATCTGTTCCCATGGATGGTTCTGAAACCCTAAAGTCTTTAATGTATCTTTGCGCCCCTTTTACGCCCTGCGGTGTTACCCGCGTTGTATCGGTTCCCGCGGGAATTTCGGGATAAAATGTGTGCCATGTGTTATTCTGATGTATAACCTATATTACTGTAAAGTTTCATCCAAATCCGTCCATTAGTTTTTACGTGAAAGAGCAACAAACATACATTCATACATACATACATCCATCCTCACAAACTTTCGCATTTATAATATTAGTAGGATAATATGTAATACATATTATACATATAACATACATATTATGTATGTTACCCAATAAAATACATTCGAATCAGACTGGTAGTTTCTGAGATTAGCCCGTTCTAAAAAAATATATGAGCCTGTAATTATATAATAATGAGTCTATAAAAATATATGAACTGCTGGGCCTGTAATGTCATCCCATCGAAGATATCAGTACAGTGAGGAGGATTAGGCGTATTCACCATGCTTGTCTACCGAGCCATGTTGCAATATTTATTAACTAACAAAAAATTAAACTCTACCGTCATTTTAGGGTCCCGTACCCAAAGGGTAAAAACGGGACCCTATTACTGAGACTTCGTTGTTCGTCCGTCCATCCGTCTGTCACCAGGCTGTGTCTAAGGAAGGAGATGATGTATTTCTATTGCCGCTATGACAACAAATAGTAAAAATAAAATAAAACAAATATTCAAGGGGGCTCATAGACAACAAACGTGATTTTTTGCCGTTTTTTAAAGTATGTACGGCACCCTCCGTGCGCCAGTCCGACTCGCACTTGGCCGGGTTTTTTTATTTGTAGATACTTTGTACGAGTAGAGTTCTTATAGACTGATAAATAAACACCCAATAGAGATATACATTACCACCTAACATAATTTTTTGCCAAAAACCGTTGACCGCTAATTATACTGACCTTGCCTATATTTATTTACTTTAAATATTATTTACACGGTGTATTTTTTTACTTAGACTAAGTACGATGTAATTTCATAAATCTGGTTTTCTTGTGCAAGTAACCTCTTACAAGGTCGGTGATTTTCCTACAATCCTTAACCTTTAAAAATATGTAAGGTACGATTTGAACGTTAAAATTGTCTTAAGGTTTTGTATAATTATAAGTATTATAACTACGTATGTAAGATTCTGTAGGTAAACCTTCCTTTTTATTGTTATACTAGCAGCGCCTCGCAGCTTTACCCGCGGTGTTCCTGTCCCTTTGGGAGATTTGGGATGAAAAACAGCCCAAACAACATTCCCGTTGAATGTGGCTATCTAGTACAAAAACAATTGGGCTTTTGAAAAAAAAAAATTTGATTTTTTTAATGTATTTTAAAACTTTATTATTAATAATATTGATATTTAATGCAAAAAACTTAAAAAAATATTTTTTCAATTAATTATAAACAATTAAAAATTGATGAAATTTCAATAAAAATCACGTGACTATAAACGCGCCAAGATTGGTCACCGTAGTGGTGACGTAAAAATGTTAAACCATAAGTACGTACTGCGTTTACAATCAAGATTCCCGCCCTTTTATTCTCTTTCCCTCCAAAAGTTTGCGATGTAACCGAACCTCTTTTCATAAACATAGGTATAAAACACTGACCTCTGTATAAAACTAATAGTTCCATAGATAGTGATATCCTTTCATCAGTGTAGTGTATCCTTTACAACGAGTGAAAACTCAGTGGTGAAATCTAACCAGTGAAACTACATAACATTTTTACGTCACACACGCGCTCGGGTTTGTTCGGGAGTTGTCGGAGTGTTTTCGGTACTGGATTCAAAAATTAATTTTTATTTTGAAACTAGCTGTGCCCGCGACTTCGTTCGCGTGGAATAGTGACTATGAGCAGCGTTTTTTTTTTAAATATATACTTATTTTTATTTTGGATCATAATCACAGTCATTTTGGGTAGCTAAAAAACCTACTTTACTGTAATGCTTCTCTATATACAATATTAGACGTATGGCCATCGGGGGTGAAAGCATACAGGCTGCTGGGATTGCTAACACGGGACAGAGCCACATACAATTGACCGTGCGAAAAACAGCTGATACTTAGATCTACACCCACAACTTTTAGAGTCTGACCTTGAGCTTTATTAATTGTCATGGCGAAACATAGGCTCACTGGAAACTGAATTCGTTTAAAACTAAACGGAAAATTGTTTGGAATGAGAGGAATCCGAGGAATAAAAACACTATCACCTTTTCCGCACCCTGTTAAAATCTCTGCTTCTATCAGATTTCGTTGTAAATTTGTTACTTTTAATCTAGTACCGTTGCAAAGTTTTGGTGGGCTTAAATTTCTAAGGAGCATTATGGGTACGCCGAACGCATATTTGTTAGTCTTTCTCGCAAAAACTACTGAACGGATATGGATGAAATTTGGCAAACAGTTAGTTTAGGCTTGGAAATAACAACACTTATGTTACTTTTTACCGCGGGATAACATCTCAGACCCACGGGAAACTGGAAGGAATCTGTTCGACATTATTCTTAAAATTCAACAGCTTACAAACTACCTTCAGCCGTAAAAGAACAATGTTTTTTCATTCCCATGGGAGTACTATGATTTCCCTCGGTAAATTATTCTTATAGTTTATGATATCAGCCTAAACTAACTTAAGTAGAAAGAATTTAGATGAGCCCTTTTAATTTTTTTCCCATGGTAATCCAGTCAATTCCAAGGTAATAAGTAGCTATAACATATTCTATTAATGATTGTAATTTACCTATCTAGTAACAATGATCGACGTCGTTCGTTGACCGGAACAGGCGTTAAAAAAGAATAAACTACCGATTCCCATGGGAAACGGATGTTTTCCCGCGGTAAAAAGTAGTCTTTAGGTTCTTTAGGTTCTACTTTTTAGTAGTTTCTACTAAAAAGTAGTGTTGCGCCAGGCTCTAAAATATGTCGGTACAAAATTTCAACCAAATCCGTCAAATAGTTGCGGAGATTAATGGTGCCTATGTATAAGCATAGAATAGTGTTCGACGTGATTCTTTAATTTGACATAACTTTTTTATTTATGAACCGATTGACATGAAACAAACACTAAAGCATAACTGAAGCATACCACAATATATTCGTGAAAACCGCATCCAACTCGGATCAGCCGTTTCTGAGATTAGCGTGAACAGACAAACAGACAAACAGACAAAAAAAAAGTTGATTACATTTTTGGGTTCGACATCGACATAACAATAACCCCTGCTATTTTTTTTATTGTTATTTTCAATGTACAGACAGCACTTTTCTACAATTTTATTATATGTATAGATAACTTTTGAATTATTGCGAAAAAATAAAAATAAAAATAGTTTTGTTATAAAACTAATATATAATCTTTCCATTTATCACAAAAAAATTTTTTTTTCAAAAGCTCCATTTTCCAAATCGGGAGACCCGAGACCCCGAGAACCCGAGATTAACTCGAACATAATAACAAATTTACAATTTTAACGTCTTTTAATAGTAGTAGATTGAAAACACATTTTTAAACCCAGCATTATAAATTAATAATTAGCTAATTAGAGTCGATGACCCATTAGTATAATTTCGATGTTTCTCTTAATACATTTGAAAACATAAATAAATAAATAAACCCGGTCAAATTCACTCACGGTTCATTAGACCGAAACTACGCTCTAAGCTTGTATTATGGGATCCAACTAACCAATATCGACATAAGAAATATATACTCGTATAGTAGTTAGTAAAAGTTTTATACTGAGTATAACTTTATCGATAATTTTATGATTTTTATGTCATAATAATTAATAATGATTTTATTGGTAAGACTGACTAAGTATATGGCTGTATACTATAATTGTGATTTTATGCAAAAATCAAGTAATTATATTTTTTAATAAAAACACTTTTTTATTCCCTTTCGAAAACCTTTTAGAAACTACTTACATGTTCCAATTAATACCAAAATTCGAAATCTTTTACAAAAAATTTAATTTAAAAAAATCCAAAATCTTAAACTTAATTAAAAAATCACGTACCTTTAAAATCGATACTGGGACTTAAACACACAAAAAATCAGAACAATGAATTCCGAAAGATGACTGAGTTTGAGACCAGACTAAACCAGACTGGCTGTTCACTGGCTTGTATACTTCATTCGAGTCCAATCTTACGAACAAATACAACATCAGAAGCAAAACGTCTTAACTCGCACACTCGTACCTTCATACAAACTTTCAATTGTTATTAATAAAATGTAAAGGTAAACTTATTTTTATTTTTTGCAGCATTTTTTTATCATTAACAAAACCTTGTCCTACTAATATTACAAATGCGAAAGTTTGTGAAGATGTATTGTACGTATGTTTGTTACTCTTTCACGAATAAACTGCTTGACGGATTTGAATTAAACTTTACAGTAATATAGATTATATACATTAGAATAATACAAAAGAGAAAATTTTATCCCGAAATTCGTGCGGGAACGGGTACTACGTACGCGGGTAACAGTTCTAGTCGCGGCTAGTTCTCTACAAGTAGGTTAAAATGTAAGGTTGTTAATTGAAATACAATGTAAGATACAGTATTCTATGTATGATACAGTATGTAAACAATATGTGAGACAGTTGGAAGCTCTACCTCCGTTACGTTTATACAAGGAGCTCTACATTATACATTATTTTTTATTCATTACTAGCTGTGCCCCGCGGCTTCACCTGCAGCGGAATCCGTTCTCGTCCACTCGTTCCCGTGGGAATTTCGTGGGATTAGGTCAGTGGCCAACCCTGGAGTCAGAGTTATTTGAATGCAGAACTACAGGCCTCCGACATCTCTGGTGGAATGCCCCTTAAGTCAACCCGTGTACAAAGTATAGTTTAGGTACACACTTACATAAATAAAACAAAACATTGTATTCACAATAATTTCAAAGTAAATAAGCTGTTAATTGCATGAATGTAACCTATATTTAATAGTAATTTTACATTAATTATTTTTATTATTACCGTGTTTCTATGGGACGCTTATAATTCTAACAATGATTAGTGCTTAGATAATAGTTTACTACGTCAATGCTTCTAACTATACTTACTATGCTTACATAGAGATGTCACCGTAATATTATAAACGCCTTAACGAATATAACGCGCGAGATAGTAAACTAAACTGTCGGTAGATTTTGAACTGTGTAGAATCATTTACATTTATTATCGCATATTTTTTCGTAAAATCAAGACAGTTCAGTGTGGGAAATCGAAGGACTCAGTCAATTAATCGTTGTAGGTAAATAAAAAAGATGGCGAGGAAACCTATTAATTTAATATGTAAGTTCGATGGACAACCCTGGTGTCAGAGTTATTGAATAGTAACCTTAGGTATGATTTTTTATTAAATTCAACAGCAAACAATTACCCAAAAAATTACATAGATGTTACGTACCTCCTTTAATTTAGTCAAAGTCAAGTCAAATATTTTTATTTTGTTTTGGCTCAAAAAATGCTCATTTGAACTTCAGACATTTTCGCAGGGAGCGATATAATAAAACGCAGATAAATAAAATTGGGAAAAATCTACTTGTAAAAATATCCAGGTCGAAAAATAAACAACCACATGGTTTTAAAACAATTTATTCTTTCAAATCAGATCAAAATTTATTAATAAATCTTAACATTGTATAACATTTTTAATAAAAATTTCCATGTGGGTTGCAGCCTGTTGCAGCCAAGCTAACTGGTTTAGTTTAACTCGCTTAGTTTCAGTACATTTTTATACTTCTATGCAGACTGCAAACTGTTCAAACGGGTACGAAAATCTACGTTAGCTTTGCCATCTAAGCTGCTAAGCTAAACTAAGTAACTTGGCTTACTTAGCTTTCAGTCTCCAACCCACATATGACTGCATTTAGATAGAACGCTGGTAGCACCGATGTCTAGCGCTTACCGACGCGAACAAGCGCTGGTATATTTGTAAGTCGGGATCTGTCAGCGACGTTTATCGCTTGTCAATCCTATTCGCAGCACAACTAAGTTGACAAAAGACAAGACATGATAATAATAAATACTGTGTGTTGATTGGTCACATTTTGATTGAACACTCGAACTTTAAATATTCCTACAATCACCACGCAGTATTTATTACTTATAGCAAGTCTTGTACCCGTTCATTGTGCTAGAGACTGGTTTGGCACATTGTATAGATACTCGATTCTAGCGCTTGTTACTAGCGTTGGTCGTTTCCGATAAGCGCTGGAACACCAGCGCCTACTTTCTGTATGCGGCCTTAGGCAAGAATATTTAGGTCAAACTTGTAGGTTCTCTTGAAACTCAAATTGATTTAGAAGTACTTTTATATTCTTTAGGAAGTTACTTTGTCCGTAAATATGCCTTGTAACAGACTAATAGATACGTATTGCACTTCGTTTGTAAAGAGTGAAAACTAACCATTAAATAAATTTGATTTAACTTCTAATTTATACATAATTTAAACAACAACAATTCATACATAAGTATAAATTTTTGATGGTAGACAATCCAACCAAAAATAATATGAAGCGATTGCCTCAGTATACTGAGGCTAGTCGAGTATATAATTGTTTTAAAATAATAACAAAAATTAAGCAATTTCTTAATACCGTGTGCGTAACTAAGCGTAGTAAATTAAATGTCAAAATTCTTAAATGCATCGAATAAATTCGTTCATTTATGAAAATGGCGTTTGAAGCATACCTAACCAATATTTAAATTACACCATTCCTGAATGTAGTAGTTAATCTAGTATCCAGATAAATAAAATAATAATTTCAATTTAAATAATAAGGTTAACTGTATAACTATGTATTAGCTAAATTTGCCCAAATGCCCAAAAATGCCTAAATAAAACTTTTTGTTGTAAACAGAAAAGTCAGAATGTAGTTATGAATGTATCACCGGAAAATTGTATAGCCGTTTGTTTATAATCCAACGAGACCGCTTATAATCTTACTAGTTAGATTATAAAACAACTGGTGTTTACAATATTACGGTGACAAATACAAATTACAAATCACATTACATTAATTATAAATCACATTCTATATCAACAACATACAATATTCCATAAAGTACTTTTTTACATTACTTATAAAAATTAATTTCATGAAGATACATATTATTATGCATCTTCTTTTTTCCACATACAAAAAAATCTTTCTAAAATCACATATTTTCTAAACCTACGGAATAAAATAGGTAAGTCTAGACATTATTAAAATTATATTCGTAATCTGTTCGAAAAAAAACGTCCTTAAAAGTTAAGGCTTAAGTAATGAAAACAGTTTTACATTTACATGTCTTCAAAATGTATCTACACGTAACAATTTAAAATCATATGTTCATATATTAACCCAAAAAGAGGGTTGAAATTATTTAATTAGTGATGTGATATGATTCACATGCTTTGTCTTTGTCTATGGATACTTACAAAACTAACTCGGACGATTTGGGTTGTACATTTAGTTCTCTTAACCATTACGGGTATTTTTTCGAACAGACTTTACCTAAAAATATCTAAATAAATACTTGTCTGGAATATTTGAGAGCATAACAAATAGTAAATGTATCTAAAATTGTAAAACACAAAAACTTGGCAGCCATATCTAAACAATTTCAGCCCTGTAATTTTAATTAAGACTTCCTAATAAAAAAGTCTGGGCTCCTGCATTTTAAACGTTTTAATAGCCCTGTACGCGCCACGGTAGTGCGCAGACGTCCGCGCACGGATGTTCTTTTGTTTTTCATACAAACCACACGTGCAGGACGACTGAAAACGCTTAATTTGAAGGAACCCTTAAAGGAAATTGTCTACAAAAATATCGTGTAAAAGATTTTGTCTCTCAAAGTTAAAACATATATTAATCTAAAACAGCTATTTTTCTTTTTAAAAAATATAATAAAATAATAGAACAAATACCTCCACCTACAATTTCAAATGAATATTTTTTATAGAGAGATAAATCGCCTATCCATAAATCAATGATTAACTTTATACATTGCTAAAGGTGCGTTTCCATTGAAACGGAGCGGAGCTGTGCGTAGATCAATCGACCAATCACAATTAGTTACGAAAATATTTTGACAATTGCAATGTGTTGCGATAGGTCGATTGACCACCGGGCAACTCCGCTTCGCTTAAAATAGAAACGCATCTTAATTGTGAATTTTGATTTTGGTCTGTGTTTGACACTGTCATAAATAAGTCACAGCATGACAGATGAAATAATATAGGTTAAATATTTTTCAAAATCTTAAACGTTTCTGTCAAGCACACATTCATAAACGGTTATGAGGCAAAAGCTATAACTGAATCGGAACCTTAATAATATTTCCGTATTTTTCTTTTGAGGCACGGAACCGAAAACAGATAAAGACATTAGGTTAATAACGGTAAGGAAAAGACAACTTAACGAATGGAATGGTTAATATCTAATTGGCCTGCTTTGTACGTTAAGTAGTCTGTTCTTCTTCAGTGTTTTATATAGATGTCATGTCAACGAAATAGTAGTTTATGCAACGTCATATAAAGAAGGGTATTAAAACACGAGTGTGAGTTTATGAAACGAGCGCAGCGAGTTTCATAATAGTAACGAGTGTTTTAATACCCGTGTTATATGCAGTTGCATACACTACTTTATCTTCACTATTTAATGCAATTAATCAAACAAAATTTTAAAAACAAAACACATTGCGAAACATTAAATTCACGCGTAGGTACGTGTATTGTCACAGTGAACTTGCCGCCATTAAAATCTAACCAATGAGAGCGCAGCTGCGCGTAGGGCCAATCAGGAGCGAGCGAGATCTTACCAAAGAGTTTTGTGTATGTAGTTTCGACGAAGTTTTCACGTATAACCCAACTGTTTTCAAAAGCCAGCCTAATATCAAAATTTTATGCAACTAGTATGAGGATTTTGACATAAGGCTCGCCAGGTTAATTGGTCGCGTTATAATGATGTTATAATGTTATATTATAATGATATTATAACATCATGTGCAATTGCTTAAATTGAGTGTTTTAGTTGTCTGTGCTATAATAGTAGTAATTATAAGTCAAGTATTGGAATCATAAGTAGAATGTTACAACATTAGTGTAGATAAAATTGTTAACGCCATTGGTTTGTATCCAACTAGTAAGATTATAAACTGTCGATAGATTGTGAACTGTAAGACACCGGGGCGTTTACAATTTTCGGATGAAATATAAAATATATTATAATAATTGTTTAAGTCAATCATCGATTATTGGTAATTACAGTGTATGTTTCAAAGATTTAAATTAAGAATATTGTTTTTTATTTATTTCACCATGAAACTAATCTATGATTTTTGTTTGATTTACGGTTTATTAAACATTTGTTTGTTTTTTTTTTGTTTATGGTTATTATTAGATTAATCTATGGCTAGAGTCCTGAAGGAGTCGATTTCAACTGAAGGTGTTGATATTGACGACTTGTTCTTTGATTTTTTCTCACTTGCCCATAGGTTATCGTGTATGAGCGTTGGTCTGGAATAGAAAAAAAAAACAAATTTAAGAAACGTGAACCTTGTCTAGTGCGATTATTAGTACCTAATATTTGAGTCTGCCTGTGGTGGAATCCACTCAAAACATCGGGAAACCAAAGAGAACACTACTTAAAAAAATCTTTTGCATCGCGAAACCCTCGAGAAATCTGTACAATAAGGCTGAAAATATAATAAAGCTGAAAAGTTATTTTTTTGTTTTTTTCTCAAAAACCGCCAATCCGATTTGCATAATTCTTTTTGTAATAGATAGCCACATTCCAGAGGTATGTTATAGGATATTTTTTATCCAGAAATTCGAACGGGAACGGGCACAACGCGGGTAAAACGCGGGCCGCTGCTAGTACCTTTGCACCTAGTATACTTATATAATAATAGTTACCTATCTGGATTTATTATCTATACATCTTCTGTACATATAAATAAAATTGGGGTGTCGTTTTGTAATATTATAATAACGGTTTTTACCACACGTATATAATATATAAGGTAAATATCCAAAAATATCTTTTTTTTTATGTTTGTCTATCAGTCTATTTGTTGCGGCTAATCTCTGAAATGGCTGGACCGATGTTGAAGGGACTTTTACTGGCAGGTAGTTGATGTAATAAGGAGTAACTTGGGCTACTTTTATAACTAATAAAACTCCCGGAATTACCACGGGAACGTGCGCGCTGCGGGTGAAACCGCGGGGTACAGCCAGTTATAACTGAAATAAAATACGTACCTATGTTTCATGAGCATTTCATGGGCCTTAGGGTTATATTCAGCTAGAGGAGGGAGGTCACCCCCGAAGTCGACGGGCAATTCCTCTTTAGTGAAGTATTTGTAGAGAGATGTCGATTTTGGCGGGTGAAAGTGGATCTGTGAATGAAAAATAGGTTTTTAGGTTATTATTGGCGGGAAATTGAATACATAAGTACAGTATGACAGAAAGGGAAAGAGATATGTGTTTCAATAATTAGATTTAGGTAGGCGTATAGTTTCTATTGACAAGATGAAGATAAACGTTTGATTTATTTAATAATAGGTATTCTGTTTAATTAAAATAGTAAGTAGGTAAGTTAAAAGTAGGCTTTGTTTCTTTTCAATCTTTATTTAATTTAAAGACCTGTACCACAGAGATATGACAGTCACAAATATTTGCTGTAAATATTACTTATGGTTTTCAGGAAATAGTATCACAAAGTAAATCCAGATAGTTTTAAAAATACAGATAGTTTTCGACACACAACACTTAACAAACACAAGGCTCTTCGTAGACCTTCGCCAATTTCAGAACCACAATACATAGACAAAGAACGAACTGACGTTCACACGAACATTCCATATTCCGTAGACAATAAACGCACATAACATACATCCACCACAAAAAAAAAAACATTTTATTGCTCTATGATATACCTCCGCATTCATTTCTTTTTTAGACCCAGGACTTGTCGATTGCTGAAATAATTTTGAAACTTAATGCACGTCGCCTCACGTCGCCAACTAAATATACCTAGTTCTGTGGTATGTCAGATCCACAAAGCATTTCATCGTGAATATGCAACATAGTGTCAATTTGGAATGTTGGTGCTTTGGTGAAATAAATTCTCCCATTTCGTCAAGAACGAATACAAAGAACAACGGATTTCACTCCGGGAGTGCCGGCAGAAGTGAAAACTTGAATATTAACGTCAAAACGTTTTTCAAGTTTGAGATCATGCCTAAAAATGCTAAATTATAAATGAAATACATAATACTAGTGTTAGAGAGGCACTACCCGTGTACTTAAATCCCTAATCCCCAGAATATTAAAATATTAAACATACCATATTTGTCATATCTTGCTTCAAAAAAGGTTTCATCAAAGCGAAGAGTTTGTCTATGACCGATGGCGCATTAATTATATGGACTGCTTTTAATCTTATTGGCAAGGCGTCCTGAAAACATAATTAAACAAGTATTACCGCATTATTCATAAAGCACTGTTATAAAGTTTTTTGTCTCTTTTGCTCTTTGGACAAAAATAGTGTATGTCAGATAGGGACAAAACCATTTGATAGGTAAAATACTGTTATTAAGCTTTTATGAATAAGCTGCCTTAGTATAATGTTCCACTGCTGGAAAAACCAGAGAAAGGTCATATGAGCTACATTTTATTCCGTAATGACTAAGGAACTGTCACAAAGTAAACGTACTCACACGGGTTTTTTCGCGTTAGAAAGTTAATAAAGCAAGTAGTGAGTTCACCGGAGGGTGCAATCCCCTCGAAACGACGGGAAATAAAAAGTAAGTTATTACTTATTTTATTAACTTTCTAACGCGAAAAAACCCGTGTGAGTAAGTTTACTATGTGTTCAAATCGTGTAAGTTTAAAAAAAGCGGCCAAGTGCGAGTCGGACTCGCCCATGAAGGGTTCCGTAGCAGCGAGTAACATAATAAAGAAGTTCTTGAAGTTCGTTGTACTTACTACTACTTACTTACTTAGCGTGTGGGTTGTGATCGATTAACGACCTCACAAACCAAAAAACTAAAAAAATAAAAAAAACTACTAACTAGACCTCGTTCAAACCAATTTTCGGTGTTAGATTACATTGTTATGTACATCATATATTTTTTTTAGTTTTATCATTCTCTTATTTTAGAAGTTACAGGGGGGGGGACACACATTTTACCACTTTGGAAGAGTCTCTCGCGCAAACTATTCAGTTTAGAAAAAAATGATATTAGAAACCTCAATACCATTTTTGAAGACCTATCCATAGATACCCCACACGTATGGGTTTGATGAAAAAAAAAATTTTTTTTCATTTCTAAGTATGGGAGACCCCCTAAAATTTTATTTTTTTTCTATTTAAGTGTGAAAATATTAATGCGGTTCACAGAATACATCTACACACTAAGTTTCAACAACATAGCTCTTATAGTTTCGGAGAAAAAAGGCTGTGACATACGGACAGACGGACAGACAGACATGACGAATCTATAAGGGTTCCGTTTTTGCCATTTGGCTACGGAACCCTAAAAAGACAACTGTCACAAAGTAAAACCGCAGGGCGCTTCTAGTACATAAAATAATCTTTATTAATCTGTATCCTGTGATACATAAAATAATCTTTATTAATCTGTATCCTGTGATACATAAAATAATCTTTATTAATCTGTATCCTGTGATACATAAAATAATCTTTATTAATCTGTATCCTGTGATACATAAAATAATCTTTATTAATCTGTATCCTGTGATACATAAAATAATCTTTATTAATCTGTATCCTGTGATACATAAAATAATCTTTATTAATCTGTATCCTGTGATACATAAAATAATCTTTATTAATCTGTATCCTGTGATACATAAAATAATCTTTATTAATCTGTATCCTGTGATACATAAAATAATCTTTGAAAGTAGCCATTGGTCACAGAGGTTATCAAGATATTTTTCAATAAAACATATTGTAAGTATGTCAATGGAAACAAGATGAAAACGTATACTGAAGGTCTGTTCCGCTAAACAATCTCATTTGTAAATGCATATTTTAACAAATATGGCTCTTTATGTAGAGTAATAGAGATTACGCAAATTAATATTAATTACAATTATTAGTCTGTAATGACCCATTGCTGGGCAAAAGCTTTTCATCTCACTGAAGATATCAGTACAGTGAAAAGGATTAGGCGTGATCACCACGCTTGTTTGATTAATGATTAGTTATGCACAAAATTAGGCCCTTTTTAACATAATTTGTTTGATAAAGAGTGTCCATTCATATTCATAATTTTAGGTGAGAATAAGGTTTTTTCTCTACAAACATTTACAACCCCATAATATCATTACAGGCTTAGGTAGAAAGGGAATTTTTCATAAACGCTTAAAACAGCATTTTAACTATCAAATGGTTTGTCCCTTTCCGACTTACGCTATTTTCCAAAGAGCAAAAGAGACAAAACGCTTTATAGCAGTGATTAAACTAAAAAGCATAAATGACAAATTTGTTACCTCCTGATACTTCGAAAGTTTCTTAGCAATAGATACATTGAATTTGGTGATGAACTTCAAGGTCAGATCCTTTACATCCAAAATGACGATATCTTCTTCTTCCAAGAATGTGCTGTCTAGAAGCCAAGCGTCAGTCATCAAAAGGAATAATTTGGCATCTAATAAGTAGTCATATTGTTCTAATCCAGGGTCATTAAGCTGCCATACCCAAATATTTCTTTTGTTCGATATTTGATATTGAGCTAAATTTCTGAAAATAAGCATACAAGGTTCTTTTTAAAAACAATGGGTTTGAAAAAGGAATTTGAAATCGTTTTCTGCATAGAACTAGAATGAAGAAGGTTGTTAAAGAGGTTTTTATGTCTATGGTTTCCTACGTTTAAATTTGGAATCTTTTGTTTTTTAGTTTCGACTAGCAGCGCCCCGCGGTTTTACCCGCGTTGTGCCCGTTCCCGTGGGAATTTCGGACATTTTTATACTTATAAACCTTCCTCTTGAATCAGTCTATCTATTAAAAAAACTGCATTAAAATCCGTTGCGTAATTTTAAAGATCTAAATACATAGGGACAGACAGACAGCGGAAAGCGACTTTGTTTTATAAAAAAAACATCTAAATAAGCATGCAGAATTTATTCAAGTTGGCATTAAAAATGAACTGTGATGTCAAACACAGTTGATTTCTGATAACATTCATCTGAATCACGTTAATATCATTGTAAAAAGTAAAACCCACGCCTACGTGATATAATACCAACCCATTGATAAGATTACGATACTTGTAAGCGAGCAATTCATATGTACAGAACATTGATTGATAACGAACGCTTGAGTATAAGGTATATAAAGTCTTAGGTAAAGCATATAAATATAAATTTCATTTAACCGAAAAATATCTAGATATAATAAAAATAGGAATTCTATTGTAGTCCACAATATAATTTTAATATTCGATGTGGTTGTTTGATTGAAAAAATAACAAAAAGAATATTAAAATTAAATTTAAACCAGCTGTGTAAAACTGTAGTTTTGTTATAAAATAAAATAAAATATGTACTTATGAATAATTTTAAGTTGAAGAGTTTGTTTTTATTTTGTTTTTTTTTAACGTGGTATTCTCAGAAACTATCAATGCAATTTGAATAATTATTTTTGGTATATTCACATTCAACGGGAAAGTTATATGAAATGTTTGAAAAGTAGTCATATCACTCAACATGTCACTCGACCCGGGATTGAACCCAAGGCCGCCTTAGCAAGCGAGTGCACATACCACTAGACCACCGAGGCGTAAAAAAGGTACCTACATACATTGGTATATTTAATATTGTATCCAGATATCCCCAAGGGAACATAATATTAAACTTGAATAAAACCAGGGTTGCTATGCTACTCGTCTTTGGCAATATATGACGTCATACATTTATTTTTACACCTGGCCAATTAAATAACGTAGATTAAATAATAAATATGATTCGTTTGACATCTGATTCAATTGTTTCTTTATATTATTGCGCCTTGAAACTAACATCCGTGAAGTTTAACAGCGTTAAATGTTACCAGTTTCACAAGGATTTTCAAGTTTAAACGAACACTACTCATTTCGAATGGAAACTACGTTTACGGATACACTTCGCTATTATTTTACACTAGCAGCGCCCCGCGGTTTTACCCGCGTCGTGCCCGTTCCCGTGGGAATTTCGGGAATTTTTTTACATAAAAACCTTCCTCTTGAATCACTCTACCTATTACAAAAAACCGCATCAAAATCCGTTGCGTAATTTTAAAGATTTAAGCATACAGACAAACAGACAAACAGACACGAAACAGAGACGACTTTATTTTATACTATGTAGTGATATTTCTCATCATAACTCTGAAACTAAGTGTCCGATTTTAATAATTTAAAGAGGTATACAAAGAAACATAATTAACCTTGATTGTAGAGCCATTTATTTTGATGTAGATTCATATCATCAACTTAAAATTACACTCCTTCTTTAACTAATTAATTTGAACTAAAAACGGTTATTGTGGCTTAACAATAATAGTTAGACATATGCCCTCGCGAACTTATTTGTTCGCAATGATATGTACCTACTTTGATTGTGTAGAACATTGTTTTTGTGTATCATCAATAGATTTAGTAGCGCACGCAAATAACCAATTTTTTTAGGCATGTTTTTCATACCTTGGGTTACATATACCCGCGTTGTGCCCGTTCCCGTGGGAATTTCGGGATTTTTTTTACATAAAAATCTTCCTCTTTAATCACTCTACCTATTACAAAAAACCGCATCAAAATCCGTTGCGTAATTTTCAAGATTTAAGCATACAGACAAACAGACAGACAAACAGACACGACTTTATTTTATACTATGTAGTGACTATGTAGTGATTTTTACAGGAACCGTGGTCACAGAAGACACGTATTCACACACCTCAGTGCTCTGTGACCACAGTTCTTGTAAAGGGGCCGAAACGTCAGATAAAAATGTAAAATAAAAGCGAAGTGTATCCGTAAACCTAGTTGCCTTTCAAAAGGATTTTCAATTTAATGTCCGTACATATTCATATTTTAATATCAACTAGCAGCGCCCCGCGGTTTTACCCGCGTTGTGCCCGTTCCCGTGGGAATTTCGGGAATTTTTATACATATAAACCTTCCTCTTGAATCACTCTACCTATTACAAAAAACCGCATCAAAATCCGTTGCGTAATTTTAAAGATTTAAGCATACAGACAGACAAACAGACGCGATTTTGTTTTATACTATGTAGTGATACAATTTTTATATTCATTCGACTAACTTTTGAAAATTATTAATAAGCTATTCACATATGTTAGACTTTATCTAATGCTGTATTAAAGTCCAATTTTAGATTAAAGTCCGACCGCTGACATGTGGTAACGGGCTCTTATCGTTGTCTTAAGTAATCCATAGGAATTTGTATTCTAAAAATTTACACCTAAAAATCTTCTCTAGTTTATAAAGTAATGCTAGTACAGAAATAGATACAACCTTGCATAAAAACGCTTTATTTGATCTAGAAATTCCCACGATAGAGGAACGAAGTTACAAGGCTACAAGTTATAAAATACATATAGAATAAATTACGTCAAGCGATATTACATGGCTATCTTTTCCTATCTTTGTTAATAACATTAGTTGTTAATGATAACATGATAAGATAAACTGTGGCATGAGTGAAAAAATTGCATAGGAAAGTGATTTCCTGTTTGGCAAAAATATGGTACTTAGAGTTATCGACAATTTGAAAACCCTAGTTAATTACTTTTCAAGGTCTACTTTTATTTCTAACCGATTTCAGAAACAGAAGGAGGATCTGTATTCGACTGTTTGTTTTTTATATGGTTGTTACTTGATATACTTATCTCCGTCATTTAATAACCGATTTCGATTTATTTTGCTATTTTTGCTCAAGGGATGGTATTCATAAAAACCTGATCGCATGTGAATCGCATTGGCATGTTCGGGGTCCTTTCGATTGTTAAGCAACGTGCAAATACGCTCTACTTGGATGGATGACCGCTAGCGGCATTTCAATCTGAGTGCTACCGTTGTATCGATCGTGTCGGAAGCCATAAGACGTTCTAAAAACTCCGACACCAGGGTTGGCCATTAACCTACTCGAAAAATAATGATTCTATAAGTACTGCGAAGTTTCTAGACTCACACGATTTTCAATGTCTTCTGTATAGGTGCTGATTGCGGGTCCCGGTTGCTAAGGAGCTCTGGCGCCGACCCTCGGATGCTGAAGAACAGTTCAGCGCAACTCTTCGCTTTATCCATGTCGTAGTAACAGCTGTGAAGGAATCTGAGGATGACCTGGTCGTCTGGAAGGAAACAGGTTGGTATTGAGTTTAATGTATGGGAGCGTAGGATTAAAGGGATGCGTAGCTATGCCAACGTCAGTTGACCAATCACGACGCATAACGAAAAGATTTTGACAATGTCGATGCGTTATTGGTTGGCAATTTTATGGCGCTGTGATTGGTCGATTGAGCCCCGCACATCTCTGCTCCATGGAACACACCGTAGCCGGAATGAGGATGATTTTCAAAAAAGGAAGAGGAGGTTCTCAGAAAAATCTGAAGTCGGTTTTTAGCTCGAAAAATTTATTTAACTAACAGTTACCTATGAGTATATGTAAGAATAGTATTTACTTTATTACTATTTCTTATTCACTTAGGTAAGTCCTTAAGCTATTTAGAACTTAATCTTCTTCTTATAAATAAAAATGAATTGCTGTTCGTTAGTCTGCTTAAAACTAGAGAACGGCTGAACCGATTTGGCTAATTTTGGTCTTGAAATATTCATGAAAGTCCAGGGAAGGTTTAAACGGTAAGCAGTGAGGAAAAAAATGCTGGTGAAACCGCAGGGCACAGCTAGTGAAAGATAGTTATTGTTAATATTTAAACCATGCGATGAGCATTATTATAATATAACCGATTACTAAATCCATTTATTTAAGCGATCGTCATGAGACTTTAATAATAAAACTTAAAGAGAATTAAGTGATAAGAAGTTATTTAGATGATTAAATGCAATTATTTATAATTAATTTAAAATAAAAATGGATTGTGTAAAGCTAAATTACTATAAGTTAATACGTGTGTGTATCTCTTAAAATGATTTCCGGAGTTGATTATGAACGTGATTAAATGTTAATTAAATTAAATATTTAGCATTCAGTCGTCTAACCGTGAAGTTAGGTATGATGCGTTTTTATTGGGTCGGTCGTAGGTCACCGAATTTAGCCATCACTTTGGGTGACCGATAATAACCGATTAACCGAATTGGGTTGTTTACATTGGTAGTTTAACCGAATTCAAGAACTTACAAGCTGGTGTTAGCGTTAGCGTTATGCGTTACTATATGCAAGAATACTGATCCATACTAATATTATAAAGAGGTAACATTTGTAAGTTTGTGTGTTTGTATGTTCGAGCTAATCTCGGGAATTGCCCGTCCGATTTGAATAATTATTTTTGTAATACAAAGATACATTCAACGGGAAGATTATAGGGTGTTTTTACGGAGCACAGCGTGGGTAAAACTGCGGGGCGCTGCTACTTATTAATAAATGGGCTTTGGTCTTATTTTGCGTCATTTAAAGTACAAATAATGGAAGTATCTTTGTTAGAATATGCAAATGTATTTCCAAACGCACCATGAAACATAAACCAACTAAATAAATATGACACATTTTCTATTCTTATACTCATTTTATTATAATACAGTAAATGTTATTTACTTACCAACATTCTTAGGGAAGTGTGGCTGTGAGTCGATGTACTGTTTCAGTTGTATAATTTGCTCCTTCACACTGTCCGGCAGGTTGTCTACCATTTTGGTAGATATTCTGGAAATTAAAAAGAGAAAATGCATGAGTGCCTTTGTATAAATGTAGGCATGTGTTTATTCTCTTAGTAAAAGCATGATGAACAAGAATAAGGTTTTCCTAAATCATTGAATCGTGGTCATTCAAAATAGCGAATTGTCTTTTTAGGGTTCCGTACCCAAAGGGTAAACACGGGACCCTATTACTGAGACTTCGCTGTCCGTCCGTCCGTCCGTCCGTCTGTCACCAGGCTGTATCTCAAGAACGGTGATTGCTAGACAGAAATTTTCACAGATGATGTATTTCTATTGCCGCTATAACAACAAATACTAAAAATAAAATAAAACAAATATTCAAGGGGGGCCCATACAATCCCATACAACAAACGTGATTTTTTGCCGTTTTTTTTAGAGCTGCGTCTGTCTATGCATCATTATGTATTACTACTGTCTTTGTAGTCTGTAAGTTCGCCATAATCGCTATACTTCTAAAATTATATTTATGTGGGTATCAGCAACAGCAACAGATAGAGTGATTCAAGACTAAGGTTTATGAGTATAAAAATTCCCGAAATGCCCTCGGGAACTGGCACAACGCGGGTAAAACGGCGGGGCGCTGCTTGTATTTTTATAATATCTCAACTGCGACCTGTAATTCTATTTAAACTGATCTAGAATATATTTAATGGTAAGATAAGATGGGACCTACCTTATGTCATCTTACGTATAACTTAGTATGTACTTCTACTATTATGACAATCCGGTTTCGATATTTTTTTCACCAATGTAAATTTTAAGTAGGTACTTGTATTACAGTACTAAAGTTATTGGTTTAATTTAAACCATTTTTAAACCATTTAAACCATTTATTTCCACATCAAAAATATACAATTTACAAAAATAAAACAGAGAACAAGACAATTTACGATGCAGAGGAGCAGACTCAGTTTCCGCTGAGCCGCTTGGTTAGGTACCTATTATCCCGAATTTCCTATGTTATATTTGGAAAAATCCGTTGGATACATAGGGACAGACAGACAGCGGAAAGCGACTTTGTTTTATACTATGTATGATTGTACCTATACCTTAATGACCTGAATTTGATTAACAACATTGCCTTGGCCCTGTTTCTTGTGCATTTTAATCGATCATTGTTTACTAATAATGGAAACAAGTTAATTATGAACTGAGATAAAGTAACGATCTATAAATCAGAGCTAAAGATTGATGAGATCAGTTGCAGTTTGAATTGAATTGAAACTTTCGGTGTCCGTTCTAGAAAAGAGTTCGTGGAAATGTAAAATAAAAGTGAAGCGTAAACATACAAAGTTTCAATCGAAAATCTGACTTCAAACAGCATCTCCTAAAAGTTCTTAATATATGTACATGAGCGGCCTTATAAGAGTGAGTTCTTCTATCTAATATATAAAATTCTCGTGTCACGGGGTGCTTAATTGAACTCTTCTGAAACGGCTCGACCGATTCTCAAGAAATTTTGTGTACATATCGGGTAGGCCTGAGAATCGGACAACATCTATTTTTCATCCCGAAATTCCCGCGGGAACGTGTACCGTGGTTGAACTCCTCTGAAACGGCTCGACCGATTCTCATGAAATTTTGTGTGCATATCGGGTAGGTCTGAGAACCAGACAACATCTATTTTTTATCCCGAAATTCCCGCGGGAACGGGTACAACGCGAGTGAAACCGCGGGGCGCAGCTCGTAATTGTATAAGTAACTAGCAGCGCCCCGCGGTTTTACCCGCGTTGTGCCCGTTCCCGTGGGAATTTCGGGATAAAATGTAGCCTTATAGCCTTCCTCGATAAATAGACTATCTAACAGTGAAAGAATTATTCAAATCGGTTCAGTAGTTTCTGAGATTAGCGCGTTTAAACAAACAAACAAACAAACAAACAAAACAAACTCTTCAGCTTTATAATATTAGTATAGATAATATTTTCTTTGCTTTACTTTTAGAGGTTATTGTCTCGAAATAAGAAGACTCAAAATACATGAAAGAACAATACTTTTTTCAGGTGCATTTTTTCAATTTGTTAGGACGTTTCGGTATATTGAAGTAAGACAATATAATTTAAAGAAAAACAGTTCATATTCATTCTTAGTACGTAGGTATTGCGTCACAATGGTATGGTTTACAAAAACGAACGCAGAATGTAAGCATTGTTTTACTGTCCTTACTTAATAAAGGTGTAAGTTACCGGTGTAATTCACTGTGTAATTACATACGTACTGTCAACCCAAGAATATGTTAAGCATACATGGAACCTTATCAACTTCAAACTTCGGTTATAAATACTAACACGCCAATGGTATATTACAAAAATCATTATAATATGACAATAAGGTACTAAAGTGGACTCTACGTATAGTCAGATCACAGGTGATATGGACTCAAAGTATGACAACATGAATTCTCTTCATACAAGGTTATTTAAAAATGACTGGTTATCAAAGTGATACGGAAAAAGATGCAATTAATTACTGAGGAAGGGAAACGGAAATGAGTTTGCAGTTGTCAGTTATCAAGCACTTATAAGACCAGCATGCTGAATTTCGATCTGAATCCAGAATTTGAAATTCCTATTCTGGACTCATAACGCTCAGAATTGCAAAACATTTAACGAGTACCACACATTCTGATTTTACACACACATTCTTATTATTCAGATTCTTAATTTTTCTAAAAGATCTGTAAGAATTACTCAAACTAATTTTTCAGACATGTGTGAAGCAAAGTGCTCGGAATTCAGTTTCTTCATTCAAAAACCGAATTCAGATCGAAAGTACGACCGACTTTAGCGTAGATTTTTAAGTACTGCCTTGACATAAACCAATATCATTCTCATGCTCTCTTGTTACATTGTATACTATAAAAAAACGTAAAGCCTCTCTAAGTATGTATGATACACAAGTTACATATTGACATGTTATCTTTGTATCTTTCTTGATAGGAGTATTATGTTATCGCAAAATAAACATTACCGATCAGGATTGTCAATGTAAGTCAGTTAATCTGCTTCGTTCTGCCATTTTTATTTTGTAGACTAACACATGTCAAATCTCAATCTGTTTACCAGTCGCAATTTTTTACATGCGTTTAGATATAAATATGTATATTTTAAAATTTAATGCGCAATATTATTTTGCCAATTGGTTGCTAATTGAGTTCGGACAAGCTGATTTGCTTCTAATTCTACAAATGACATCATAGGTTCTATTTCATTTAAGTTTTTTAATAATTACTATTTTGTGACCATGAATAAATAAGTAGGTATATACTAAATCACAGATAAATCTACAAAGCAAAGTTGTAATATAAATAGGTATTAAAATTATCATTCAAAGTTAATGTAAAAATAATCGGGCTCTCAAAAATAACGGTGATTATTATGAAATAAATCGTTTCCGCTTTTAGCAATGATCGTGCGCATGACATTTGTAAACATGTTTTGAATATAGAACAGTAATGTCACAGTATAACTATCATGTTTATCTTTTATAGACATTTTTCAGTGAATACAAAAGTGGAAAATGCTCTTGAATTTAATTCGTTCTCTTTGGTACCTACTTACAAACGGATATATTTTTCTTTGAATATATTTTACTTCAATATTAGTAGCAAAAATTAGTATGTAAGTATGTCCTAATATATCAATTGCATGGCTGGTCTGCTTATGCCCAATCCTCAATCCTTAATAAGTACCTGATGATATAATATATTTCAATGATATTTTAGTTTAAACGTTAAAATAAACTAGCACCAAACTGCACGTAATATACAAAAATAAAATCCATTCCAACAAATGTAATAATTCAACAACATTATATATGTAGGTACATACATTGCCTAAATGCTCAACACGAAATACAGGAAGTTTTTAACGAATTACTTGAAAAAACCGACCATTTAAACTACCTATAGTTTAAATTTCAGTCACGTTTAAAAAGTAACTTCAATCTCTCTACATTTTAAAAATTGTTACAAAATTGTTGAAAACAATTAAAACGCCAAGCGGAACTACAGACTACATAGTTGAACCATAAACATGTCTAACCTGTTTGAAACCACAACCAATTTATCTACATAATAACAAATCTTTTGTGTGTGTGACTACGTACGTGTTCACATGGCTAAGCAAGGCATTCAAATTAATTCAAATGAGATGGGAGTCTTTAGGTTGAATTACTTAAATGTAGCAAGATAAATATAGCTCGGTGAACGAGATCGAATATGTCGGATTCAGGTCAAATATACCGGCCAATATTACTGTATCATCGCGGAAAAATTATAAAAAGAAACTAAGACATTTTATAATTTTTCCACATCATGTTTAAGGTTCCGTTCCCAAATGGTAAATACAGGACCCTATTACTGAGACTTCGCTGTCCGTCCGTCCGTCTGTCACCGGGCTGTATCTCAAGAACGGTAGCTAGATATAGTTGAAATTTTCACAGATGATGTATTTCTATTGCCGCTATAACAACAAATACTTACTAAAAATAAAATAAAAAAAATATTCAAGGGGGCCTACCATACAATAAACGTGATTTTTTGCCGTTTTTTAAAGTATGGGACTTATACCATTTTCGTCAGAATCGGTTCTACCGTTTCAAAGATACTTAGGCCAATATTCGACCGATTTGCCGATAAAACCTTGTATTTAGTATAACTTATCTAGTTTTTATCTAACCTTGCTTCGTCCCGATGCAGTTTGCATTGCAAATATTATAATATGCTTGTCTATTCTATTTAAATATCTGAGAAAAATGTCTTACAAGTTGTTCAAATATAGTAAGGGCCTTATTCATAAACGCTTTTTAACAGCATTTCAGCTATGAAATGGTTTGTCCCTTTCCGACATACGTTTTTTTTCCAAAGAGCAAAAGAGACAAAACACTTTATAACAGTGTTTTAGTTAAAGAGCGTATGAATAAGGGGTTAAGTAAATAAAGGTTGTAAAAACTGGTATATAAAGGCGTGAGCTAGGTGGGTTCCTTTCGTTATTTGAAATTGGATTCCGTACCTATACTCTATTTTGAATTGACACAAAATGTGTACCAATGTCGTCAATTTTTCAGCCGAAGACGATTCCTCCTGAAGAGGAAAAAGGTTTAGTAATTTTATTTCATTATTACCCTATCTCTAAACCTTTTTCCTCTTCAGAAGCAATCGTCTTCGGCTGGAAAATTGACGACATTGGTCCACATTTTGTGCCAATCCAAAAGAAATAGAATATAGGTTGGTTTTGTTATATTTGATTTCTTCTCGGTTCCAGTTTTGTCAATCGTTAAACCATTCCGAGACGTTTAGGCGGTCTCAGGTCTTTTTGATCAGATCAGATTTTGTATGTACCTATTCCCACTGCACGACAGCACGGAATTATCATTGTAATATTGTAGTTCTTGTGCGTGAAGTATTTCATTTGAATTCGATGATGTGCGGTTGTAGGTGTGTATTAATTTAACAGGGAATTATTATTATTATTATTTATTATTTTAGCCATTACTGTCCCACTGCTGGGCAAAAAAACCTCTCCTCTATCCCTCCATGCATCCCTATCCTGCTAACAGGGAATAGCGTGAAGTATTTCGTTTGAATTCGATGATGTAGGTGTGTAATTTAACAGGAAATATAAGAAAAATATTATTTAATCTATCGCTGATATTATTACCTGCAGGTAGGAGTACAAACAAGGAAACATTTGATAGTATCTATACATCGGTAGAGGTAAAATGTGTAATTTGGTATTTATGTTCGGGCTTGAAATATACCATTTCAATTTGAGTAATTATTTTTGTATTGGATAATTACATTTCACAGGAAGGTTATAGGCTATTATATCAAGTATAGTAAGTAAGTATTTAAATGAAATGCCCCACGGCTGCTGAGAAAAAATCTTTCATATCACTGATTCATAACTCTAATTCACTAATTCACCTTTCATAATACTATGCAAAGTGAGTAAGTATTAGCCTGTAATGTTCCACTACTGAGCAAAGGCCTCTCATCTCACGGAAGATATCAGTACCTACAGTGAGGCGAAATAGGCATAGTTAATCACCGCGCAAAATAACAATACTATGCAAAATTATTAATTTATATAATTTATTATTCATTGTGTTGTTTTAAATAAGAATAAATATGTTAATTTCAAGAAAAAAACATAACAATAAATTCCCAGGACGTATAAGCCATAAAAATTTCATCGTAAGGTAGGTAAGTACTTAGATGATGCGCAATCGGTTTAACATTGAACGTTCGTTCGATCGAATGCGATATTTTATAAACAAACAGTGCAACGTACGTAATTATCATTTCGTATCCTATTCTACGGAGTAATGAGATTAGGGTATCAATAAACAATAATATAACACTAATTGATAAAAGTACTCTAAGAGAAGATGGCCTTCAACCACTTTTGAGCCACTTTTGAGAGGAAATCCACAATAACAAAATTATATTTTTGTTTAAACGCGCTCATCTCCGGAACTAACAGTTTGTTTTGTAAAATATTTTTGAACATGATAGCCAAATTAAAAGACAAAGGTCAAGGATTTTTTTTATTACAAAATAGAACGGGTACAACGCGGATAAAACAACGTGACGCTAATAGTTTAGTAATAAATAGTTTAGGAGCGGGAATAAACGTAACTATACAAGCTTTGCTTACCGATGTACAAGCAATTTACGCCCTAAAGTGTTCAACCGCCAATTTGCCTAACCGTACCATAAAATACTAAAAGAACTTAAGCCTCAGTACTTATACTTAAGCACTAGATATCTGTACAAATGTCCCAAAACGTCAATAACACCTTTAGGCCCATCGCAGACGACAGACTATCCGTGACGCACTTTTTAGTCTGTGAAAATAGAACCTATGTAATTATATGCAGTAACGCACACGACGCGCAAAAATCCGCGACAATCCGCGACCGAATTTTTGTGCGCCGCAGACTCGATCGCACAAAAAGTCTGTCGTCTGCGATGGGCCTTATTGTTCCCACAAATCTATACCTCTTTCTATGACAAAAAACCGGTCAAAACACATTGATAAAAACTCACAAGATCATAAAAAAACCGACGTACTTACCAAATAACTTCGTGTAAAACGATGGAGATAAAATAAGTTTATATTACGATAAGAAAACGGACGTTTGTGCCGTTGTGTAGAGCACGACGTGATACGAGCGCGGTCTGTCGTTGACTGAAATGAATTGAGCTATAGTTTACTGTGTGACCTCGAGCGTCACATCTACGAATATAGGTGCTATAAATTGCTCTTAAATTGGAGTCTGTTGTACCTAGGTATATGGCAGAATAATATGTGGGTTCGTTTATGTAAGTACTTATATTTTGTGATTACTTATTTTTGTTGAGTGGTTGAATGTCTCTGATAAAAATGAAGGCAAGTTTTATTTAAATAGTACATTGCGAATTAGGTTTACTAAAGTTCAAACTAGGTTGGATATGAATGTATGATGTTATATAAATATAAGCATTTGGGTAAGCACTTTAATATATATTCCGAGCTGTCCTTATGAATGTAATGGTATGATGATATATTTTTTTATTTTAAATTTAAACTTGCGCTGATATTATATCTCAAACGCAGTTAGCTGTATAAGGGAATTATAAACAGATTCTATTGTAATAGGTAAGTACCAATTATATAATTAGTCCACAATTAAATATAATATTGTTACGTTAGTCATTGATTGATTCTAGATTACGTAGGAAGCAACTCATTTAAGTTGGTAAATACTTCATAATAATAATACTTCTTATTACATTGATTATTATTTCACGCTCAAGAACTACTTTGATATACTTAATAAAATATATATTATGAATTATAATAAGTATGATATTAAGATATCCACTTCGTCATAGTCCATGATTACACCTACAACTAATAACAACAAAGTTCTATGTTTCGTGATCTAACTCTCGAGGGAATTCCGCAACATGCCAGGACTCGGGTTAAACCAATCTTACCAATCACTACGTCGAACATTAGCTTTACATAATATAGTGTAATGGATTCGAGTAAATCGCATTACTAACTTTTTATACTTAGTTGATTTCATTAATTTGTTGATTAACATTATTATATTTTGAGTCGATTACAGACAATTAATTCTACATATCGACAAGAGCCAAGCCAGCACTTAATTATAAGAGATCTATAGTTAGCAGATCTCTACTAGTAGGTATAATAATATTATATTTTAAATCAATATTTGTCTGTAAAGTAATTTCAATAATTTATACCAAAATTGGTATCAAAATTAATTTTAAATTTTGATTCCAAAAATAAGACCAATCACATTACGTTGATAAAGAACCAATCACATAAAAGTGCAATGACACGGACATTGACAGTCGTTCTAATAATGTTGCAATGTACGAAAATAAGAAACAAGCTTTTATACTCTATGGCGCGCTTCACCACAGATAAAACTAACAACTGTTGTTTTTTTAAAATAATCTGGACATTTACCATAGATGTAAAATAAATCCACCACAAACTGTTGTTAATACAATAAGAAATAAAAAGTTATTTTAGCTTGTAATATCCCACAGCTGGGCAAAGGTCTCATCTCACTGAATATATAGGTATAGCGACGAGTATAAAAAGTAAGGGTATGTTTTTCTTTTTAAATGGCAGCATTTTTATTTTGTTTATAATCTCGTTATTTTATTATTCCATTTAATGGAATATATTTATTTCAAAAGTTATTAAAATATTACCCACCTTCTAGGCATATTTAAAGAGATAGGTACATAATTGAGATTCGCATAAAATTAATTTTAGATACATCTTGTGAATTTAGCAAAACCACAAAACTGTTCGGGGTATGTATTAGTTATTGTATTTAGAAAAATGCAAGTACTGTACTTTTGTATTACTACTGGAGATGGGTGTTGGTATCCGCAACACAGCTCACGCTATCGCGTACTTATGTCATCAATTCCCAAAGTTGTAAAAAATTATTTGTTCCCAAATAAACGAATTTTATTTACTATTTTTTTAATATTTCTGTATTTTAATGTTATTAAGCAAGATCGATTCGGATTATGATCAACTCTACTGTCGAAGTTTTTAGACCGCCTAAAGCCTCCAAAACAATGAACAAAATGTTACTGTATCATTCACAGACTGACAATACTGACATTAAATTATTTCAGTTTATTTTTAAGGGTGGCAACACTAACTGCCTGCTGCAAGTTTGCGCATGCGCCGAATGGCGAATCAGTGACTATTCTTTGAGTATAATAATTTGTAACTAAGAAATTTTATCGTTATTTGGTAATTTAATTAAGTTATCGCGTTCTTCAGTTTATGTAAAAAATCTAATTTAGAACATTCAAATTCATAGATTACCATTTTCAAGTGCTGTGTGTAACGTTGGTGGCCATTACAAAACCTAAACTTTTTATCAGGACAAATGTCCATTTGATGTTTCGGCGACGTTGTGACTAATCCTACGGAAAACTTACCTAAAATCGTTTATCGTGTTGTTAATTCTTTGATTTCCACTCTTCAGGTGCTGTGAAGTTAATTGTTTAGACTTCTTACTGTAATTTAATTCCAAACGATTCGTGCCGACCAACAAATATTGAGGTTGACTTTTCACAAGGAACTGTCAATTGTTACTTTTTTTCCGATACTTGGCCGTCTATAAACAGTAATTAGCTCTGTAATCAAGAAAAGCAATCATTTCAAAAGGATCGATCCTCTGTGCGTGGCATTTTAGGTAATTTAGTAAGGTATTTGAAACACCCACATTGCTTGTTGTTACTGTTCATTGAACATAACATTGGCACGGCGACCTCTATTCACACTCGCTTCATTTTCCCAGTAAATCGCGTGAAACACCATTTACCAGCAACTATTCAAGATATCAATAGTGTTCAGATCCAAAGAGTCCAGTGTCGCCGAAACAACAAAATTCGTGTGTTGCAGTGTAACAAAAATGATTTTGAGATAAATTAGTTGGTAGTGAAGTGTAAATAGTGTGAAAAATAACATAAAAATAGCATTTTGAAAAGTGTGGGTTACTGGAATTGTGGTATGGAGTTGAGTGGGTGGTGGTTAGGATTTTGGTGACATGGGCTCCGTGTCGGCCCCGACTGGCGCAGGCCTCCGGGAGTGATCGGGCGTGCTGGCTATAGGGCCTGCACCACCATCCTGTATTATGAATAAACGTGATAGCAACAAGGAGAAGGAACGTCAGAGCGACGACAAAAGAACCTCTACGTAAGACACCTTATTATACCTTCTAGCCGCGCCCCGCGGTATTACCCGCGCCGTACCCGTTCCCGTAGAAATTTCGGGTTGAAAAGTTGCCTATAACCTTCCCTTTGAATGTGGCTATCACAACCAAAAGAACATATCAAACCTAATGTGTTAGTTCCAGATAAACACATTCAAACAAACTCTTCAACTTTATTTTATTAGTAAAGAATAAAGGTAGTTAGGTAATACTTGATATCACCAATACTAAAGCAATATAATATGCCCTGCCTGATAACTTCAGTGTTTGTGATGCCTTTGCCCTGTGGTTACATTTTCTTACAAAACTCTAGAGTGGTTGTTGCTTATGCTTTCGATATCAATAAACATGTTTGAGCATAGAAAGATGCTACTGTCATTACAATCAACACACTTCTAAATAGCTAGCTCATACTACTAAGTTATATCAAACATAGTTTACACTGGTTCTTGGCTATGAATTGTGTACAAACCCTAGCATTACCCTCATTATATTATAAACATCCTAGTATTAAAAAAGAGCATTATTTAACAGAACTGGAAACCGATGTATGCTTCAACAGCTCTGTTGAACTGATTGGACTTTGATTCAGTGCATAAAAATTAAAATATAACTTGGGTCAAGCTGAAACACTACAAAAGTTGAATCAAATCAGTATTAACTTGTTTGTTAAGAAATTAGACACCTAACCATAAAAATGTGAGATAACAAATTCTATTTCAAATTAAGGTCTGTAAAGTTTCTTAAATTTTAAATATCATAAGTAAGCTGTGCAGTTTATTATTACATACATGAAATGTACCATTAATTAAGTAGTATTTATTGAAAGCTAAGTATTTGTTTTTTTTATGGTATGAAGATACCAAATATCCATTTTGCATAAGCTACCTACTAAAAGAAACAGAAAGAAAGAATTAATACTTAAATAAATCTATTTAACCTCAAAGGTTATGTGCTACACCAAACTGCCTCATTAATTACCTGCCTATGTTTATTTAATCAATGTAAGTATCATTTAAACTAATCAATTGTTTTTTTTTCAATATAAAACATAAAAATAACTAACAAGTATCAATTTTGGTCAGAAGTTCTAAATATTCCAATTTACTTCAGTGGTTTCACCAACATCCCTTCTCAGTAATGTGTCTAAATATTTTTCAGTTGAAATAAACAAAAGCTACCTTTAGCTGTCTTTTAGAGCTGTCTATTCTTACAATAAAAAAAATGCATTTCCCAAACAATTTATTCATTTTTGTATTATAAAGTTTATGAACATTTCTGGTCAAAATGATTTCATCTTAATTTTAACTGTGAAAGTTTAATACACACTGTTACTTTTCCATTTTAATGTTAGCATCAGTAGTTGTGAACGAAATGAGCTCATAAGATTAGTAATTATGCTAATTGAATTAAGTCATTAGGAAATGATTATAAATTTTTATGTCTATTAGTTTTACCTATTAACTTAAATTAGGTTTTTGAGACTATATTTTGGTGGTTAATACTTGTCTTGTTTTTCCTTCATTGTGTGTGTGTAAAATCACTACATAGTATAAAATAAAGTCGTCTCTTTTTCGTGTCTGTCACACTGTTTGTCTGTCTGTATGCTTAAATCTTTAAAATTACGCAACGGATTTTGATGCGGTTTTTTGTAATAGGTAGAGTGATTCAAGAGGAAGGTTTTTATGTAAAAAAATTCCCGAAATTCCCACGGGAACGGGCACAACGCGGGTAAAACCGCGGGGCGCTTTAGTAATATGAGGTTGTGGTATAATTGCCTGCTAAAGCTTTCCACAAATGCAAATGTATCGACTATTTTGGACCATGTCAGCGTCTTTATCAATGTATGTTTTATTTAGAGTTTATGGCTTATATAAGTAGTAGAACTGTAAACTTCTACTGCACATTTTTCTTATGAGTCAACTCTGTAAGCTGTAACATGCCTTAACTATAACTAAAATGTAAGCATTGTAACTGTATTTGGTCATTTAGAATTGACAATACCTACTAACCAAATAAGTTAATAATTAATTGAATTAACATATTGTTTTGGGAAACTGTTTATGATTCAACCTTATTTGCGTAATAAGCCATCAAAATTGTAAATAAAATTGAGTCATGGAATTTTGAATACATTAAGTGAAGTAAGTAGCCTGTAATGTCCCACTGCTGGGCAAAGGCCTCTCATCTCGCTTAAGATATTGGTACAGTGAGGAGGATTAGGCGTAATCACCATGCAAACATACAAAACAAAATATTCCTTCTTTCTAATATTACCTTATTACGGAAGTGTTTATTGGATTTGCAGTACCTATCAGTAGAAAATTCTTGACGAAAAATGAAATTAGGAGTTACACAACTTATACATCTAATTGAAAAACCACCTAAATTCTTCAGTCATTAAAGTATTTTCTACTCATGTTGTGTTAATTTTTTACCATAGCAAATCAACTTCATGGAAAATCTTGAAATGCAAGCAAATCTTGCTAGTTGCCTATTTCATAAGGAAAATATAAGGCTTCTTAAATATAATACATTTAGATTAAACAATAGTCTATTTCGCAGAACATATATATACTAACTATACTGGCACAAAATACCTCACTTTTGAAGTGACATGGTTTTTATTCAGTAGGTAGATGCTTAATTAAAATTTTTATTGTATGTGTAAGGACTTGATGAAGGCCGAAACAAGGAAGACCTTTGACTAAGGCTACTCTGACATTGATGTTATTGGCATAGGATTTTATCATTTTTGTTTTAAAACTGTTACCATAACATTTGTAAGTTATAGCAAAATTAATAGGAACTTTGGGAGTAATTGTATCATCAGTGAATAAAATGACTTGCTTGTCCCGCCTTTCAAGTTTCTGTATTGTATTTTTTTTAAATTGTTAGATTGATTTACTTTCAAAGTTTATTAATGACAAACTATATGCAGAATTATGCTCCTATCTATGGTTTTATTCGGTAGTAGGATATTATACAAAATTAGATAACAATAGTTTTTAAAAAATCAAGAAACATTTTGTATGTAATTAAAACGAAATGTATAAATTACTTATATAACGAAATGTATAAATTAGTACAATACGGTATTTGTATCAAATAGATTAAAAATTAAGTGGTCTTTTTGATATTATCAGTGTTATCTATAATGCAGTAATAGGTAATTCAATGATTCAAACCTAATTGAATAAAAGGAATTGACTTCTAAGTCACCTAGCACTACCAAGAGACATTAAAAATCTCTCTGTATCAGACCAATGACAGATCAACTTTATGTCGTAAATCATTGATCAAATGAATCATAATTTTCTACCTTTTATGCTTAAGACCCAGATTTGTTTATTGCAAGTTTTTATATTGTTAGACTAACTAGGTGTCTGTTTGTTTTTTAGTTAGTAATACTTAGGACTAAAGATAGGTACCAAAAAGATTTTGAACATTTGTATGTTGCTAAAATGAGGTGTGAGTGTGTGTGTGTGTGACAGTGATAGTGTGTTGTGTAGCATCATAGTTGTTAACTTTTTTTATTTCCTTTGATTGAGAGGTATCTTGATTTACAGGTATAACAAAATGCTCAAGCACGTAGGCAAAGTTCTGATTAAGGTTTAATAATTACTCTCGAAATTAAAGGCATATGTGTCGTTTCATATAAATGTTATACCAATAAAACGGACCAGCATAACATAACCATAGGCCATATAAAGAAATGAAGCTTACAAAGAATCAAAGTTATAAAATATGAATCACATACCCTCAACAAACATCTTTAATCTGACACAATAGCTCTTGATAGCATATTCTTATTAAAAACACCCTTTATCATTCACATAACTGTTGCAATATCTCTCCATTATATATTACCATATTGTCATTCAATTCAATGACATATTGTTTACAATAACTTAATAAATTCTGTTAATTTCAAGGAGGCTCTGAATATTCATATCGAAATTGTCAAGTAGCTCACATCTCCTGTGACTTAATAAATAAATAATGTACATTAAAAAGAAACATTATGATAAGGCTTTTATTTAGATAATTTACAATGAATAGGAGAACGTAAGTTAATTTGAATTTATTAGTTTCTTATCTACAGATATAAGCAAACTAAGATATAAATGTACTTACTCAAATAGTTTGTTGAGATCTTCGAAAATATTTGTCACCAATAACTTAGGTAGCTAACAAGATTTGTCAATGATGATTGATGTATCCTCACTTTTATACACAAAACTCTTTGGGTACCTACTTAATTTTAAACATATTTATTTGTACTTGTTCACCACATCATCCACCTGATTGTACTGATATCTTCAGTGAGATGAGAGGCTTTTGTCGAACTGCGGGACGTCACAAGTTATTTATTTAGAGGATATTCACTTTTGTTTGATTATTATAATAATATTCACAGTATGAATTCACCAACTTGAAATTTAAAGCCTTATTAGTTCTTTAGGTCATATAAAATTCGACACTTACCTGTGCTTAATTAGGTTAATAGCTTATATTACCTAATTAGAATCCTAGTGTGAAATATGAATTTAGTTGTTGAAATTCAACTATAGTTAACAGTATATTAATTATTGTACTTTCAAGTGCTTTTGGTTCATTAGTCCATTGTCATTCTTCTCCATGAAACATCCTATTAATAGGCATATTAATGCCAAATCAAATTAATATAATAGAAATGATCCATCATTGGAAATGGTAATTTTCAGCAAACTTAAAGATTAACCCTAGTCATGTGTTACTTGAGAAGTTTACTTTTTGTTCATACACGTAAATAATAATATGAAGGAAAGTGTGCAAAAACTGTGTGTCTGTGTGTGTTGTATTGTAAAACTAAATAATCTTGTTTAGTTGCCTTTTAGTTTGGTAGGAGTGCATTGTTACTTTCACTTTTATATTTCAATGCCAATAACGGTTAGTGTGAATCACTGCACGGTGAACAGTATGTACTATGGGAATATTCTGTTGTATGTTGATTTATTTTTTTATTATATTAACCTGGCTTTTTAATTTATATTACTTACCATGTATAATTTATGTAATTGGGTACTTTTTATCCTTAAATCGGGGAGTACACTTTAGTGTACTTGATAGTTTTTATAACATTGGACTTTCTAACTTTGCATAACATTTTGGCTCGATTAAACATCACAAATAAACATGTTTACAAGAAACAAGATATGTTGTAACTAGTTAATGATTAAAAGCCAAATATTAATGAATAGTAAAAGTGAAGAAATTGCAGAAGAAACTTTTATTTAGTTAACAGTTCTTTACCCCCTTTTCATGCAACTAAGAAGTTTTAAGATAATTTCATTAAATCTTTATCCATTTAATTCGCTATACTTGATACAAACTGTTTCATAAGACATTCATTGAATTAAAACAGATTAGTCTTGGTGTTGGAATAAGAACTTTCTAATTTTGCATACACTAGTTATTTGAGAATCTAATTCTAAACTAAGATGGTATCTTCCTATTATTATGCCTATTATACGTGCCTATTTAAGGTACTCATTTCCCAATAGTTTATACTTTAATACTTCTTCTTCTTCTTCTTCTTCTTCTTCTTCTTCTTCTTGAAGACTTTAATACTAATATTAATATAATAAAGCTAAAGTGTTAGATTTTTGGTTTGTTTGAATGTGCTAATCTAGACAGACACAGACACTACCAATCCAACTTGAAATAATTATCATTGTAATGGGTAAGCCACATTGAACGGGATGGTTATATAATATTTTTCTAGCCGAAATTCCCACAAGAATGGGCACAATGCGGGTAAAACCACGGGGCGCTGCTAGTCATATATAAAAGGAGATTGTGATAACATAATTCATGTCTATGTAGTGTTTTAGTTTGGTCATGATTTATTAAATATTAGTCGTATTAAAGTTTCTTTTTTACCTATTGTTACGACACTAGACTTTCTTTTAGTTTAGCTCCAATTTCACCGATATAGCAGAACTCGATCAGTTAAACTTAATCCTAGCTAAACTCAGACCAAAAAGTCAAAATTGATTTACTATAACAAAGTTCAGTTGACCGGTTCCAGATAGAATGAATTTGGCCCTAAGTAGTTTTTAATTTTTTGGCTATTTTTGTCTAACGCTAGAGTCTGTTTTCAGCGTCGGTGCGGTGGGCGGCGGCCGTGGCGTAGGAAGCAGCGCGATGCACACGTCCAGGCACTCGGTGACCTCCTCCTCTGGCGTTCTCATGGTTGGCCCCAACTTCCGTGTGGGCAAGAAGATAGGATGCGGCAACTTCGGTGAACTAAGACTCGGTAAGTTAACTGGCATTGCTTAGTAAGTTAACTGGCTTTGCCAGATATCAGAATTCTAGAACTGAATATCCTTAGGAGGGTGGAACCATAGACATATGTGGAATAATTCTAGGCATATCCTGAAGTATTATTAAGCATCTATTCAGAACTAGATGTACTTGGGTGGAATTCTAGGCATATTCGTCCATAAAATATACTTAGGCATCAATCCAGAGCTAGACATTCTTGGGTGGGTGGGATTTTAGGCATGTCCTTTCTCCATAAAATACATTTAGTCGTCTATCATATAATATATGAATGGGTTATCAATAAATATATTATTATATCCAGTAGTAAATACTTGGGTGGGGGGAATTCTAGGCATATTCGTTATATAAAATATACTTAGGCATTTACCAAAAGCTATTAAATACTTGAGTGAGTGGGATTCTAGGCATATCCTTATCCACCCTGTAAATTGTACTTCAGCATACGTCTGGCTCCAGAGATGGATAGTTATATGAGAGGTATAGCCACTTCTTGTGATTGTAACTTTGGTCAATTTATTGGATTGCGCCTCATCATTGTCAAAACGACCCAATCTATGATTTCGTTGGTTTTGTTCAATAATCGCCTAGAGATAGTGTTAGTAATGTCCGAATGGGTTTGGCAGCGCTGTCTTTCATAGGGAATTCGTCACATAAGCATGTGACGGATTATTTCTGTTTACTCTATTTTGTGCTCATGGATATCCACATAGGCACAGTTAACAGAATACTTAATGCAAGACCACGAAATCTTGTTAACCCAAAGTGCTCCCTTTGATACCACAAGCATTCATTTCTAAAGTCTATCCCTTATCGGAAATCCCGAGAGAATGAATTTGTCAAGTGTTCTCGAATCGACAGATTTGTCACAAACGCTTTACATGTTTTTTATGTTCCTTGAAAACGTGAAGAGTTATTTATACTTGTATAGCGTTTTTTGTTGATGCCTTCTTTCAAGCGTAGTTACGCTTAATCCTCCCTGTGCTACTATGTTGTTGCCGAGCGGAGAGGTCTTTGCCCTTCATTTGGACCTTAAAAGTACTTTTTAACCTCTGAATTTCGCTGTAAACTAACCGCTGCAATAGTAAATGAAAATAGCTCGGACGTTACATACCCAGTTGTCATGTTGCTAGTCTATTGACTAGCAACATGACAACTGGGTATGTAATCGATAATTTAACGTGCTTTGAGGGCACGTTAAATTTTCGGTTCCAGTGGCTGCAATCGTTAGACCATGTCGGAGGCTTTAGGCGGTCTAAAAATTCCGAAACCAAGGTTGGCCACCAACCTACTCGGACTTACTTGTAAAGACTATTTTGTAAAACCAAGTTTATTTTGAAGTCGTTTCAAGTCCTGTTGTCCTTCGTTTATGAATTATCTCTGTCTTATGATCAACAACTACACTATTTATATTCCTTCGTTCACACGTTTAACGTCGGTCTTCTCAGCTACTGCCTAACGATTTGCATAGAAATTATCAGACAGTTGCCGCTTTATGAATAAATCAACATTGATTGTGTTCGCGGCTTTTTAAAAGCTTGTATTGTACAGTGATGGCGAAAATATGTATGTCATTTTACGCCATTACAATGAAATAAGGCTGAGAATATACGACGGTACGAATAAACTGAATAACTTGATCTGACAGTATTAAGGAAGAAGCTAAGCTTCTGTCTAATATATATGAGTTTATGACTTTATAATGTAAAAACGGCGGGGCTTTTGACTTATTTGACATTTTGTTTATAATCTGAGTTCTTTTAACCTGATATTCCTATGGGAACTGCTATTTGCCATTAAACATGTTATAAGTTAGTTCGTTGTTCGTATGAACTGTGAATACTGCACATTACTCCATATTATCCGCGAAGGACACAACGGACATCTTTCAAATAACCATGCCCCGATTTAATTTACCGTATTTGGCTCTGGTTCAAAGAAAATTTAACTATTTTTGAGGTTCTCTTCCAGTTTTGGCACATAACTTACCAAGTTAAAGGTGACTTTACGTAATAAAGTTTACTTCAACGTAGGTTTATAATTTTATTATCGTCGAGAATTAACAGCTGGGTGTAAATTAATCTGCACATTTACTTTTCTTATTTATTAAAATCGTTCATAATAGGCAGGGGCGCCGAACATGATCGAGATAACCTTTAGGGAATACGATTTCGAATATTGCGTAGAGATTAGCGATTTTTTATCGGTCCTGAAGATCACCTCCGACTTCTAAAAACTACGTCACTGTACCTACCTTTTACCCTAAGTGTTTTCTGTTTGTTTGTTTGTACACTCTTATCTGAGGAACAAAAATCGGCCAGATTTAAAAAGTAACTTCATTACTAAGTACTTTGAAGACGAATGTTATAGTGACCACGAATAAGTTACAATGCGACCGAAACCGTTGGGCGCTGGTAGTTGTATTAAGTATATTGTTAGAATTGGGTTTATGAATATCAAATTAGGCAGATAGCTCTCGCACATACGCCTTTTAGCTAACGCAAAGATTGTCAACCGCCACTATCATTCAAGGCTTGTTAAGACGTATTTTACAACGTGTTATTTTGTTCAACAAATGACATGTAATTAAACCTTCAAAGGTTTCTGAAACACGTTCACAATTAGTAATATTACAAGACGTCACAGAACTAAGTCGAATGCTCGTAGCATTGTAAATAACTCAGTCTAATGAATTTGACAGCCAATGGGGTCTTTTCAACCAATGGCAGGCGGCGACGGCGGCCTTGCCCGGACACTGAAAAGATACACTAACTTATTTACAAAATACGACGGCTTTGTACGCTTTCAGGCGGCATTTAACGCGTATAGTTAGTAGATTTTCTCTTTATTTTCGTATTAGATAAACAATCTGTTTAAGTTTATTCAAAAGATTACCCAGTTTTTGAGGTAGTAGCCCTTAATGTCCTACTGCTGGTAAAGGCCTTCAATCTCATCTCATATCTGAAGATATCAGCAGTTAGTACCACAGAGATGCAATAAAAACGTATCTTGACAAATAACGTTTAATAGTACTTATTAGTTAATTATGTCCACCACCTTAATTTGTCCATTGAAACAAAAGTACCACAATAAACATAAATTAATTATATTATATGTTTGTATTCTGAGTTTTCTCAATAAAATTCCCCCTAACAGACAGTAATATACAAGACAATAAAAAAGGAACATACTAAGAACTAGCACATTGAACTATGACGTCATTCGTATTATATAGAGCGATACGTCATAGTTTCAGATAGCGATTGTTGTAAGCATATCTCGGTATGCAGTCTGCATTGTGCATATAAAGTGCATATTACCGCAGATATAACTAGATTTAGCTCTGAAGCTGCGGATAAAATTGTACAGACGGTTGACACTATACGATTGCAAATGTAACTGTTCACCAGTCACCAGATTGAACTACGCAAAATTATATCGTCTTCATCGCTTTGAGTGGTTTTGCAACTTGGTTAGTTTTGCCTAGAGTCTAGGGTCTAGACTTATGTTAATAAGACTATGAATAGTAAGCTTTCGAACTTAGACTGTTAGGCATGTTATGCGTTAAATTTCTATTGAGACAAATCGGCGCTTTGTTATGTAAATCATAATAGAATATGTTGGAACAAGATGTTCTTTACTAAGTACGCTTTGTAAAAATGCATGTATTTAAATTAAGTAAATAATAATAAATAAAAATAATAATAAAAAGTTTATTAACAGAACAACAAGTTTACATTCAAATCGATGTAACAAAGTTAAGACACTTATAGCTATTTACATTGGATAGTAACTGCAACTCCCAAACTAAGCATAGCTTGTATCTTGGGAGTCTGAGGACAATTATTATTGCTATTCAGGGTTATTTAAATACATTAGGGTGAACTTCATGACGGGTTTTACAATTGAGAGAAAATAAAAGAAAAATGGAATAATCAACTAATCTACTGACTTATATACGAGGGCGGGTCAATAAGTCCGTGACTTTTGCAATAAAAGACAGATTTTTTTATTAAAAATATATTTTATTTTTCAACGTAGTCTCCCTTGAGCTCTATACACTTTGTCCAACGCTTCTCCAATTTTTTTATCCCTTCCAAAAAATATGATTTGTCGAGGTCGTCAAAATAGGCCTTTGTTTGCGAGATGACTTCATTATTGGAGTCAAATCTTTTTCCACCAAGCCATTTCTTCAGGTTTGGGAACAAGAAGTAGTCGCTCGGAGCCAAATCTGGAGAATAGGGCGGATGAGGGAGCAATTCATAGCCCAATTCATGGATTTTGGCCATGGCAACTGCACACGTGTGCACCCTTGCATTGTCTTGGTGGAAAAGAACTTTTTTCTTGGCCAGATGAGGTCGGTTTCTTTTTAAATCGTCATTGAATCGGTCCAATAAGTTGGCATAATATTCCCCATTGATTGTTCTTCCCTTTTGAAGGTAGTCAATGTGGATTATCCCGCGTGCATCCCAAAAAACAGTCGCCATAACTTTATTGGCCGACAATCCCACCTTGGCCTTCTTTGGCGCCGATTCACCCTTGGAAACCCACTGTTTTGACTGTTGTTTGGTCTCTGGTGTGTTGTGATGGATCCACGTTTCGTCCACGGTTACAAAACGGCGCAAAAACTCCTCCATATTACGATTAAACAATGCTAAACCTTCCTGTGAAGTTGTTACACGATTGCGTTTGTGGTCGACTGTGAGCAAACGCGGCACCCATCTTGCGGACAGCTTTCTCATGCCTAAGTGATCATTCAAAATTGAAACCACTGAGCCATGCGAGATCCCTACTTCTTCCACAATCTCTCGCACTTTCAATCTTCGGTCGGCCAACACCATATCGTGAATTTTTTCGAATGTTTTGGGTGTAGAGACCTCAACTGGGCGTCCAGGACGCTCGGCATCTTTAGTGCTTGTACGGCCACAACGAAATTCAGTAAGTAAGAAAATCAGTAAAATTCAGTGCAGAGTCCCCATAGTATTTATCAAGCTTTGCCTTGGTCTCGGTAATGGTTTTTTTTCGCAAGAAATAATGCTTAATAAGCACACGAAATTCACTTTTGTCCATTTTCTCGTCAAATTAGTGAGTAGTCTGATAAAGATAGCTGTAAAACACAAACTAACGGACGCAGCAAGTTCAAATTTTCAGAGGAGTCAACTGACAGATGCCTGTTGACGGGACCAGTATTATTGTTTCAGTAAAGAGGTCGGAAATTCAAAAAGTCACGGACTTATTGACCCGCCCTCGTATAAGTGTTCTTCACTACATAGTATAAAATAAAGTCATCTCTGTTTCGTGTCTGTTTGTCTGCGTGTCTGTATGCTTAAATCTTTAAAATTACGCAACGGATTTTGATGCGGTTTTTTGTAATAGGTAGAGTGATTCAAGAGGAAGGTTTTTATGTAAAAAAATTCCCGAAATTCCCACGGGAACGGGCACAACGCGGGTAAAACCGCGGGGCGCTGCTAGTGTTAAATAAAGAAAACTGTATTGAATAAAGTAAGTAATTTCGTGTAGGTTAGTGGCCAGCCGTGGCGTCGGAGTTCTTAGACCGCTTATAAGTCGTTCGACATGGTTTATCGATTGAAACAACTGGGACCGACAATTTAACGTACTCGCTGTAGCACGGTAGCGCTCACATAGAAATGCCACTATCGGCCACCCATCCAAGCTGCTTAACAATGGCAATGAGCTGACATCGCTTATTAAAACTACGCCACAAACGCTACTCAATGAAATGTTACGTTGCTTATTCTTGTTACTTGTGACAATGAAGATTTGTATGCTCAACTTGAGGATAGTTTTGACCAGATGTGGTAAACGAACGTCAACTTCAATGTAAGTGACGTCGAGGGTTAAGGAAACACAATTAAGTAGGTGCTGTTATTGACCATGATTTGCCTGCAATATTTATTTTATGGCTGACGTTGCCCCGTGGATTCATCCGCGACCAATAAATGGCGCCAGAATACAAGTTAAAACAAGCTATCGTTATTTTATCAGGCGTGGCATCGCGCCCTACACCTTTTGCCAATCAGCACGATAATTAAAAAAGGTTTAAGGAATTAATATAAATAAACATGTTGATTATCATTCATTCAATTCATTCATTCATCATTCATTCAACCATTTTACAAAATCTAGGACGATTCTCCGTAAAGATAAATTCGGAAACTATTATACGTTTCTACATTAACAATTAAGTATCTAGATATGTTTTTGTCTAATAGGTATTAGATTTTGTAGGTATAGTTAATGTTGGACAATTAACTTATGGAATATAAGTTAGGAATTGTATTTGAGTCGTTTTAAATTTACACAATGATTCACAATCTTATAATAACCGGAACCGGTCTGTTCTATTAATAGCATTACTTTAATAACTAAGATGTATCAATCTATTTTATAATAGGTAATATTTAGTTATTACCCTATTCGGTTTAATGTTTTACTTTAAATAAGTCCTATGTTTTCCTTATTGTAATGAGATCACGTGGTCAGTAACTATGCAGTCATTTCATGTATTAGGTAGTACAAAACTAGGCTGTCTGTCTCTGTCCCAATACTGGGTAAAGACCTCTCATGTCACTGAAGATATCAGTACAGTGAGAAGGATTAAGCATAATACGACACCACTATTATATATATGTGTACTAGGGGTTGGTGAATTAAACTTATACATATTTTGAAAACGTAATTGAACATGGGTCCTCGGCTCTTGTGCCCGTTCCTGTGGGAATTTCGGGTTGAAAATTAGCCTATAACCTTCTCGTTGAATGTGTCTATCCATTACAAAAAGAATTATTCAAATTGGATTGGTAGTCTCTGAGATTTGCGCGTTCAAACAAACGAACAAACAAACTCTGCAGTTTTATAATATTAGTATAGATTCTAAAACTGTACTTACTATTTATCGATGTACATTGCATTATTTTATATTAATCTTTAACTAGGTCTTTAAACTAGGTTTCTACAATTAAATCGTCCATTTGTTCCTTACCTATCGTGCTGCGCAATCTGCATAGTTTTTTCAAGTACATGGCCGATTACGCTCTTATTATTGAAGTAATAAGGTTTCTATTAGTCTGTGGTATTATATGGCTGCGTCCGAATAGGATTCGACCTCGTGTCACTGAAAGTAACGTTAACAACCACGTGCGTATTGTGATTAGTTACTTACTGTAGATACAGTATCCGGTAGAAGTCATGACCCATCGAACTTTGAGTAAAATTTGAGGTTCAATAGTGACCAGCAAAACGGCTCATCAACCTTTATTTGGTTGGCTACATATTCAGTTATGTAGCGCGATAACTTTGTCACAATACTGATATGAAGTTAGTATGTAGTTAGTTTGTCACTTCTTTCATTGCAAACTTCATGTATTATGTCTGCTTTTCACTGTGAGTGGAGTGGACTCATTAATGACTCCGTTAAGTGTAGGGCCACATCTGCGGAACGTACGGCGCCGAACCTTCCGCTAAATACGCTCGTAGTGTATTTCAAGTTATCTATGACACATCAGTACGCGGCGTAATTTCGACTGATGTGTCATAGAGCGGAAGGTTCGGCGCCGTACGTTCCGCAGATGTGGCGCTACACTTAAATTCGTGTTTAGACTCTAAGTTACGCTTTATTGAAAACATCCAATGTTAGTTAATTAGAATTATCAGTCAACTACCCGCGGGCCGTGGTTTTACCTGCGTTGTGCCCGTTCTCGAATTTTGAGATGAAAAATAGCCTATAACTTTCCCGTTGAATGTGATCACAAAAATATTGGATTGGTAGTTAAATCCAACCTATATAATTACAGATTACGAATTCGCTCCGCTCGATGTCGCATTCTGGTATAAACGCTCTTACCGCTCTGCAAACAAAAACTAACCGACCGTCCCCTAAAGGTCGATGGGTAATTCCTTCTGCCAACTACTCAAATATTTGGAATTTTACGTCCAAGCACATGGCTACTTATTCGGGGGTTCGCGGCCATGTGCCGTAAATCGATACGATACCTGTAAACCCAACGTTTATTAGCATAATACAATTATAAGTTCAACTAGAGCATTGTTTGTTCAAAGTTTTGCGTCTGGTTCATATTGTTTGGTATTTGTAATACGTAAAGCAATAATGTTCTGTGTACATGGAACTCTTTCCACTTGTGGTGGCTTGGTTTTGATCGCTTTACGGTGGGGATTATTTGAATTCCTCGATTGGAATTGAGGGTTTGTTTTCGTTGAAACGGAGTGGAAGTCCAAAGGCGTTGCAATACTCGAAATCTCTGCATTGCATTCTGATTGGTTAAATGAGTTCCGCTTTTATGTAGAAATCTTTTAAGCCTTTACTGATCCACTATCGTATCAAAACTAGCATGGCCCCAATCTTAGCATTACCACAAATTATAGGACACATAGGTGTTCTACATTTTGTTGCAGAGCTCTAGTGGAAAATCAATCTTATTCATTGGGTAGGTTTATCTTAACGAGTAACTAATTACCACTGGTGCACGTCAACGCATATTTTTTGCATTCAAACTTAATAACACAGGTGCACATTCAAATCTGATTTTGTTTCATACATATAATGATATGTTCCACGTTTTATTCATAGAATTTAACATTTCCTATATGATTTACTAAATAACTTAAGTCTTAGGTATAATAGTTACAGCTAAATGACAAGTACCGACAACGACACTTAAAGCAATCTATTAGAATACTTATATGATACGGCTGAAGAGTTATTTTTGTTTGTTTGAATGCGGAATCTTTGGAAATACATTAATGTCTGAAAAAATCACTACATATTATAAAACTATCTGTCTGTCTGTTCGCGATATACTCAAATACTACTGCACGGATTTTGTCGCAGTTTTTTATAAGTAGATAGAGTGATTCAAGAGAAACGTTTATTTGTATAAAAATTCCCGAAATTCCCACGGGAACGGGAACAACACGGGTAAAACCGCGGGGCGCTGCTAGTAATATAATAAATCGTAGCCACATTTAAGAGTTAGGTTATCTTTTCACTATCCCTAAATTCTATAGGCACGGATACGGCGGGGAAACCCGCGGGCAGTAGCTAGTTACTAATAGTTCTTAATGATTATCTGTAACTGCAAAGTACAAGTAGTTATTAAATTACCCGTCATATAACTTAAATGTTACTTAGTAAAATCATTAAAAATATCTATAGATGGAATACAATAACTATTGTTGTTAACTTGTAACAAGCATCATAGTTTTACCCACCATGTAAACGTTTCCTCAAGAATTTCGGGTAAAAATAACCCAATAGAGTCTTCTTTAATCACTGTTTGTTTATTGGTGAACATCTGATCAAAAACCGTTAGGTAATTATTTTTAGTGTGAACATACAGACAGACGGACCTAGGGGACTTTGTCTTAAGGATGACAATGAATGAATTTATTGATTTTGAATTTTGATTGAATTAACCAATTAAGACAAAAATATACTTGTCACTTGGTTTTAGTTCGAGGTAACAAAGTCATTATCTGATACACAAAAAAATATGTACACAACCTCTTATTAACTTTCCACTCAAAATATAAAGCATCTCGAAATGTTTCCTACCGCATTGCCCGAATTTAATTAGCCAGCTCTATTGTTTTCATATGCCAATTTACGTGACATTAGGGTGCGATGACGATTTCTTTACATTGAATTGTGCCGTCTAGATAAGATAAGTAAATTGTATGTTGTATACTTTATTAAGATTGATAAGGAACAGTGGCCGTGACGTCAGAGGTACAAAAACCTACCTTCACCACACTGGCCGTAGCATATTTCTTACCGACCCAACAGGTTCCTTAAGGCCACTCATCGTCTTTACAAAAAATAAATACGGAGAGGTAAAGACCGGCCGTTTTAGATGAGGAATTGATCGATCGTGCCTTCTTTATCAATCGTCTCGCCAATCGATTAAAAATACATTGAAAATGGACACATCAATTTTTATGGACGAAATAGACGACTGAACACATGTTTGAACTTTTAAAAGTCGATTCACAGAGATATTTTAGATGAGAAGTATAGTTTTGTTGTGTGGATAATCCTAAATGTAGGTTAGAATATCGTGGAATCACAACTAGATCGTTTGCTGCCATATTGGCGGAGATTAGATAGCAACATCGATATCTGTATTTAAAACGATTGACGGGACATGTCTGCTTTCTGATATTAACGATAATTTGATTACGAATAATGTTATCGATGCTGAATGCTTCAGTAATTTTACGTTATTCTTTGCCCTTAAAATGTCGCTTTGTTGTGGCCAAGTGGAAACTCTAAAATCAGGTCAAGAGGACTTGATTGATTATTTCGACGATATTTTTCGTTGATCTATTGTTCTTTTAATTTGGTCGAAGCCATTGTTTTACTCCTAACTTACTTCTTCTCACTCAATCTTGAATGAGTAAGATCCGAGATCAAAATATGTATTCGAAAAACAAAGCTATATTTAAACTTACAGATCTGCAGTTCATCATTGTTTTATTTATTTAAAAAATCGTTTGGATAAAACTGAAAAGAAAGTTCAATGCCGCTACGTTTATGGCTTGAACAAAAACTGTGGTTTATATTTAAGTTTTTATTAATAAATTCTAAATTCCAATGATAATAATATAATTTATTTGTTTACAGGCAAAAATTTATACAACAATGAACATGTAGCGATAAAGATGGAGCCTATGAAATCCAAGGCTCCACAGTTACACCTAGAGTACAGATTTTACAAGTTACTAGGAACGCACGGTAAGTCAGTCCTTGTTTGGATAATGAAACAATGCTTAATGATTGTACAAAAATTCAAGTATTCACTCGGGCGAGTGACGCCCCACAAAGCGGCCATGTCGCCTCGCCTCGGTCTGACATGCTGCGTACGCTCAAAACATTCAACCGACGATGATTCATTATTAAAACTGCGATCTTACGGTAGTAAGTGTACCGTTTCGACACCGCCTCAGTTTACGATTCAACCAGTCTTAGACATCATTAAATCAACCCAAAAGTAATGCTGTTATTAATAAAGTATTACGAATGGCATATGCGAGCAACTAGTCCATTCTGCGCCATTCTATCAAGTTTTATTTTCGTACGTCACTCAATTATCGAATGAGCTCATTTAAACAGACACGATGCAAAGCTTTCAATCATGCGACTCGTACAATAGCACAAGTTACAATCTTGTGACGGTCCTATACGGACTCTGTGAAGTCGATACAATTAACAGGAAACGAAATGTTACAAATAGACTTGTGATAACTTTGTTTAAAGAGTCGTTATGTATGTACGACTGTGTATAAGTAGTTTGATGTTTAGTTTGATATTAAGTAGTAGAAAATATAAAGGTTGATTTGCTCAGAGGGTGTCCCCAAAGTGTACTACTTGGGTACTTGTGGCGGCCGCTACAACGCCATGGTCATGGAGTTGCTAGGGCCCTCTCTCGAAGACTTGTTCGTGCATTGCGGGCGAAGGTTCAGACTCAAGACGGTCCTTATGATCGCTATGCAGCTAGTAAGCCCAATCAGTCTGTGTAGTTAGGCCACATTGACGCAACACCGTATCCGATATTCGAATCTAAATTGTATTTTTTGCGAGGGTTCGCACGCCGTGGTCATGGTCGTTGTGAGGTCGAGGTCAGATTGAGGTGCGCGGCTTTACTTGATATATGCGGCCTAAATATTTAGCGCCTTGACGGTCAATCATGAGGAAAATTTATTCATCGACACCCTGCATATCGGTCTGACCCAGACCTAAGTCCCGATGACAAACATGTAGCAATGCTCTCGCGACCCACCTTTCGGTAAGCGGCGGTATCGGCTGCGGTGTTCACAATTGCAGGTGCGAGCGAGAGCAATGCTTGTGTTACTGTCGTGAGTATTAATGATCTTCTTTGTCCCTGCCCCCCTTACCCTTTCCTGGTACATCCTGATTGGTACAGCACCATCAACCGCAGAGGGCATCCCGGAGGTGTACTACTTCGGTCCTTGTGGTAAATACAATGCGCTGGTCATGGAACTGTTGGGGCCTTCGCTCGAGGATCTCTTCGACCTCTGCGGCCGCCGCTTCACTCTAAAGACTGTATTAATGATCGCCATGCAGTTGGTAAGTACATGTTCATTCACCAAACGAGTTTGTAGTTAAATAACGATGGGATAAAGTGACTCACCGATTGGGAACCGGATAACGGGATGATTCATCTGTTTGCTATTAGAATGGATTTGTGAAAGTTATAGGTAATGTTTTCAATATCTGTTTGTGTTATTAATAAACATATTTTTAGTTGCTAACGTATTTCTAGTTATAAATCTGGGAAGAATTCTGAAAAGACGTGGGAAAAACATTTGTTCTATGTATTAGTATTAATTGCTGTACAGTTGTATAGAACCAGTGTTTATGCCCGTCTTTATGATAACAGTAAACACTGCAGCAAATAAATAATCCTAACAAACTGGAAACTGTAGTTACGCGGCGTGTTGTGACGTAACTATGCAGTTCTAGGTAACAAAGGCCGCCGATGTTATTGGCACTGTGATCTACTTGATTGTTCATATCTATAGTATTGTTAGCTATCATTATCTTGCAGTTATATCCCTTGAGAAAGTTAGGATAAAACGTAACCTAGATTCTTCTTAACGGGACAGGAACTAACCCTGGTGTCGAGACTATGGATCGCCAAAAGTAAATAAATGTCAAATACTAACTCGAAAACGAGTTGTTATCATAATCGACTTCACTGTGCTGTGTTCAGTGAGAGAGAGAGAGAGAGAGAGAGAATAAGAAGTTTTAATTAAGCAATACAGAAGGTGGGAGGGAGAAAAAATCTTAGCGCTGCAAGATACTCTTCCCGTCCCAAAAGTCACAACCCTCCCACTTTGTACATAATCGTAAACAAACAAAGCTTTCTTCTTTATTAGTATGATACAAAGAAACGTTTGTAGTTTAAACTGTTTTGTTTACGTTATGACACCTGTGTTCACTGTTAAGTGGGTCGAACGCTTTTGGACACTGTATATCCGTGCTTCTCTAATGTGACTATGATATACATAGTGCTACTGAAACGTGGGCATTTCACACGTGTTCTTTGATCCGTAATAATTGTATTATACCTAATCCCTTAGTTGTTTACATTATGTTTAGTATTGGACAGTCAAAAGCATAAACATGTGGGTGTTTTAATACCTTGTCACAGTCAAATAATTTGTCATCTTTATGATGAGTGATGGCGGTGTATAGCTATTTTAGTTTGACGAAGGTGTTGAATTATAGCCTTAATATCTATGCTCGTTGAGGTAATCTAAGTTAAGTCTACTGTCGATCACTTAAGGTGATATTCGCTTGCTCGATGGCCTTTAAATACATACATACGTGCAAGCGAATATCCCCTTTCGGGTATCTCAAAAATATTTCCGATAGTATTTTCCCAAAAAGTTCACGATTCATTGTTAAGAAAACAAACGGTTCTGAATCGGAAATAGAAATGTTCGTACCACAACGAGCCTAAGTTAACAACGTTTAAGGATATTAAACATAATTTGTAACCCATTTATTTGCTTTGTACTAAATTAAAATTAAATCTTCCTATTTTCAGTTACATCGCATCGAGTACGTTCATACAAGACACCTAATATATCGTGATGTAAAACCAGAGAATTTTTTAATAGGTAGAACTGCAACTAAAAGGGAAAAAATCATTCACATCATTGGTGAGTCATATTAAACCACAATATATTAGTTATACTTCCTGTATACGTCCAAATGCGTATAGAATAACCTTATTGAGAAATTGAGAAACCCATCTATATTCTTATTATAAAGAGATACATTATCTAACTTTGTTTGTTTTCTTGTAAGGCCTAATCTCGGAAACGATCAATCCGATTTGAAAAATTGTGTTTGTAATGGATACCCACATTTAACAGGAAGATTAAAGGTTTCTACCCATTACACCGTATCATACCATGACCGTGCTATGAACGTTTCAGCACCGGCAAAATATTAGGTGAGAATAGTCGACGTTGTTGTCGACTTTTCAATACAAAGAATACTTTTTTGCCTGACACGTTCATAGCACGGTCATGGTATGATACGGTGTAATGGGTGGAGGCCTTTAAGGTTATTTTTCATCCCGAAAATCTAACGGGCGCTCCTAGTTACCAATACATATATAATACAGCAATAAACTTTGTTTTTTGTTTTGTTTGAGCGTGCTAATCTCGGAACTACCATTCGTATATGTAAACAAAATATTATGATAGCTTTATTGAATAGAAAGATTTACTTTTTATGTTATGGGCTTAGGTACTTTTCATCTCGAGAGTCCACGGGTTCGGGTAATATAGCTAGTTTCATAAATACGAAGATTGAGTTAATGTTGGTTTGAACTTCGCCCGAACAGTTCCTGGAAGGTATAGTTTTGTTTGACGCCTGTCCTTTTCACCCGTTTTGAGAGGTCTATAGTTAATCCCCTTTTTGCTTAGGTAAAAGCTTACTGAGAAATTGATAAAGGTTCCATAAAACTCTTGTAGAATTTAATATTAGATCAGCTTCGATTTGCGGTGGTACCAGTTTTGTACAGATACACGAAGAGAATTCTTGTTCTTCAGTTTTGTACACGTGTGTTTTTCGACAGAAGAGTATTGTTATCCTACTTCCTACTACATAATATTATAAATGCGAAAGTTTGTGAGGATGGATGTATGTATGGATGTATGTTTGTTGCTCTTTCATGCAAAAACTACTGAACAGATTTGGATGAAACTTTACAGTAATATAGGTTATACATCAGAATAACACATGGGATACATTTTATTCCAAAATTCCTGCGGGAACCGATACAACGCGGGTAACACCGCGGGTCGCGGCTAGTTCACTATAAATCTGTCAGTCAGTGTCTCATCAGAATTCATTCAGTAGTTTTTCAATGAAATAGTAATAACTGTCTTTAGGTACAATCTTTTCATTTTATAATAAAAGTGTAATTAATACTGGGTTAGTTTATTAGGTCTGTCTTCTGTGACCATGGTTCCTGTAAAGGGGTCGAAACATCAGAAAAAAAATGTGACATAAAAGCGAAGTATAAACATAGTTTAAAATCAAAATACAAATGTATTGTACAAAAGTAGGATTCAATTGTATAGTATCAACAAGTCAGTACCCTTATTCGTCAATTTTATGAATTATGAATTTCCCTAAATTGACCATAAGGAAATAATATACTAGAGATACGGTAATATATCTAACGAGATTTACATGTGTATAGTCAGAACATGTATCTGGTAATGCTTATGGAATTTACAATGACTTAGCTCTTATATTGTTTTATGTGAATATGTATGAAAGGTCTCAGTATGTGTATTTAATTTGTCTGTTCAGTTTATTGCACTGAAACCCAGTAGTTAAACCAGTCTACAATCTATTAGTCGATAGGAAACAGTGCCAACTAATTTTATAATTAAAATATTCACACAAAACACAAGACTTCTCTTATCGCCGCAAAAGATATTGATTTAAAATGATAATGTATTGAATGATCGCGATACGTGATAGTAATTAGTTTTCGTTCGGTATCATCGTTGTATTAAAGATTATTTCAAATTAATTAGCGTAAGAAAATCATAGTCACGCTTTTAAAATCCTTTTCAATTAATTATTTTTCAGAAGCGTTATCAATTTATCAACCAAATTATAGAAAACTGTACATTCATTTGGGCTGAATTAGGCACACATGATCTGTCGTTTAAGTTCTACTTTATATTTATCCAACGTGATAAAAAGGATATCAAATCTATCCGCCGATTCATTCATTCATTTCGTATACGCTAGTGGCCAATCCTGGTGTGTGAGTTTTTAGACCACCTAAAAGGCCTCCAATTGAAAATTCATCTTCCCCAAATTTCTCCATAATTCGGCAGTAGGTTTGATTTTATTCCAGCGATTTTAACTTCTGATAGAATCGGTTTTAGACAAATTATATCGTAAGCGTTTGCTAGTACAGTGCATAAAGATTAGCATCATACACGGTAATATAAGAATAAGAATAGTAATGGTACACTTAGTGACAAGGTTTTGCGGTTAAATCCAGATGTAATATAAATTCATTTAGTAAGGTTTACTTAAAATCATGTTGAGGTATCTTCTTATATATAAAATTCTCGTGTCACAGTGTTCGTTCGCGTACTCCTCCGAAACGGCTTGACCGATTCTCATGAAATTTTGTGAGCATATTGATTAGGTCTGAGAATCGGCCAACATCTATTTTTCATCCCGAAATTCCAAATATATATACAAACTAGCTGCGCCCCGCGGTTTTACCCGCGTTGTGCCCGTTCCCGTGGAAATTTCGGGATTTTTTTTACATAAAAACCTTCCTCTTGAATCACTCTACCTATTACAAAAAACCGCATCAAAATCCGTTGCGTAATTTTAAAGATTTAAGTATACAGACAGACAAACAGAAGACAAACAGACGCGACTTTGTTTTATACTATGTAATGACTATCCTATAGGATCCTATAGGAACCTGTTGATGGATGTTTGTGACTCTTTCAACGCTTTTTTAATTTGGATAAACTAAGGGCAATGGTAGGGAAATAAATATAGCACTTGGTCATTTTCCTTTGCACATAATGAGTTATTCTGAATTTGCAATCTTCATTTTATCCCGAATATCCTAAGGACCGTTACCGTACAATAGCGGCAAAATCCATCCAATAAAAAAAATGCAAATATAACGTAGTCAAAAATGGTAGTTCGCGCTAGTTTACAATTCCTGTCAATTAGAACACAAAATTGACATCTGTGACAGCTTAAACTGTCATTCCGAGTCATATGACTGTCATTGAAACGTCAAATTAATTCAATTGAATAACACGGCCTGTCAAACTTGTGATATTTGTAGTAAAAACTTAGTATTACGTGCATATTATTAACTAGTAGCGTTCCGAGGTTTTACCCGCGTTGTACTAGTTTCTGTGGAATTTTCTTGATAATAGCCAGCAGCTATAATTCTCTCTTGAATGAAGATATTCAATACTAAAACCATAGTGCCTTAGATAACCACCTTCAACAAACAAAGTCAAACTCTTCAGTTGTATTGTATTAATAAAACTAGCCGCGCCCCGCGGTGTTACCCGCGTTGTACCCGTTGCTGTGGGTATTTCAGGATGAAAAGTAGCCTATAGCCTTCCCGTTGAATGTGGCTATCCATTACAAAAAGAATTATTCAAATCGGATTGGTACTTTGTGAGATTAGTCCTTACAAACAAACAAAGTTAGAAACTGTTCCTTTTTATAATTTACTAGCTGTGCACCGCAGTTTTACCCACAGCGCGCCCGTTCCCGTAGGAAATACGGGATAAATAGTATCCTATATCCATCTCCTGGTTCTAAACTACCTCCCCACCAGTTTTCAGCCAAATCGGTTCAGTCGTTCTCGAGTTATAAATAGTGTAACTAACACGACTTTCTTTTATATATATATATATATATATATATATATATATATATATATATAGATATAGATAAGTATAGATACATAGATGTATTAAATTGATCTGTAATTACTATGGTAAGTTTTAATATTTGTAACTTATGTATGATTTTCTTTTCATTTCAGATTTTGGTTTGGCCAAAGAATATATAGACTTAGAGACTAATAAACATATCCCATATCGGGAGCACAAGTCGCTCACAGGGACCGCGAGATATATGTCAATCAACACACATTTAGGGAAAGGTAAGTATTCATCATCGAACCCAATAAAACTTAACATCGTTCAGGGCAGATTCATGTGAAGCATGAAAAATTACACCCAGTGACTTGAGCATAGACCGTACCATGCATACATTTACAACTATATGTCAACTAATTCAATACAATATAATTCACAAACTTCTTTACACTGCATCAACTACTGTTGATAGTGATAATTATCTTGAGTTAACGTTGTCAACGGCAAAGTTAAGTCTTCGACTATAGTTGCCTACTGATTCAGTTGCTACTATCAATGATGTCGCTTGTGTATAAGACTCTTATTGTTATCTCATTCATAAAGAGTAATAACGCCGCTTTAGGCTTGCTAAGAGTTATTTTAATAAAAAACGTTAAACGTATTGTAGCGCTTTATCGTTTCACTGTTTAGCGAAGGAGGAATTTAATAAAAAAATCTTTTATTCTCAATCTTACAATTTTTACAATATCAAATCTAACACAATCTTATAATTATCTAACTATATATTTAATATCAATATAGTTATTATACCTTCGTTTAAACGTCCATCAAAAAATGTAACGGCCAAACTCAAATGAAATCGTCGGTTGTGGACAGTGCTTTTGTTTTAAACCATTTGGGTAAAGACAATCGCAGTAGGTAGCTTATGCCATAACTAGTGGAAAGAAAGTGAAATCGATAAAAAAAATGCACCAGAGATATTTATAAATCATAACGACCTTTAACCTTCTTGGTTGAAGTGATGACACTTTACGCTCTAATAACGCATACACGTGAAGTAGAGTACCAGTTTTATTTGTACCTACCTTGTGTTGCCTGCCTTCTACCAACACTTTACCACCATCAGGCAACTATTTATACAATTCTCCCAATTTAAATTGCATTTAACTATAAACTTCAAAAGTTTATTATAACTTAATGCAAAAGGCCTATAGCCAGAGCTTGTTTTGCCTACGAAATATGCCATTTCAATTGATATGACAATTCATATTGCGGTAATAAGTAATCAAGTTCTAGGCTTGCGTTACAGTCATAAACATAGTTGTTAATATTAAGGCAACTTCATGCAACTTCTCAACTTGTCCATCGAAATAGGTTCTAAGGTTGCATTCACCACACTTTTTGCAACGTTGATATGGTATTTGATATCCACCAAATAAACATAAAAACGCTTTAAGACATTACACCCTAAGGATAGTCTATCTAAGGCTCAACAATGACATATCTTTCTAATGTAACAACCGTGTTTATAATTACTGATATAAATATGTGTTTTCTATGAATTTCCAGAACAATCTAGACGCGACGACCTAGAGGCTCTCGGGCACATGTTCATGTATTTTTTACGCGGCTCCTTACCCTGGCAGGGTTTAAAAGCTGACACACTGAAAGAAAGATACCAAAAAATTGGTGACACCAAACGGGCGACACCTATTGAAGTAAGTGTCAGTTTTGATTATAAACTTCTTGATAATGGATGCTATACGATACAAATAATAAGGAAGTTCAAGTACACTAACCTACTTCCTTCAAGTACAACAACCCTGGTCTTCTTCTTCATCGAGTGGATGGTCAACCTGACCAATCCTGGTGTCAGATTTATTGAGCCACCAAAGGCCTCTGACATGGCTCATGTAACGACTACTATCCGTAGAAAGTAACCGGGACCTAACAACCCTGATATCGGAGTTTTAAGGTCCCCGAGATAGGGCTAACGATTTAAACAACCGAGACCTACAATTTAACGGGCCCTCCGAAGCACGCATACAATGTGTTATGGTGTTTGGTTAGGTGTACACTGGTCGGTAGCTAGGCCAGTCAACCAATTAATGTTAGATTTTGAGTACACACCTTGCGAAAGTCCTAACGGCCTTACCTTACTTGCTATGGTTGGACTTTGGACACACCTTTAGACTTCACCGAGACACTGCACTGTCACTGTCACCCATATTCCTATTAGTCTTATAAAGTTCCCATATCTATACTAATATTATAAAGATGTAAAATTTGTATGTTTTGTTTGTATGTTCGAGCTAATCTCGAGAATTATCATTCCGTTTTGTATAATTCTTTTTGTCATATAGCCATATTCAACGGGAAGGTTTTTTCATCCCGAAATTCTCACGGTAACGAGCACAACGCGGTTAAAACCGCGGGGCGCTGCTAGTGCTTGATAAAGTTTAACCTTTCTGCGTCCACAGGTGCTATGCGAAGGCCACCCCGAAGAGCTAGCGACGTACCTCCGCTACGTCCGTCGACTCGATTTCTTCGAAACGCCCGACTACGACCAACTGCGTCGAATGTTCAGGGACCTGTTCGAACGTCGCGGCTACGTCGACGACGGAGAATTCGACTGGACTGGCAAGACTATGGTAAATAATAGCTCCGTTACTTAGTGCTTTAGTTGTAGACTTGTAAGGGTTAACTTGATCGGTGATGCCTGCGATGCTATTGGTCTGTATGAATGAATGATAACATTTTCATGTCATAACATATTTCTTATTTCTTGCTTTGGTTACTAACTTACTTACATAGTTACTTTGTTTCCTCCTCACTGTATAAAGGACAGGAATACACATGCCTGTTAAACGGAAGAGTTACTAACACCCTACTGAATTACACGTCAAAGTAGAATATACACTTGTTAACTACAGGCATGCATCTTAGTATATACACTTGCTAGGAACACGAGCTAACAACTGGTATGCCAGTATACCGGGCATGTGTATTCTGGCCTTAAAATTTATGAATAACCTTACTGTGGAATATTTTTATTTCTTAATTCTGGAATTTAATCATCATACAGGCCTACAACAATATATTTCGCTACATTTAGTTTAATATCTCACTTTGAACTTGAAACATTTTGCCTTATGACTTCATTAATTTTAAAACTGTATAAAATTATGCCTCATCAACTGTCAAAAGGCAAAAAAGACATCAATTTGTGACAAGCGTTGTGGTATTCATTGGTTAAGTTGATCATTTATGAGTAAAAACTTATTTTTCCTTTTCGCAAACACTGTTATGCTCCTATTAAACAACAAATTCTACTTTAAAAAGTGTATTACAGCTAATGCATGTATTTTTCTGTTATAATGTTTGTGACTGCAGATATTTTACATTAAGTACTATCAAACGCTATGTGCACACTAGCTAACCAATAAATTCGAGGAACATACCAATCTGAATTACTCTTGTGGCAAAATTTGTCACATGTCAAATACTATGCTATGCATTAATTGGGCGGATATACCAACTCATTGTACCAAAATTTGTACAGTATGTATCTCATTACAAGTAAAACATGATAATATCCCATATGAATTGACCGCGTTTACAGTACAGGCTTTTAACCTGTAAACCCGTATAACTAGACGGCGTACTGTAAATGTATTCTAAGAAATGACTAAATAATTTATTTACACTAAATAGTTTACACATAGCGTTTGATATTATGTTATGTCATGCTAAAATCCGATGAGCTACATAGAATTCTTTTATTTTTTCCCTTTGCATTTGTCAGTACGTTAAGATATATTTTGCTCATGATTGTTACCCCTATAGTAGAGGACCACACAATTTTAAAAAATGCACAAAACGATAGTTGATTTTGGAATGGTCTTTTTGTGTGGAATTTTATGCTTTGTAACATCACTTTTGAATGAAAATGTATTAAAAATTACAACACGATTTTTTACTTATTTAATGAATTATATTCTGAAGTAAATGAAAAACTCAAACGTTTACACTTTAGGACCTAGACCTAGACTTTATGGTCTAGACCTAGACTTCAGGACCTAGATGGCTTTAGACTAGGCCTTAGACTATTTCTGAAATTGTGCTGTAGATTTTTCTGAACATAAACTAATAACATTTGTGTTAGACATTTGTATTAATATTCGCACAAAATGATTTGATGAATGTCACATAACTATGACATACTTGTCACTTACTGGTATTTGTGTCAATTATTATGGTAATATTGCTTGGACTTCTATCCGCTGGTTTGGTGTTATGGCTTGATTACACAGTGTGCAATAACCTTAACTCAGTTTCTTTGTGCAAATAATATTAAAATTGTGTTGGCACTGATTGGGTAATATCTTATTTCCATTTGACTTATCATTAATTTTGCTACATTAAAATTAATACATTTAAATAACATTTCATTTGAAAATCCTTTTTATTTCATATGTATATTTTGAATTTTATTTTTATATTTTAATTTTTGTTCAATAATAATAGATTATTAATTTTTAAAATTGATGAAGGTATTTTAACTAAACTAGTTGAAATGTTATTGCTTATAGTAGATGTTAAATATTTATTACGTTTGGTTAATAAAAACGAGTCAACTTAATGTGTGTTTTTGTGTAGCTAGAACTGTTAAAGCTGTTGGTATTTGCAAGCTTTTATTTAATAACTTACTGAGAAACTTGTGTATCTCTCTCTCTCTCGCCGGCCTCTGTCCGTCTACCAAAACGAACGTGGTGATATGATAAAGTGACAAGACATGATATGATAAATACTGTTTATTGATTGGTGACACATTGATAAAACACTCGAATTTTAAATATTCCTTGTCTTGTCGCCTTCTGTTACATTCGTTGTAGGCGGGCTGGAGGGAGATGATCGGCTAGTTTCGATTTGTAGAGCAATAAATACGTCAAAATGTATGTCAAAAACTATGCCTATATCTGTTACCAAGGTCTGATCTATCTATCTTTATCATATCTATATATCTTTGTCAATTATCATCAAAATCGGTTCAGTGTAAAAACGTAACAGGCGGAAAGTCAAGGGTGATTTTGATGTTACTTACGTAAAGATTTTAAATAAAAGCTTGTAAACCTCACATACTTTTAAAACTAGTATTTGTAAATTCAAAAAATTAATTGTATCATTTTCCCCACTATTCTTTGTTATAAATTTACTCAAAATGGATACAGTCTAGCGTACTAACAATGTTGCATGCCGCATGCTTTCTGCTTTATCACGTCTGACGAGAAGCCTAAGAATATTCATGTCATGAGAATACTGCGCAACGCACCGCCTTCGAATATCGTTAGAACTAAATCGGATAAGGTTAGTTTTTAAGATTTTTCGTTTGATTTTGATGCATTTAGCTTGCTTACCATTAAATCATGTTTTCTTATGTTTGCTTACCATTAAATCATGTTTTCTTATGTTTGTTTACCATTAAATCATGTTTTCTTATGTTTGCTTACCATTAAATCATGTTTTCGCTTAGATTTTTGCATATGACAAATTAAAGTAAGTAAGTTAATGCAGTACAGTCTTTTTTTTTAATGTGAACTGATTTGGACCGATTTTACAATAAAATAATTCCTACAAAAGACAATTCCTTTTAAAGAGGAAAAAGATTCACATTTTAATGCTCGTTAAAAGATTAGACAGCATTAATTTATTGCACGTATTCTAATGTTTGTTTCTAATATTCATCATATGATGCGGTATGTGATCGGATAGTGTAATCGGGAAGGCTTATTGGGGAGCGATTCCAATATGTCGAAGCGGTGCGGTGTGGAGCTCAATAAACTAATTGTCAAAATCTTTCCGTAGTGTGTTATGATTGGTCCATTGCGCTTCGCACTGCTCCGATGGCTTCAATGGAAAAGCGCCCTTATTATATGATTTTGAAATTATTATTTTGCTCTAAATCATTGGTCATCTTATATAATCCGGTCAAGAAAGCCCAAAAGGTAACAGACATTAGGATAAAGCTGAATATGGGCATACCATCCTATTAAGCTAATATTATAAATGCGAAAGTTTGTGTTTGTTTTATACTCTTTTACGAAAAAACTACCGAACGGACTTGGATAAAACTTTACTGTAATACTGTAGTAATACAGTAACTATCCCGAAGTTCCCGCGGGAATGCGTACAATGCCGGTAAGGCCGCGAAGCGCTACTGATAAAAACCTAGCTCAAAGAATGTGAATCGGGTCCGGAAAATGAATCGGTCGGAAAACAATTGTTTGATGCAAAATAACCCTTCATCGTGTGGGGATTATTTCATTATATGAAATAAACTAAATGATTATTGCAGAAGTTGGTCAAAACTTGATCCAAAATGTTATTAAAATCAAAACATTAGGGACTTTTGAACATGTATTTAATTATTATAGCGTTCCGAACGTCTTTGCTAATTTTCAGCTTGACCCTATTTTTTGTAACCTCGAATGACTATTTTAACCGGTCTATCACTACCATAATCTGATTGACACAATTTCGTTTTGCCTTATCTATTTCATTTACTCAACGCTAATATTTCTTCATCTACCAGTGTATTTCAAGAACTGTATTTCAGGTAATGTCATTTATTATATTGGTATTTCCATAAGAAAATATAATAATAACAGCTACTATTATTATTATAATAGTTATTTATGCCAAAGTTGTTGTTACCAGTTCCTAAGGTGCGTTTCCAACGAAGCGGAGTGGAGCCCGATTCAACAATGACATGTCAACGCATTGGAATTGTCAAACAACGCATTGACATTGTCAAAATCTTTTCGTAATGCATTATGATTGGTGAGTTGCACAGCTCCACACCGCTTCAACAAAAACGCACCCTAAAATATCAGTTAATATCGAAGTATTTTAACAGTTATTTTAATCTACTTAGTCATTCATATATTTTGTACACGTTTTCAGTCGACACCAGTGGGTTCCATACAAACCGGACATGAAGTAGTGGTTTCTCCCAACCGCGACAGCCATCAACCGTTCCATAAGGTAATGACTTTAATAATACTATTATTATGAAAATGACATATTCTTCAGTAAAAATATTTATTTACCTATCTATGCTCTTCTTTTTAACTGTAAATTAGTCTATTTATCTTTTCTTTTGCAAACTTATTATTTATTTAATGTATTTTACATAGTAATGCTGTGTTTCCAGTTTGCGAACTTTTATTCTTTTTACCTAAAGTAAGAAGTAGTTTTATATTAGAGAAAGTGGTGTCCATAAGTTGCTAAAGTACAAGCCAATATTTACCCTTACAAAAGTTCATATCTTTAAATGTTTAGGGTGACCACTATATCACATTATCTTTATCACACTACATATCATATCTGGTTAATTGAAAAATACTTGTATCGGTTCGCAAAATGGATTTACAGGTCTCTATACTATACTCTATGCCCACAATAATTAAATATCTCCACATTGAATTAAATAGTACTGTCGATGTCATATATACATTTACACATTTTCTTCTTATGCCATTATTATAAGGTAAAAAGTGTCTATACATGTACAAGGTAGCTTTTTTGAATCGGTCAGTATGGGCAAGTCTCAAACTAAAAGAGATACGATGATCATTCCTTAGGTACCATGTCACTGATTTTTAAAATATATTAAATACGAATTTTTTTGCTTAACTTAGTTAATGAAATGAAAAAAATTAAGATACTTGCCCATACTGTCCGATTCAAAAAAGCCACCCTGTTTATTGCATCGACTGTACATATTTATAACCGACAATCGATCTCATATTGCTTTTTTTGTCGTCACAGGATGATTTGTGTGATTATATGATTGGTTTGGTAGAGGACGATGAGGCGGCGCTTATTTCCGGAGAGGTTTGGTCGTTGTGTTCAAAATATAGTCGGTTCGGAAGAATAAACCATGTGGTATATAAGGGAATTTTGTTGGTAATTTTGGTAAAATTGTAGGCATTTTTGTTTTTTTTATTAAACTGAAAAATGAGGGTGTTAATTAGATCATATTGCGTCTGGTTTGTAAAAGTTGCAATAAACATAAAAATATGTTATATGAAAATCTATAAATACATACAGCCCTTTAGTCCATTGAAGACTTTACAGTAACAAAGTTGATGACATAATTGTACTGTGAAGTATAAAAGTAGTATCTACTATTTTCCACCCTTTTCGCCACATGGTTTGTCTTACCGAATGTACTATAGTTGATTTTCTAATTAATAGTCGGCTGACCCTTTGCCAATTGCCTCGAGTCTCCATTTTGTACCCGCCCTACAAAGGGACACACTCCCGCTGCTTGCAATATTTAACCTACATTATTGTTCATTGTAATGTGAAATATTCTATAGTTTTGTTATATACTAGCGGTTCCACGCGGTGCGGGGCGGTTCCCAATAGATGGCGCTAGTGTGAATAAAATTGATGACCGTGAAAAAGTCAAACCTCTTTATAAAATTTTAAATAAATATACATTAAATCCCCGGGTTAAACCCATTCCCATGGGAATTTGGGGATTTCCTTTACTTTAAGTCAAAGGTAGATTCTTGACTTATAATAACAATGAGCAAAGACCACGTCGTACATGAGTAAATATCGACTCATTCTGAGTAATATTTGTCAATTTGGTTTATTCAAAAACTTATCCTATATAGCGCTTCCTTTGAGCTGCAAATAATAAAAATATCTCCCAATATTTCAAGTAAACTATCGAAATTAGTCTAATTTAGCTTGTTCTGCTAGTTCCTAACAAAGTGCCATTGGTTTTGAGTGTATAAATTCGGTATTTTTACTGAATAAGTGTGTAATTTTTCTATGATTACGAAATAGTAAATAATATGTGTACGCTATATTACAATAGTCGGCAATTCAGTTGGTCGATTCAGTTCCATCACTTGTTATTGGTACGGGAAAATGATTTCTAGTTTGTAGTTCCCTTTGCATCTAGATTCGAAGACATAACTATACTCTATTTTTTCTTGATTGTCCCAAAATGTGGACCAATGTCGTCAATTTTCCAGTCAAAGACGACTAGGTACTCCTGAAGAGGAAAACGGTAAAGGACAGGGTAAGAATGAAATAAAATCACTAAACCTTTTTCTTTTTCAGGGGTAATCGTTTTCGGCTGGAAAATCGACGACATTGGTCCATATTTTGGGACAATTAAAAAATGGAGTATAGTTGTCGTCACCCCAGGGTATTGGGTTATAATGACATGGATATTTCAAGCCCCAAGCTAAGGCCTAACCTTATAAAAAAATATCTCTCCTTAGTTATTCTAATTTGTTCTGTTTTAGTCAACATGTTAACAATTGGCATTTTAATATGTAGAACCAATGTACCAACAAAGAAGCTACGAAGTTATCATTGAAGTTGTCATACCCAAAGAAATCTGCCAATAAAATTGCCAGCTATTGTAAACCATGTGTAGTTTGCGAGTGTTACATTTTGAATTATACGTCCTTGACCTTGTAGAATTAATTATCTATTTATTATTATTTTAATACTATTTTATTATATTTTTCTTTGTTTTAATTTATAATATATTTCTATGTATTTGGTTTATCCTAATATGTGCTAACTTTTAGATTGTACCATTTATTTATTTTCTTCTACAGAATTAATACTTATATTGAATAATTAAATGATAGTCACCTTTTTAGGCTGTTATAAGATAACTATAATATAAAATAAATGTTCCATTATTCATAATTCTAAATGATTCGAATACCTGTTTTCTTTAAACTGATCTTAATGTTTAGTTCCAATTAAATAGCGCTCCATAAAGATTTCTTATTAGGCTAAAAGCCTGTCACGAAGACATTGCGTGTACAAAACAATCACCTTTAAATAGGCATGATGACAGTAATCAAGTATCGCCGAAATATTTATCTAATCTAATGAAATAATACCTTTCTTATAATCCCACTACAGAGAAAAGCCTGTTCATTCCATTTTTGCCCAAAAATTTAACGTCAAAGACCTTCGCCCATGTTGACCGCAATCAATTCCAGATGGCTGCTCTAGCTGCGAAGGAATTCGGCGCAGGCGGCGCCGGGAACACAGGAAACAATTGGCCTCATAGTGGTAAAGCTACGCCTATTACCGCAGGACATCTGACTCCCGCAGACAGACACGGATCAGTTCAGGTTTGAACGTTTACCAATTTGTCTACTCCTTAGCGCACTTTTCACTAGTACTATTTTTACGGATATACTTTGACCCTCAACGCACTGTAAGTTCCTTATAAAACTCTGTCTTTAATGTACAGATTAGGTTAACTTTTGACATTTGACGTAATAAAAATGACACAATTGTGAAATAAAAAACAGTGAAATACGATCCTCCACTATATACTACGATACGGTCACTTATAAACTTAAAAGATTAAACACTGATTGGGCAAATCGAAGCTTTGACTCAATGCGAGTATGATATGTCCACATACAGCCATCTAATGACTATAGGTGACCAGCTGAGTATCGGTTTAAGGTACAAGTCGGAAACGTACAACAGGTCTCAAGCTGCCGCGTATAGCGACCGCAGACTAGAGTGCCAATTTAGTAAGATAGAGAGCCATAGACACCAGTTGTAGCCTGTAATGTCCCATTGTGGGCAAAGGCTTCTCATCTCACTGAAGTTATCAGTACATCGAGGAGGATTAGGCAAAAAAAATAAAAATAAATTGTAGGTCCTATTACTCTGTAAACGAGAATTACTGGTATTGGGGGTGCGAAATACGTGCATAGTATATTTATTAGGACAGCGATCTAAGGCATAATCGTGTCTTTTATTAGCGCATGATTATTTAAAAATGTTATGGTAATGATTGTGTAAAGAAATTGGATATTTAGCCAAATTGAACGCAACTTTTATAAGCACTTGTTCCGTATAAGTTATGTAATTGCAATTTATGGTTGCATGTTTTCTAGATTTATTTTTCTTTATTGTTTTTGTCAGTAAAGGTGAATGTATATTGGTGTATTTATTTTTTAGCTATTGAAGAATAAGCATTTTCGGTATGTGAAATTTCCGGGATCTAGCTCAACGGTCAGTTTGATTATGAAATGGCAATGTGTGATGTGTGCATGACGCTTTAGACTGTTGTGCGCTAGTGTGGACACGGCTTACAGTAAATTGTTAGAGCTTAAAACACCGCCAATATTCATTCATAACATTTACTTACTGTTTTGTGTACTGTTCAATTAGATATTTTATTTTATTATATTTAATGTTTGGTATTTATTAATATTAAAATTTTACATACCATATAAAGGTAGCACACTTTTGCTTGAAAAGCACCTTTGAGCACAAGTGCAAGAAAAATGTCACAAAATTAAAAAGAAGTGTTGATAACGATCAACCCTCTGTTAATCTTCCTTTTTTAAAATAAAAATATCTAATTGAACTATACACAAAACTGTGTATGTACGTCTATGCTACTTCAAAATTCTTGAATAATACAAATAATTTTATTCTGACATTTATATACTGTCGTCAATGCTTGGATGTGTCATTTTCAGTGGATGCATTTGATAAGTACTATACTTGACATTAGGATTTCAGTACATTGATGTTTTGATATCTATTTCATATGTTGATGTGCAATTGGCGTTCTATAATCTTTTGGAGGTTGGCAAATATAAGCTTTTGTCTTATATTTGGTTAGTAAACATATTTAAGAGTTCTTATGCAAGCCGTACTAAGATTCGGAACGTACAAATTATTTTCGTTTTGTCGAGTGTCAATATTGCTAAATGTGAGAATGTATGGTGAAATATTAAAATTGAACTTCATAACTTATCGATAGGGAGCAAAACTTATCTCTGATTTTACTATTAATTGAAACCTACGTTAATGTCATTATTATTTGTTTAAACGGGAACTTACGTACGACGGAGGCTACTGTTGAGAGTTATCTCTGATTACTAAAAAAATCTGTTTTTTAAATGATTACATCAGAATAATACATTACAAAAATAATTTCGTATGAAAATCTATATCTCTTCGTTTAAAAACCAACGTTAAACTAGTTTTAAATACCAGTATTTGCCACTTACCTCCTCGACCTTACTATTACTTAGTATCAAAGGTAACCCTTCAATCTCCGCTTATTTTAGTATCAAATTCAACCCTTGAACTCTTGAAACGCCTTATTAATAAACGCGGTGTAACTAAAACACTGTTACACTGTGTTTTGTCTCTTTTGCTCTTCGGAAAATTGTGTATATCAGAAAGAGAAAGCATTTGATAGCTAAACTGTTCTTAATACGCGTTAACACTGACACCAGGATTGGTCAGGTTGGCCATCTACTCGATGAAGAAGAAGAATACGCGTTTATTAGTATGGCCCATAGTGTAATTAACCTTAGTACACGATTCAACCCCTGGACGTCCGTTGCAGGTGGTGAGCTCGACCAACGGCGAGCTGGGCGCGGACGACCCGACCGCCGGCCACAGCAACACGCCCATCACTCAACCGCATCACGAAGTCGACGTGGTGGACGACACCAAGTCAGTGTTCCGACTGTACGATCACGATTTTTTATTTCTTTTTAGTTTTTAAGTTTGTTTTTTTTGTTGCTTTATTTAATGAGCCAGATTAAAGATAAAGCAGATTATTCATTAACGCTCTTTAACACACTGTTATGAAGTGTTTTGTCTCTGCTTGGTCTTTGGGAAATGGTGTATGTCGGAAAGGGACAAACCATTTGATCGCTTAATTCCTGTTAATTAGCGTTTATGAAAAAGGCCCAAAGTGTCTGTCATGTCGTATAGAGATGTGAAGGCGCTTGCACTGAATAGGAATAGATGGAGATGTCTGTATCGGACTCACCGACAAGAGCCTAGCGCTTAAATTTATGATGGTTTGGGAGTGGCCACTTTAAGCGCATTTTTTGACCTTGAATTGATTTTGAGGCCAGAAAATAGTTTGCACTAATTTACCTGTAAGTTTTTGGCATGGCCACTTTAACAGCAAGAGAGTTAATGGTTAATAAATGGCCAACTACTATAACAGATTTGAGAAATGCTTTCTTAGGTTTGCTTTGCTCGCTGTTTGCCACATATTATAGTCATTATCTAAAGTGACCACAAGGGGTTAAATTAAATGCTTGTATTTGCTTTGGCGACTAATAAATAAAATTGAAGACTGGCTTAATCCTGAGCACTACAATTAAACACTAGATGTTTTGACTTTTGACACTGCCCATTAGCAATTTAACTTTATTTAGACTTTTGTTTTATGGCAAGCTCGACTTACGAGCCCTTTTATTTTTTTAACTCTTTGGTTTGATTTATTACTTTCTCATGTTTTAATGTATTATATTTTGTTTTGGATCCTTTCATTACAAATCATCAATCAAAATATTATCATTCACTAAGTTCTTATAAGCAACTGTAAGTTGTTGCCTTCACATGGTGCCTAACCGCATTGCTTTTAGCAACATTTCTTTGAAATGTTTATAACTTGTTTTTAAACGTAATATATGGGGTATAGGCACACTGGCGCAGTCTCTTCTTTTAGTCTTCTCTCGTCTTTCAAAACAACATTAGGAGTCTGCGTCTATGTGCCTTATTCTTAAACCATGTACACACACCAATCTCACAGGCGGGTTTTGCCAGTGCCTTGGGTGTGTAGATTTCCTTACCCTATGTGTGAACCGCCCCTTAGTCGGACATCAACCAAAGCTGTGCAAGGGTAAGGCTAAGGGAAAGGTAATTGAGGATATCAGAGATTTCACAAAATCCCTAGGGATACCACGAAATCACGGTAAATGTTGAATATTCTTATTTATGACCTTCTTCTTACTAGTGATATGACAAAATACTAATATAAAATCAGTAATATCAGTAACAAATTTCTTACTATTCGGTAGGTTAGGGTTATTTTTTTTTTGTATCAGTTACGTAAAAAAAAAATAACCCTAACCTACCAAAGAGAGTGGTCGACTGAAGAATATTCAACATCTACCGTGATTTCGTGGTATTCCTAGGGATTTCGTGAAATCTCTGATATCCTCAATTCCCTGCGACATATCCATTGAAGCGGAGCGGAACTCAACTGACCAATCAGACTGCATTACGAAAAGATTTTGTCAATGCGTTTTGATTGGTCAGTGGTCAGTTAAGCTCCGCCCCCTTCAACAGAAACGCACTCTCACTATGAAGCATTGAACAAGAAAAAGGGACCAATAGTGTACCCTATTGGTTGATTTTTCTCGCACATTGCTTTGTTTTGTATAGTATTGGTGAATGTACAGGCTAACCCTATGTTCAATGGACCTATCTTGTTAGAACGCTATGGTGGTGCCACCTGGTTACGAAAAATTTAAAAGTTGTTACCCAGTGAAATTACTCGTGTAACCATAGTTCTAATGAGAATGGCACCTTAACCTGGCCCTAAGAACTCTTGTACATGATAAGAAAAGTCGCTGAGCATACGCATATATTTTTTGTAACTGCTGTCTGCTGACAGTATATAACGTCTGCCTATCTTCGAAAACTTTACTCGACAAAATGGATATGCCCAAAAGGCCAACTACGATCTGTAAAATAGGCACATTAAACTAATGCCATATGTTGGTTAGAAACGAAAAAGTTCGTTCTAAAAAATATTCCGAATACGGATCTTCTCCTATTTTGGAAATCGGTTAAACTTCAGGAATCCATAAGCCTAGTAACTTTTCTTAACATGTTCAAGGGCTCTTACCCTATGTCGTAACCAACCCTTAAACTAACAGCAGACCCCGTCAAATCTTCATACAGACAATCCGTGTATTCTAGATGTTGCTGTTTCTTCAAGCGCAAAAAGAAGAAGTGCGCAGCTCGCACAGGCAAGTGACGCGAATCGTGACATCGCTTGATCGCACCGCACGCAAGGCGCCCAATGACGCTCATACTACATTATACCGCGTTTTCACTCACTGTTCCCAACTCCGAACATATCCCTTATTCGCTCTTTCATTCACTCAAAGAGCGAACGAGAAACTGTTCGGACACATTCAGAGCAATAAGTGAAAACGCGGCTTTACATTACTTTAATATATTATATTGTATCACGTGCCCGGTTGCTTGGAAACTTTTAAATTGTATGTGAAGACCCAGTTGTGAATGAGTTTTTGTTTTAAAGTTCATTGTAAAGTATACTCACTCGTTTAGTTTTGAGATTGGAATCAGTCTTGTCTACTCTTTATTTCATGCTCATTGTTACTTATGTTTGGATGTTGTTGTATTTAGTATGGCGAGTTATTTAGAATGGGTTTTATTTAATAAAAATAATGTATACACCATAAATTCATTAATTTAATGTAATACATATCGTTTGAAAGCAACTGGGCTCATACTTAAATACTTATTGTATATTGCTACTGCTCTGTCCATCACACCTACGAAACTTAACCAAATTTCGACCTTGTATAGATAGGACATAAGGTTCAACAGGTTTTAAACTCTATAGATATGCTGCCAGATTAAATTTCAATAATTCACCAAAGTGTTTTCGAATCTATTGTATTTAAAATAAGGTCCTTTATCGAAAACATTGTTGCGTGATGATTTGTTACTTTATGACCTGTTATAACTTATAGTTTTATAATTGTTCGAACACAATTCTAATTTTGTTGTCATTACTATTCGTGTTATGAAGAATTATACCATACAACAGGTTAGCGAATTATTCTGGCTTTCGGTTGGAATATATTGGGATAATTCGTTGGATTTTCAACGAGAAGGTCGAAAGTTTTAGGGAGCTATTGGGCGTTGTTCCGAGTTTGTGTTACGGCATTTTGATAATGCGAGAGAATTATTTCGTATACCCTATTGTTGCACTGATGATCATAGCTAGTAGAAATTTATCTGTCATATATTTATTAATGTAAACGTCACTTGGGCGTAGACTAATGAACGAACGTTAGACTGTGTGCGGTAAAATATTCTTTTTTTATTTTTGTGTTCCCGTCCGTAGTGAATTATTTTTAATAACATTTTTTAATTCTCATCTAAAACATGTAAATTCTATTTATGTCATTGAAGAATATTTTTTATTTACCTCATCTTATTCAAAATATGAATTATGTCCATTCCAAGGCATAGAATGTTTGAACAAACACTTGATTTCTGTAATCATATAACATTGCGTAGTTTATATAAATACTTATCCAGTAGGTGTGTATTGCTTTCTTTGTAAACGAAGCAAATATATTTTTTACGTCATCCGTTGATGATTTTCAGTGAATGATTTCAATAAGAATTACCATAACTTAAGAAGTTCATTTATTTAGAGTTTGGTTATTCTTAAGAGGGCGTGTCGAATGTTGCTGTTTGTTTTAGTTATTATTATACAGGTTGTGATGTTTGACTGGTTTTAATAACGAAGTTACTCGGTAGAGTTTTGTGATCTCGGCATGTGAGTGCTGGTTTAGTTGGTCAGATACCTGAGTGGTCAGTTTGGTTTATTGTTATGTTCGACAGTCGGCTGCTCCTCTTATGTTCGCTCGCAGGGACATTCGGCGCGCCTCGTATGCGTATTTATAGTTTTTAACTTTATTTAGTCATGTCTTAACCTAAGTTCAGTTAGTACGAAAATAATGATCATTTAATTATTGGCACTGTTCCTAAGATGCCACGCTCCTATAATTATTTATGCCTGTAGTTATAGTTCCAAATTGTTGTACTGGCGATTTACATGCAATAAACGAGGATCCTTTGTATAATAAACATAAATATTTCAATAATCATAATATTAATTATAAAACATTATATTTTATGTGACAAATGTTGATACGAGTATTGTAATGGTGAGTTTCTTGATCGAGTTGATGACATTAATGTTATGTATTCTATCGTGCAATAATTTATGTATAAAATTCATTAGAACACTTAAATTACAATAGTATAATGTAATTGGTTCGAATCGGTGTATCGTTCGAGTCCCGAGTGCTGGCTAACTGTATTCCGCAAGACTGAGTGTTAACATTTCACATTGTACAAAAACAGCTCAGGACTCACAATTGTCAATTTGTATTATTACTCGGTACAATTCGCCTTTATTTGTTAGTGTTACGATCGATATATCATTTTGAATAGTGTTTTAGTCACGGACTGTGGCTGTGGTCGGCGCGACCGGTTCCAGTGTTGCGTGTCCTATACATTCTGTGACGACTATTGTCATGCTCCATGAAAGTTGAAGGTATTTAGAGACTGAGTATCGAGTTGAGACCATCGGTTACCGCACGAGGCCGCCCCGTGACCTGCGGCTCGTTGTGTTGGTGTATAAATTGTACAGCTTTAGAGAACACATTTGTATATTTTTGCTTGGACTGGAAGCGGCAATTCAACAAGCGAAGTTTTATGTAGGTAAGGTTTGTGTCGTCGTGTTTAGTGCAACGGCGGTTACGTCCGCGGGACCAACTGCTCGCGGTATGTGATCGTGACTCCATTTCTCTAAATGATACGACATTTTTGTAATGTATTTTGGATTAGTCACGGATATTGTAGTCATCACAAAATTGTATTCCCGCATTAGGAGTTATCCATTTCGACTAAGTAATGTTTAAAAATGTTTATAACATAAAACATCTTGTTGTGTCGTTTTCATATTTTTAGTGAAAGAAAATGGTATAGTTAATTGAGAATATTGTCGATGAATCGTATGAGAATGAGGATTTGTTTTCAATCCGTTCACTAATAATGGTTTTTGATAAATTATTATTATGAAAAATGAAGTATTCTTCTCGTTACACGGATCGTTATATCTATTGTACTATCATTGCAGTATAATCGAATGTAATTCTTAAAATACAATTAAAATACCATAGTTGTACCTAATTGTTACTTTCTATTTGCTAGATAGAATAATCGAATTAGATTGGGTATTATGAATCGAAGTCAAATTGTGTGATCTGTTACAATGAACGGTTCAAACGCGTGTCAACCATTGAGTGCCGACGTGTGGTCACAGACAACAATCATCTTGAGATGCATCATGCTGCAACACAACTAAAATTATGATGCCAGAATACTTTATTTTCTTAATTTATTTAGTTATTACCTACGTTCACAAATCATTAACTTATTAAAACATTTCCAAGTAGATAAAAAAATATTAAACCACTATTTAATATAAATAAAAATAATACGATTATTTAACAAAATCTACATCTGTGATTTTAACATTTAATATAGTAAGTAGATGAAGATAATCTGTCTGTAAATTACACGTCGGTACTTAAAGTTATTAAGGGCCTTATTCATAAAAGCTTAGTTTGTCCCTTTCCGACATACGCAATTTTACAAACAGCAAAAGAGAGAAGAACAGTGTTTTAGTTAAATGGTGATTATGAATAAGGCAGTAAGTAACTAAATTATTGTGTACAATAATATAAATTAAACAACGCTGTGTGTTGGTGTGAACATTAGGAGAGTTGCGAATGCGTTGTTTTATAAATACAACTATAAATTCATTTACTGGAGACTTTGCAAACCAAATGCGGTGTTTACACAAATCATATGAAATGCGTTCTTCGACATGTTTGAATACCAATGTAAAAATTATCATAGCATTATTTATTGATCGCTGCACCAAAAATTGTAGGAGAGGCGTGAGAGATGATCCCCCGGGATCTCGGGGTGGCGTCTGAGTGTGCTCTAGTGAGTGGACGTAGATAATTTAATTTTAAATCTTCGCTTACTAAGTCATATTCAGTTGGTGGGCTTGAGGACGCACGACGAAGAATTTTCAGCTATTTAACATTATGTATTATACATGATATTGCTTTTTAAAAATGAATTCTTATTGTAAGTATAAAATAAATATTAATATTCATAGAACAGTTTTCAGTGTTTATTTTTTTTGTCAGTAAGATGTATGGTATGTAAAGTTTGCGTATGCAATTTGACATGTGTATTCAGTTAAGGTCACAACCCAATTCAAAATTTGTTAACTCGTAATTAAATAAAGCTTATTATAAGACATTAGTTTTATTCTTTTTTTATTTCACTGTTTATCCTGTGGGAAAAGAATATCACCCTAGTACCCTATGTAAAAATTCAACAGCAGTATAGCCTTCGAAAAACTGAAGATATATTAATTTTATCGCATATAAAAATAAAGAAGGTAAAATAAGTTAAACCCTGCGCAGACGAGGGACTAAGATCACAGAAGACAAATGTTCGTATTAGTATTTTACGGGGAGTTTTTATTCTTCGTGTCCTAAGTAGCGAAAAAATGTCCAGCGGACTTTTTATAAACAGACTAAAGTCCTTCGTCTGCGCAAGCCCAAGGGCCAATAACTAATACAATCAATACTTACAACAAACATCTTGTTAAAAGTACCAGGCGATCAGAACGACCAGAGATGTTAATAACTTGCAATTAGTGGCAACGACTCGTATACATACGAAAATACGCACATGTGCGTATTTTCACTGTAGGCCCTTGACTTTTGTTTTTGACTTGTTCTTTGTTACAATCTCTTGATGGGTTCTGCTCGCCTGGTACTTTTATTTTTCTCTCTCAGATGTTATATATTCGTTTTTCTGTCGAACTTCATTTTTGTAGTTTTTTGGTTGTGAAGGTTTGTAGACGTGTTTTAGGAGGCCCCTAGACCTACAATAACATTGTACAATATATTTAATTGTGCAATAAGATTGAATTGCGTTTGGATCCAAACGGTCAATTATATTGCACAATAAGAAAATTGTGCAATGTTTTCTTGTTCAGTCGGAGAATAGTTTGATCCCGAGCAACATGTCAAATATTGCGCAATACTGACCCTACACGAAGCAATATTGTTCAATATTAAATATTGTACAATAAAAATTAAACTCGCTCAAACTTTCGTTCAATCATTGCGCAGTCTTCAATATTAGCCCTAGACGGTTAATTATATTGCACAATATTCAATATTGCGCAATATAATTGATCGTCTAGGGGGCCGCCTTAGGGAATTTTAATTAAAAACCAATTTATTTTATAGGTAAGTTTATTCGAACTAAAATTATGAATAGTTCTCAACAATTGTATCATCATTATAAGTAGGTATAATATTAATTTCAAAATGAAATACTTAAACACTAACACAGAAATATCAGTTTACACTAGCTTAATTGCACCAAAATAACACTAAAATGCTTAAAAGTATAAAATTCGTGCCTAATTACAAAAATAAAAAATGTAAATAAACATTTCAGAAATATATTAAAATTTCGATTCGTAAAATAAATACATTAAAATCATATATCGTTCATTCCGACGACTTTAACATAATGTCTATCTAAAATAATACTTACAAACTAAAATAAATCATTCAACATATTCTCACTACTATAAATATTTATTATTTCTATGTATTTAGCGACTACCCCTTCTAGATGCTCTAAACTAAAAACAGACAAAATTCCATTGAAAATACGACTATTACTTAAATCTAGAACCTTAACAACGAAAGAGGAATATTTTTATTAATAAAAAGTAACAAAATAGTGCTCTGGAAATATGTTGATGTAAATAAAATCTGGAAAAATGGACAGGAAAAGAAAAATAAAAATTTGAATTAGATTTCATTCAAAGTGCCGTTGACAACGAAATGTTTGATATCTGTCGCGTTTCTATCGTAATCTGAGATCTCTTCTATAACTAAATCTTCATTTTTGACCGGCACAAGCGGGAAAATATCCAACAACTCGCCTAGCTTACGTCCCGTAGAGATAAGAGTGTTCGTGAACGTCTTATCATCGATGACGTCATCCATTTTGTATTTGACGTCGATTTTGTTGAAGTTCTCATAGTTTTCTTGTTTGACGATCGGGGCGATGTAGTCTCTCCCGTCTTCGTAGTTGAACTCTAGTTTTTTCATTCGTTTCTTGAGGTTGGGCGGCCAGTCCTCGTCTATGGGCAGGTCGACGTAGCCGCCGGGCAGCGCCTTGTGCCCGTCGAGGCTCCTCACCACCTGGTAGTCGTGGTCGGAGTGCGGCCGGTTGAACGTGATCAACTCTTCCATGTTGAACTCGCCCTCGTCTATGACTGTCTCGTCCAGCGCCATTTCTGTTGGGGAAAGGACAGTGTTAGCGTTGAAAGACAGGAATTAGCGTAAATGGTAAAAAGTAAAGTATTAGATTGCAAATATTGCAATATTCCTTCTTTTCAAACATGGCTCGAGTTTGAGATTACCAACGCGCATCACTCCTCACTGTACTTGATAACTTCGGTAAGACGAGAGGCCTTTGTCGACCAATGAGACATTAAAGGCTAATACTTTACTTGATATCTACAGCAAGACATTATATCCACTAAACAAATACTCACTATTAGCGGAGAGCAGAGCCCTGGTGAGGGCGGGCGCGCCGGTGGTCTGCTGGTCGTGTCGCGGGCGCAGCTCGTCGCGCATCGACGGCAGCGCCACCAGCGCCACGGACATCAGCAGAACTAACAGGCACGTGGCCGGCTGCGCCGACTTACTGGTGCCGCCGGTCGTCACGCCTGTGAGCACGTTCTGGGGGAAAAGTCGGGTATAAGTAACTTGAGACTTAAATGAAATTCTTAGGTAGAACTCGTGTCTATTAATCTCTTAGGGTGCGTCCACATCTGACGAATATGCCGCGAATGCGCAGGTCGCGAACCGTTTGTGAGCTGCCCGCGAGCTGCGCGCGTGCATTTTTGTTCGTGCGCCGCTCTTGCGCCGCTCGCGCGCAGTTCGCTCGCAACCTAAGCGCCGTATGCGATCAGCGCGCGGGCGGCGCGCTAGCGGCTCGCGTCTGCCTACCGCCATAAAGCAATAAGCGCAATTGTAAGCGCGATAATTGAGCGCGCGCAGATCGCGGGCCGCGCGCGCGCTGGGCGCGCGCCTTTTACGAGCCTTGCATGAGTTGCACTAAAGAGGCGCACCAAACCATTGCCGTGACTGCACGCGCGCGGCTTACGGGCAGCTCGCACATGGCTGGCGAGCTGCACATTCGCCAGATGTGGACGCACCCTTATAGTTAAATTAATCTTGAAGCGGTGCGGTGACGATTCATCATTTGGATTGTCAAACAAGGCATTGACATTGTCAAAATCTTTTCGCAACGCATTGTCATTGGTGAATTGAGCTCCGTGCAGCTCCGCTCCGGTAATACCTTAAGCCCTACTAAACATGATATTTACCTGTAATCTTCTGAGTTGCGCTGATAAAGACTGATTTTGTGACTGCAGTATCTTTATCCTCCTTATTAGAGACTGGTTTTCAGCTGTGCATTGTTTAACCCTGGAAATATGACACATTGTTTAAAGAAATATTTTTTATGTCCCGGAAAATGCCTTGGCTTTGCTATTAAGTTATAAATATAATTTCAAGTGGATTTGATTGTCTGTAGTGATAAATTGTTAAGGCTTTTGCTCCGTAATATCTTTGAGCCCCTAAAAGTCAACGTCGGTTCGGGAAAAAAAAGTTCGCCCCAGTCCCAGATCATCAGTCACTGAACCGTCCCAGTTTCAATCGTTAGACCAAGTCTGAGGTCACTAGGCGGCAAGAAAACACCGACACAAAGTTTGGCCACTAACTTTATGGCAAAACCATAAAATCCTAACTAATATTATAAATGCGAAAGTAACTGTCTCTCTGTCACGCTTTGGCGCCAAAACTAATGAACCGATTTGAATAAAATTTGGTACACAGTTAGTCCAGAGCCTAAGAAAGGACACAGGCTACTTTTTATCGCGAAATTCCCGCGGGAACGGGTACAATGCGGGTGAAACCGCGGGGCGTGGCTAGTCACTCATAACTAACAACCCACCTGTCTTCAAGCCCGTCAACATACTCCTTCTTGCGCTTCCTGCTGTCTTGTGCAGAGATCTTATTCCTAATCTTGCGTCGGATCCTCTTCAGCTCCCTTTCCTCGTGCTTCGTCAGCGGATAGCTGGTCGGTAACGTGATGCCTTCCTTTGCGAGCAGCCGTCTCTCTTCGGCTGTTAGAACGAGACGGGGATACCCGTTGCGACCGTCCGTCACTTGGTCCTTGTCGTCTTCGTCGTCACTTCGGTCGCTGCCCGAGTCGTCTGCGGAAGAACAACGTCTTTAGTTAGTAATGTTGAAAGTTTAATGTATGTGACACATTCACCTGGGCACAAATTTTGAACGTTACATACGCCGCCTATATTTTGTATGAACTGCCTATGAAGATATCGCGACTGGGGTATTTTTTACTGTGCAATAAAGGTTTAAGTGCTTGTAATTATAAATATTATTAGTAAGTATATCCACTACCTCATGGTTTTGTTAGTGCAATAGTTGTTATAAAAATGCGAAAGAAGGATAGATATATGTTTTAATCTTTCACGTTCAACGGCATATACCTATATGGTTAAAATTGGATACTGACATTTCGTGGAATACAAGGATTTTTTGCAATATTTTGATCTCGAAATTCCCACGGGAATATGTTAAATAAAGTACGTAATAGCAAGATTAAAAAAAGAAAGTTATCTTCAAAGAACACAAACTACTTCAAGCGACAAACACAAAAAAAGAATAATAATTTTACATAATAATAAATATATTTATATTTACTTAAAAGTATAGATAGGTACTAAGTACTGTTAATCTACGCAGGTTGTTTTCACCCACACATAGCTACGTGCCTAAGCTCTAAATTTTTTGTGACCATTCGAACATATTAAATCTATTGAACCTAGAGTTCATTGACCATTTATTTGTACAGTAATACGCGTCTACAATTACTTTCAATCAAGG